>CM062288.1:92158176-92758176 GCA_031216915.1 Pictodentalium vernedei
TATTCTGTACGGACTTCGACGTTGTGAAGTGCTGTGTTTGTCCCCACGTTTCGTGAAGTTTTCGCGTCAACTATCGTTGATGAAATGTGATGTTCCTTCACAAACAATGACATACAGATATTCATTTGCGCTCCAGTTAGATATTGCAATCAATAAGCATTGCATTCGCCTTACAAACATCAATATTTTAACAGTAGGCGGAAGTTCGCAGTGTAATCATAAAACTACTGCTGTGATAAGCCTTCATTCCAAATGGTAATGTCATCAAAAAGTAGGTCTAATCTATTCTCGACTGAGAAACATTACTTGCGTTGATTCAATGAAAATTAATGTTTTTGTCATTTTTTTTAGATTCGATCGTCTGGAATATTTTTGAGTTGAAATATTGCAGACAAGTGAATCTAAATATAGATGATTGACTATTTAAGGGGTACACTGGTTTCAGGTCATTCACTCTGATATCAGTTAGGTTAAAAATGAACCCAAATTAACCTTTTACCTAACATGAAAAGCAGACGACACTTGAACAAAAATTCTTGAACAACTAATTTTTTTCATTTTTTGTCTCAAAAACATAGGTTATGACCCCTCATTGGAACGAGCTCGATGAGCTCGTTCCAACGAGGGGTCATAACCAATGTTTTTGAGACAAAAAATGAAAAAATAATGAAAATTAACTGACGATTTTTGAGAATAGCGCTGGCCGGTTTTGGCCGTTAGGTTGGGTAAAGGGTTAACTGGGTTGAGTAAATATGAATCTAATTGGATTCATATTCAATCAACCCAGTTGATTTGGATACTCTGATTTTAGAGTGTAACAGCGTCGAATTCCTTACGAATTAGACTGGTGCGCCGAGAGCTTGGGCAAGACCTTTAATTCGGATTGCCAATATGAGGGCGGAGGTGGCACGGTGGCGCTGTGTACCGAGGCAAACGGCACGTCCATGGTGCACTTTTTTTTCAACCGCTACTAACTCTGCTTGTTCTTGGATAGAAAGTTAACCCTTTGAACCCCGGTGGTATCTTCCATGTCAGTCCAATGGAAACATTTGGAAAGTCCACATTTATTATTTGGGGAGGGGGGGGGGGGGGCAGACCAATTAATATTTTCAACGTACAGCCATGAGGCTGCACGATGAAAATATTGATTGGTCTATCCCACACTTCTTAATGAAAGTATGACGTAATATGTTTCTGGGCGGAAAAAAGGGCCTCTCTGGTTCAAAGGGTTAAAACGTCTGACGGTTGCTCGCCACTGCGCAGTACTATGGCTTCCTCCATCTGCCAGCACAATATAACCCGAGCTGTTGAAGGTGTCGTTAAAGGTGGACACAAACAAACCCGACGAGTAGACGACACTTGCAAAAAAAAAAAAAAAAATATTGAAACAATTCTTTTTTTTTCTTAAAACATAGTTTATAATCCCTCGACGAGATCGTTCCATTGATGGTTTATAACCTATACTTTGGTGGTGAAATTTAAAGAAAACGTTATCTGAATGACGATTTTTATGAATAGTGTTGGGTGGATTTATTTATTTATTTAATGGTGTTTGAGATCACATACTTCTACACAATGGCTAATCATGACCATGACAGTTTTACGAGTGGAGGAAGCCGGAGTACCCGGTGAGAACCACCGAGCAACGGCGAGCAACTGCCAGCTCCCCAACATACTAACTCCACACAAGCAGGGTTAGCATTGGTTGAAGACAAGTGCACCATCGACGTGCAGTACGCCTTAGTACATAGCGCCACCGTGCCCTCACGTGGGCAAAGGGGGTGAAATGTCTTGCCCAAGGACACAACGCGGTTGCCGCAGGTGGGAATCGAACCGAGGACCTCTCGGCGTGCAGCCTGCACCTCTACCAACTGAGCCACCGCGCCCCCGTTGGATGGATAATAACGTATAGTTCAGATGGAAATCATACATAAATAATGTTGAAATAAAAGACATGGGGGCGCGGTGGCTTAGTGGTAGACTGTTGGACTTCTATTCTATGCTAGAGGTCCCGAGTTCGAACTTGGGCAAGCCACTTTATCCCGGTTGCCTACACGGGGGCACGATGACGCAGTGTACTAAGGCGTACTACATGTCGATGGTGCACATGTCTTCAACTGCTGTAACTATGCTTTAGCGGGGCTTGAGCAGAGTTAGAATGTTGAGGAGCTGAAGTTGCTCGTCGATGCTTGGTGGTTCTCTCTAGGTACTCCGGCTTCCTCCAGCCGTAAAACTGACACGGTCACGATTAGCCATTGTGCATAAGTATGTGACCTTAAACACCAATAAATAAATATAAATAAAAGACATGAGTGTAACTTCCGCTAGATAAACATAATAACATCTGCACCCCTGCCACCAGCAATGCTAATTCCAGTATCATTAGTCCTTATCACTGTTCACTGTTAAATGCAAATTTTGTGTTTCTAAGTAATGTCGACGATGAACTGTAATTACAGGGTAATATTCCAACTGCATCATCAAGACATGCCTTCGACGAAAACATGCCTTGATGATGTAGTTGGGTTATTTTATCAGTCGGGACTTGAGGCATCACAGTCGGAACAAATTTGGTTTTTGGTCCCCCAACTCCTATTGGTCATCTTCAAGACGCCTCTGATTCGATTCGATTTTCGATTTCGAATAACAGACGTAATTCGAAAATTTGCGATTCGCAGAGCCCTAAATTAACCCTTTACCTAACCCGAAAAGCAGACAACACTTGCAAAAATAATTCTTGAATAACTAATTTTTTTCATTTTTTGTCTCAAAAACATAGGTTTTGACCCCTCGTTGGAACGAGCTCGACGAGCTCGTTCCAACGAGGGGTCATAACCTATGTTTTTGAGACAGAAAATAATGAAAATTAATTGGCGATTTTTGAGAATTGCGCTGGCCGGCTTTGGCCGTTACGTTAGGTGAAGTGTTAAAGGCTTAGGATACCAATACATTAGCGTTTATACTTCACATTTTTGCCAAGCTGTTTACGTATTGATAAAGGCTATCCGCTGAATGACGACCGACTGTCGGGCACTTGTTTTTGATTTAACTCAAAGTTTTATCAGTTACCTGAAATCCTGTTTACATGTATGTACACTTCCGCTGATCGGCAAAGAACAGACTGTAGATTGGATGTATAGCGTTTACTCTACGTTAAATAACAGTTCGTTATTTTTGGACCTTCCGGCATTTATTTATTTATTGGGGTTCAACAACACTTTCAACAGCTAAAGTCGTATCGTGTCGGACAGTTTACGGATGGAAAAGCCGACATACCCGGAGAGAACAACCCAACAACGGTGAGCAACTGCCAGACTCTCCAACTCCACAAGCAGAGATGGCAGAGGTTGGAGGGAAGTGCACCGTTGACTCCGCCTGAGTAATCGTGAGAAAGTATTTTGCCGAAGGATACAATACAGTTACCGCTGGTCAGGGTTGAACCTTTCGGTTTAAACTCCAATGTCCTAACCGGTGAGCCACCGCGCCCCAGCGCTTCCGACAAACAGATCAATGGGAAAGATCTCGAAAAGGTGATATTAATGAGTTCAAGGGACGACAAAGTAGGGCTGTCACGATCAACCGATTAATCGATTGTTGATCGGTCACGGCGAAATCGATTAGTATTTTTCGTTGTCGAATAATCGGTAAATTGTATCCCGTTTTAGATGTTTAATAATTAAAAGAAAATTTGATGAAAAAACTATTGTTTCTAAAGGTATTGAGTTAAGAACATCGATGTTAAACCCCAAGAAGCCGTTGGAAGCATTTGTCTTCCAGGTACATTCATCAAAGCTTTGATGTTCTGAATCTTTGAACCGTCAGTGTAATAATCAAGACCTGTCGGCAGTTGCGAAGATCGCAACTGCCGACCGGTCTTGATTATTACACTGACGGTTCAAAAGTTCAGAACATCAAAGCTTTGAATGTACCTAAAAGTTGATCGTCTTCGTTGTTTACTTGGGGTAGGTCAGCTGACGTGAACTTCATTTTTATCGACTTCAAAGAGGGGGAGAGGGGTGGGGGGTCATCTAGGTACGATTAATCGATTATTATCGATTATTTGCGACGATTAATCGAATCCTAAATTGAAAAATCGTGTCAGCCCTACGACAAAGACGAGATATACTGGAGCCAATCACTCTAAGAATACGTCTGCTAATTCAGAGCTTTGTCCATTTTCTACACAAACACGATGTTCTATTCCCGCTGAAATAATTTGACTCGATACGATTTTTTATACTGTATTCTCGTTGTGAAATCAAATTCCAAATTAAGAGGGTGTCGACATCTTATAATATGTGGTAACACCCCATAACAATCCCTTCAGAAATAAGCCACATGAAGGATCACAATGTGCAATTTCAACCTGTATGTAATAAAGGCGAACACTCGATCCATTCGTCTGTATTTTGCCTAAAAAAAAACAACGCGACAGATCTATCTATTGCTAACATTTCTTGGAGGTTTTTACTTGATTAGTCTCAAATGAGACTTATATGATATATCCGGCTGAGATAACTTCATATCAGCCTGAGTCCGAAGGGCGAAGGCTGATGTGAAGTTGCCGAGGTTTGAAATCTCTGCCGATATGAAACCAACCAAGTAATAACCTCTTTATTTAATAAACCCAAACAAATAATTACAAAAATTATCAGACCTGTTACAAATTTCGGACAGTTCCGTAGGAAAAAACGGCCTCTGGGGTTCAAAGGGTTAATCCTATTGTTCTTTCCAACCAAAAGCTTTAATAGGCGTAACATGCCAACTGACCCATTAAACAATGGACAAAGGTTGCACTAGGAGATTAACAACACTGTAACACAAAATATATATCAATGTGATTATAATACATACAATAGATGTCACTATGGAAAAAATATTAACAAATTAAGATACATCAGTATATGATATAACAAATATAACGATTGTCAAATTGCTGGGGAAAGAAGGAAGTCGATAGAAAGCTTATAGCTTATGTAAGACGTCTCCTTATCTTCTGTTCAGTTTGTATCAACATAGCCCTCCATCATTCGCACCTCTGACTTCAGAGTGTGACCACCTGAATTAAAACAACATGGGAGCACTGGATCTACTGGCATGACTACAGAAAACCAGATCAGCTCTGGGTGTCTCTTGTACCATCACCTGGACCCTCCAGGAGAAGGGCGAGAGCGTCTACCTGACCTTGGAATTCTCCACTATAAGTGAGAACACCACACCACCCCAATGGAGTCTGTGGAGACTGAGGTGGAAATGGAAGAGTGGTTGGTCTATTGGGTTGTTTTTACGTGATATAAGCATACAGTATGCTTTGTGGGGATTGAACATATAGTATGCTTTGTGGGGATTGAACGCAACCAGCCATGTTTTGGCCCAGTGTTCGACTGTGGCCAAATCATGGTTGATTAAGGTCGAGGCTTGTGCTGGATTCTCTATTATTAAATATAGGGAAGTATCGTCAGACGTATACTACTTAGTAAATCGGGAACAATAAAGGCCCGAGTACCGACCCCTGTGAAACACCGGCGTTAATGGATCTCCACAAGGATGTCACCGATCCAATCACAACTCACAGCGCCCTACCCAACAACCAAGAGGTCCCCCGAGTCACCAATTCTCTCCAGCATGTGAATAAGATCAACATGCCGTACCTTGTCGAAAGCCTTATTGACATCGCCATATTCCACTCTAACTTCTTTGCTCAGGCGCTCGACAGAATGCATCTTATATACTGAGTCAAAAAAGAAAGTATAATAAACTTTGAGGAGCAATTTATTTAGTATTATCGACTTTAATCCCAAACAAATTATTGTAAATTCATATTGCGAGTCTAGCTGTATGAATTTGCATAATTTCATGTTCTTACTGTTGCCAGTGTCACGTCAGGATGTCTCAATTCAGACATTGGGTGAAATGAAAAGTTCACACATGCAGTCAATAACGTGTATGTCCACCCTTTGCCTCTTGGATGGCAAGACATCGATGGCGCATGAACCTGATAAGTCTCTGGATGTCATCCTGTGGTATTGCGTTCCAGTCCTGCCCTAGAACATTACGTCAATCGCCTTACGTCTGAAGATCATGAAGTCGTACCCGACGGTCCAGTTGATCCCAAAGATGCTCGATTGGCGACAAATCTGGCGAAAGTGGGGGCCAGGGAAGAAGTTCGATGCTCTGCTCCCTAAGAAAGTCACGATAGATACGCGCCATGTGACATCGGGCATTGTCTTGCTGGAATAACTGCAATCCGACGTTAGCGTCGAACAACGGGACAACAATATCGTTAAGAATGTCGTCCCCATATCGCTGTCCATTCAGAATACCATCGATGAATATCAACAGCGTTCGATGGGGCAAGAAAATTCCTGTCCAAACCATTACACTGCCCCCACCGAAACGGTCGCATTCCCATACGCAAGCATTAGAAAACCGTTCTCCTCTTCGGCGATACACACCTGCCCTACCATCAGCGCTCCGTAGATAAAATCGTGATTCATCACTAAATAGAACTGACGGTACGATGACGTTGGGTAAGGATTTGTTCGTGGTTCGGACGCCTACTCCCGGATGCCGTGTTCAGCGAGTCTGTTGCGGACAGTTTGCGCACTAATTCTATTGTTAGTTCTACCAGAAGTAATTGCTGCTGTCCTCGTCGCCGGAAGGAAGCGATCTCGCAAGTGAAACCAGTGGTTCTACACCTTCCAATGAGATGATAAATAGTGGCCGCAGTGACTCCTAACTCAGCATCGAGCTCATCTGGAGGTATCTCAACCTCATGCATACCAATGGCACGCAAGCACTGATTTGTGGTTAACCTTGGCTTTTTTTTAAAATGTCGGAAGACAAAAACTAGCGTGTTTTCTCAATAACCCAGGCTCTCCATCACAACATAACACAAAGAAAATTGTCAGTCACCCATTCAATTTGACATTCTCGGGTAGCACGTGCTATTTTGAAATCCGTAGCAAAGTTGTATACGGATTGGTGGACAACAACAACATGTCATTAAACTCTTTGCACGACGACTTCTTGTCCACAAACATGCAACATTAGAACTATTATATTTCATCCTTTATGCTACTTTTTCACATTTGTTTCTATTATATTTTCTTTTTTGACTTAGTTTTTGTCAGTCAGCTGAAGAACAGTAGAAAAATCACCAGGTGTGAACCCAACTGGAATTGTCTAAGGACATTGTTCTCAATCAGAAACTGCCACTTGCGTTTGAAGACACATTTTGCAAATAAAAATAATAAATTTTCGACCTTCCGCTGATTTGTCGCGGTCCTCTAACGAGGGGGCTTACATTAAACCAGTGCCCCTCCGGGGAATTCCTCACCCACTCTCTCTCTCCTAAGATTTCAGCATTCAGTCAAAAACTGTTTCACAATTCTCCCACTGGCGCCTTCTCGATCTCCCCAACTATAACATTGACTCTTTTGCTCATGCCATTCCTTATCAAATTATCCTTCATATTTTCACCCCATTTTTCCATTAGTTTCCCAAGGAGTATCGTTCTACTAGGCAAGTATTTGGGGCATTCTAAAATAAAATGTTCCAGGGTCCCCGTTGCACCTAAGTTACACATTTGGCACAATCTTTCTCCGCCTTTCCCAGTTCTCCCCCCTCAACTCCAGTGACTTGGATCTCACTTTGAACAACAATGACCCACCAAACGATCTATCCAGGTACTCCAAAAAAACTTACACATCCTTTTTATATAACCCGTCTAAAGAACTCTTGGTCATAAATCCAGCTCGCCAGTTTCTATTACAATCCTCAAGCACCCTTTCCCTTACAAAGCCCACTCCCCTGCTGCAGTCCCCCTTCTAGATCTTCACTCTCTATAGATAGTTCTACATTGGCTTCGTCGCCTGCTTTATCCATCCTGTTTGAATGTTATAGTCCCACACATGGTTAAACGTCGTTTTACACCATCTGCTGTTTTGGAGGTTACCAAATAATTTAGGTACATAATTCTCCCATATCTATTCTATCTTGAACAGACATCCACCCGAGTTCACCTCTGGCCGCTTCCAGCGCGGTTGCGTTACTTGATGTGGTTATCCACCGACCCGCATTACTTTGTAGAATCTCCAAGTTCTTCACTACCATTTTGTCAGGGCAAAGCCAGCCTAAATATAGGGGCAAGGGGCCTCATATATAAAGATAGTGTAAGTTCAAAAGATATTCCGCATCAAGGCGAAAAACCTACGTGAATTGCACTTCTCTGTGAAGCTGGACATGGAAAAAACACACGTGGTGTATATCCAGCTTCAGAACAGGGACCCAGGGGAAAAACGGTATGTTAGATAAGGTCTAATCTCATTTAATTTATACAGTAGTCGCGATTCTTACGAGACGTAATCGGTTGGTGGCAGGATATCGTCAAGGCCAATTGAGAAACGAGATTCTAAAAGATAGAAATATCTGTCATGACAATGACTGGCAGAAACGAATCGGTTCTCTCGACAAGTGAAATCACCGTTAAGTCACGCGCGAGATGACTTGTATTGATTCTGCCTCGATATACGTCATCTCCCATCGTTTTTGACAGGTGGACAGATGAGCGTCTGTCCACCTGACAGTTTAGGGTAAAAAGTATATATACCTTGAAGAGCAGAGCATTAGACACACACTTGGGGTCACACACACGTTGGTGAAGTCCAGGGCAGGCGACTCTGTTTCCTGGCATAGGGGTACCCTCGATCACAGGACCCTGTGACGGCTGGAATCGCCAGACAGGGCATTCCACGATTGATTTAGCTTTAGGTTGATAGGCGGCTACAGTGCCAAATTCGTTGAGAAGGAAAAACCCAAGGTGAAACGTTAAAGTTTAGATTGTCGAGTAGCAGGTATCAGCCTGCAATAGTCAGAAGTGTAGGTTAATTGTATTGTGCGTATTAACCCTTTGAAGCGTCAGACTGGTTGCGTTCTAAGTAGTTTGTTTTGCTGTCGAAGCATCGTAATACCGACTGGAGATAGGTGTGAGTGACAATTTCGCCCTAGCACAAAAAGGGGCATTTGTGAATCGTGAATTCAACCAGGAACGGTGAATATTTCAACAGGACTTTCACGGAGGACTTTCAAAAGGCACATAAGGTATGAGTAGACAATATCTGACCCAAATCAGAAGTACGGTGGCTTTATAGATGACGAACATTGCCGGTCGGAACCCTCCGACAGCCATAGGTACAGTTACGCGCAGACGTTGACATTTGAGCCTAAGCGGGTGGAGCTCTTATGGCGAGCTCACGATAATAACATTTCAGATTTGTGAAGCTCTTATGGCGAGCTCACGGTAGTAACATTTCCAGTGTGTAGACTATAGTGCCAGTACGGGGCTATAGAATGACGATATAATTGTTGAGAATTGTTTAACCCTAGCAACCCATTTTCTGTGAAAAGAATCGAATTGTTGATTGTTGAAATATTGAAGCGGCTTTATTTTTATGTGTAAATAAAAGAATCGTTGTTACTTTAAATCATTCTTTCCATTACACAGCCTGAAGTGATTAGGAATCACACCTAACGGAAATCGAACCTATCTTAGGCCAATTTGGCAGAGGAGGAATCACAGCGCCGGTCGAACTCAGCTCCCAGCGCCGAGTTCGCGGCACTAGGATTCCGACTCTCCACGTCGGTCTAATTTTCCCGCAATTTCATCAGCGGGACTAAATAACCCCCCGTCAGCCCAGACCTTACGGGGCCTCAGGTGTTCTGACATTGATTGGCGAGCGCAAACCAGGATATTTCTAAAAGGTAAAAAATGGCTATATGGAAATTTTGTTTTATTTTAACGGCGGTTCTGTTTATGTTTTGACGCGTTCGGTCAGCTGATGCCGTTCAAGGGTTTAATATCGCAATACAGTAGTCCCCAAGAGGATACTTCATAGCCACTATAACTGCGGTAGGTTTCAGAATATTTGGGGCGTTTAATTACGTTAAATTACACAGGTAAATTAGGATTAATTGCCATATTTTTTTTCTTTCTTTCTTTTCCTTCTTCATTCTTTCTGACGAGTGTTGAAGATAGAAAGAAAAAATCAAAATTGATGTTGTTACACCCCTCGCCCAACTGGTATCATTAGGCAAGGAAATGGGCCTTGAGGGAGCCGAACTTCAGAAGTTCGTTAAAGATGAGCAGAAACGTGAAGCCAAGGAAATTGCCTTACGTAATGAGGCGAGAGAGAGACAAGCCCAATTAGAACGAGAGCGGAGAGAGAGAGAAGCCCAATTAGATAGGGAGGCAAGCGAGGGAGAGATTCAATTAGCAAATGAGGCGAGAGAGAGGGAAGCCCAATTAGCAAGGTAGGCAAGGGAGGAGGAACGAGAGCTCGAACAACAGAGGCACGAGAGAGAATTAGAGCTCCTCAGGGCAAGAGCCGATGTAGAGAATGAAAGTCGGCGCTCAGAGGACGGGAGTGCAGGGGTAGCAATTCATGCCCCACGCCCCCACCTCGGTCATTTTAATGAGAACACAGATGACTTGGACTCGTACTTGGAGAGGTTCGAGCGTTTTGCCTCCAGTCAAATGTGGTCAGAAGACACATGGGCTATGTGCTTGAGCCCTTTGTTATCAGGTAAAGCACTCGAAGCTTATTCCAGTATGCCTCCTGCACTTCTTAACGACTACAGTGAGCTGAAGAATGCCCTCCTTCGGAGATACCAGCTCACTGAAGAAGGATTCCGGAGCAAGTTCCGAGAAATTAAGCAGGAGAAGGGAGAAACAGTACCTCAGTATTTTGCCCGAGCGAGGCGGTACTTTGACCGCTGGACTGATCTCGCAGAAGTGAATGAGTCATATGGAGCCCTGCGAGATCTATTTCTCCGGGAGCAGTTTTTAACTACATGCTCCAAGGAGTTGGGCCTGTTCATCAAGGAAAGGGGTCCGCCCACCTATGATGAGATGGCAGCTGTGGCAGAAGCTACATCGAGGCCCACGGTGGGAGTGTAAACGCACCCAAATCGGCTAGGGGTGGGGCAAACGGGTTGGCAATGGCACCCGTAAGGCAACACCACCCCAATCCGCCTGCGTCGCAGGCCAGCCGGAATGGGAACGCCCCCAAAGACACAACTTGTTTCATCTGCAACAAACGGGGACATATGGCCAGAGATTGCTGACAGCGACAGGCCAAGGCCACTGGAAACATTAGACCACCTCAGCAAGGGGCCGGGAACGCAGCACCAAGGGGTTGGAAGCAAGGTGACCGCGTAGATCCAGGGCCCAGTAGACAGACGGCAGCGTTCTGTCAAACTATCGGTCCAGAACACAGTCCCCTCCGAGAATGCATACAAGAGGGAGAATTAAGGCTGGAAGGCGGGGAGGTTGTCCCGATTATAAGTGACCTGTATGAGAGGCTCACAGCTTCGCAGGAGAAGGTTAACATGCCAGTGTACCCAGGGTATGTGGGACAAAGGGAGATCCGTCTGCTCCGGGATTCTGGGTGCTCCTCTGCAGCGGTTAGAAGGCAACTCGTTGACGACAAGCAATTGTTGGGTCGTGACCATTTGTGTATTTTGATAGATGGGACCGTTAGAAGATTCCCCATCGCGAGGATAACGGTGGATACCCCATTTTATTGTGGCGACGTGGAAGCCATGTGCATTGAATCACCTGTCTATGACCTGGTCATAGGCAATATCCCAGGGGTGAGGGCAAGCCCCAATGAGTTATGGTCCAGGGGTAGGGGGCCAATTGAGGGCCCAACGAGGGCAAAGGAAGTTCAAGTCGGTGGGCAAGGACCCCCGGCGGTTGCACTCGGTAACGTACCGAGTAAGGAAGGGAAGGTTCCCAGGGGGAACCAATCCGATGGTCCAGAGGATGGCCCCTACACGACGAAATGTCGTAAAGTTTCAGGAGGGACGACTCCTGTCCAATTAGGGAGAAGGGACCGCAGGCGGTCCAGGCGAAACGCCAAACAGCGAGGGAACCCAATGGGGTCATTGGGGAAAGTCCCTCGAGCAAATTTATGTGGGGGAGTTGAGCGCCCCAAGAAGTCGGTGTCACCCGTGTGGAAAGGGAAGGCCAGATCCACGCAAATGGCTGGGCAAACTTCCCCAGAATCGAGAGGGCACGGGTCGACAGAAGTTGAGGGTGTTAAAGTGGATGGGACCGCTAAGATGGGCGCCCAGGGGGCCGAGGAAAGGGTTCACAAATCAAAGGAGAAGCATCCTAGGTGGCGGAGACCACGCAGTGAGTGCCGTGGGCGCACAACGCCCAAGGTGCGCAAGAAGTCGTCGCAATGGACCGGGGGGTCAACGGCACAAGGGCCGGCCAGTGTCGTTCGAACGAAGGTAATCGCCGGGACGAGTGAGCCTGGGGGATATAGCGCCAAGGGAAGCTCTTGGGAATGCGACAATGACAGGGTATGGGGACCCTGGTGGAATACCCGTAGAAATAACGGGGCGAGAAGTAGGGGTGTGTGAAGGGTTACCCAAGGAGATACTGGGAACCGGGCCCCTACCAATGGTCGGTGGTTATAAAGAAGCAATAGTTGGGTGGCTGTGGGCCTGATGTCTGGGATGGGGGCTCCAGTCGCAAATATTTTTGTGGATGAGGTGATGAGTTTCGTAAACCCGGTGTTAAGGCCCGGAAGGAATTTTCTTATTTTAGTATTATTATTGCTCTGACTGCTGACTAGAGTTGGTTGTGAGTGCGAATGTGAGATACACTGCCCCGTCCGTCGCGTGTGCGTGGACGGGGAGCCTGTGTGTCGAGTTTTGTAAGTGTGGGATGCACAAACCCGGTGTTAAGGCCCGGGGAAACCGCGCTTGTTTTTATTGACGAGAGTTTGTTGTGAATGTGAGGCACACTAACCCCGTCTGTCGCAGAGGCGCGGTAGGGAAATCTGTGTGTTGAATGTGTGAGTGTGTGAGGCACAATTTTAATCCCCTGGTTGAGCTTTGCAAGGGTGAGGCTCAACATAATGCAGGGGTCGTTTGCCCCTTCACAAGACATAGGGGAATGGGAGGTGAAGTTACACTCCGTTGGAATTAACCCATCTGACGCAAAGGCGCGGATGGTGTTACTCGTCGGAGTGAGTGCCATGTTAACTGTTTGCAAAATGGGCGAATGTGTATAAAAATGTGTATGTTTAGGTGTAAATATATAGTATTAGAGAGAGAGGGAGAGTGCTGCAAATCTAAGGATAAGGCTACTCTCCATATGTAAACCCGCAAGACGGGAGCATGTGGTGGTGTGTGTGTCGTGGGAATCGACATGGCCGACGCATGAGCCCGGTCATGAGCCCCACGACCACTAGGGTACAGTTTTGTAGTCTTGAACATGATGGGTAGATTGTAAAAAGGTGTGAGAGGCGAGCGTGCGTGGCTTTGCCCCTTGTGTTTTAAGAGATACACATGGTGTTTCTCTCGGGAAGGGAGTTGTCAGGGCAAAGCCAGCCTAAATATAGGGGCAAGGGGCCTCATATATAAAGATAGTGTAAGTTCAAAAGATATTCCGCATCAAGGCGAAAAACCTACGTGAATTGCACTTCTCTGTGAAGCTGGACATGGAAAAAACACACATGGTGTATATCCAGCTTCAGCGCAGGGACCCAGGGGAGAAACGGTATGTTAGATAAGGTCTAATCTCATTTAATTTATACAGTAGTCGCGAGTCTTACGAGACGTAATCGGTTGGTGGCAGGATATCGTCACGGCCAATTGAGAAAAGAGATTCTAAAAGATAGAAATGTCTGTCATGACATTGACTGGCAGAAACGAATCGGTTCTCTCGACAAGTGAAATCACCGTTAAGTCACGCGCGAGATGACTTGTATTGATTCTGCCTCGATATACGTCATCTCCCACCGTTTTTGACAGGTGGACAGATGAGCGTCTGTCCACCTGACAGTTTAGGGTAAAACGTATATATACCTTGAAGAGCAGAGCATTAGACACACACTTGGGGTCACACACACGTTGGTGAAGTCCAGGGCAGGCGACTCTGTTTCCTGGCATAGGGGTACCTTCGATCACAGGACCCTGAAATGGCTGGAATCGCCAGACAGGGCATTCCACGATTGATTTAGCTTAAGGTTGATAGGCGGCTACAGTGCCAAATTCGTTGAGAAGGAAAAACCCAAGGTGAAACGTTAAAGTTTAGATTGTCGAGTAGCAGGTATCAGCCTGCAATAGTCAGAAGTGTAGGTTAATTGTATTGTGCGTATTAACCCTTTAAAGCGTCAGACTGATTGCGTTCTGAGTAGTTTATTTTGCTGTCGAAGCATCGTAATACCGACTGGAGATAGGTGTGAGTGACAATTTCGCCCTAGCACAAAAAAGGGGCATTTGTGAATCGTGAATTCAACCAGGAACGGTGAATATTTCAATAGGACTTTCACGGAGGACTTTCAAAAGACACATAAGGTATGAGTAGACAATATCTGACCCAAACCAGAATTACGGTGGCTTTATAGATGACGAACATTGCCGGTCGGAACCCTCCGACAGCCAGAGGTACAGTTACGCGCAGACGTTGACATTTGAGCCTAAGCGGGTGAAGCTCTTATGGCGAGCTCACGATAATAACATTTCAGATTTGTGAAGCTCTTATGGCGAGCTCACGGTAGTAACATTTCCAGTGTGTAGACTATAGTGCCAGTACGGGGCTATAGAATGACGATATAATTGTTGAGAATTGTTTAACCCTAGCAACCCATTTTCTGTGAAAAGAATCGAATTGTTGATTGTTGAAATATTGAAGCGGCTTTATTTTTATGTGTAAATAAAAGAATCGTTGTTACTTTAAATCATTCTTTCCATTACACAGCCTGAAGTGATTAGGAATCACACCTAACGGAAATCGAACCTACCTTAGGCCAATTTGGCAGAGGAGAAATCACAGCGCCGGTCGAACTCAGCTCCTAGCGCCGAGTTCGCGGCACTAGGATTCCGACTCTCCACGTCGGTCTAATTTTCCCGCAATTTCATCAGCGGGACTAAATAACCCCCCGTCAGCCCAGGCCTTACGGGGCCTCGGGTGTTCTGACACATTTGGTTTAAAGGGATCACATCTGTTTCAAATCTCATATTTGTAATCCTACTCTCTCACAAACAGTTTTTCCAACGAACACCTTGTTAGAGCTATTTCTCCCATAAGTTTTAACTGACTGAGTATTCTTTTCCCCTTCGTCTTCAGTTTATCTGTATATGCTTTCTGTGTATACCCCAACCTGTAACACACAGATTCACCTCCAAGTATTCATATTCGCCCGTTTCTCCCACTGTTATATTCTTGCTTTCCTCTTCACCAATAGAGAATTTACCCACCCTTCACGTTCGAGACTCATTTGCCTTACAGCCCACATGTGTTACCCTGTTTTGGTTTTCGTTAAGTTCAAGACGGCATTCAATCCTGTACTTTCCTACTATAGTTAACAGTTTTTGTAGTCCCACTTCACTCACGGATAAAACCATGTCGTTGGCAAAGTTAAGCCCGCGGAGTTTTGTCTCTCCGACGTTTACCCTCTCTGCGCTTGCAGTCAACTGGTTATGTTCACTCTGCACATCTTTGTACAGTTCTTCCATGAGTCCAACAAAACTTCTTCCGAATCCAAGTGCCTCAAGTTTTTGCCACATTCCTTCCCTCCATACTCTGTCATATGCTTTTTTCACACCAAGAAAGACCATAAACATCTTTTTCTTATTGACTTTCGTTAATTCTATCAGTTGTGATAGTGTAATCAAGTGATCAGTGACTCAGCCTCCTTTCCGGAATTCATTCTGAATTTCCCCCAGGAATCCTCTTTCTTCGACAATTTCCACAAGCCTTCCGTACAGAACCTCGCGGAATACCTTTTATTGCTGCTTACAGATATCTCTCTCTGATTATCTAAAAGTTCCCCTTCTCATTGTGTATGAATGTTACCCTGCTTTCCTTCCACTCTGTCGGGACCTCTTGCTTTGTGATGGCAATGTTAAATAATGCTGTAAGATGTTCATATAATGAATCCCATCCTCTTTTTAACCCTTTACCCAACGTAACGGACAAATCCGGCCAGCGCTATTCTCAAAAATCGCCAATTAGTTTTCATTATTGTTTTCATTTTTTGTCTCAAAACCATAGATTATGACACCTCGTTGGAACGAGCTCGTCGAGCTCGTTCCAATGAGGGGTCATAACCTATGTTTTTGAGACAAAAAATGAAAAAAATTAGTTATTCAAGAATTTTTTTTGCAAGTGTCGTCTGCTTTTCATGTTAGGTAAAGGGTTAAAAACTCGTTGGGAATTTCATCAGTGTCTGAATGTTTGCCATTCGTTAGTGATTTCATTTCGTACTTCCCCCACCCCAAATTCCCTGCATACTAAGTCAGATAAATTTTCTGCACTCTCCATGCTGGAGGGACGCCTTCCTCCCATATTCTGCCATTTATTCTCTCCCAGTGCTTGATCATTTCTACTGCTATACTTTCCAAGTCATCAGTACTTTTCCCATCCACTTTTATACTTTGTGTGGTACTGCCATTGTTGGTTTTATTTATCCATTTCCAGAATATATTGGAACATGAAACCCCACCCCCTCCTGTCTTTCTTATTGTTTTAATGAGATTACTCTTCCGCACTTTCCTGTTTTTGTCTTCGATTATTTGCCCTCCCCATATAATTTTTGCTTCCAAACTTTTCCCATCCACCCTGTCTTATGCCAAAAGGCTCCACTAACTGCAACATGTTCCTACCCAACGCCTCTGTAACCCTTGGACTTAGATGGAGACCATCTCTGCCATACAACTTTTGCTAACCTCAGAGACACCTCCAATTACCGATAAAGGGCATCCCAATATCCATGTAACACTTCCATAATTCCCCGTTTACCCTAATAATTCTAGAATTCCGCTCACTATCTCCCCTCTCAGACATCCCGGTTCCCCCTTCCTGTTAACTGCCCTCTCTCGACTTCAAAGGTCCTCTTCTTATTACCCCTGCCCTTCTCTTCAAATTGTCCATCGCTTTCCATCCACCATCGTATGCTACCTTTATTTGGGTAACCACTGAAAATCCCGCTTTATCTAATCTCTCCCTCAACTGCTCTATTTCCTCCTCAAGCTTTACATACGCTTCCAAAAACCTCAGAATCTCCTGACAGTTAGCACAGACGAAGCCCCCCCCCCCCCCCCCCACCCCCGCCAATCCATTCCACGGCCGTACCTGGTACACCATCCCGCACTGAGCTCACGTCTCTACCTCTGAGAAAGCCTGCACCTGTACTTCCTGACACCACCCTCCACTTCCGTCTGCGTCCCAATACTCGCCATGTTTACCATCGAACATCACCACTGACTATAGTAACAAACTTGCCGTCCATGTCCACAAAATCACAAAAGCCGAAAACAATATACACGAAAAAGGGTAACATAGAGAAAACTTGATTAAAATTCTCAAAACCCACTGACCTAATCCAATTTGTTTCACCCTATATTAATCCCTAAACACCAACGAACCAAATAGGCAATAAAAATCACCTGGAATATAAACTAAATAATAAAAAATAAATTCTGTCAGCTAATCTGTTTTTCTCTGTGAGTAGTATTCACAAGAATATCTGAATATTTTTCCGGCACAGCTAATCAGTGATGTTGAGCGAGAGTTAGTAATTGTATCTGAGGTCTTTTTTTCCAGAATTGGGAGACTTTAGCTTCTTTCCACAGAGACGGAAAATATGAGCTGTTTAGTAGCATACATGTATTAAATAAGATCTAAAGTGGCTCACATAAGGAGTCACATTCTCTAAATAGACGCGGGCTTATGGGATCGGGTCCATATGCCTTAGACACGTAATCGACTTTATTGCTTCATATACTTCACTACAAATGTTTTGAGTTGCCCATTTCTTTTCTGCTACACAAAATGTTTGATGAGCTGAAAAATCTCACAGATATAAAATAATTGCCCAAGAGAAGCACGTGCCTATACAATGCAAACTGGGAAAATATCACAGCTTATTGAATCTTCCACATCCGTTTGAGAACATACAGCAGGGTTTCCACAACTGCCACATCATTTTAATAACAATCAACAGTAACATCATTACAGTATCATGATAGTAAAAGTGTTCTCTTTCGCGATCGACTGGCGAAAGGATTAAAATCTGTCTTGACATATTTATACCACTGTGAAGATGTTTGATAAATAACATTATACGTTATTGTGGCGAACTGACGGTAACATGGTCTGAGGTTTAAGGCTCGGAGCGTATGTTCAACTTCGACGCCCTTCGAACATACTCCTCGAACCGCAAACCTCATGCCATGTCACCGTCAACTCATCACAATGACGTGTATGTTCCAATACAACCCTGCCTTGAGCCCAAAACCCCCATCGTGAACTGAACAACGCAATTTTGAACGTTAGCAAATTTAGTAAATGAACCTCACCACGTCACTAGACAAATAATCAATGAATCAGATAAAGGTCATAACATCTTTGTTCGAATTTGTAATTTAAACATTTCTTTCAGAACATCGTGCACTGCGCGTGTGAAAAGTCTAGAAAAATGAAGTTTTGCAAGTTACTTCGTTGATGAAATAAATGCGAAACGGGCAACCTCATTTCAAATATTTCGCGTGGTGACGTCCAACAGTAACATATCCTACCGGAGCCGTAAACATGGAAAACAAACAAGGCGTGTTCTCGTCCAATCACAGGGCGAGGATTTTAATCTTATTGAAACATACTTTTTTGTTGGTTCCTATGTATTTGGACGATAGTGTTCGTGGTGCCTCTTCGGTCAAGTTATCAGCAAAGTTCTGTGATAAAGGATTGAGTGAATTCAATTCGTGTAAGTTTTTTAATGCCAACGAAAGACCATTTTACCATTGGAGGCCTTTTCAGAGGATGGCCTAATTTGGTCCCGCGGTGTGCGATGTGGATTAATTATACAAAATCGATGCGAATGGTAATGAAACCACTCAGTGACGTCGCCAGGATAAATGAAACAGGTGTGTGTATGGATGGGGGGAAAGGGGTTTTTCCACATGCTAGGTTGGGAGTGTATTTCCACCATATTAGATACAACGCAAGGTGTATGTCAAAAACATTGATTAGACTTGTGATTTTCAAGAGTGTTAATAGATCGTTTGTGCCGATGAATGGAGTTTTATGCTAAAAAACAAACAAACAAACAAACAAACAAACAAACAAACGGCTTTAATCCAACCTGTTGTATATCGACACATATATACTTAAACATTAGAACAAGAGTAAGTCTTGGGTTGAAGAATAATCCCACCTGCGGCAACCGCGTTGTGTCCTTGGGCAAGACACTTCACCCCGATTGCCTACATGGGGGCACGATGACGCTGTGTACTGAGGCGTACTGCACGTCGATGGTGCGCATGTCTTCAACCAATCTAACCCTGCCTGTGCTGCGGTGCAGAGTTCAGAGTTACGATGTTGGAGAGCTGACAGCTGCTCGTCGTTGCTCGATGGTTATCTCCGGGTACTCCGGCTTCCTCCACCCGTAAAACTGTCACGGTCACGATAGCCATTGTGCATAAGTATGTGACCTTCAACACCAATAAATAAATAAATAATATTGGGTTGAAGAAAATATATGCTCGCATAAAAAGGAAACCACCGAATCATCGAACATGTGGTGAGCATAGTATGTTACGCTAAGGAATGGCGGGTGCTAGTTCATGTGTAGCCTTCTATGTGTACGTGTGAATGTCCAGGATATTCCCGTCAGTTTGTGGAGACACTTATCCTTTCTGAAGGCAACGGCACTGTTTGCTAAACGTGTCCCCACACGTTTATCAAACGTAACGTCCTTACCACCCCCCCCCCTCCCCGCCCACATCACGGTTCCGCTGTCGCTGTTTGAGAGTGTTAGTTGTAATTCTGTGAATGTATTGAGGTCCCTGAATATTTTAAAGCTGATGGTTTAACCAAGTTGAAAGACTGCGATGATATGGGAATATATCAGGGAACTGTAAACAAAGAGAATCTAGATTAATTTTCTGAACTGGATAGGGAAATATGTTTCCAGGTTTGAGAACAAAAAAATCAAATTTGTATGAGTGGTGGTGCATTGTGTGAAATATGAAATGAACATAGATGGTATTGGAATTTTTTTATCACGCTGGCAGCATTATTTTTTAAAATCTACTTCGTTTATTTTGTCACACAAACAGTGTACATTTATTGATTTTACCTACTCCACAGCGTTCGTTTTTCTTTCTTTTATCATTTTTTGCTCTAACCCTTTACCTAATATGAAAAGCAGACGACACTTGCAAAAACAGTTCTTGAATAACTATGTTTTTCATTTTTTGTCTCGGAAACATAGGTTATAAACCCTCATTGGAACGAGCTCGTCGAGCTCGTTCCAACGAGGGTTCATAACTTATGTTTTTGAAACATAAAATAAAAAATAATGAAAATTAATTGGCGATTTTTGAGAATAGCGCTGGTCGGTTTTAGCCGTTACGTTGGGTAAGGGGTTAATCTTTCACCTAACGTAACGGCTTAAAATCCATCAGTGTTATTCCTAAAAGTCGCCTTCAGATCTGATTATACTTTCAATGTTAGCCTAAAACAGTTTATCACCTCTTTGAAACGAGCTCGTTGAGCTCGTCCCAGTGAGTGGCTATAAGCTATGTTTTTCAGGCAAACTGAAAATATTTCGTAAATCAAGAAATATTTCTGAAAGAGTGGTGTTCTGTTTGTCTTAAGGTCAAACTAATCAAAATTTACGATAAAATTTCGAGAGTTAAAAACTGATTCCTTTAATGTTTTTCATCACAATGATGCAATGAGTTGTCTCTGTGGCAACACGCTGACGTTCGTAGCGTCAATGTACAAGGGTTCAGTTCAAAGTAAAGCCACACTGAAAATTTTATTTGGTGCGGAGGGGGACGCGGTGGCTCAGTAGGTAGAGGTGCAGGCTGCAAGCCGAGAGGTCCTCGGTTCGAATCCCACCTGCGGCAATCGCGTTGTGTCCATGGGCAAGACACTTCACCCCCATTGCCCACGTGGGGGCACGGTGGCGTTGTGTACTAAGGCGTACTGCACGTCGATGGTGCACTTGCCTTCAACCAATGCTAACCCTGCTTGTGTGGAGTTAGTATGGTGAGGAGCGGACAGTTGCTCGCCGTTGCTTGGTGGTTCTCTCCGGGTACTCCGGCTTCCTCCACCCGTAAAACTGTCGCGGTCATGATTAGCCATAATGCAGAAATATGTGACCCTAAACACAAATAAATAAATTTGGTGCGGAGATCAAGGAGGTATTTTTCTGATGTTCTTAAACCATGCGATGGGCCATCTTTTATGGGATGAATCGTGTTTATGAGTTTTGTGACTTTAGTATGCACTCCGCAGTATAAATGTCTACATTTAACGTCAATAGATAATCTGCAACAACGCCGCAGTTTGATGTGACATTTTCGAAACGATTTCAGAAAATCAGACCTAGTTTACTGTTTTTAAAGTTTCACTAAAACAGGGGATGCCTTAAACATTTTTTTTATCACTTGA
Source organism: Pictodentalium vernedei (assembly GCA_031216915.1). Taxonomy (NCBI): domain Eukaryota; kingdom Metazoa; phylum Mollusca; class Scaphopoda; order Dentaliida; family Dentaliidae; genus Pictodentalium; species Pictodentalium vernedei. The sequence goes on from CM062288.1 coordinate 92,179,655, forward strand.
CCACAAGCTTAGAGAGCATAACAAATATCGTTGTTCGAGTGGGACACGGCGCCATCTGCAATGCTTTATCATTGCAGGTGGCGCCTTGTTCTGCTGATGGGACGAAATATCTAGAAACTAACAGTTCTTCTTATAAATCCTCAAACAGTCCAGTGAGGACTCATAAGTGATAGTTTGCGGCTTTTGGAAAATCTAAAAGTAAAGAAACCCAACAGTTGCATAATTTACCCAATGGTGATGGCGACCCTTTTTGTGTTTGTTTACGAGCATCAGATGAACGCCTCCTTGTTCCCCGCACTAAACATAATTTTTAGCGTGTATTTAATTAACTCTAAACATGTTTTTTCCCTAGTACCTTTGTTGTCACTAACGTCATTTCCACAAAGAAAACTTATGCCAATGATCAATGACTCCTGAACCAACCACTTATAGAGAATTCTATACACTATACTTTTCTGAATCAAGAAAGGGCGTTGGATTTTATAGTAACTGGCATAGTGGGGGTTGGAACCCACGTCGAGAGAGTTTCCTTCGGCATCAACCGCTTCGCGAGCGAAACTATACTGACCACACCCACCACTTGGCCACCGACAGTGGGTGGTCAGTATAGTTTGGCGAGATGGTTGGTGCTGAAGGAGACTCTCTAGGCGTGGGTTCGACCACCCACCCCCCACCCTCCCCCCTCCCGCTATGCCAGCAAATAAAATGAATGCAGAGGTATCATGGGTGTCATCAATATTAAAATAAAAAGTGTAACTTATGATGTCAATTGTACATGTACGCTATGGAAAAGTAACAATTACTATATAAGGTTAATTGTCGCTTATCTCAGTTAACAAATGTTGTCTTGAGAAATTGTTTATATAAAATGTTTGTTACAGACTCAAACAAATCTGACATTTCGAATGATTGAGACATTTTAATTTTTGCCTTAAAAACTTCGCTTTCATTTATTCATTTATTGGTGTTTAAGGTCACATATATCTGCACAATGTATAATCGTGACTATAACAGTTTTACGGGTGGAGGAAGCCGGAGTACTCGAAGAGAACCACTGAGCAACTGTCAGCGCCCCAACATACTAACTCCACACAAACAGGATTTGAATTTGCTTGAAGACACTTGCACCATCGACGCGCAGTATGCCTTCATGTTCGGATTCGAAGAATAAATACTATTCGATAAATCATGAACTCTAAAAAGCAGATCTACGCTAATCAATACCTGTGAAATGAGAAAATACAAACTTTCACCCGCGGCTAATAATTTATTCCCTCCTAACTGCTTACAACATAGATTAACCCTTTACCTAACGTGAAAAGCAGACGACACTTGCAAAAAAAAATTCTTGAATAACTAATTTTTTTAATTTTTTGTCTCAAAAACATTGGTTATTACCCCTCGTTGGAACGAGTCCGACGAGCTCGTTCCAACGAGATGTCATAACCTATGTTTTTTTAGACAAAAAATGAAAAAAATAATGAAAATTAATTGGCAATTTTTGAGAATAGCGCTGGCCGGTTTTGGCCGTTACATTGGGTAGAGGATTAAGAGCAGTGGATAACCTCGATCTACTCATGTATTACACAACACAGTAAGATCATTAAACAATTGGACAGATAACACTTCGTCCGAATCGCCACTAGGTGGCGATTTAGTCGAAATTCTTTTTTCATCTTCCTGCCCACATTACTGTAAAAGCTCACTCATTGCGAAAGAAATGTGAAAACATTACACCCCAGCACCTATTTTCGTTTGGGTTTTTTTCGACACAGTTTTGATTTCGCTACATTTTAAGTTCGAAATACCCATCTGCTGTTGAAACTACATCACACACAGAACGCGATTTAATCGATAAAAAGTCCACCTTTCATTGCAGTCACAGTATTGTGATACAGGTATTCCGAATCCTATTCACCGAGTACAATCGATTTCTCCATTTTGTGGTGAAGATATTCTATCAGATGAAGACATATGAAGAGAATGAATAAAAATCTCCTGATATATCTTGACCACAGACCACAATAAAACATGAACGCCTGCGTGTGTACAGGCCTATAACGTCTATCAGCACATTTACAACTTTATTTAGGCCTCCTTTCCCCAATCTTCCACAGCTGGGGTGAGTTGAGAAGGGAGGACACGACGTGTTCTTCCCAACGAAAATGTGAATGACAACCAATATGGCATGACAAAATCATTGCACATCACAAAAAAGCGACGGCATGTTTGTTGACAATTTTGTCGGTGAAATTATGACGTACAACTGGGTACAGAGCAGTGGGCTTTTCCATTAGAATGATCGTAGTTTTGCCAACACTATTCAATAGCATTACAGTGTAGGCCAACGTACGCTCTGAAACAAAAAATCCTCATATCAACGGGAAGTTCAAGGAATCCGGAGGAGATAAAGTATTTATTGACAAAGCATATACGGATATATGTATGTGCGTGTTGATGTTTAAAGTGAGTGTGTGCCAACTAACCTGCTTCTAATGCGACGAGGTCCCTGGCAAAAGAATGCATATTTACGTCCATAATCAAAAACAAACGTCCTCCACCAGAACCACAGTCATCTTTTGCAATTGGGTATTTGACAGTATTATTATGTACCTTCAAAGATTATGTTGTTCCGTGATATTTGTACCTTGTGTACCCGCGATCTAATGGACAATCTGAAAATGACAAACGTTCTAGTTAGTGATACACACGTGTTATCACCACTATGTATTGATGGAGAAACCTGTATCAATCCGAGATTCTGTTCGTATTACGTAATCGCGACGAGCTCTTCAGGACGAGTCGCGATACGTAATAAGAACAACATCGAGGCTTGATACAAGTTTCTCGATCAACGCTTTGTGTTGATGACAAATATATATTATCTTCTTGGAAACCCACTTGATGGTAATAACCAATTTATCTAACAATGTTCCTTCCTTATTGACTTATTCCCATATGTTTTGAAAACAATTCAGCGTTTATTAATTGATTTTTTTAGAAATGAAAGTAAGGGTAAATCGTTCGCTTGATGGTACCGAGGCGCGCTGTTGTCTACTCGCAAAAAGTAAAAATTGCAGGTGCTTCGTCTCAAAACTGAAACACTGGCAAAAGATGATTCAGCAAACTCAACACAAAACCTAACAAGTGATAAGGGTGGAATACATTCAGACGACAGCACAAATACTCATAACATACACATCAAGAGTTACTTAATCCCATAAGCAAAACCCAGACGTATAAAGTAATATGGGCGTAGTCTCCACACTGTAGAAAGTATGTATACATAACAGCTACATAATCAGTGAATTAACCCCCACCTTTGCCAAGATCACTGATCATTTCGCATTTACCATTGCATAACTTCAATCAGTCAGAACTGTTCAAGTGTTTTTCGACTCTTGACAAATGAGAACAAGTCTACGGCAGCGTATTAGGGTCAGCACCTTTTCATTTAATAATCTCTTTTTGAAGATTAGTAAACTGTTTTTACAGATTAGTAAACTGCTTTTACAGATTACTAATCTGTTTTACAGATTAGTAATCTGTATTACAAATTATTAGGAGACCGTTTTTACAGATTATTAGAAGACTGTTTTTACAAATTAACTAGCTATTCGAAGACTGATTAGTAGTACAGCAGCCTCCCGATGGTACACTATTACCAGGATTTGTTTTGTTTTTTTTTTGGGGGGGGGGGGGGGGGTGGGGAGCAGCTAGTGTTAAATTCACATTGGACCCGGACTTTTGGGGAAACACTTTTTTTCTGTGTGAAACTTCGGCGCCATACAATTAGATCCTGCTTGTGGTTGCGTATTGTATATAGAGTATGTGATACGTATAGTGATATATGTACACACAGGGCTATGGGTATATAGAATGGGAATGTGACAGTGAATATTAATGGTGAAGGTGGGGTTTGTCAAAAATATTTTCCCGCCAAACGGTTGATGTTGCTATTGACACCGTGTCGTCATGGTGTGCACACGACGTCATAGAAGCATTGAGAGCTGTTGTTGTCCACTGTCTGTACAATCAGGTATGACGTTATTCGGGTCAGGGTGTGTCGGGCTTCTCGTACTGGACTGATATCGTAGTATAGTATGGGTAGTATATACCTCTGTAGGTATACCATTACCCCTTGGTACTACTGACCGACCTTCATATTATCTTATGACTGGTATAGGTAGTACGTAATGCAAGGTTAACCAGTATTGTGGGGATGTGGTAATACATAGTCGACGTCTAGTGAATGAATTGCGAGATAGTACTTGGTGGTTTGGATAGGCAGTATAGCATGTGTGTTATATACCCCTGTGGATCCCATCTTAATTCTTGTTATATCAGCATGCCGATTGCTTTGTACTATCCTCTGACTGGTATAGGTAGTATGTAATGCTGGGCCAGGCGGTGTTGTGGGGTGGGTGAGGGTGATGCATGGTCGCTTAGTGTGGCAGTATAGGATGTACGCTCTGCACCCCTGCAGGTCCCAGTTAAGCCATTCGTGCTATTAATCCACATATTGCTTCAAATCATCCTATAACTGGTATAGGTAATACGTATTGCTAGGACAAGCAGTATTGTGGGTAGGGGAAATGGCTGGAAGGATAGAACGGTAGTATAGCATGGGCGGCCTATATCCCTGTACCCCCCCCCCCCCCCCCCCGTTAGTCTTTGGTACTATTGACCAATGGATTGCTCTGTATTATCCTATGACTGGTATGGGTAGTACGTTATGGTAGGTCAAATGGTTTTGAGGGGTGGGGGTAATGCCTGGCAGTTTAGAAGGGTAGTAGTGCCATAATGCTAGGCCAAGCGCTATTGTGGGCGGGGATAATGCCCATAATGCCTTGTTGTGTAGTGCAGTAGTAAAGTATGGACGGTTTGTACCCCGTTTAGGTCCCATCTTAACCCTTGGAACCACAATGCATCTAGGGTGCTGCCCCACAGATGATATAGGTAGTACGTAATGCAGTGTTGAGTGGTGTATGATTGGTTCCAGTCTCCTGGCAGAGTATGGGTGGTCCACTGACATTCTAAGACTTGGCCGTGGCTAATGGCCGTGATCTGTGACAGTTAGCAAGCCTGCAGTAGTGCTACAAGTCAGTAGTAATTGTACATGGATAGAAGAAGACTATAGGATTATAAGATAGGGGGAAACCAATAGAAGCTAACGATAGGGCAGAAAGCTGAAGCCGATGGTAACATCCCCTGCATAGAAGCTATATAGGGCCTTGGAATCTCACTTATGGAATACCACTTATGGAATACCACTTTTAGAATCTCTTTTATGGAATCACTACGGAATCCTTTTTTGAAAACGTCTGGCCTTCGGGACCCCTTTTTCCGAGATGAGGATAGAGTCGTGTGTAGAGTCAGTCGCTCGTGCAATTACTCTGCGGCTTATTTGCTCGGTGGCATTCTAGTCGTTCGATCAATCGGAGATAGATAGCAAGCCTGCAGTTGTACTGCAAGTCAAAAGGTACTAATGGTACGAAGCTGCGATTGTGGTAGAAGATTATAGTATTGGATGAGCACGAAAGAGGCAAGGCATAGAACAGATAGTTGAAGACAAGATCGAAACAGATGGTAAGGCTACCCGCGTGGGAACTATATAAGAGCTGTATATTGGTTTGGAATCCCACTTATGGAATCCCTTTTACTTTTACAGAATTGATGGAATGACCACGTTTGTGCACCCCACATCCAACCTTCTTACCTAGACAAAAGGCACCTCGGGCGCTCACCTTGAACAAAACACGATATAAACAGAGTCCAAGAATGAACCTACATTAAATAATCAATCTCCATAGGATCCATCGTCAAATCTTTAGCCCCCCCCCCCCCCCCCCCCCCCAGGAGTGACTAAAGTAATCCAAGCACCATGCCTTTTCTTCTGTTAATCATAATGTAAAATGTGGAACTGCCCTATGCGGCATCGAGATACAACCTATGTGGATTAATCTTAGTTACACACTTCTAGAGGGTACTTAATTAAAAATGTCTAATTCTTCAGCTACATGGCCAATTCCAGCTCCCACAGAAAGTCCAGATATTAACCCAGGCGCTCGATTTGAACAAATGTGAATCTCACCAAACTAAAGCTGTTGTATACCAAATATGAAAGCATTCTGACTGGTGGGCCTGATGAAGAAGAGTGAAGGGAGTACTACAATTCTCTGATAGAGGAGTCATCAAATACTAGGGTATTATTCTCGGTAACCAATAGTCTCCTTGGTAAAGAACAAATGTGAATCTCACCAAACTAAAGCTGTTGTATACCAAATATGAAAGCATTCTGACTGGTGGGCCTGATGAAGAAGAGTGAAGGGAGTACTACAATTCTCTGATAGAGGAGTCATCAAATACTAGGGTATTATTCTTGGTAACCAATAGTCTCCTTGGTAAAGAACAAAAAGTCATTCTCCCAGATCATCTAAATACCAATGAAATTCTGGAAAAATTCGGTGATTTTTTCGTAACCAAAATTCAATTAATCCTGGATAGTATACCATCACGTGAACCACCAGAGTTTGATCAACTTGACATAAAAAGAGATTTTTCCAGTTTTCACACTGTCATGGAAGAAGATATTCGAAAAATGATTTTGTCATCATCCAATAAATCCAATGATCTAGATGAAATTCCAACATTCCTTCTGAAAGAGACAATTGATCATCTTCTGCCAGCCATATCATCTATTATATCTGCATCCCTTCATGAGGGATTTGTTCCACGCCCACTGAAAAAAGCACTTGTTACTCCACTCATCAAGAAGCCATCTCTTGATCCTGACAACCTGAAGAATTATCGACCAGTATCGAACCTCTCTTTCCTGTCTAAATTGTTGGAAAAGGTTGTTGCTTCACAACTCAAAAAACATCTGCATGAAAATGATCTTTTAGAGCCTTTCCAGTCTGCATACAGAGCCAATCTCAGTACAGAGACAGCTTTACTGCGAGTCAACAACGACATTGTTAAATCAGTGTCTGAGGGTAAGGCTGTACTGCTTGTTCTCTTGGATTTGTCAGCAGCATTCGACACAGTCGACCATGATATTCTTTTGCAGACATTGACACAGCATGGCATATGTGGAACTGTCTTATCATGGTTTGCATCATATCTAGAAGGTCGCAGTCAACAAATATATATCAACAAGACCAGTTCAGAAAGCAAGATGTTAAAGTGTGGTGTTCCTCAGGGCTCAGTTCTTGGTCCACTTTTGTTTACTCTGTACACTTCTTCTCTGGGTCGTCTTCTTAAAAGGCATGGCATATCATATCATCTGTATGCGGATGATACCCAACTGTACATTGCATTTAATTCATCTCTTCAAAGTGACTCAATCACTGCAGTCAGCAACATGGAAACTTGCATAAATCTGGTGCGGGAATGGATGATAGATTTTAAACTGAAAATGAATGACTCTAAAACAGAATTCTTAGTGATATCCGGGGTTCGCATGCCTACACCCACTGTTACATCAATTAAGGTTGGAAACAACATCACCATGAAAAGTGAATCGGCCAGGAATATTGGACTGATTATGGACTCAAATTTAAAGCTAGACATCCATATCAATAAAATATGTCAAAATTGTTACTGGCAGCTTCGGAATATTGGAAGACTGAGAACTTATCTTAACCAATCAGCACTTGAAAAACTTGTGCATTCCTTCATCACCTCACAACTAGACTATTGTAATTCGGTGTTAGTGGGGCTGCCGCAGTATTTGATTCAGAAGCTTCAAAAAGTACAGAATATTGCTGCAAGGATAATTACTGGTACCAAATGCTCTGAACACATAACACCTGTTTTAAGACAATTACATTGGCTTCCAGTTAAACAGAGAATCAATTTCAAAATATTGATCTTAGTATTCAAATGTATCCACAAACTGGCTCCAGTTTACCTGCAAGAGCTCATCACTGTATACACTCCATCATGCAGTCTGAGATCTAAAGATCAAATTCAACTAGTCATACCTTTTAGCAAATCTAATCTGGCTAATGATCGTGTGTTCTCCATCGTGGGTCCAAGATTGTGGAATGCGTTGCCTATTAGTATCAGAAATTCAGAAACTATCAACATCTTCCAAAGAAATCTTAAAACTTTCCTATTTACTGAAGCATTCTCCTGAACCTCCCTAGAGGGAACTGAAACATGTGACTCTTTATTTTCAGAAAAGTGTATTTTATTTCTGTGAAGCGTTTTAGGGCACTCTTCGTGGTTTTACGTTTTTACAAAATCAATTATTATTATTATTATTATTAAAGAAATATCCTCATATTGCACAAAGTTAAAACTCGCGCTAGGGAGTCTAAATATTAACCCAGGGACTCGATTTGAAAAAACTTGAATCTGACTCACATAGAAATGTTGTAAACCAAATATCAAAGGATTCTGACTGGTGAAACTGAAGAACAGTTTTGGAGAAATTCCCTTATTGTGAGTTGAGTTAAAATTTGGATTCCCATGGGGAGCTCAAATATCAACCCAGGAAGTCGATTTGAACAAACTTGAATCTGACTCCCCAAGAGATGTGGTATTCTGAATATGAAAGGATTCTGACTGGTGGATCTGAAGATGAAGATTTAAAAAAAAAGTTATCCCCTATATTACACTAAGTTAAAATGTGGGCTTCCATAGGAAGCCCAAATATTAACCTAGAGACTTGGTGTGAACAATCTCGAATCTGATCCTCATAACAATGATATATGCCAAACATTAAAAGATTACGACTGACAGTTCTCAAGGTGATGATTTTTAAAGATTATTTCCCATATTGCTGTATGTAAGAAATCTGGGCTCCTGAGCCCAAATATGAACCAAGGAGCTTCATTTTAACAAACGTGTATCCGACCCCCATATGGATGCTGTGTACCAAATATCAAAAGATTCTGACTATTGGTTCTAGAGGAAATTCTTTTTGTAATATTTGCAAATTTGCTGACTCAGCATTTTTTTATGCTCCCTACAGAACACCCTGACATAAACGAAGTCATATATTGATCCATGAACTTCGTTTGAACAAACATCATTCTACACCTCAACGGGAAGCTCCATATCAAATATCAAGTCATTGTACCCACTGGTTCACGAGAAGAAGATTTTAAAATTAATTTGGAGCAATTTCTCCCATCCCCCTCCCTAAGGGACTGGCATGTTGAGTTGAACAAAAATACAATGCCCCTTCGGGATCATCAATCACACAAACTTTAACTTGAATTGGCCCAGTGGTTATGGAGGAGAAGTGCAAAACATAGTGTTGACGGACGGACAACGGACGGACGGAGAGCGATTAGATAAGTTCAGCTTGACTTCGTCTAGGTGAGCTAAAAGCAACTGGTCTTCGGTACCCCTTTTTCCAAGATGAGCATAAGAGCAGAATTTGGAGTCACTCTGTAGCCCATTTCCCCTTGCGAATCGAATCTCATCGAGCAAATGGTATAGAGAGCACTTGCTCGAAAGAGTGACTCCAAATATTGCTTTTATGCTCATCTCGGAAAAAGGGTGCCTAAAGCCAGGCGTTTTTTAGTTAGGGTGCTGAAGTGGGGTGCCACCGAACGTGCCGTTCTATCGACTTCGTAAAAGGAATTCCATAAGTGGGATGCCAAAAGTGGGATTTAAGCCAGAAAATAATTTACATTGCGCTTCGAGACAAAATGTCAGACACCAAATGAATCAGTCTGTCATTTAAGAATGACATCTGACATATTACAAAATGGAATTTGAGTATTATTCAAAATAATGTGTTTTGGGTGTACATGTACCTTCATCTTAAAACTGCTCAGAATTCATCCAACCATCCCTTGTTTGACAGGGCTCAATGATTCCTGCCAAACAAGGTATGATTGGTTTCATTCTGAATTGGAACTGAATTACCCTTCAAACATAATTTAGATACATGTATGGCTATGTCAAATCGTATTTCTTCACATGCTGTTAATACTAATGAGCTGTACAGTCACTTTCTTCACACTTCCCAACTTGCCAGGACCAGAAATCACAATAATCATTAATTTTAGGCTCGCTAGTTATGACCATGATTTCCAGCATGCATGATCTTCTGATCACTGAACTTCATTGATAATTTTGGCATCAGACATTTTGACTGATGATTTTAAACCTCAGTCTGACATTGGCCTTTTTGTACCTGACATTGTCCTTGTCTGACCACTTATTTTCTGGTATGGTGGGATTCCAAGTTCTTATACATCTCTTATTCTGTTCCTACACAGATAGCCTTACCATTGATTTCCATCTTGTCTTCAGCTATCTGTCCTATGACTTCCTCGTTCGTACTCATCCAATTCTATCTTCTACCGCCCTCACAGTTTTGTACCATTAATGTCTTGTACTATTACTATTGACTTGCAGTACTACTGCAGGCCTGAAAACTATCTCCGATTGCTCGAATGTCTAGAATCCCATCGAGCAAATAAGCCACAGAGTAATTGCGCGAGCGAGTGACTCTACATAAGACTCGTAACTCATCTCGGAAACAGGGATGTCAAAGGCCAGACGTTTCAAATAGGGGTTCCGTTAGTGGAATACCTAGAAACAAGGCTGATGATAATCCATAATAAGCTATCGAGCAATTACTGAAAAGTCATTGCTGGAACGACTCCAATCCCACCGTGCAAAAAAGCCTGCGAGCCATTGCTCGAACCAGTGACTCCACATACGATTCTTATTCCCATTTAGGTAAAAAGGGGTGCCAAAGGCCAGTCGTTTTTTTTCAAAAAAATGATTCCGTGGAGATTCCATGAAAGGGATTCTATAAGTGGGATTGCATAAGTGGGATTCCAAACTCCTGTATAGCTCTTATAGGGGTAGACTTACTATAGGTTTCAGCTTTCTGCCCTATGGTTAGCTTCTACTGTAGTCCCCCCAACCCTTTAGTCTTCTTCTACCCTTGTATCATTACAACTGACTTGAAGCACTACTGCAGGTTTGCTAACTGCAACAGACCACGATCTCTACCCTCGGTTAAGTCACTGCATTACGTACCACCTTTTTACCGCCACAGATGGATAGTGATTCCAAGGGTTCAGATGGGACCTTTAAGGGTATATAACGTCCATAATATACTACCGCACTGGAGAGCTAGATATTACCCTGTCCACAACAGATCATGGCCTACCATTACGTTGTACCTGTACCTGTACCTGCCGTACCAGTCACAGCGTAATATGAAGCAGTAGGTCGATTAGTGGTATCCAAGGCTGACATTAAGCCAGCAGATGTACAAACAGCACAACCTACCACACTAGACAACATCCATGGATTACCCTCACCCAGCAATACTACTTGGTCTAGAATAATGCACTACCCATACCATTCGTGGGTCAGCATGCCACCTTAGATGGATAATGTTACTACTACCGTTCTAAACATCCACGCATTACCCCCACCTCCACAATACCTCTTGACCTCCCATACTATACTACCGTTCTAAACATCCAGGCATTACCCCTATCCACAATGCCGCTTGTCCTAGCATTACGTACTGGGCAAAGGTTAATATAGAACATTAGATGGATTAATAGTACTAAGGGCTAAGATGGGACCGGTGCAGAGCGTAATCCTATACTGCCAAACTAGGCGATCATGCATTATCCGCACCCACCCTACAATACCGCCTGGCCCAGCATTACATACTACCTATACAAGTTATAGGATAGGATAATCGATAGGTTAATATAACAAGGATTAAGATGGGCCTATAGAGGTATACAACGGCCATGCCATATTACCAATCGAAACCACCAAGGACTAACTCGCAATACCGCACTAGACAACATGCATTACCCCCACCCCCACAATACTGGTTTATCCAGCATTATGTAGTACCTATACCAGTCAAAGGATAATGTGAAGGTCGATTTCGAATCCCACCTGCGGCAATCGCGTTGTGTTTATGGGCAAGGCATTTCAACCCCATTGTCCACGTGGGGGCACGGTTGCGCTGTGTACTAAGGCTTACTGCATGTCGATGGTGCACTTGTCTTCAATCAATGCTAGCCCTGCTTGTGTGGAGTTAGGGTGTTGGGGAGCTGACAGTTCCTCGCCGTTGCTCGGTGGTTCTCTACGGGTACTTCGGCTTCCTCCGCCCGTAAATCTGTCTTGGTCATGATTAGCCATTGTGCAGCAATATGTGACCTTAAACACCAATAAATAAATAATAATAAATGTCAATTAGTAATACCAATGGCTAATAGTATACATACAGGGGTATATAACACCCATACTCTACTACGATATCCGTTCAGTACGAGAAGCCAGACATACCCTGACTCGAATAACGTCATTCCAGATTGTAAAGTGGACAACAACAGCGGTCCACGTTTCTATGGCGTTGCGACGTCAATAGCACCATCAACCGTTACGCCACGAAAACTTTCGAGAAACTCCATCTTTACCATTAAGTTTCCATCACATACCCATACTCTATATCCTTAGCCCAGTGTGTACATAAATCACTACACAAATCATAGCATACTATATATACAGAACGTACACCACTTGCAGGATCTAGCTGGATGGTGCCGAAGTTTTTCACAGAAAAAATGTGCACCCCAAATGTCCGGTTCCTTAAGGAACTTAACACTAGATGCTCCCCAAACGTCAGGGTAATAGGGCACGATCGGGTACATGATATGCTACTAACCAATCATCGAATAGCTAGTTAATTTTTAAAAGCAGTCTTCTAATAATCTGTAAAAACAGTCTCCTAATCATTTGTAATCTGTCATTACATATTACTAATCTGTAAAACAGTTAATTAATCTGTAAAAACAGTCTTGTGATAATGTTTAAAAACGGTTACCTATCAAATTGTAAAAACAGTCTTGTAATAATCTGTAAAAACAATTTATTAATCTGTAATAACAGTTTTGCAATAATCTGTAAAAACAGTCATCTGATAAATTGTAAAAGCAGTCTCCTAATAATATGTAAATACAGATTACTAATCTGTAAAAACAGTTTATTAAACTGTAAAAACAGTCTTGTAATAATCTGTAAAAACAGTCATCGAATAAACTGTAGAAACAGTCTCATAATAATCTGTTTTTACAGATTATGAATCTGTAAAAACAGTCTTCTAATAATTTTAATCTATAAAACAGTTTACTAATCTGTAAAAACAGATTATTATATGAAAAGGTCCTAACCCTAATACGCTGCTGTTCATGTCTATATTTGGCCTACTGCGCTACGTAGCTACCAACCCGTCTCCAAATGGAATGATGAAACTCTTTATTGCACATTACAACTAGAAATTTAGCGCTATCACTCGTGACCAGAAATATGGCAGTAACCATACATTAGTCAAATCACTCACATTTCAAGACATTGTACTATTCGAAGTTACCCAAACTTAGCAATAGTTTTTTGTGTTTTTGGTGTTTTCGGGAATACCCGGAGTTGAAAACAACTTTCCCTATTTCTAATAGACTGATTCGCGTCCATCACAGATCTATATTGATATATATTGATATATATTTTATTCACCAGTATACAAAATAAACATTGATACATGAAGTATATACAGTTACAATGTGAAAGTCAACAGAACAATATCGCAATTCCAACAATACTACATTTGTATACCAGCAGGGAAAGACATAGGCAGATTGGCTGTCTACCTGTCTTTCCCTAAGAGAAAGAAGAATAACAGTAGAATATAGATAGGGAAAGTAGTCAGAAATAAAAAGAAGGAGAATATTGAGAGAAGGAAATGTACGAGTGCAACGTCGTGGATTCCCATTATCTTCCTTTACAACCCAAAGAGAGCACGTGCGGATATGATATAGGTAGTTTGTTGGTGTGGTATGGTCGGAAGCCAAGTCAGCCAGACCTCTGATTCGGACTTCACCATTGCATTAATTTGCTTAATATGCAGTTGAGGACTATACGACCAGGATTAAAAAAAAAAAATGGGAGGGAAAAGACCGAGTCCGAGGCTAGCGTGGACGAGAATACCAGACATTTTGGGTGCTGAGAAACTTCGAATCTCAGCCCGACTCGAAATTATCTCAGTGACTTGGGTTCGACACAACCTAGCTGTCCCGGCTATGAAATTTTGAACCACGGGAAGTTTCAAGCTCATGAAGTGATACCCCTTGAACTCCCCCTCCACCATCGGGTCTCCTGCAACGGGGGTCCCAGAGATCTCCTGAGCAGGAGATCCAAAGATAGAGGATGACACCAGAGAGGTCCTAGTCTCGGATACCAACTCAGTCCTTTCTTGGACTATTCCGCAATTTAGAATAGCATGCTCAAACAGACGAGTTTCAGTCAAAACATGACCCTTGAGCGGATATTGGAAATATTTGAGGGTGAGAGAAGGTGTAGCATCCTTAATGTGAAAAACGGCGGGGCTCAGTTCTAGATTTCTTTCAGTTTGAAACTCCCCGCCTGGTTGGACTCGAGACTCTAATTCGAAAGCCTAGGTTAGCAGGACCCTCCAAACCAGTTGCATTGAAGTTAAGGTTGTGATATAATATATTGAATACTTATTCGTCCAGAATTTTATCCTGGTGTTGAATTAATGCGGATCGGTTCAAGCTGAAGAAGGGGGATACATACCCGACGATGCATTGAAAAAAAGAGATTAAATAACACAGTCTGGGCAGTACGGATTGGAGCAGGAAACATCACTTGAGTATGCCGATAGCAGTTTTGAAAATAGTATTTTTTTAACTTCTTCCTGTTTGCTGTTGCCTTGACATCCCTATTCAGCTCATTCCATATTTTAGGGAATGCAAAAACGGGTAGATTGTCCAAGGTCTTAGTTCTGGTTCGTTGTCTATATAAGAGGCCTGTTTGACGTGTGTTTACATTGGATTGGTTATTTACAATCGCAAAAAAGGTCGCGAACGACGAAGGAAGATTTCCATTTTTCCAATCAAACACGAACAAAGAGGCATGAAGGTTATACAGGTCTTTTATCTTCAGGATACCATCTTTAAAGAACAGTGGATCAGTATGGGCATTGAATTTCTTATTGTTAATGATGCGTATTGACCGTTTCTGTAGTTTAAAGAGTCGATTGCAAGCTTTTGAAGCTCCACATACAGGAATTGCATATATAAAATGACTTTGTATTAGTGTAAAATATAGGGTTTTCATAGCTGTATGGGGTAGAATTTGATTTACTTTACTTGGGGCAAGATTAGCTAGAGAAACTTTCGAGCAGAGTTGGGATATGTGTCCGTTATAGGATAAGTTTTCATCGATATTTATACCGAGAAATTTAACCGATTTCTCGTTCTGACTATTACCGACTTTATCAATGATCTGATTATTTATAGATATGTTTTCATGGTGGTTGTTTCCTTTGTCGGTTGGGTTGATAATTATATATTTCGGTTTTTTTTTTGGGGGGGGGGGGGGGGGGGTTCAGAACTAAGTGGTTAGCTGAGCACCAGTTGAATATATTTTGCAGTTCTTCATTAAAGTCTTCGACCAGCAAGTTTATCTTTGTTCCAGATTTATATCCCGAGGTGTCATCTGCAAACGTTAGGAGATTTAATGTTGTGGAATTATTTATATCATTTATATATAGAAGAAATAGGACAGGGCCCAATATTGAACCTTGCGGTACACCACATGTAATATCAGCTAAGTCGGATTTACTGTCACCGATGGAGACGTACTGTGTCCTATTCTGAAGATAACTTTTAAACCAATGATTCGCATTGCCTCTTATTCCATAATATTCTAGTTTTTTAAGTAGTATCTCGTGGCTTATGGTATCGAAGGCCTTTGATAGATCCAAGAATAGGGCAAGGGTTTGCTAACTTTGTTGTTTTCTGTAGCTATATATTTTAACAATTGCATAATTGGGTGAAGGGTGCAGTGATGCTTCCTAAAGCCGTATTGGTGAGGGTAAAGGGTGTCAAATTTATTTAGAAACTTCGTAAGTCTTGCCAGCATAAGTTTTTCTAAAAATTTTGAAAAAACGGGCAATATACTGATAGGTCTATAGTTTGTAAAATTGTTTTCATCACCTGATTTGAAAACCGGGATTACCTTGGCCAATTTTAACCTATCTGGGACAGTCCCCTGATTAAATGAGTTGTTAACAATATGGGCAAGTGGAGTGGCAATGGCGTTTATTGAGTGCTTAAGGATACTAGTTGACACATTTTCACAGTCCTGACTAAACTTCGATTTCATCGATTTTACTATATTCGTTATTTCAGTAGGTGAAGTTAGTGTAATAAACATATTTTGTGGTAGTCTAGTATTCAGAAACTCGTCAAATGACTTGGGGGGTTTGTTTATTAGTTTTGAAGTCTGATTACCTATGTTTGCGAAAACATTATTGAATTCCTGGGCAATGTCCTTTGGGGTATCTATCTTTTTGTCACCAAGATTGAAATAAGAGGGTAAGGAACTCTTCCTTTTATTCTTATTTCTTACCTTGTTTAGGACTTGCCATGTCTTTCGTAAATTGTTCTTATTTTCGATTAGAATATTTTCATAATACATAGCTTTGCTCTGCTTCCGAATTCTATTATATACCCGGCAATAGTTTTTGTAATTCTTAACTTTAACTTCTGTAGGGGATCTTAACTTCTTGTTGTAGAACTTATTCTTA
This sequence comes from Pictodentalium vernedei, assembly GCA_031216915.1. Taxonomy (NCBI): domain Eukaryota; kingdom Metazoa; phylum Mollusca; class Scaphopoda; order Dentaliida; family Dentaliidae; genus Pictodentalium; species Pictodentalium vernedei. The sequence continues at coordinate 92,196,267 of CM062288.1, forward strand.
TTATTAGCTGACACTAAGAGACCCTTTGTCATCCAAGGTTGTCGTTTTATGAATTTCTTATTAGGTTTGCGGCTCATCAGTGGGAAGGCTGTTTCAAAGACGTTCAAGTAGACGTTCAAAAAATTATCATAAGCTACATTGGGGCAGTCTGCGTTCATAACTGAAGAAACGTCGCTCTATACTGCCAGGCCAGGGGAATGGTGGAGAATGTATACTGAGAGGTTAGTGGCTTTCATGTATTCTCCTTGGTAGCCTTATATACGTTTCACACAACATTGCACATACAACTTAATTATGATGCTGCCATTCCTTGATATTAATCTTTCCTCGGCTCTCCACTCTCCTGTTCAATTGTTTTCTACGTTTTCTGGGTTCCCTTCAGGTCGGAACACACTGAAACCTATAAGCTCATCAGTCGCTATAGCTTTCTTTCAATGTGCGATCAAGTGAGCTGTCACTACCCACACTGGTGATACTGATACGGTGGTCTGTATGCTACTCTTGTGTGTCTAATAATCATACATGTATGATTATTCTTTTTCGAACAAAATTCCCGCCTGTATGATCTTTATTTGACCCTGTAAGATTATGAATTTTCAGCAAGCAAATGTGCAGAGCGGCTGCTTATCTCAAGAAGTTCACCAAAACAAACTAGTAAGGTACATGTACAAGCAAACACAGGATGCAATGAAAATGTTAATGGGTAGAGAGCTGGAAGCATATATTTGGGCTTTATTCTGAAGTACTGCTACCATAACTTTAAGACCTAGTACCCAGTGCATGTGCTTCATACCATCACTGAAACAGAATTAATTAGTCTATAAGGTTTTGCCTTGGTGCAATTTATGGGAGAGTGCCTACAGGCACTCTCCCATAAATTGCAACAAGTCAAATCCATGTGAAAATTATGATAACCGAAAGTAATTTAGCCCTTTACCACTTCAATAGCATCAGAAGTCTGAAAACGGTTCAGAGCATAGCGGTTGGTTCACACCTTGGAATTTTCCACCCTATACTATTATTCGACGCTGTACAACATTGATTTTCAGGACATTTTCCACCCTGTACTATTATTTTGCCCTGTACTATTATTAGGCACTCGCGAGTACCACAATTCAAACTACAATGGTCTGTATACCACCAGAATTCAAACTATAAACCATTGGATAATCATACTCTCGTTCTGGTAACACACTCCGCACCTACATGCAAGCAGGCCTTTGTCTCGCCTCCCTCTTGTTTGTCATTATGAGGTCTAAGAGATCTCTATCTGTATTACTGATCTTAAACTGCAATCAGATTTGCACAGACTGTGGCGCTGAAGAAGATACCAGTCTACCTCCCAGTACACTGTAGACTACTACTTACAAGAACAGGAGTTTAAGATGTATGACTGTTGGCGTTTGTTTTACCTTTCACGGATTGGCAACGCCTGTTCTCTGTGACAAAAGTGTACACACTCAAAAACACAAACACTTGATCGAACATAATAATATATATTATACAGTATTACTTTCTTCTCTTTCACAAATTAGGGTAAGTATTCATCCACCCTTTTAACACATTGCGTAAGGATCTCCAGGATGTTTCAAGGGACTATCAGATTCCCCGTTACTGCAAACCATCGGCACCCACGACTGCAAACATGCCTTCGTTTCACCCCCTTATTCTCTCAATAGTAATATACACTTGAAAGAAGTAGTGCAGTTATTGACAGATAAACACCATCAGCATAATAAAGGAATATATATAAAATGCAAATAGCACTAGTTTGGAAGTTGAAAATTGCATTACCATGCGTTACCTTTAAACCGTTTGAACCCTGGTGATATCCTCCATTTCAGTGGTATCAACTGGAAGAGTCTATAATCATTATTTGGGGTGAACTAATCAGTATTTTCAATGTGCAGCCTTAGCCTTGAAAATATTGATTGGTCATCAACACTGATTCACTGACCAGCCATCTTACGTAATGGAATCGGGGCGCGCTGACGTTGCGGTAACCGGTTCTCGTCAGATCACCGAAGTTAACCCTTTACCCAACGAATCACCCGCATCCGCCCGCGTAATATGCAAATTGAGCAGTTGAAAAAATTAAATTTTTCAAATATTTCAACAAAACCATATCATGTGACCCTTCATTGGAACGAGCTCATTGAGCTCGTTCCAATGAGGGGTCACATGATATGGTTTTGTTGAAAATTTTTGAAAAATTTAAAAAAATTATATTTAAAATAAAAATTGAAAATTTGATATCCTCTGCGTTGGGTAAAGGGTTAAGCAACGTCGAGCCCGGTTAGTCCTCGGATGGGTGACCGTCTGAGCGATCGATTCGGACTCCCGTGTTGTGTCAAACTATTAATTCTGACGATATCTGTAATAAACTTCTTTACATATTATGTACATTTTGGGGTTCTTTAGGATTTCCAATTATGTTTTGAATACTTTTGTATCTTCTTCAACTAAGAGTAATAGTGTAAAACGATAAGGAACTTCAAATGTTCGTAACTTACATGTACCAACGCCCTAACAACTAAACGACAGAAAACGCCATTTTGTGTCCTTTCCATATACTTTCAGAAAAACAGTGTATAGGAAATTCCCATCGGGTCACGGATCATTAGCAAAACAAATTCTTAAGCTCCGTAACTGTCCTAAACGTCGACCTGTCTCGAGACTATATAGGAGTTGATGAACAGACTCTGAATCGAAAGATCGAGGATACATTCTTGAGATTGTTATAAAATAACAATGGAACACAGTAAGACCTCAACGAGAAATAAATAAAAAACAGAAATAATTGAGTAATTAAACTTAAACCACCCGAGAAACAGGAACTAATTGCATCTTTAAACCTAAAATCGAAATTTACTGATAACAAAATTGTTAGATAATAAGGCAAAATTCAACGATTAATTAGTCGGGTAAACGCTCTCATCTCGTTACTTCTGAAAAAAACATAGTAACTATCGATTTTTAAAAACATTTTAGAACGTTGTGAAAATAAACTAAGAAAGTTCAGACGAACTGTTAAATGCATCAAAATGTTGGCCACGTTTGTAGCTTCCATCATTACAACTTTGTTTCGCTATATAGTATATTCATTATTTCGTTTTTGAAAGTGTGAGGTGCGCTCTATACCACTCTCTGGGGGTGCGGTGACTCAATAGGTAGAGGTGCAGGCTCAAGCCGAGAGGTCCTCGGTTCGAATCCCATCTGCGGCAACCGCGTTGTGTCCTTGGGCAAGACACTTCACCCCCATTGCCCACGTGGGGGCACGGTGGCGCTGTGTATTAAGGCGTACTGCACGTCGATGGTGCACTTGTCTTCAACCAATGCTAACCCTGCTTGTGTGGAGTTAGTATGTTGGGGAGCTCACAGTTGCTCGCCGTTGCTCGGTGGTTCTCTCCGGGTACTCCGGCTTTCTCCACCCGTAAAACTGTCATGGTCATGATTAGCCATTGTGCAGAAATATGTGCCCTTAAACACCATTAAATAAATTAAATAAATAACTATACTACTCGCTACCATTTGAAGTGAAGCGCGCTGTTGTTGACTCCCGGCATCGGCAACATAATGTTGTCAAGAAAAACATCAATGAGTATGTTTACATCGGACACTTCACTGATGCACACCAAGAGGGGATTCCAGGAATATTACCCAATTTTTCGAATAAGCCTTTCGAAGCAGTAATCATTTAATTGCGTTTGGTTTTATACATGAAATGCAACATCAACAGAGCAATGGATAATCCATCAAATGATTCTCCACAGATTGCCGAAGCAAAAAGACAGAGCATTAACGGCCTTTGAAGTTTGTCGAATTATATTGTTTACGCAGTGATTCTCGGAAAGTGAAGTTTGAAGCCTTGAAATGCTACAGCTCATAATTCATGGTGTATTGTTCACATTTTCGTGCGCGCGTTGCATTTTATTAACCCTTTACCCAACGCAGACGATATCAAAATTTATTATTCTAAATATCATTTTTTTAAATTTTTCAAAAAAATTCTACAAAGCCATATCATGTGACCCCTCGTTGGAACGAGCTCGACGAGCTCGTTCCAACGAGGGGTCACATGATATGGTTTTGTTGAAATTTTTTGAAATATAATATTTTTTCAACTGCTGAATTTGCATATTACGCGGGCGGATGCGGCCGATTCGTTGGGTAAAGGGTTAAACCCATTTCCCACTAACATTCTTTAGCCTTCCGCCGAAATCACATGATATTAGAATTTATTATTATAACTTGTTTCACCCAATTCTTAAAACATATCAACAAAATCATATCATATGACCCCTATTTAGAATGAGCTCGACGAGGTCTTTCCAATAAAGAGTCACATGTTGTGGTTTTGTTGATTTTTTAAAACTTTTCTACTGCAAAATTTGTATATTTGGAGACGGATGTACCGATTTGTTAGGTAAGGGTTAACCTCTCGCTGTATGGAACAGTGGCTCCCTACTGTCTAGTCGCAAAAAGAACACACTGCAGGGGCTATGGCGCGCAAGAGTGATAACTAGCAACAAAATCGAAACACTCTGTACGCCCTTTGTTTATCGAAGTACAGTAGCAGTGTCACTCTCCATCAAATACTGAAGGAGAGATCTGACGGCCGAAATTGTGTCGTATCCATGTAAGATATATACAGTGGCGTCGCCTTGTTTCCCCCTAAACTTTTCGCTCCCCCATCCAGAAACATTGACCTTATGAAATTTTCACATAACATATAGAGTCCGAAGGCGCCTAAGACCACTTAATTGTTGGCATTCCATAACTACGTGCAAGCCTGAAAATAAGCAGTCTGACATTTTGTAGAATGAGGTTCACAGAGGGTGAATTTGATGATGCTACCCCATACAGTGGGCCAATTTATTCTCTGGGTACTTCTTTCTGTTCAGTTTTGAGACCCTGATTCAGATTGAGGTCCACAGAGGGTAAATTTAGTGAGATCACCCTGCTGTGCAGGGTAGCATTGCTAAATTCACCCTCTGGGTGCCTCATTTTGCAGATGAATCTCCTTATTTTCTGGCTTGACTACATGGTATTCGTTACTAATTCATGAATCACAAACTGGGCATGTTCTGAGGGGGAGTTAGTACCAAACCTATCTCCAGTTTCAATGGTTAAGCGGTGATTTCGTGTTCGAAATTTTACCAGTATTTTGGGGCATAGTTTATTTATATAATTTTCTCTCTCGAAACCTTTCTTGATTGATCTATAAAATTCGTATTTGGTTGTGAATGTTAGGTTACTGTCCCTTGATTGAATATATATATTTATTTAATGCTCAGGCATCAATTCACGCTGAAAAATTAAGTCATATTCCCCTGTCGGTCGGCAAAACGAAATATCAAAATGATATTTAGAAATCGATATTTCATCGTAGGTTCGGATGACGAATCACATGTACTTTAAACGAGTCAGCACATCAGTAATGAATTCCAGAGTCCCAAATACAAACGAATTCGAATAATTGATAGTGACAGTGACTAAATCAATTCATTAAATCAGCGGTTTCAAAGTTTGACTTTCTCATTCACCTTCCAGCGAAAAGCCGAAATCACTTTCAAATTTCTTCAGTTCAACTTCACACGTCTTCAGTGCATTGAGTTCAAAAAAAATAAAATGACGTGTCTTGTTATTGAAAATAAGAAAGTGGTGTTTTTTGTTATTGTTCTATTTCTTCGAAACACATTGCGATTATTTCAATTCGCCAGCCTTGGTAAATCGTAAAGTTAGGGGAGAAATAAGACGGGACTACTTTTTGTGCGGATATTCACACATTCCAATGGTTGGAGTTTGGTTGTTGTAATTTTTGTATGGACGCCGGTTCGGCACATAAATTTTGCGCCTTAATGGCAAATAAAGGCCACAAATTGGAGAGTTTGTAGTCGTAGAGCATTAAATAAAAAGAAAATTCACGAAAATTTGATGAATACCGAAAATATCTCGTTCGTGGCTACAAGAAATATGAGGATCTTCACTCGCGACTGCGTCGCTCGTGAAGATCCTCATATTTCTTTGTAGCCACTCACGAGATATTTTCGGTATTCATCAAATTTTCGTGAATATCCTCTATTTATCTATTGACTAAAGTGAATTTTTTGATTTGATTGGTTGATAGATACGTGGTATGAGACCATATTCATTGAAACCCACGATACGTCCGCCCAGCCACTGACAAATTTCTCATACCCAGTGGAAGCCTCGTTCCGAAATCTACAAATTGTCCATACCCCGTAGAAGACGCGTCATTCCAGTTTTACAGTGTACATGTATTATATTTTAATTTTTATCTCCAAAATATAGCTCATGACCCCTTATTGGAATGAGCTTGTCGAGTACCCTCCAATGTGGGGTTCATAAGCTATGTTTTTGAGACAAAAAAGAAAAAAAGAAATTCAATAATTTTTTTATACTAGTCATATCGGCATATTTTCACAAAAACTCTTTTGCACAAAAATTCCACAGAAACATGTATGGCTCATTCAACAATGGAAGATAAAAGATCTCATGCTGTGTGTGTTCACACATGAAATAGATTGTACTTCTAAAACGGAAAGTCAATAGATAAAATCGTTACCCCGTGTCTGATCACGTGGTACGGGTTTTTCGGCCGAATGGGATACGGCTGGCTTCGGATAGGTAAAAACCCGTACCACGTGATCAGACACGGGGTAACTAATAATATCATAAATTGTTCTTTTCACCGCCGCTTTAAACCATTTATCATTTTCAATATTTTGATTTGTCAGGGGTAATTAAGCACTCAGTCTATTATTAATGAATGTGGGTTAGATACCTAGGGGTTATTAAATTTACGTTCACTGTAATCGTCATAATGGTCGCTATGGGACCTTTTGAATGTTTCTCAGCTTTCCGGATAATAATTTTTTTACCAGAAATTTAGACATCTTGTTGTGATTTTTATAGTGGCGGGAATGATTCCAAGTTCACCGTATACAAATGCAGTCGGTGTTGATTTTTTGAGGTGGAGAATAAACTTCAATAAATTTCCAAAATCCCATACTTCACACCCATAAATCAGAATTGGAACAATAAATCTTTGATAGATATCTAGGATGGTGTCAAAAATAAGACTGTTTTCCTCATATTATGGATTAACGCAAAGATATCTTTTTTTACCTTCTTGACATCTTTTCTTTTTTTCAGTTATAAGCGATCCAGTTTTTGGCAAATGTCAACCCAAGGTATTTGAACTGTTTTACGACTTCAATATTTTCACTATTTACATTAAATTTTAGGCTATTCGAGCACCGTTTATTCCCACAGACTACTATTTTACTTTTAGACTGATTAACATTTAATTTCCACATATCACAATATTCCGAAAATGCGTTAACCCTTTACCCAACAAATCGCACGCATCCGTCCGCGTAATATGCAAATTCAGCAGTTGAAAAAATATTATTTTTTAAAACAATTCAACAAAACCATATCATGTGACCCCTCGTTGGAACGAGCTCGTCGAGCTCGTTCCAACGAGGGGTCACATGATATGGTTTTGTTGAAATTTTTTGAAAATTTTCAAAAAATGATATTTAAAATAATAAATTTTGATATCGTCTGCGTTGGGTAAAGGGTCAAGTGAGCATTGCAGATCTTCTGATGAGTGAGGCAAGATTACAGTATCATCTGCATATAGGAGTGCTGGTAATTTAACATATGAATACTATGAATGTAGGACGTTTCGGACACGGACGTTTCGGACCGGACGTTTCGGACTAGGACGTTTCGGACTAGGACGTTTCGGACAGAAATATTGGACAGGGCGGACGTTTCGGCCAGAATGTATTTGGGTGTACTTTTGAGATTGTTCTCTTGTGGGTGGAAGGGAGGGGGAGGGGGTGGGGTGGGATGTAAATTGTAAAATGAAAATGAACAACATTTGAAAGTTTTATAATTTTTTAAAACTGTCATAAAATTTACCTGATATTATACATAGCACAACAAACATGAACATTTAAAAACAGGTTATAACTAATATTACAATAGCAAAACAATAGCACAATACAATTCTAATGTTACTTGTTGTTTCTGATTTATATAGTTTATAGAAATTACAAAGAACTAGAAAAATAAAATTTTCATGCTGGTGGCTGAACATTTCGCTATAAAAATTTAGTAACAGATTACGGGTTATAATTTAGAATGAAAAGTTTGGGTTTTTTTCACTTTTTCAAGTCTCTTTTAATTTATATATAATATAAATTACAAGGAACTGGAAAAAATAAAATTTCTATGCTTTTAAATGAATATTTAGAATATGAATATTTAGCTATAAAATTTAAGTATAGACTACCGGAAATAATTTGTCATGCTACTGGTTGGGTATACTTTTCCAAGTTCTTTTTAATTTATATAATTTATGAACGAAATAGAAAAAATACATTTTTCATCTTATTGATCAAATATTTCTGAGTTTATAAATTTGGTTGACCACCACGCAGATTACAGCTTACACCTCGGAGAAATTCTGGTATGCTTTTACGACCAGACAACCTATCCTCACACAAATTTTGAAGACGGGATTGTAATTCAGTGAATACTTTTTTTGTTCTTTTTTTTGGTCTTATACCACGTTCAAGCTGGAGCAACACACCTTTGACACGTGCACATTCAGATTGTAAACATAATGCAAAAATAATCACACGCTCATCAGCATTAGGACCATTGTCACTAAATAAAAATGGAATGGGTTGATCACCTGAAGTCATAGTCCATTCACCAACTATTTCTAACTCGCGGAGTGTTTGTGGATCTTTGGGTCGATGTTGGGCTCTAGCCCTCCTGAGTACTCGTTTGGCAACGTCTGAATCTGGAAGACGAGCTTTCACTTCATCAGATACTGTTAAAAGCATATTTGTGAATATCTGGTTTGGCTTATCATTAGTTGTACTGGCCATATTCTTCATGTTTTGTCTACATTTAGAAACATCTACTTCTGTTTGGTCAGCTAAGTGAGAATGAATCTTTGTTAGAATTGGACATTCATAACAGTCATTAGTCTTTAAGGTAGCTGCACAAGTTACAGGGGAGTCTCGTTTCACACAGCGCCATGTTATAGATTTCTGTTTCTCTGAGATTGACTTAATAGTGTACATGTGTCCCTCAAAACACAATTTTTTTCCACCTCTTTTTGTTGATAATATTTCCATCTTGAGGCAACTAAGAAGCAACAAATTATGAGGAGACAGTGATAACAGAGAATTTATATTAAAAAAAGCAGAATAGTTTTGAAGCCACATAAGTCAGAAAAAATAAAAGGACACTTTGAAATTAAGTGTTGCAACAACAACAAGAATTGATCTAAAAATTATCTGCCATAAAAATTTAGTATGAATCACTGTAAAAACACACTCAACAATGAGGGAAGCTGAGAAACACTCTTGCTATTAATTGTAGCTGTGGTGAAATTGCTATAAAAACACAAAGCCAGAAGATAAGAAGCTTTGAAGTCTAAAAAGCCTGAGAGAAAGAAAGTAAAACAGATGCCTACAATTGTGTTTTTGATAGTAAACTGAATGAATGGAGTATGATACATTGTAGCTTTATTTCAAAATTTTTCATCAGTTTGCATTACCACTATGTTTTACAAAAAGGCTCCCCCCCCCCCCCAAAAAAAAATTCCCTAATAAGCAAAACTCTTTTGTAACAAAAATTTGTGCAAAATTAAATAAATTGAAAACCCACTAACAATATCCATATAAAAATATCCACTAAAAATTATATAAAATATAAAAAAAGTCCGAAACGTCCGGGGTCCGAAACGTCCTAGTCCGAATCGTCCATGTCCGAAACGTCCGGTCCGAAATGTCCTAGTCCGAAACGTCCGTGTCCGAAACGTCCGTCCACCGAATACTATTCATAGCCACTACTATCAATCAACTTAATCCCACGACATTCACTATTCATCAAGAAGACTTGCAGGTCATTCAAAAATGGGAGTAATACAGATGACAGGTTATCACTCTGACAAACACTCCAAGGGTTTGAAAAATATTGATTTATTTCCGTTTAAACTCACAAAGCTTTTTGTATTTTTATATATGTTTTTTATCGCCTTCAGAACTCTTCCATTTATATTATATGATAGAAGTTTTGACCACAGCCCATCTCGCCATATTGTGTCGAAAGCCTTTTTGACCACAGCCCATCTCGCCATACTGTGCCGAGAAGCCAGGTTTTGAAGAGTACCTTGATGGCACCTTTGGGGGGTCACTGTTGTTCAAGCTGAGGTCGCGATCCCTGGAGCTGAGGGGAAAAATTGGGAAAAACGGTGAAAGGGAGTGCCAGATGTGTAACTTGGACATGGTGGAGACCCTGGAACACTTTCTTCTAGAATGCCCAACGTACCGGTCTGAAAGAATGAGATTCACTGGGAGTATAATGGGGAAGTGGGATGGGAGAATGGAGGACATGTGGTTAGTGGGAGACTCAAAGGAGAGGGTTAATATGCTAATCGGAGAGATTGGGAAGAATGGGACAAGGGATATCATCAAGCAGTTCGTCTCCGAGTGTTGGGAGGAGAGGAGAAGCGTGGGAATAGGGAGGCAGTTGGGAGTACAGGGGTAACCATGGCCTTCTCGTCCGAGAACCGCGACAAATCAGCGGCTGGCCAAAGTGTTATTATTATTATTATTGAAAAATCGATAAAAGCACAGAATAGACTCTCTTTACAGTTCTGAGTTAATTCAATAAGCGCATATATAGTGAATACATAATCCATTGTAGAGTATACCTTCCGAAAACCAGCTTGATTCTCGTGGTTCTCGTCTAAAACCGCCTGTATTCGAGAGTTGAAACTATTTGTAAATAATTTGGTAATACAGCTGATAAGAGTTGGTTTTCTATAATTATCTGGGTGAGTTGGGTCACCTTTTTATATATAGGTTTTACAGTTCCTAAATACCAAGATTGGGGGATTATTCCTGTTTTCAGTATTATATTAAATAAGCGTAAATAGACTATTTTTTAGTTTATCAATAGCGTATTTTATATATTCATTTAGAATATTGTCCACTCTCGGAGCTTTATCATTTTTCAAACTCGCAATCGCCCTTTCAATCTCATATAATTCAATATCGCGATTTAGATAAGAATTATCGATGCCTAAAGTACCTATTTCTGGAACGGCAGTTTGAATTGGGGAGAATCAGATGTTTCATCCTCGTAATATTTGGAGAATTCTTGCACACAAGGCATGACAATCACTGCGTTTGATTTTTTTACAATTTAACTCTTTACCCAACGTAACGGCCAAAACCGGCCAGCGCTATTCACAAAAATCGCCAATTAATTTTCATTATTTTTTTCATGTTTTGTCTCAAAAGCATAGGTTATGATCCCTCTTTGGAACGAGCTCGTCGAGCTCGTTCCAAAGAGAGGCCATAACCTATGTTTTTGAGACCAAAAATGAAAAACACTTAGTTATTCAAGAATTTTGTTTGCAAGTGTCGTCGGCTTTTCATGTTAGGTAAAGGGTTAACTTTCTAATAAAATTTCAGTATTCTTTTGGGTTTTTTGCTTTCAACTTCCTAATTGTTCTATCATACTTGAGTTTGTGGGAGTGTATAGTTTTTAGTAAATTTTGCGTTGTTTCTTGAGCATCATTTTATTTTCTAAAGTTTTGTTACTTTCGTAGACATACCTGGCCTTTCGATACACTTTACGTGTTTTATAACAGACACGTGTTAACCATGGTTGCTTAGGGTAACAATTTTTTGTGACTTTTACTTGTACGATATATTCCTCCCATTGAATTTCTGGCGGCTGTTAAATGTAGTAATAATAATAATAACTCTTTGGCCAGCCGCTGATTTGTCGCGGTCCTCATAAGAGAAGGCCATCATTCCCCCTGCACCCCACCCCCCCTTCCCCTCCTCTCCTCCCAGCATTCAGATATAAACTGCTTAATAGTGTCCCTCACTTCCTCTTTTTCAATTTCTTCAATAAGCATTCCTACCCTCTCCCTCGTGTCCCCCTTCAGCCATCTATCCTTTGTTTCTTCACCCCACTTCTGCATTATTCTTCCAGTAAATTTTATTCTATGAGGTATATACTGTGGGCATTCCAAGAGAAAATGTTCCAGGGTCTCGACTACTCCAGAGTGGCACATTTGGCATCCCTTTTCCCCATCTCTCCCAATTTTTCCCCGAAGCTCCAGTGATCTTGATCTCAGTTTGAACAGCAGTGACCCTCCAAAGGTGCCATCTAGGTACTTCTCAAAAGCTGGCTTTTCTTTATATTGTAACCCCTGCAGTGATCTTTTCACGCTAACCCCTGCTCGCCAGTTTCGATTGCAATCTTCCATGACTCTCTCTTTGACAAACCTTTTGCCTTCTTTCATTCCTACTTCTATGTTTGTGACCTCTATAGAGTAATTGTCCATTAGTTCCCTCACATGTTTTGACCACCCCGTTTCTATATTAGAATTCCAAATGGTATCGAGCATCAATTTGCACCACCGGTTGTCAGGCAGGTTTCTCAAGTAGTTAAAGTAACACAGTTTTCCCAAATCTACCCTGTCCTTGATTTTCATCCACCCAAGCTCCCCCCTTACTGCTTCCAAAGCTGCAGCATTACTCGACCCTGTTATCCATCTGCCGGCATCATTTTGAGTATTTTCCAACTTCTTAGTAACGGTTTGGTTTAATGGAATCACGTCCGTGCCATACGTTATACTTGGTAAACCCACCCTCTCCCACAGTGTTTTCCCCACAAAGACCTTGTTGAAACTATTTTTCCCTAAAAGTTTTAGTTGGTTCAGAATTCTTTTCCCCTTCAGAATCAGTTTGGCTGAGTAATTTCTGTACACCCCTCTTCCCGTTATATTTATGCTTACCCCTAGATACTCATACTCTCCCGTTTCTCCTACAGTGATTTGTTTGCTTTCCCCTTCGGGGATTGAGAACTCCCCCACTCTCCATCTCTTCGTCATATCTACCTTGCGTCCAACGGGTATTACCTTGCTTTTATTTTCATTTAGTTCGAGCCGCCAAGTGTTCCCATATCTACCAACAATTTCCAGCAGTTTCTCTAGCCCCTGTTCAGTTCTAGACATTAACACCATGTCGTCCGCAAAGAATAAGCCTGGTATCTTTATGTCTCCAACATTTACCCCCTCCGCACTCTGAATTAGTTCGTCCCCTAAATCTTTAACATACAATGCAAACAAAATCGGTGAAAAGATACACCCCTGCTTGAGGCCTATATCCATAGGGACTCGTTTTGTAGTGATACTCCCTAGACTGAGTTGGCTTTGCACATCTGTATACAGTGCTTTCATGATTCCCACAAAGTCACCCCCCAGTCCGATGCCCTCGAGCTTCCGCCACATACCTTCCCTCCACACTCGGTCGTACGCTTTTTTCACATCTAGAAATGCCAGAAACATCTTTTTCTTTTCAGCCTTTGTTGATTCTATCAGTTGGGTGAGTGTAAATAGGTGATCAGTGACTCTTCGTCCTTTCCTGAAACCATTTTGAATTTCTCCTAAAAAACCTTTCTCTTCTATAACTTCCTCTAGTCTACCGTATATGACCTTACAGAATACTTTTCCGATGTTACTACTAACTGATATCCCCCTATAGTTATCTAGAACTTCCTTATCCCCCTTTTTGTGTATGAACGACACCTTACTTTCCCTCCACTCTCTGGGGACCTCTTGCTTTCGCAGAGCCAGGTTGAAAAGGTTTGTCAGGACTTCAATAAGTGCCTCCCCTCCATTTTTGAGGAATTCGTTCGGAATTTCATCAGTCCCTCCCGCTTTACCATTTTTTAATTTCGAGACCACGTTCCGCACTTCTTCTGCCGTTATTTCGCTACATACACGATTGGATAGGTTCTCCTCCACCAGTGTATTTCTTTTTGGTGGGGACCCACTGCCCCATCGCCTATCGTTTATCCTTTCCCAGTGCTTGACTAACTCTGAAGCGATACGGCCTTTATCTTCTGTACTTTCCCCATCCACTTTGATACTCTGCACACTACTTTTCCCCCGTTTATTTACCCAGTTCCAAAATACGTTTGAGCTCGAACCCCCCGTTTTCTTTATTGTTCTGGCAAGACTGCAATTGCGCTCCTTCCTATTATTATCCTTTATCTCATTCACCTTTTTCCGTGCCAGTTCATATTCTCCTTTCATTAGTCTCGTGTCATTGTTATCCACCCCTTTAAGCTTCCTACTTCTTCTGTAAGCAGCGCATTTTACCTTCCTTTCTTTTATAGCCTTTTTCAGTCCCTCGTTAACCCTGTATCCAAGCTCTCTCGTTGGGACCCTCACCCTTCCTATACACTCCTTCCCTGCCTCTGTTAGGCTATTTACTATGCCATCTGAAATACTCTGGACATTTGCATCCCTAGGTATACATTCAAGATTTGGTTTTAGTTTTTCCCGAAACTGCTTCCAGTCGGCTCCTTGTTTTAGTCCCCAAACTTCCTTGAAGGTATTTCTGTCTCTATTAGTCTTTTTGCCCATAATCTTAACTGTTATCAGGTTGTGATCACTACCCAAGTCATTTTTTCCCTCGTCATCTATTTCTACATCTATAACCTCCCTCCATACGCTAATGTCAGTGAGTATATAATCAATTATTGTTTTCTTATCGTTCCTCTCCCAGGTCCATTTACCCTTACATTTCGCATCCCTGTTCAGGATCTTTAAACCAAGCTCTTTTGATAGGTCCAACATCTTCCTCCCATTCGTGTTAATTTTCCTATCACCTCCCTGTATGCCCTCCTCCTTATCCCCGATGTGCCCATTGAAGTCCCCCATTAGGACAATACTGAACCCTCTGCTCCCAAGCTCTGTGATATTCGATCTAAGAGTTGTATATATTGAATCATTCCACTCGGGCTTACTTCCCTCCACTGCTAAGTATACAACACCAACGGCAACACTCCTGCTTCCTAACTTGATTTTTGCCCAGACTATTTCGTTGGATACTGGAATCTGAGTCCTTGCTTCTGTGAGATCTGTAATCAATGAGGGCTGTAATTCCTCTTTAGCGTAGATGCCAACACCCCCACCCCGTTTCTGACCCTCAGTTCGCCCAGCTCCTATCCACACGCAACCCTTCATCTGATCAACCCGCTCATCCCGTCGTATCCACGTCTCACTTAGACCCATTATATCGAAGTCTCCTTCGTCCATCATTGTTGATATTTCGCTTACTTTCTTGTGCAGACCCTGGATGTTACAGTACCCAAACTTAATGAATCTTTGTTTTTTTGTCATCACTGGCACATTATTATAACCCTGGTATGTCCCTGTATTGTGCATGTTTGGTGTTCTTCCTATGTTCCCAACATTTGTGCCACTCTGGGTTACCGGCTGTGGTCCCCTACCCCCCTTTTCTCCAAAAAAGGTCCAGCCACCTGTAAGATTTTTTGGCCCAACAGGTCTGTACCCATCCTACTTAAATGCAATCCGTCTCGCCCATACAACTCTCCTTGTCCCCAGAATGAATCCCAGTGGTCAATGAAATGTACTCCCAAGTCTTTGCAGTGCTCTCCCAGCTCCTCGTTTAGTGCCATAATCCGCGAGTTCCTCTCATTCCCACCACCCATAACGGGGAGCACCCCTGAAACGATGATCCGAGCATTCCTGCTAAGTAGCTTACTAATTAGGTCCTTGTATGTGTCCACCAAACGAACTGATTTCCTCTCCCTGATGTTATTGGACCCCACATGTAATACCACTACCGGATCAGGCCCCGACCCAGCTACAATACCGTCCACTCTATCCCTCAGGTCCTCCACTTTAGCCCCCGGAAAGCACAGAACTGTTCTATTTTTACTGTCCGGACCACAGACAACCTTGTCGATCCCCCGAACTATGCTACTTCCCGCAACCACCAACTTACTTTTGGACCTCGCCCTATTTATCTCCTCTAGTCTCCTATTGTTTACAGCGTCCTCTTCCTCTCCAACAGCCCCACTCGGAATCAATATCGGTATCGGTATCTTTGACCTAGGATTACTCCTATCCTTGTCCCTCCGTCTCTTTCCAGGCCCTGAGCTACCTGGACTACTCCCCTGGTCTTCCTCCGGATCCCTCCTCCTTTTTCCTGGCCTAGACCCCAAGCTACTATCTGTTGCAACTACCTCCATCTCCTCCTCTGTCTCTTCCGAATCGAGCACATCAAATCTGTTTCTGGTGCTGCACTCCCCACTGCCTTTGGACTTTACACCCCTATCTACCTGCTTCTCTGGCCCCCCTTTCCTACCACTTTTGGTAGTCCACGCCAAACGCTTTACAGCATTGCTCCGGCCTGGGCCCCCCTCATCTGTCCTACGTACTTTTCTAGCAGCCCCCACCTCATCACCTACCTCATTCACATCAAAGGTTCTACCCCCATGTTTCCTCTTGGAACCACCGACAACCTTCCATCCTTCTCGGAAAGCCACTTTCACAGGCGTAACTCCAGACAGCCCCGCCCTACCAAGTTTTCCCTTCAGCTCAGCAATCTCCCCCTCAAACTTAACAATTGTCTCAAGTAGGCGGAGGATTTCCTGACAGTTTGCACATACCTCTCCATATCCCATCGAGCGACAGTCCCCATACATCATAGAACACTGTTTACAAACTTCAAGCCCAATATCTCCATCGGTGGCCCCACCAACCCGGCTCTGACCGACACCCCCAGTGACCTCTGTCTGCACACCAATACTTACTCCGTTGGCACCGTTGACCTGGACCGCGATATTACACGTATTTACCTCCATACTTACCTCCGTCTGAACAGACTTGCTCGCCATCATCAAGACAAAATTACGCGATCGGAAGGGAAAATTGTAACACGCGACAAAAGGCAACACGACGAACCGTTCGACAACTTAGCGCTCACAGTTTTATTTAAGGCCTCCTAACTTTGTCCCAGTTACTATACTAAACTAACTCCCCACAAAGTTGAATAAAATAACCTGAAAATGAAATATATATGATTAGTAAACAATAAAAATACTTAATTTCGATTCGTAACCAAGGAGACTTCTTCTGTATACTTGCGGATCGAGGTCGTCAGCAAGAGCACCTCCAAGTGATGTGAGCATTTCGACTACCTCGTCAAGGTGTTCTATTGAATCATTATTAGCTGTCTCCATCACTCCTAAATGAGGATTAATATTATTCACTTCCTCATTATTGATATAATTAAAAAATTTATCTTTTTTCTTATTATCCCATTTACCAACTGATAATTCATATGTTTCTGTGTGCGTTATTTCATGATTGTTTTGACTCCTTTCTGGTAATTCTATTGCTGGCTTATTTTGTTTCAGAACTGTTATTATATTATTGGGAAGTGTACGTCTGAGTAGAGCTCATTAAAATTATCAATATAGAAACTAGACTTTATGATTCTGGAAAATCATGGCTTTTCCAGACGAGATTCCATGATATTTTATGACCCTGGAGTGTCTGAAGAATTGTTTTTAATTGTGTCACTAAAGTATTTTTCTTTTTTTTTTGGATCCCTTGAGAAAAGTGGGTATAATAGTCTCAAATGACCCAGTGTGATAAAGAAAAGTTTTGGTTAAATCATCATTATTGTTGGAGAGGGTTAATATCAATATCACCGTCTGAGAATCAGCGTCTAATGCAAATAGCCCATTATATCTCAAATTTATCTAAATTTTTCATATTTCACAGTTTATGGAGGGTTAATGAAGGCTTGCGGGAATAATTATTCTCTAGAGTTTATTTGTTCCTGAAAACCTGTAAGAACCACTTGAAGATATCCACAGAAAATGTAAACTTTAAGTTCTTAAGCATGTCATGTATAGTCCTATCAATTATCTCCTATCAGACCACAGTTGTTATGCATGATAATGTCATCTTTTCACATCTTCTACAGTGCACCCTGTCTATTAATAGCAGAACTACTTTTCTCCCCAACTGGTTTTTCCCAGTAGGATTAGTTTTATTTATTACAATGAAGATATGCATACAAAGAACGAGAAACATGAAGTTATAGACAACACTAATTACATATATAAATAGGAAGTGTTGTTCGTACAGCTATGTAGATAAAATATACCCTGGGATGGAGGAGGGGCAGTATAGCCGTCTTACAAACTAGTATATACCTAGCCCCACAGCCGGGGAAATGTTGGCGCCACCACTGCATTTGATAACCGCTTTGCAGAGTAGTAAATATACCTGCCCCCTTCCCATGTTGGGGAACTCCCCTTTTTTATTGTAAGGTTCCTTAGGCACAACATAGCGCCTGTGAGATGGCTATTTACTGCCATGTCGCCACCCTTAGGGGGAGGAGGGGCCGTGTATAGCCGTTTTACAGATTAGTATATACCTGGACCCACTGTCGGGGAAATCCTATAGTGTCAACACTGTATTTGATATAAGTAACTGACCCCACACTGCAAAAACGAAGTGTTTAACAATTAAACACCAAAATGCAACAGATAATAAACACTTACACACGTTTAATTTTTAAATGTGTTTAAATTTAAGCTGTTTATTATTTAAACGTCATTTAAATACGTGGTGTTTATGTTTTAAACCCCAGCAGTGTTTATTACTTAAACACATAAACACGTTTAATAGATGCAACAGATAATAAACACTTAAACATGTTTAAATACTTATTTATAAACACATAAACATGTTTATTTATTTATATTTTAAATGCCTAGTGTTTAATATTATGAGAGATTGGAGAAACATGGGTGTTTAAAAGAAACTCCAAATATGATTTTTTTTAAATATGCCAGTTTCGATAAATGATTTGAGCCATTTCCTGCTGGGCCAACATTATTAAGCAAGCAGTGAACACATTCAATTACAGAAAATATATTCTTGATATACAGGTATCAAACAAGTTTTACTAATGCGGGCGTATTATTGATGTTAGGGTCTGAATCAAAATAGATATCTCACCTACCTGAGCCACCATTCCCGGCGATAGATTTTATTTTTTTCTGTATTCAAAGTCCATAAGCCTTCACCCGTAAAGCTGATCTCTCTCGGCGAGTTTCCCGGCAGTAAGTAATTGAATAAGTATATCTTTATTTTCGGAGCGCGTGTCATTATAATTTTAAAACAACAGTATTTAAGCACAATATAAAATCACCCCGGCCCATTGGATATACAAATCACCACTTGTTAACTATTTTAAAATATTTGCATGATCAAAAAACACATTCATTCACTTCCATACTCACACATTGCTCCTCTTGCTCTGCCTGCCGCGCCCACGCAGCTCCACCTTCTCCATCGACCCGGTTCCCATTAACCTCTCAACTAACCCCTACCACTCAGCGGACCAATCATTCATTCACACATTCACCAATACACACCCAATCGCGCAATCATTCACACAATTTCACACTTAATTTATCATAGTTACATGGTTTCAATGTTATGGTGTGAGGGTTCCCCACTTCATCGGTTTTCGTGAACTCGGTTGCATCATTGCAAGACGTAAATTTGGACGAAGAACAGTGAAGCAGTAGTTTAAGATATTATGTAATAGTTACCAACCTAGCTGGAGGTAGTCATGGATCCGAATAACCCGAGAGTTCGTGGCATTACAGCGCACTGTCAGACGCAGGGACGCTGATTGCATTTCATCGGGAGGGGGGGGGGGGGGCACCTCCTCTCTCCCTAAACTCCCCCATTGAATTTTGAAAGCTCTCCGAACGGGTTTGTGGTGTTTTTTTAGCTTTACGTCAAGAATAAATCATAGAAAAAATTGAGTGACGAACCTGGAAAGGGCATTGTCTGCCATCTTGCTCTGTGGTCCGAAGACAGAGAGGGCAGCTGCCCCTGGGCTTCCGGAATCCTCGGTCAGGCCACTCGAATCCATCAGTGTCGACAGCAAGGCAGTCAACCAATTCACACCGAGTCTGTATTATTTTTTTTTGGGGGGGGGGGGGAGGGGGTAGGGTGGGGGTGGGAATATTGAAATGCTGATTATCTTGTCGACCAGCAAAGTGAACAAACTCTAGAACCTCGCAAATGGCAGTAGCATGTAATGTTTGTATCGCCCATTTTAATGTGACATCGGAAGTGACATCTTTATTCACATGGCATGATCAGTGAAATCATGTTGGTTGTTATTGCAATTCACATGGTTACGCCATCAGTTGCGTTATTGGCTGCCATGGTAATAGTGCCCATAGATAGAACATGTAGCCATAGAAGCATTTGTGTGGATACAGTTGATATGGTAAAAAATAATGTGTTGTGATGTCATGAAATATGGCATCAATCATGACATAAATGGCGTTTAACAGCTGCCATGGAAACGGTTGTAAGACATGTGCTTCCGTAGTAATGGTTGCTCTGTTGTGGCATCGTCAATGAAGTCACCAGTGTCGTCATCAATGCCATTATATTATTTGCATCACCAATGATAAAATCAGTGATATTATTACTAGAATGCATGGTGGCTAACCTATAAAGACCAAGGAAATAGCTACGATTCGTTGTTTGGTAGTTTAGTGTGGACTTAAACGATTTTGTTACTATTTGGCTTCCACAGGCTGTGGGCTGCTTAACGCCGTTCATCGCATATTTTATGGGTAACACGTATTGCTAAATCACGTGGCGTTGAGGTGTATGTTCGAGTTTGATGTAGTAGACTGGTATGTACCTTCTATATCAGCTTTAGTTCATCTTTTTGCTCTTCCGCTACTTCGTTGCCTTGTACCCGAAGCGCTATACTACACTAGCCCATGGGTGTAATATAGCAATATTCTGTTGCTTTGTGGTTGAGTTTGATTAGACGAGAGTGTCTGCAGTATAAACAATCAATATCCCTTTCGTTTTAACATAAGCTTTCTCCGTCTGTTGGTCTAACTCAAGCCTTATACTAAACCGCCAGATGGGTGTTGTATCGTCAAGGCATCTAAGAATATTTCTAAGCCTATTGCTACAGTCTCAAGTAGAGATAACTTAAGCATGCAGTCGATCACGTTAAACTTTAATACCTGTATGACCCGATAGTGTGCGGGCCTAAGGGTGCATTGTAGAAGAGGCCTGAGTGAGAGATTTAACCTGATTGGACCAAGCAAGTCGGGATTGCTGTGGTCTAACGATAAAGAGGGGTGGCCATATTAGGCTTAGAAACATACTGGGAAGCTAAAGATCAACCGACATGCACACAAATAACGTATACTCTGCTACCAACTCATACTACTTCAATCAAATGCAACGTACTTAACTACGATATAACGCCCATCGTGGGGTGTAGCATTGGGCTTCAGGTTGGCCATCACAATGTTTAATCAACAGTGTCAAAGGCTGTACCACTAGTGCACTCAACTTCAATCAAACACGACCTTAGAATAACACATTGCGACATAGCACCTATGCTATAGTCTAGTATATTATGTTTTACGCGGGGCAACATTTCCGACAAAAGCTTCATGTGGGATCACCCTTTTTCGCCAACCCCCTCCCACCCCCACACACCTGATTACCAACACCACTTCATCTTACACGCATACATTATAGCACTCGAAGACAGCTGTGCTTTTACACAAGAGACATAGATGATCTTTACGCAACTTTTCACCAACAAAAAACTTAAAAGAAATTCGCAAAAACAAAACAGATGCTTGGATTTGAAAGATAACTATACGAAAAAAGACAGTATGCCGCACCCTCCCCCCCCCCCCCCACGGGAACACCTCTAAAAGGGGCAACATGGGGTATGAACGATTGACTGACCTTGACTTTATCTTCATGTTGTGGTTATGATCAGTCATTGTGCAGAAGTATGTGGCCTTAAGCACCAATAAATAAATCCGGTCCCAGGAAGATATTAATACCCTCAAATTGTCTGAAACTGACAATCTCTTTCCCTACAGTGTCACCAAAATGAAGCTTCGATAATATGCAAAACACTCGTTTCTGCCTGTATATATCCACAATAATAATGCCAATTACCTGTGATTGAATGTGTCCACTTTTCTGTTGTTGAAATAGTCAGGAGAATGGTTGATATTTCCCATACATTTCACTATCAATCGAACACACAAAATTATAACTAAACACAAACTATGCATGTCTGAAGAAATGTTGAGATACATGTAACGAATGAAATGGAATTTAACCTAAAATTGCTCAAACTTTCTTTATTCAAAATGGTACAACGAAGATAAGACGCAGCGTCGCTGACGTCACATTACGTACTATCGTGCGTCACAAGAGGTTCAAAAGCCTACTAAACACCATGCTTATTTTCTAAACACCAGAGTTTAGTTTTTAAACGCGTGTGTTAATTTCGTTAAACATAATACTTTTAATTTACTGGGAATATCATCTCATTTATTAACCCTTTACCTAACATGAAAAGCAGACGACACTTGGAAAAAAAATTCTTGAATAACTAATTTTTTTCATTTTTTGTCTCAAAAACATAGGTTATGACCCCTCATTGGAACGAGCTCGTCGAGCTCGTTCCAATGTGGGGTCATAACCTATGTTTTTGAGACAAAAAATGAAAAAAATATTGAAAATTAATTCGCAATTTTTGTGAATAGCGCTGGCCGGTTTTGCCCGTTACGTTGGGTAAAGGGTTAAACACCAGTATTTAATTTCCAAATGGGACAACCATCAATTGTTTTCCTGTAACATAAGAGAATAGCAAACACTGTTGATGGTAAGATTCCAATTTATGGAATATCAAACATCACCCATCGATCGTAAAGGGTAGTGATAAATGACACTCAGACGTAATACAATTCCGCCAAACTCATGCGGCAAATCAGTTTCAAGTCAATATTTGGCCCAACAGTTGTTATCTCAAACTCAGCGCTCTTCCAACGACATGGCGTAAGTTATGAATGATTAAAACGATCTTCTCCGAATACTAGCTACAAAGTATGAACGCTTAATTGTTCAGTGCCAGGAATGACAATCATGCATGGAAATGTATCTTTGCGTTTCTTTAGTTATAATTTCTTGAGCATAGGCTATGACAACAGCAGTAGCTGAGAAAAAGACGCCGACAAAAAGACGAAAAACTCCACGGGGTCAATTTGAAAATACCGTGTTTGTGACACGAGAACTGCTAATCGGCTTAGAAAATGGAAACAAAATCTTCATCCAGCTTATGTTGTCGAACACAAATTAAACACTGCCCGCGTTAACTTCCAGCAACTAACACATAACAAAGGGCGATAAACACCACATATTTGTAAAGTAAACATATAGTGAACTAGACTTTATGATTCTGGAGAATCATGGCTTTTCCCGATTAGATTCCATGATTTTTCATGACCCCACAGTGTCTGATGAATTGTTTTTAACTGTCTCACTGAAGTTCCCTCATTGATGTTATGAGAAAGGTGAGTATAGTAGTCTCAAATGACTCGGTTTGGGTTTGATAAAATAAAAATGTTTAGGTAAAACCCATCATTAATGGTAGAATGGGTTAATATCAAGATCAATGTTTCCCTATCAGTTTTGCGTCCAGTAAAAGAAGTTACGTTTTTCTGTGGCATTTCCATTTGTTGGTGTCCAAAAACAGACTATTTCTTTATTTTTTTTACATTTAGCAGCCCATGGAGGGTTAACAAATGCCTACCAGAATAATTTATCCATGCAACTGGTCATATGACACCAAGACCTATCAACGGCCATTTTCTCTTGGAAACTCCACAAAATGTTTGTAAAGAAATCCAGGGAAAACGATTTTTTAAGCTATCGATGGGTATCCGTGTTAACCTCCCCAACAGGGGTTAACGCTTGGTTTTTTAATACCCTTATTACTTACAAAAATGGTCCTCTGTGAATTCCACTTCCAACAAAGGAGATTATGTTTATCTCTTATGTATACATTGGGTGCTGTGCGTGTCTGAAAACAGCCCCATGTTAACAAAATTACGATGCTTGGCAGCTTGTAGATGGTTAATAAACGCTCACCGGAGTATTTTGTCCATGCAGCTTGTAATGTCACATAAAGACCTACGAAAAGTCAATTTGTCTTGAAACCCTACAAGTTACCATTAGGGAAATTCAAAGAAAATGGGAATTTAAAGCTTTCAAGGGATATCTCGCTCTTAGCCTGCCCAAAATGGGTTAAGACGTCGACTTTTGAATACCCTTACTGCTTACAAAAATGTTTCCGTATAAATTGTGCGCTCGATAAAAGGAGGCACTTTTCTTTGTGGTGTACCCTTTGGGTGCTGTTGGTGTCCAAAAACAGCCCATTTTATCACAATTTTGACCTTCAACAGTCCGGGGAGGGTTAACTAATGCTGACCGAAATATTTTGTTCATGCATCTTGTAATGTCACACCAAGACCTGCAAATAGCCGATTTTTTCTTGAAAACCTACAAAATGTTGATAGAGAAATCCACAGAAAACGGGTATTTTAAGATTTTAATGGGTATCTCTATTTAAGCAGCCCAAAATGGGTTAAGACGTCAAATTTTGAATACACTTACCACTTTCAAAAATATTTTCCGATCAATTTTGCGTCCGATAAATGAAGGCCCCTTTCTCTCTGGTATACCGTTTGGGTGCTGTTGGCGTCTAAAAACAGCCCATTTTATCACTATTTTTACGTTTAGCAGTTCGGTGAGGGTTAACTAATGCTGACCGGAATATTTTATCCATGCAACTTGTAATGTCACACCAAGCCCTGAGAGTGACCAATTTTTCTTGAAAATCTACAAGACTCGTTTAGAGAAATCCACGGAAAACACGAACTTCTGAGCATTATGGGGGTATTGCTGTTTAACCAGCTCAAAATGGGTTAACGCTTGGTTTTCTGAACACCCTTATTACTGACAAAAATGATCCACGGTGAATTCCACTCCCAATAAAGGAAGTTCTGTTTATCTCTCGTGTATTGTTTGGGTGCAGTGGGGGCCTGAAACCGGCCTATTTCATCAAAATTTCGATGTTTGGCAGCCTGTGGAGGGTTACCATATGCATCGCCTGATATGTCATGTGTACCAAAGGGTGTGTCACAGACAGGTCTAGCAATGACGAATGTATAAAAAAAATCTACAAGACATGTTTCGAGAAAGTGCCGATAAACCCCAATTTTGGCAGTTTTTTGCCAATTCTGACGAAATAAGGGTTAAATCGAAAATTCCGCTTCGGTACATTTTTAGATTTTGTGCCCCTCTATGTGTGTGCAAAATTTCGTGAAAATCGGTTCGAAAATGGCTTCTGAATCGTACGGACAAAATGTGTGGAAAAAAAAAAAAAAAAAAACCCAAAAAAACCCCCCAAAAAAAACCCCCCCAAAAAAAAAATAATAATAATCCGTAGAAAAACAATAGTCTTTTCCAGAGGGAAAAGCCTAATAATAAATAGACACAACTGTATAACAATTAAACACCTGAGTTTAAGAACTAAACACAAAATCTTAATATCCAAACACCTCTTAAACATGTTGAGCGTTGGCATTTTTTGCAGTGCATTGTAGCTTTCTTGTCATGCAGTGGCGGGGCGCGGTGGCGTTGCGGTAACCGGTTCTCGTCAGATCATCGAAGTTAAGCAACGTCGAGCCCGGTTAATCACTTGATGGGTGACCGCCTCAGCGACCAATTCGGACTCCCGGGTTGTGTCCTTGGGCACGGCACTTAACCCCGATTGTCCACATGGGGGCATGATGCCACCGTGTACTAAGGCGTACTGCACGTCGATGGTACGCATGTCTTCAACCAATCTAACCCTGCCTGTGCTGCAGTGCGGAGTTACGATGTTGGGGAGCTGGCAGCTGCTCGTCGTTGCTCGGTGGTTCTCTCCGGGTACTCCGGCTTCTTACACCCGTAAAACTGTCACGGTCATGATTAGCCATTGTGCATAAGTATATGACCTTAAACACCAATAAATAAATATAAATAAATAAATAAATAAATAAATAAATAAATAAATAAATATTATGCAGTGTGGAATACGAAGCGAGGCGTACCTTTCAATGTGTGTTTGGTTGGAGAAAGAAGCGGGGAGGGGGTGGTAACTGGTAAGCTCGGTAGTTTTATTGGGATAAATCGACCGCTGGCGTGGGACACCGTGGAACTGACAGATGAAATGGGACACAGTGAGAGTGGAACTTATTGGCGGTTATTCTTGATAATAAATAAATACACTCTTACTTTTGAGTTCATATCGACCACCGATACTTCTCAGTTATGCTCTGCTCCCCATCCTATGAATTGCACTTCAGACTTCTCAGAAAAAAACATCCCCATCATTCCCCGCCAGAATTTGGCTCGCTAAAAACTTATTTTCACTTTATTCACCTAACATCAAACATAACGACAACTATAGGTGCTTCGCGGGGCCACCGGGAGCACCAGAGGGCAGGACAACCCATATTTTCTGGGCTCTTTCGCCAGAGCTATGCTCCCAATCACACCCTCTCCCCATCGGCCTGGGTGCTTCTAAAGATATAAAGTTCAATGGAGGGGGGGGGGGGGGGTCGCGTTAGCAAACAAACGGTGACGGGTGTACTTGGTGAAAAAACAGCAGGGGGCAGGTGTCCTAGGTAAAAAAATGCACTACGTTCACCCATTCGAGCAATAAGAAATCATACTGAATTCATGAGGCTGTTGACTGAAAACTCGTTCCATCGATTACTTTTACATTGCATTATTTGCGAAAATCGATCTTGATTCTCGGGGGAATTTTAAGCCCTGCTTTGCCAAAAGTACAGCATGTTTTATTCAGTAGGGCAATAAAAGATCATTTTGAAGTCATGAGGCTGCTGATTGAGAACTCTGAGCGGCACCGTCCATTAGTTATACATGGCGTTAGTCACACTTTATCATAAAATCATTACCTTTGCACGCCTTAAAAATGATATATTTCGACAATTCTTTCGCAGATAACTGACAGAAAAAACAAATAATGAACACCCTTCAGATAAGTAAATCTAAATTACATCGATATGATGAGAATGGAAATTTTGAGTTTAACCCTTTACCAAACATTGAAAAGTAGACACTTGCAAGAAAAATTCTTCAATAACTTATTTTTTTCATTTTTTGTCTCAAAAACATAGGTTATGACCCCTCTTTGGAACGAGCTCGACGAGCTCGTTCCAAAGAGGGGTCATAACCTATGTTTTTGAGACAAAAAAATGAAAAAATAATAAAAATTAATAGGCGATTTTTGCGAATAACGCTTGCCGTTTTTCGCCGTTATGTTGGGTAAAGGGTTAAACGAATAAACAATAAATTAATGACAATTAATAACAATTTATAAAAATATTGTAAGTAAAAGTTGAAAACATTGTGGTAATTTGAAAATCGAATTCAACCCATTTTCAGTATCTATAGATTATTTTTCTCTGAAGAGAATTCGCTCCCTTGTTCAGTTGATTAATTTTAAATCTCAACTACTTCAATATTTTGATAGTTTCAAGAAAACTATGACTAGGTTCCCTTTTCCATTCAGGTGAAATATCTCAAACTAGACTGGTTCTTGGACATAACACCATCGAACAGAGGCGGCGGAAGCTTTAAAAAAGTGTGTGGGGGAGGGGGGGGGGGGTCAAACCTTTCTGGGTACCGCAAGGGTGTAGGATGGAAAATAATTTTTCTACGGGTGGAGGGGGGGGGGGGGTGTCAATGGTGGTGGAGCGGTGTATTCATGCAAAATATATAAATTTACAAACGCAACCCCTCACCCTTGAATCCACTCTATTTAAGACACTAACCTCAGCGTATTTACTTTGTTTTGTTTTTACCTAGACCTTAGAACCCTCGTGTTATCTTCCATATTGATTTAATGGCAGCAATTGGAAGAGGCCATATTCATTATTTGTGGCAAACCAATTATTATTTTCAACGTACAGCTTCAGGGCAGCACATTGAAAATATTGATTGGTCTTCCTCACATGTTCCCCACACATTCCCCACACAACCACTTACCAGCTATCATACTTATAAATACTTGAACTTATAAACTATCATGTTCATGGGCCGGAAAAGCGGCCTCTCGGGTTCAAAGGGCTATCATAACTTTGAAACCGTCCTCTGAAATATTACGCTCCATTTGGAGCTTTCTATTTTTATTCAATAAAATCTTGAAAATCAATGTGGTTCTATAATTATGTAAAGGTGATGTGTAATGACCATAGGGGTTGTGTATGTTATGTAGGAAAATGCCGTTCGGCTCAGGGGGAGGCCACCAAAAATTTACAAGACGTGACGTGGGGGTGGGTGGGTCTCTTGAGTGCGCCCAAAATGTGCATTTCCAACTTGTGCAATTTTTTGAATTTTTTTAAAAATATATCAATATATCAGCTAATATATACCATCATTTGTGTTTGAAATCTTAAAGGCGATGTTGTACATCACACTCTTAACATAAATACAACATCAGGAGGCTTTATATGTGAGAATATTGGGCTTAAACTGGTAAAATGTCACACGTTAGTAGGGGGTGGGTGTCTTGTTCGAAATGTAGAAAATGTGCAGACAATATTTTGGGAACAATTCAAATGAAAATTTGTTCCCGTATATGTACACCTGCTCTGGCCAAGCCTGACAATGAACAGCTTGTCATTTGTAGATTGGGGCCACAGCAGCCCACAGAGGTTTAAATTGGTGGTACCAGTTTAACCCTTTACCTAACATGAAAAGCAGACGACACTTGCCAAAAAATGATTGAATAACTAATTTTTTCATTTTTTGTCTCAAAAACATAGGTTCTCGTTCCAATGAGCGGTCATAACCTAGGTTTTTGAGACAAAAAATGAAAAAAATAATAAAAATTAATTGGCGATTTTTGAGAATAGCGCTGGCCGGTTTTGGTGGTTACGTTGGATAAAGGGTTAAGAACATTATGAAAACCCCCTAAAGACAGCTGTGCCTACTAAGTTTATAAGTTTATTTTGGATTTTAATGGGAGAGTAGGGGTGGGTGTCTGAGAACGGTAGTAGAAAATTTGCACGTAGTGGATGGGTGGGTGTAAAAAGGAGCCGAATAAAAAATAGGACGTCACGTCTTGCAAATTATTAGTGCCCCCCCCCCCCCCCCCCCCCCCCCCGTGCTGTGGTGATTCTTTTCTGATGTCAGCAAAATGTCGCTCAAATCAAGTTTCGATGGAGCAACGCTTCTAGCTTAGTTTCACTGAAAATAAATCTTTATAGAATTTTCAGATTCAATCGTCCGGAATACATAAGTTTGTTGCACAAGCGAACAGATTCAGATGCACATACTTGAGGTGGAACTCCGGTATAGCACTCCTTCTTGTCTGTATATAACTCTTTATATTTCGAGTTAAACAGACAGGAGGGTATGATGCCCAAAACAGGTGCTAGCTTAATATTTCTGATGACTGAAGCTAAACATAAACAGTGACTTATTTGAGAGTTAGACTGGTACCAGGCCAAAACAGAATCGAATATTACAAAATTAGACACGAGGCTTCAGAGCTTGTAAACACTTATAAATGAAGACGCATCACCGCTGTAGTTTTATGATTACGCTACATAGTTCTACTAGTTGTGTTAATACCACAACAACGTTTCAAGGTGAATTAAATGCGGATTGGAATATCTATAACAGGAATACATAAGAATATATGTACATTTTTGTGAGTAAAGCGACACAGTATTGTATCAATGGTCGCAATGAACGCAAACTCCATGTGAAAGAGCAAAAACAGCCCATAACAGTGTCGCTTTACTTGCAGTGTTAGATTGTGGACTGAGAGCTTGTAATAAAATGTAAAACAAGGTGAGTCTTTTTATCGGACTCATCCCAATGGATGAGGTTTGATGTTGTGAAGGCTGTTACGCTGTGACTGTGGTCACAGCGTAACAGCTTTTACTTCATCAAACGTCATAGTTTTTCCCTTGCACGAAAACGGGTTACACAGTATCAACTTTCCAGCCACATAATAACTAATTATGTTTAAAATATTCAAGTTGGATTACCGAAAAAATTGAAAATCTTTGAGAATTTTGCTATTGATGGACATTGTTTATTTACAGAAACCCTTCTCCCATCTATGATGGCTGCTGATGAGATAATTTTCTGTCTGACCAATGAGCGTTCCCGCAGTCCAGTTGTGTAGATATCATTGTTTTAATCACACAAGTTGTAAATTATATAGTCTTTAAAAGTGTTTCAGTATTCGGAAGTCTCCCCTCGCACGCTTCATAATTACAATATATATATATTTACAACAGAGACATTGCAACTTTTTCTTTTCAATCTACCTGGCAAATGTACCCATGATATTGGTCGCACCTCGTATCCGCGTAAAAAAAATTCGTCAAGAGTTTTAATTTGATGCACGTGTGTCCGGGGAGATCAGGGTTGTCCATATCCCAGTTGAAGTATGACAGAGATTCATTCCTCCATGTCGTGTAATTTTTATCTCCATCCACGTCTTCTCCATCGATCCACAAATCAACTGAAAATTTGAACAAAAGGAAACTGAAGTGAATATGTGTGATAAATTGGAATGTGATAAAGTTATCATTCACAACATGGAAACAAAACCATTTGAGAC
Organism: Pictodentalium vernedei; assembly: GCA_031216915.1. Classification (NCBI taxonomy): domain Eukaryota; kingdom Metazoa; phylum Mollusca; class Scaphopoda; order Dentaliida; family Dentaliidae; genus Pictodentalium; species Pictodentalium vernedei. Next base: position 92,226,752 of record CM062288.1, read on the forward strand.
TATTTTGTGGCACATATGTTGTTCAATAAACAGAAAATTTCTGTAACATTGATGGACAGAAGTTTGTTATCAAGTTGGGGTGTGAAGTTTAGATGTATCATTCTCCGACTTTACATTTATCTGACTTTTATGTCTTATTTTGTTTTGTTTTTTTTTAAAGTAAACTGTGTCAAGTAGTGTGAAGTCGAGCAAAAACTTATTTAACCCAAGAGTCGCATCACTGTAATTTCCCACAATGCACTGTGGGAGGATTTGAAGCAACCATCAATTGGTAGGGTGGGTAGAACCGATGTGTACATATGTAAAACTGATGTGTACATGTTTAAAACCGATGTGAATATGTAAAACTGATGTGTATATGTTTAAAACCGATGTGAATATGTTTAAAACCGATGTGTATATGTTTAAAACCGATGTGAATATGTTTAAAACCGATGTGTATATGTTTAAAACCGATGTGCCCGTATGTAAAACGGATGTGCCCGTATGTAAAATGGATGTGCACATATGTAAAACTGATGTACGCATGCGCGTATTTGAGGGTACCCTTCACTGTCTTATAAATTGTGATGTCCACCCAGTTCTCATTTGTTCTCAGAGCGTTCAAAGAGAGAAGACATGCCGACCCACAACTGTAAATTCTGTAGGAAAGCATTCTCAAGAGCCTTGACACGCAATAACCACGAAGATGGCTACTGCCTCAAGAGGTTTGGGATGACGGGTGAAGGCAAACAGTCAAACGAAGATTATAACTTGTCTGATTCTGACGAGAGCACATATTCAGAGTCAGACGATAGTGATAACACCACTGGAAGTGAATATTCAGAAGAGGAATATGGCGAAACGAACATAATAGACACTTTAATCATAAGAGCATATGAAGATAATACAGCTCAATTTCCGAGATTGAAAGTGTCGTACATAAAAAATGGCTTGGCCACAGACGAGGCCACCAAAGCGGCCAGGGAAGCTCTTAGAGACAGCGCGAGAGCTTCCCTCTGTAGAAGATTATTTAAGGCAATGAGTCGAGTAAGGCACTTCAGACACTATCCGGTCTATGGAAAAATTAGAAAAACTGCTCAGCGACTTCGAGATGAGGAGGATTACGGAATGAACGAAGCTGAAAAATTCGCAATTGAGAAACGAAAATACTTGTTTGACCCATTATTAAGAAAATACACGTTTTCTGGATGTGCAGACAGCTTGGGATTATAACTAGAGAAAGTCTAGAAGAACAACAACAAAAACTATCCCTTTTCAGGGTCAAAAGACAGTTACTGAACATTTAATTATGTTTATTGTATGCTTACCTGTAAAAGAAGTATTGTAAAACTACTTATTGTAGAAATTACTTATGGTGAAATTGTAAAATTACTTGTAAAAACTTATTGAAAATCCATTGTGACTGATTGTAAATCCATTTTAATTGATTGTAAAACCATTTTCGCTTTGAAAAAATTACTTGTAAATTTGTAAGTCTGATTGAAAATCCATTTTGACTATTGTAAAACTAATTAATTACTTGTAAAACTGATTTTATGTGAAAATAAAATTTAATAGAGAGAAAATTTAGAGTTGTTCATTCCTTTTCAGCTTACCCATGAGTTGAGCATGCGAAAGTAGTTTACTACAACATTCCGGATCACTCATCTATTCGCCACGCAGAAAATACTGCATGGCACGATCTGATTGGACAGTTGTTTGACCAATCAGAGAACGCCAGCGTGGGATAATTTTACAACACGTTTATCTATTGGTCCCATGGAACATACCGCCGTGTGGGATGATCTGATTGGACAAATGTTTGACCAATCAGACACCGCCGCGATCCTACCGGGTTATCAAACACCTGGGACGTGACACCATCTTATCTATGACCTAATCAAACAATGTACGTGGTCTTTATCATATTAAGCTTCTAATAAACAAAGGAGCTCTTTATCATAATGCCTTTATCTATGACATAATCAAACATACCAGTTGTCCCTTATCTATTTGCATAATTATACAACGTGACACTATCATATCTTCTTATAAACAAAGATTCTTTCTATCATAATTCCTTCATGACATGTCTAAACAAACCAGGTAGTCTTTATATCTAAAGCACTTTGTATGCCGTTACGTGTACATGTCCTTGACAACATTAAAAATATTTACCAAGAAATAAAGTTATGGGAGGGGCAGGGAGGGGATAGGGGATGGTGGCACTATTTTGTTAGTACTCATAAGGACACCTTCAACATATTTGAATAGGACACCTCAGTTTGGAAGTCCCCCAGCTTTGGGTTAGCCTTTGGAAAGGGGAGGAACAGTGCAGAGTTTTGGTGGGGAGGGACTGGGCTTTTGGAAGGGGAGCCCACATACAGGGAAAACCTAAACAACGTGGGGAAAGCCTAAATGGGCTATACATAGTCTGGACCCCTAATGGGCATTGGGGAAGGATAGGCTAAAAAATAGGGTACATACGGGGCGGGTAGGGTGAGGGGGCGCCTAGGCCTAGTGTGGAGAGGGGAAGGGAGTGGGGGAGGGGAGGCCTAATGGATTTGGGCACCGAGGTCAATGACCTCGGGGTCGGGGTCTGACCCAGCGGGGTCCTGAAAAAAGGACAGATCTCTGCATCCTATACTACTAGTAAGACAAGTCAAAAAATATATATATAAATCTGGCGCCCATCACCGATTAACATTGCTACGAAGATTGGCTCATCTGCAATAGATAACCATAAAAACTATTCTCCCAGAAATCATTTCGAAACACAGCTTGTATTTATGAAAGGCGGATACATTGGAGTGTCTACAAGGTAAACTTTTGACTTAATTTCAAAATGCGGGATCTTCTTCCTTCCAGATTTAAAACAAATCCATTCGACTTTTTTATAAAAAAAAAACAAAAAAGAAAAACCATGAAGTTTTCCAATTTTGAACCCTCTATGATAAATTGGTTTCAAACATTCTATAACAAATGCTGAAGTTGTGTTTTGAATTATGGAAACTATTCCAATAGATGCAATACACAGAGAGGCGTTAGTCAAGGTAATCACCTGTCACCTTATCTCTTTAATCTCAACATAGAAATCGTGTTTGTGGCAATAAAACATTAACCTCCAAAATAAATACTTTGAATACCTAGTCAGTTGGGACGACTTTTATTAGCGATAGCGATAATTCATTATGCAGTACATTGTAAACTTAAAAATATTCTCACCAACATCTGGGTCAAAAGTAAGAATAAGACACAAACTATTTGAATTACTCGAAAATAGGATTCCCCCCCCCCCCCCAACCAATAAACAATCCACGGGAAACATTCGAATTCACTCATAATACTAGGAATAAAATGCAGCTTATTCAGCAAAAACTACCTGTTAAGTAACTACTTTAAAAGGGTGTAAAAATGAAAAAAAAACCCATGGACTGGCCATTGCGCAAACTAGCCTTAATCGGAAAGCCTGCAGTAATTATACCTTTGGTCTTACCTTCACTAATAATAATAATACACTGTTTAATTGTTTTAACCTCCCTCCATCTGCCCCCCCCCCCCCCCATAACCTCTTAAGATAGACGCATCAAAAATCAAGAGTTTTTATTATTTTGTGGTGAGGAGAGAATAAAATAATAAAACGCTGTATGTCTCATACAGCGATGTATTTTTTTTATTCTCTCCTCACCAGTGAGGAGAGAATAAAAAGTTGCATTCAGTTTTCTGTAGATGTCAGGGACTACTTGTATTGAAATAACTCCCCTGAAAATATTTGCTCAATATTTGCGCAATCAACCAAAACTAACCTACCTGTCATCTCCGTGGCATTGTATGATAAGCATTTCACTCAATTGGGAAAGATGTTTTTAATTAACTGTTTAACAGTGACGCAGCCCAAAAGAAATATTTGGCGAAGCTGATGATGTAGTTGGAATATTTTGTCAGTCAAGACTATAGACATCACAGTCTGGAAAAAAATCAGATTTACGAAGACTGGCACGGGCATGTGTGTGTATACTGAAGGACACAATCATGTTTTCGAAGAATTTTGAATATTGATTTCTGATCCGAGAATCGAATCATCGGCAACACCGCCCGACAATCAAATCCCGACTGAGCAACATTTCTAGCGCTGACTCAAAGAAAATGAATGGATCTGGTATATTTTAGACTCGATGTCTGTAATATATTAGTTCGTCGGAAAAGCGAACCGTGAGTTCGCTTTTTCGACTAACTGGAATACACCAAGCGAGTGCATCTAAACATCGGCTACGGACTATCTAAGAACAGGACTGGTTCCATGCCATAACAGCGTCGAAATCCTTACATAATTAGACTAGTGGCCTGATAGGTGGGATGAGAATGTATCGACTTACCTGTTGTTTTGTTTGCCACGATCTCCCTGACAAAAGAATGCATATCGTCATTTTCAATTAGACACAAATGCCCTCCATCAGAACTACATTCTCCCTTTGCCCTCGAGTATACGGTCACATCAGTCTCGTTATACATCTTCAAGCACAATGCCGTACTCTGATAATTATATCTTGTATAACCTCGACCTGTTGGACAATCTGAAAGAGGTAAATATTCTGGGCATTAGTCTATCTTTTTCGAGGATTCATTCTTTGATTTCCTTCCAAAAAGTCGAATACAAGACCTACCAAACTGTAGCAAAGTTTATACCAAGGGTGGTTCAGGTTATTGTTTTTCATCATTGAAATCTTTACAAACTAGTCGTCTCAGATTAGTACATGACAAAATAAATGACTCGTTCCTGCAAAAAAATCGCTCATTCAACACAAAATTTTGTTAACCCTTTACCCAACGGATCAGCCCGCGTAATATGCAAATTCAGCAGCTGAAAAAATATTATTTTTCGAAAAATTTCAACAAAACCATATCATGTGACCCCTCTTTGGAACGAGCTCGACGAGCTCGTTTCAAAGAGGGGTCACATGATATGGTTTTGTTGAATTTTTTGGTAAAATTTTAAAAATGATATTTAAAATAATAAATTTTGAAATCGTCTGCGTTGGGTAAAGGGTTAATACAATATAATGATTTTCTTTCATATTCTTGAGAATAAAGTTTAAAACTTCTCGTCCTTAAAATAATGACAGACGGGAACAGAAATGGAATCGTATCGCACTGAGTCATACCACACTCCGTAACTCTGGTGTTTTCGTTTTTCAAACATTACTTCGTCTGTTTGGCCGATGTCATAATTTTTTTACACTATTTCTCAATTTCTATATTTAACTTTCAAATACATCTACTGTGCTGATTCATAAGAAATAGAATTTCCAACTTTGGCTAAAAAACCTGGGCTACCTGCAAACGCCCGCTTGAATTAAAGTTGTAAAATTCGTGGTGAGGCAGAAGATGGTATCTTTTACTTTGACATTCTACTCAGCTGAGAAGTTTGCAAAATTAGATTTTCAAACTCTGTCCCACTGAAGACAACTGCATTAATAAACTTTCTCCAGTAAATGTTATGTTTTCAGATACCTCAATCAAAATCCTTCATGAAATACCACATTATACAATATGTCCCAGAATTTAATTTGACCTTTCAAATTTTCGTGACAGCAAACTCAAAATTCAACTGCAGCCAAGGTAAGATTAAAGGACACGGAACTGGATTAAAGTTTTATAAATTTAGTCTACTTAGATATCCAGCACCACATTCAAGTAAAATTTCCTTTTTAAATACACGATTTTACGTGTTTTTCTCCTTTATTAATATAATTTCACCCCGAACTACATTTATATTTTAAAAGCGTACATTTTAAAATCAGCTGGGTTAAAATTAACCCAAATGAACTGGATTGAGGGAATATTAACCCGACTGGGTTCAAGCCAGTTGATTGTGTTAATTTTTAATCCATCTTTTTTTAGAGTGTATTTATTTTTCAAGGAGCGTATTTACTTTTCAAACTGAGTGGTTAGGTTTTCTTCCGGTGAACAACAGTACTGGTGGGTATATCCCTCCTTTCACCCACCAGAGGTCGCACGACGAGAGTCGCGAGAATCCAAGAGGAACCGAATGTGGTCCAAACATGGATTCTGAAGCAGAAAAATTGATTTTTGACAAATTGTTTATTCAAATCGACCGTTGTAGTAAGCATGGTGAGCAAACATTTTATCGTCAACTTTGTGAATACGCTGAACATGGTTTCTCAATGATATGTTCTAAACAATATTTTTATTTGAGGAAAGCATATTTCAGTACAAAGGGCCAAACTAAGCGCAATATTAGCTAGACTATCTCCTTTACAACTTGCCCCCATCATTGAAAACTGCTGAAGAAGTAATGATATGGAGTTAGGCATATTTGTAACGAGGAAAGAACACAAGATGACAATATTTTAAACCTTTGAATCGGAGAGCCCGCTTTTCCGACCCAGGAACATGATACGTCATAATTCCATTAAGATGGCTGCTAAGTGAATCGGTGTGGTAGACCAATTAATAATTTCAACTTGCAGCCTCAAAATATTAATTGTTCCACCCAAATAATGATTATGGTCTCTTCCAATTGCTTCCATTGAACTGAAACGGAAGATACTACCAGGATTCAAAAGGTTAATAATTACTTATGATACTTATCAAAAAAAATATTACAGTCCGGCAGACGATTGGCTGGTATGAATCCACTCACCAAATGTGCTGTGTACTCGTGACTAGCGCGCGGGCGAACAGGCGAATAGTTTTCCTTTATCCTGCTCTTTAAATATCACCTGGCTGCAGCAGTACCGTTGCCGTTGTTCTATCTCTAGGACCATACGCGTAACTGATACCTTGGTACCAGTAGGCGGCTGATATGTAGCCTGCTTCCCACGTTATTTATCTCTAATGTCTCATGAAAACATGCCAGGGTCAAAAGTGAACTAACAAAGCTGCTTGTTTTTCTTATACTTTCCATTTTGTGTATCATTTATAAAAATTAGAGAAAGATGGGGGTGGGTGGGAGATATTCAGAAGAAAATGTAATAAAAGCGAGGAGATGTATTTCCCAAACTGGGCATTTGCGTCGTGGAAAATGTCATCTGGAAGCGTGATTCCACAGCCGTGGCAGAGAACATACAGACTCCAACAGTGACATTGTTCGCAAGAATACCTAGTTGAGCTAGCGGTTCGAACGGCCGTTAATCGGGATAGTTCTGTGAGAATGTTTTCCTCACACAAGTATCGGTACCAACGGAACGGGTAGCAATGACTTATGGGAATGAAATGCTGGTACAAGAATTATTTCAGTTCTACGCTTTTTAATACAGAGGTGTAAATTTAGGAAATTAATTTCCGGGTCTGGTTAAGTGAGTGAAAATTGAAAAAAAAAAAACATTAAAATAAATTGGTAAAATAAACATTAAAATACGCGAACGTTCTTCTGGTTACGACGAAGTAATATAACAACAAGAGGCCCCAAGGGGCCTGGGAGGGCTCACCTGACACTGACAAATCAGGTTTACATCCGCCCATCGGCCATCGCCAAGACGACCATATTTAGATTCGGGATTCGATTAGATTTAGAAAAACAAACCAAATTCGATTCGAGGTTCACAGGGCCCTCAATTTTTTTATAATGAAAATTACGCCAGATAAAGTTAATAAACCAAAAGAAAGTTTAGCGATTCATCTCCATGTAAAACCTATTCATAACAACAAATTACTCACCTATTATCTTCCAAAACACTTCACCATTTACCACACCCAGTCCCGAATCACTGAGGTGACATGTATCAACTTTCTTGTCAAAAGAAAATGAAGCACAGTTACCACTTAGAGAGCAGAAAGACGCACATTCGACAGTAGACTTGCAAGGAACTTTCTGAATGTTTCCGACTGTATTCTCGTTGTTAGAAGTCGTTGTAAATGTGGTACCTTTGATTTCGGAGGCCTTACTCGCCACAAGTACACAGTGAAAATACCCAACAACACAAATTAAGTCTTTGAAAACCTGTTGGATGTTCATGATACGCTGCGATTGATGAAGGTGTTGAGTTTACTGTGCGGTGTTATTGACTGAGCTTATTAAGGCACCACTATCTATCTGTCATAGAGATCGGTTTGATCATTACAAGCTGCATTATGTGTTTTCTATACATGATTAGCAGAGATAAATAACGGAAAATCTCTATTTTAGAGGGTAGGATGGTTGTCAAGGCGTCGCAGAGGATAATTAATAATGGAAACAGGATTAGATGTAAATACGATGCGGTGAGACGGTATTATTAACCATTTGGACAACTTGGGTAGACTTTTCAGTCGAGAATTATAATTCCTTTAAAAACTGCACAGGAAGCATTTGCATTTTTTTTCAGCTCATAGAACACAGGCAGCCGCTGAACCGTGATAGTGCCCATGTTCTTCATACACAGGCAGTTTGGTTCCTCTCGGAACCCAAAATGGTTTTTTAGTTTTTTGTGGTAAAGGAACCAAGATTTGGTTACATGGAACCAAACATACACCTAGTTTTGCTTAACCCTTTACCTAACATGAAAGGCAGACGACACTTGCAAAAACAATTCTTGAATAACTATTTTTTTCATTTTTTGTCTCCAAAACATAGGTTATGATCCCTCATTGGAACGAGCTCTACGAGCTCGTTCCAACGAGGGTCATAACCTATGTTTGTGAGACAAAAAGTGTAAAAATAATGAAAATTAATTGGCAATTTTTGAGAATTGCGCCGGCCGGTTTTGACCGTTACGTTGGGTAAAGGGTTAAATCTTTAACATCTGCTGAACTGTCAAGGCCTCTATAAATAGTAAAATATAATGCCGTGCTAAGTTGAAGTTTGAAAATGGCGACGAAGCAACTTCAGAAACGCGTTTTCGTGTGTTCCATTACGTATGTGTTAAGTTGCGCGACAACGTCATTTTTATATAAACAACTCAAGCATTTGAAATTACCTGGTTCCAGATCACATGAAGACTCATTTGTTCTGGATCTTCGATGGGTTTTGGTTCAACATGAAACAAAATTTTACGCGAATTGCGTGTGCGCTCGAAGAGAAATTATCATTTTAAAGAGGAAAGTCTAAGACTTTGTGTTTTAGTGTTAATTCTCCACTCTCAAATAAATTGTATAACCGTAGAGGATGTAATAATTGATCTATATACATGTACTGAGTGTTTGTCGATTCGAATATGAGGGACAAATGCTACTTACCTACCCGTGTGAGTCCTTGCAATGAAACTTTGAAAAATCGGAGGATGTTTCTTGTTCCTAACAGAATTTAGGAATTGTCGTTACAAACGTAGGCGCAAAAGAAACATAATCATACAAGGTTAACCTACCAACTAATAAAATGCCCCAACTACATCACCAAGGCATGCCTTGGTCGATAACACCATATTATTTGACCACTCATTTGAAAGAGCAAGTTGAGATCGTTCCAATGTGGATGTCATAGGATATGACTTTGTTGACATTTTTGTATAGATCATTTTTTCAACTGCACAATTTGTAAATGACCTGGGGGATACAGCTGATCGTCAGTTAAAGATTAATATGTCGCAAAAGAAACTCTGAAACATTGCATCTCCTTACGGCGGCCTATTAGAACCATTAAAATTTAATATTCCAAATTCTGAAACCGTCATAACAGTTTACTAAATTGTTATCAAAATTTACCTAAACTGTTATAAGAGTTTAATCAGTCTGGTAGAGTATTAACGCATTGTACTTCAATATGTTAAATTATTAAACAGTTCGATGTAGGATGTATATAGTGGACTGAAATGTGAACAGAAAGGTACTGTTGTGTGTATCACTCATTTGAAGTGAAACAAGAGCCAAAACAATTTTTTTTCAAGAATTTCACACGGCAACCCCCTTAGAGAAAACAAGAAGAAAACGAGAGAAATTTTGTTTTATAACTGACTGAACCAATAAATTGTACGTGCAAACATACAGAATGTTCACGACTGCAGTTTGGTGAAATACCTCTTCCTGAATTTGTGAAGGTCATCAAAGTTGTTGTGGGTACTATACATAGAAAATCTCAATCAGATAGGTTTTCTTTTTGTTTTGTGGAGTACAGTATCGTCTTGATACTAGTTCATATGACCATTTGACAAGTCGAGGGCCCTGCTGTTTACAGAGCACCCCATTTAAGACAGAGCATATTCAAAGTTAAGAAAAACTTGCCTTTTTGGAGACCCCTAGTATTTGTTTACTGAGATTTAAGGGCATACCCACTCTTTATGCCTATACACTAAAAACTAAAGTGTTAACCCTTTACCTAACCTGAAAAGCAGACGACACTTGCAAAAATAATTCTTGAATAACTAATTTTTTTCATTTTTTGTCTCAAAAACATAGGTTATGTCCCCTCGTTGGAACCTATGCTTCTGAGACAAAAAATGATAAAAATAATGAAAATTAATTGGCGATTTTTGAGAATAGCGCTGGCCGGTTTTGACCGTTACGTTAGGTAAAGGGTTAAAACTGACACTTTCAAAGTGTTAAACCCATTCTAACTCTTAGGGTTTGATTTTAACACTCAAAGTGCAATGCTTTAAGCACTTAGACATTACAATCGTCAGACATCTGAATCTTGAATGGATGGCACTTCCCATGTGTCTAGCATTGGTGGTTCTTCCAGAATCGTCCATAATTTGATTTGCGCTTGGTGGGTACATAATTAAAAGGACACAACGCAGATGACGCGGATCAGGCTCGAGAGTTCGAGCCTGATCCGCGTCATCTGCGTTGTTTCCTTTTAAGTGTCACGACATTACACTTGTCAAGTGTAACACCTGTCAAGTTCTGGGATATCTATACCTGAACAAAGTGCTAGTTCAGCACTTAGTAAGTGTTAAATACTGCACTTCAAGCATAGTTTTTAACGCTTTAGTTTTTAGCGTGTATATCAAGGCCACATCTATGAGGAAACATTCATCGTTTATAATTACATTGCCTCATTTAGAAAAGTAACGTCCATGGCTTTGGACAGTAGATTGTGTTTGTTATATAAATTGGGAGGTCCGGACTTTCTCAAATTCAGTGCAATTGGAAATTCCTGTGTTAATTATCTCCCTTCACATGTAGTCAGTACAGTGCAATGTAGTGTAAAACAATTGGTCTGGATAGCAAAAGCAGGGTTCCCGCTCCCGGTTGGGTTAGCCAGTGTGTTATGCCAGTAAACCAGAACTTATCCACCTCGGTAACCAAACACTGCAATTGTTCTCCTCACGAGAATACACTTAGGTGCTGTCTTAGGAATATACACAAATATAGAGTTTTGTAGATACTTCCCAATGTTGATGGGTTTGTGGGGGAGGGGAGGGTCAATGGTGGTTTGGTTGGACCTATTGCAGCCCCCTTGAGACTTTTTTTTTTTTTAAAAAAAACAGAGAGAAAAACTTTTAGCTGACTGAACCAACAAATTGTACGTGCAAACATATACAATGTTCAGGACTGCAATTGCGTGAAAAAGCTCTTGAATTTTTGAAGATCATCAAAGTTTATTGTGGGTACTGCATATAGCGAATATCAATCATATTTTGTTGGTTTGTGTTGTACAGAATCTCCAGTATACTTGTTGCTACTTTTGTAAAAATTCAATGTTAAGAAAAACTATTTTTATGGGTCTCCTACAAATTGTTTACTGAGATTTAAGGTCATACCCACTCTTTAAACCTGTATCAAGGCCACATAATGAGGAAAAAAGACGCTCATCGTATATAATTGCACTGGTTCATTCATAAAAGTAACGCACATGGCTTTGGGCAGTGGATTGTGTCTGTTATATAAATTGGGATGCCTGAAAGTTCTTTACATTCAGTGCAATGGGAAATCCCTGTGTTAATTATCTTCCTTCATACGCAGTCATTGCAGCGCAATGAAGTGGGAAGCAAAACATTGTTCTGGATAGCAAAATCAGGGTCCTAATCCTCGGACGGCCAGAAAAGCAGAATTATCCACCTCGGTAAACAAACACTGCAATCGTTCCCCTTACGAGAATACAATTAGGTGCACTCTTTAAGTATGTGCACACAAATACAGTTTTGTAGATACTTGCCAATGTTGACTTGTTTTATGGGTTTGTGAGGGGCAGGGGCAATGGTGGTTTGTTTGGACCTAATGTTGATGAATTATTTTTGAAGACTTGCCTTGCGTTTTCAAATGTTATTTGTCTGTAGTCTATCACTAGCACTACTTTCATACTGCACTGAAAAGTGATATTGTGCATGTACGTGATTTCCACTTCTGCTGTCAGGCTGAAAAAGTTGAATTCGCAGTATGAGCACAAAGTTGCTCAAAACAAACCGGGTCAGTTAGAATAAATGCTCAGTTTACCTCCAGAACACAGGAAACTGGCCCTATCCCTGTTAATTGTATACTCCTGTTAATTGAATAATTTTCACTGGTAAAATGGATATTCAGTTAAGAGGATTCTACTGTATAAGTTTTTTAGGTTCATATCACACCATATTCATACGACAAAAGTCCATAATTGTATAATATAGATTTCAAATCATTACGTTTGAGACCAACTAATCTACTTATGTATACCAGCGGGCAGGGAGAGGCAAAGTGAGAAGTGGAAGGAATCTATTGAACTGGACCCTTCTGGCTCGGCCCCATCCTTTGAATTTAATACCGTAAGGTGCCAGAGCAAGAAGTAGACTGGTCGTATAAAGCATATTTATCGAATGCAAGGAGCAGGTGGAACCCGAAGGCCAGCCAGGACGAGATTACCAGACAAAGTTACATTGAAAATTAGTAATCTAAATATGCGTGGCTCGTCAGCAAACCTTGTCAGTTATTTTGCAATATTATGTTAGTGTGGGCTAATACGGGACAGTGTGGCATGAAGAGGAGATGGGGCTACAGGTCACAGGTCTGGGGATGACTTGGAAAGGAAAAATACTAGGTAGCACAATCCGGGCAGTAAGGATTCGTGCAATGTATATAATTGTAGTACGCTGAAAGGAGCTTTGATATTAACATTTTCGTGAACTCTTTCCTATTGCTAATTGCCCTGATACCAAGTTCTACTCCATTTCACAGTTTATGGAATGCAAAGACGGATAGATTTTCCAAGGTTTTTGTCCTAGTTCTATATTTGTGCAAGAAGCTGACTTGGCGTGTTATTATATTAGTTTGATTATATACAGTGGAAAAAATCGCAAAGGATGCCGGAAGATTCCCATTATGCCAATCAAACAAGAATAAGTGAAAAGTAAGGTGCAAGTTATACAGATCTTTCATCTTCATAATACTATCTTTGATAAACAGTGGCCAGGTATGGGCACTATATTTCTTATTATCAATCATTCGAATTGGCCGTTTCTGAAGTTTAAAAGGTCGATTGCACGCTTTTGCGGTTCGCCATCATATAGGAATTCCGTAGATGAAGTGACTCAAAGTATCAAAGTGAAATGTAGGCTTTTCATGACTCTATGTGGGAGAATGTTTTTAATATTATTGAGACTGAAGCTGACAAGAGCATCTTTCGTGCAAATTTGTGATAGGTGTGTTTTATAAGACAGATTTTCATCAATAATTATGCCAAGAAATTTTACAGATTTCTCATTTTGTCTATTACCGACCTTGTCGATAATCTTATTATTTATACATATATCCTCATGGTGTAATTGGGTTCTTTATGGGTTGGATTGATAAGTATATATTTTGTTTTCTTGGGGTTCAGAACTAGGTAGTTGGCAGCGAAACAATCAAATACCTTTTGTAATTTCTAATGATGGGTGAGTGAGCACAGGCATCAATATCTAGATATTCATCCTTGACCCCCCCCCCTTCCCACGCCCTGTTGAAATGTTTGAATGTATCCCCCCCCCCCTTCTCCTTTTTGGGGGCCTTCCTGTTCTCTTATTTTTCCAATTATCCATCTCTTATCTAGTGTCTCATAACTCCTATCACTTACTGTATGGGCAAAACAACAAAAACTACCCTCATTTGTGTTTTCAGTTTAAAAAAAATCAATTAGCATTTAACAGATAATATTAGGATTTACCTCAATTGAAATACATAAAAAATGGTCCATAAATCCTGAAAACACCATTTTGTGAGGTGAAAACAACAAACTCTATCTCTTTAGATATTAGAAATAGAGAGAAATGTTTTTTGTGCATTCAACTGCAAATGGTCTCCAGATTCAAAAGCAGAAGACAGTTTCGAGGGGAGATCACTCACTGTTCACATTTAAGGTTCCTCTCCACATTTTCGTATTTCTGAACAGGGAGAATTTTGAAATAAAAGGCCTATCCTGAATCTGACCCCATATAAATTAGGTCCGTATTTTTAGTATTAGGTATTTGAAAGCATGAGACTACTTGTTGGCAACTAGACTTTAATGTTTTGGTCATTGGATGGAAGCCTGATGCATAGTGTCATATCAGAATGGGATTTCTGTGAAACAGGTGCTCAGTAAATGAGGCCAATGTTTCAGACGTCATTTTTACACGCGGAATTGTTTACAGGTGTATAGCCAAAAAATACTCCTGTTAGCCTTAAGTTTGTCCTGCGACCGTATTGTTCTAAGTCATCGATTCTGTCGGTCAGCTGTTCAGGTTTCTTATCTTTGAATTGGATTTCATCTTTTAAATTCTGCACCGTATTTTCTAAGTCAGTTATTCGTTATGAAGCACCTGGTGGATCAGTAGTACTAAGGGCCAGCAAGAGACCTACAGGAATATGTACAGCCTATGCTATACTACCGTTCTGAACTACCAAGCATTACCCCTACCCCCACAAAATCACTAGGTCTACCATAACGTACTACATATACCAGCCATATAATAAAACAAAGCAATCGGTTGGTTAATAGTACCAAGCACTAACAGGGGCCTATAGGTGTATATACCGCCCATACTATAGTACCGTTCTAAACTACCAGGCAGTACCCCTACTCACAATACCCCTATGCCTAGCACTGAATACTACCTATACCAGTCATAGGATAACATGAACCATCAGGTGGATTGATAGTACTAAGGGCTAACATGGGACCTGCAGGGGCCCACAGAGGTATATATCGTCCATACTATATTGCTGTTCTATACTGCAGGCATTACCCCCACCCCCACTTCACAATACCACTTGACCTGCCATAACGTAGTCCCTATACCAGTCATAGAATAGTACAAAGCAATCGGCTTATGAGGTATAATTTACTACGACTCTTACCCTCATTTCAGAAAAAGGGGTACCGAAGGCCATATGTTTTTCAGAAAAAAGGGTGCCTGGGAATATGGCCATTGGATATAGGCTTTTATTATACACAAGGGAGATAACTCTGCATACAGATTATGGGAAATCAAGCAATCTGATTGGTTAGCTATAATTTATATAAATGATCTAGATAAATGAAACAACAAGAGTACTTAGAATAGGGTCAGATGTTACAAGAATAGACCATAAATAGCTAAATATAGTAATAATAGGCAAAACTGTTCCAACTGATAGGCTCTTCTACGCTACTGGAGTATACTCCAGAATAAAGGAACATGGCCAGATAAACGATAACTATTGCATATATAGATAGAAGCAGAGAATTCTGGAAGAATCCTGGTCCAAATTCTCTAAATTCAGATCATAATCAGAACACTCTAAAAATTGTTCATCTTAACATTCAAAGCCTCAGACTCAAACTTTATATTGTACAATGTGAATTTGCACCACTGATATCTTGGCTTTGAGTGAGACATGGCTACATAGTAATGATCCGACATCCGATGTCCACATCCATGGGTTCCATGAACCATTGAGATTAGATCGCCCGTCAAGGGGAGGTGGGGTTGCCATTTACATTAAAGACGGTATCTCGTTTCGTCACAGACCGGATCTTGATACACCAAATACTGAGTGTATATGGGCTGAAATATTTACCAAACGAAGCAGATCGTTATTATTAGGAGTATTCTACCGCCCACCCAATAGACCCACAGAAACATGGGATGCCATATCATCATCCATCGAAAAACCAGAGATACGTCAATTGGTGAACTAATTGTCACAGGTGATTTTAACGATAATCAAATGGTTTCTTCAAGAAATAGCTTTTCTGAAATAGTCAACTACTTTAACCTTCGACAGCTTGTCAGCGAACCAACCTGTTTTACTGAGACATCCACTTCACTGTTAGATCTCTTTGCTGTTAGTGATACAATCAACGTGAAAGCATGTGAAGTCCTTGAACCAATGTTCTCCCCCCACTGCATGTGTAACATACGTGTGTCCCGGGTGAGATAGCAGGGAGAGACAGATGTATCCCACCCCACCCATTTATATACACCTATAACGTTATTATGACGTTATGCATATCGTATCAGTTTCTTGCTACCAACTAATTCATTTTGACGTCATCAGAACGCCGTGTGATCAAAGTTTGATGATCTAAAATTCTTTAAACCCCACGATGCCACCGTTCCTAATTGATTTCGTGCTGTATACCTTTGGTATATGCATAACTTTTGCATGCTCTTTCCGATGGTGTCATTAGTTTTTCAAAACAACGAATACCAAATGAGTTGCTTATATCAGCACGTGGCCGCCGATTACCTCTGGCTAACGTAACTGCTGTATGGTGGGGGGAGAAAAATAATCCTTGATGGGTACGGGTGTGGGATGGGAAAATCTCATCCTCGGGACAAGATATTTGGTCCAGACACTCGGCAAGCCTCGTGTCTGGCCCAAATATCTTTCCCTCGGGTGAGATTTTCCCATCCCACAGCCGTACCCATTAGGGATTATAATAATCCCTGACATGACCCGCTACCACTGCCCAATTTCAATCGATGTCGATTTTTTAAAACCAAACACCCATTCCTTCAAGAGAAGGATATGGCTTTATTCTCAGGGCAACTATGACGTATTAAACGAGGCCTTCTCTAACACCGAATGGAACTCTATTTTTGATTCTCCATGTCTCGATACTATAGTTTCCAATTTCTCCGACAAAATACTCGATATTGCAACCAGACATATCCCTAATAAAATTATTACTTCGAGAGTGGACCAACCTAAGTGGATGCATAACGAAATACGATTACTAATTAAACAGAGAGAACGTTTGTATCGCATTGCTAAGCGCACTAATTTCCCGCACGCCTGGGCTAAATATAAACTTAAACGGAATGATAAAGCTATTAGGAAGGCCAAAGCCCTTTATCTTTCTAAAGTCCAGGACACATTGAGAAGTAACGTAACCCCCGCATCACTGTGGTGGAAGACACTAAAAACACTAATCGGTAGCAGTAATGTCACAGGAATTCCTGCTCTGATTCACTTAAACAAAATATATTCTTCAAGTGTCGAGAAAGCTGGAGTCTTCAATGAATACTTTTGTTCCATCTCTACAATTGACGATTCGATTGCGTCTCTACCAGATCCACCACCCCGTATATCGCAATGCATTGATAGTATCACTGTACACTGCAGAGAAGTATACGCAGCTATGAAGTCGATAAAGGCGTCCAAGGCGAGTGGTCCAGATGAGATAAGCCCGTGCCTCCTAAAAGAATATAAATCATCTCTCTGCGAACCACTCTCAATTTTATTCAATATACTACTGAATAATTCGTACTTTCCTTTGTTATGGGAAAAAGCAAATGTCTCCCCAATCCTAAAAAACAACCCTCAAACTTAGTCACTAACTATCGCCCGATATCGCTGATCAGATGTGTTGGTAAAATACTCGAAAAATGTGTTTTCAAACGCTTGTGGCAATTTTTGAGTGAAAACAATGTTCTTAGTCAATTCCAGTCAGGCTTTACACCCAGAGTTTGAACTGTCCTCCAACTGACTGACATATATGATGAATTCCGTCGCGCACTTGACGAAGGTAAGGAAGTTAGAGTAGTCTTCTGTGACGTCAGTGAGGCTTTTGATAAAGTATGGCATGCTGGTCTTATCCACAAGTTGGAGAGTATTGGCGTTTCAGGGTAGCTACTTATGTTTTTAAAATCGTATCGTATCTTACGGATAGGTCACAGCGAGTTGTGGTAGCCTCTGAGTTATCTCCATGGAGGGCCATCAATGCCGGTGTGCCTCAGTGGTCTATACTCGGGCCGCTCTTGTTTCTGATATATATAAACGATATAACCAGCGACTTAGTGAGTAGTATACGCCTCTTTGCAGATGACACTTCCTTATATTTAATTATTGAAAACCCCGAGCAAGCCTCGACCATAATCAACCACGATCTGGCAACAATTAAGCACTGGGCCAAAACATGGTTGGTCGAGTTCAATCCCAACAAAACAGAAAGTATGCATGTGTATATCACGTAAAAACAATCCCAACCTCCATCCACCCTTATATTTAGGTGGCTCACAGATATCGGAACTTTCTTACCATAAACACTTAGGAATCATACCAAATAGCACATATTCATGGAATGACCACATTGACCATATCTGCTCCAAAGCCTGGCCCGGTTTAGACTTGTTGAGGAGGCAAAAATTTAATCTCGATCGCAGTGTCCTAGAAAAAATATATTTCGCTTTTATTATACCTCTTCGTGAAAACGCGGATACTGTCTGGGATAATTGTTTCATGACCAATATAGCGGAACTTGAAAAAATACAGATTGCAGCAGCAAGAATCATTACTGGAGCAACAGTGAGTGCCAGTAAGTCCTTACTATATTCGGAGACACGATGGGACTCCCTGCAAGATAGACGCCGTAAACATAAACTAATTCAATTTTTCAAAATGTATCATCAAATATCACCTCCATACATCTCAAACAAAGTCCCCCCAATTATCTCTTTGTCGAATTCATCACTTAGTCTTCGATCTGGTCAAAACCACCGAGTTCCCTTTTGCCGAACGCAATTGTATCAGTCTTCTTTTATCCCCAGCGTTACTGACTAGTGGAATAAGTTGCCCTTATCTGTCCGTGAGAACCCATCATTGATAAATTTTAAAACATTTCTGAACGATGGTAACCAAAAACCCCTAAAGTTCTATAATAGTAATGCGATATTTCGCAGAGCTCAAATATACCATTGTGGGCTGCGGTTGCATTGTAGTAACCTTAATTCTCACCTTTTCGACAATCACCTGTCACCCAGCGCGACCTGTCAGTGTGGTGAGTGCGAAACTACTGATCACTTTTTTTTTTCTTTCGCTGTCCATTGTTCTCCGGCGCTCGTAATTATACGATTAACTTACTCCCATGTGTAGCAGACACATCCACACTTCTCTTTGGCACAGAAGTTTTGAAAAACGAGGACAACCGCCTTATTTTCGAAGTGGTGCATGACTTCATTCTATCAAGTAACCGATTCCAATGAGCTGAAACTCAATACTATGCCCTTGCCCCAACTCCTCGTGCGGGAACGCGATACTGAATTAGTGATGGTTCACGGCGATAAACATCTTCTGCTTAGCTGATATAATTGGACCCTGTGAGCAATGCCTTAAGTGGAATACCCCTTCACGCCTACCAACGCTCAACACCACTCATACTTCCGATTGTTTCGATTTTTTCGATATTTTAATTTTAATTTATTTGTGCCTAACCTTTTTTAAAAAACAATACAGGAAATACAATTATTTTGGGTGTTAAGTCAATGTACAATGTACTCAAGCTAATCATATTAGTTTCTTTCTTTTTTCTACTTATCCGTGCTGCTGTTCTTCCTTCTTTTTCCTTTCTGTTCTAATTCATCTTGAAGTTTAAACAATCTCGCATATCGTTGCTTGGCGGTCGAGGTTGTTTTCCTGCACTTCGTATTCGAACTCTACTAGGTACAAATAAAGCTGTAGGTTTTTAACTTTCTTGTTCGGTTTCGGTTTTGGTTTTTCAGGTGGAGTAAAACCTCGGTTCGGTTCGGTTTTCGGTTTGTTCATGAGGCCAAATACAATTCAATAAAACTCATTCTTATGTCCGGAGTCATGACTGAATGCAGTGAAAATCAATGAATGCCCGAAATAAACTATAATACATGGAGAATCAGGAAGGCCAATATAATAATTACCTAAATATACAGAATTTTTATTGTGCTTGGCCATTTTTCGAGGTCTGACTCCTACACGCAACTTGAGGAAAGCTGCAAACACAACTAAACTGAAATGTCGGAAATTCACAGAATGTAGCCCTCCCAGACTGGTGAGAGTACCCAGACACTGCCATTGGCAGTGTCTGGGTACTCTCACTACTCTGGGATGGCTACATTCTGTGAATTTCTGCAGCAAGAGAGTATTTAATAAAAAAACGAAAAACCTTAGATTACGGGATGTCGACGGTTTCGGTTTCGGTTTTTATAAAAAACACTAAAAACCTCGGTTCGGTTTCGGTTAACCTACAGCTCTAGGTATAAAGCCCGACTATTCTCTGAGGGAGTTGAGGGGCGCGAGGTTTGATATCCTTTGCCCAACGTAGGGATCTTATGTTTTTATATGTTTGTTTCAAGGACATAGCTTTTGACCCTACATTGGAATGAGCTGGTTGAGCTTGTTCCAATGAGGGGCCATGGGCTGTGTTTTTGGGGCAAAAAATGAAGAACTCTATTTAATAATGGTTAGATTTTTATCATTAAAATGGCACATACACTTTTCGGTGCATTTCTACAAAACTTGGCGTAATATATGATTATTAAGTGCAGATGTGTACATGGACATAAATATTTGAATGTGTCCATTGTTAAAGGTTCGATTTATATCACAAAAGAACATATTCTTAATTTGAAATACTGCTTTCGAGGGAAATCACGACTCCCCAAAAGCTTCTAGCATAGAAATAATTGTCAGATTCTAATGTAAATACATAAATATTTGAATGTGTCCATTGTTAAAGGTTCGTTTTATATCACAAAAGAACATATTCTTAATTTGAAATATTGCTTTCGAGGGAAATCACGACTCCCCAAAAGCTTCTAGCATAGAAATAATTGTCAGATTCTAATGTAAATTTAAATCAATACCAGACTTTATGATTCTGGAGAATCATGGTTTTTCTTGATGAGCTTCCATGATTTTTCATAACCCCATAGTGTCTGATGAATTGTTTTTAGCTGTCTCACTGAAGTTTCTTTATTGATGCTATGGGGAAGGTGATCACAGTAGTCTCAAATGACTCAGTTTGATAAAAAAAATGTTTAGAAAAAATCATCATTAATGGTGGAGAGGGTTAATATCAATATCGTCGTCCGACAAGTTAATGACCGACAAAAGGAGTTATGTTTGTTTGACACAATATCCACTGAGTGCTGTGGCTCTTTGAAAATGGTCCATTTTATCTCAAATGTATCCAAAATATTGATGTCTGGCAGCTTGTAGAGGGTTAACAAGTGCTAACAGGAAAATTTGTCCATGCAACTTGTAATGTCACACCAAGAACTTCGAATGGCCATTTTTAAAAAAAAATCTGCAAGATGTTTTCAGAGAAATCCAGGGAGAACATGAATTTTAAGCTTTTGATGGTATCATTGTTTATCCAGCCCAAAACGGGTTAAGGGTTGTTTTTTAATACCCTTGTTACTTACAAAAATAATTCTCAGTGAATTCTACTTCCACTTATGTTGATCTCTCCTCTTAACTTTGGGTGCTGTGGGTACGCAAACACAGCCCATTTTATCAAAATTTTGACGTTTAAGAACCTGCATAGGGTTAACAAATGCTTACTGGAATATTTTGTACATGCAACTTGTAATGTCACACTAAGATCTAAGAATGGCCAATTTTTCGTGAAACTCTACGAGATGTTTTAGGGAAATCCTCGGATAACATGAATTTTTAACCTTTTGATGGGTATCGCTCTGTAATCAGCCCAAAACGGGTTAATGCTTGGTTTTGTGAATACCTTCATTACTTCCAAAAATGATCCTCGGTGAATTCAAAAACCAATAAAGGAGTTTATGTTTATCTTGCAGATACACAATGGGTGTTATGGGTGCTCAAGAACAGCCCATTTTCTCAAAATGTCTCTTCTTGGCAGCCTCTGGAGGGTTAACAAATGCTTACTAGAATATTTTGTCCCTACAACTTGTAATGTCACTCCAAGACCTGCGAATGGTCAATTTTTCTTGAAAGCTCGACGAGTTCGTTCCAACGAGGGGTCATAACCTATGTTTTTGAGACAAAAAATGAAAAAAATAATGAAAATTAATTGGCGATTTTTGAGAATAGCGCTGGCCGGTTTTGGACGTTACGTTAGGTAAAGGGTTAACTTTTGATGGGTATCGCTATAAACCACCCCAAAAGGGATTAACGCTTGTTTTTTTAATAGCCTTATTACTTACAAAAGTGGTCCTCGGTGAATTCGTAGTGAAAGTAGTAAGGATTATGTAAAAGAATGAAGCTTAACCGATTTCGGACTGGCTAAGGAGAGCTAACTGCCTGTTGGTGATTTTCAAGAACAATTGGACATTGGCAGGCCTTGGCGTGGTATTACAAGTTGCATGGATAGAATATTCTGCTAAACGTTTGATAACCCTTCTACTGGCAGCTAAACGTCAAAATCTTGATAAAATTGGCTGTTTTCGGACACCAACAGCCCAAATGGGTATGTAACAGAAAATCACAACCTCTTTTATCGGACGCAGAATTCACAGGGGATAATGTTTGAAAGTGTTAAGGGTATTCGAAAAACAAGCCTTAACCCTGTTTTGCTGGAATAAGACAGACAGCCCTTAAGAACTTAAAGTTCACATTTTCTGTGGATTTCTTCAAGTGGTTCTTACAGATTTTCAAGAACAAATAGACTCTTGAGAAGAATTATTCTCACAAGCGTTCAATAACCCTCCACAAACTGCCAAGCATAAAAATTTTACATAAATTTGAGATATAAAGGGCTGTTTGCAAATAGCCACAGCACTTAATGGGTATGTGGTAACCAAACATAACTTCTTTTGTCGGACAGACTTTTTGGATGCTGATATTGATATTAACCCTCCCCACCAATAATGATAATTTTAACCTAACCTTTCCTTTATCAAACTGGGCCATTTGAGATAATTATTCCCACTTCTGTCAAGGCATCAATAAAGATACTTTAGTGATACAGTTAAAAACAATTCTTCAGACACTCAGGGGTCATAAAAGATCATGGAATCTCGTCTGGAAAAGACATGATTCTCCAGAATCATAAAGTCTAGTTGGAATTTGTTTTTTTTTTGTTTTTTTTTGTTTTGCTCCTTAAACTATGGTAACCCCAGTAAACTGCATCAGATACAAGCCTGAATATAAGCAACCTGTCATTAGCAAAATGGGGTCCCCAGAGGGTGAATTTGCTGATGCGATCCCATACAGTGGGCCAGTTTATCCTCTCGATACATCTTTCTGTTTTGGCTTGAGACCTTGATTCAGACTGAGGTTCACAGAGGGTAAATTTTGTGATGCTACCCTGCTGTGCAGGGTAGCATCACTAAATTCACCCTCTGGGGACCTCATTTTGCAGATGACAGTCTGCTTATTTTCAGTCTAGTTTACAAATAAAATTGTTGAAAAATAACAAAAATTATTTTCCAACCTTTCAATACCAGTAAGTTCGGCAGGCAAAAGTATGTTCCTTTTCACACTTCCGTCAACTGTCCTGGCTTCTTGTGAGTGTATAAATGTTCATACGGCAAATTCGATTTTTTCAGCCTCGCAAGTAGAAATCAAATGCATGCCCAATATCACTGTTCAGTGCACTATCTAAGCAACACTAGGGATGGACTGCAGACAAATAATATTGAATACACACAAGGCAAGTCTTTAAAAAAATCAAGAATATTAGATCCAAACATAGTGAATATCTTTCTACTCATTCATTGAATGTTTCACCAATACTCAATATAATGGTCAGAATACAGTAAAAACTAAGTTTCCAATATCAAGCAAGGCGCATGTTCCTTTCAGTACTACTATGAGAAAGCATTTTATATGGCTTTATTGGAAGACAGTAGTGTGGTGTGTTCGACCACATCACATTCGTCGTTGCCCCTGCCCTCAAACTAATAAACTCAATGCATTGGAAAATCTATTCAACACTGTACATTTGCGAACATGCCCAAGATTGCACTTGAGAGTACTATAGTGAGGGAGACGATTGTAGTGTTTGTTTTTCAGGTGGATAAGCCTGTCTTACTAGTACAACTGACTATTTAATCCGTCCGGCGGCTGGAATCCTACTTGTGCTGTCCAGAACATTTTTTTTGTTTCACACTCCGTTGCATTGCACCTCGCATATGAAGGGAGATAATTAATATAGGGATTTACCAATGCAGTGAATGAGAGGATCTTTCAGATCAAAAGGATCGCGGTGTCTCAGTGGAAGACTGTTGGACTTCTATGCTAAAGGTTCTGAGTTCGATACCCGTCCGGCACGACCCGCGTTGTGTCCTTGGGCAAGTCACTTTAACCCAGTTGCATACATGGGGGCAAGATGACGCTGTGTACTAAGGCGTACTGCACGTCGATGATGCACATGTCTTCAGCCGCTGTAACCCTGCCTGAGCGGAGCTTGAACAAAGTTAGAATGTTGAGGAGCTGACAGTTGCTCGTCGATGCTTGGTGGTTCTCTCCGGGTACTCCGGCATCCTCCACACGTAAAACTGTTACGGTCACGATTAGCCATTGTGTATAAGTATGTGACCTTAAACACCAATAAATAAATAAATAAATAAATAAATAAATAAATAAATAATTCCGACCAAAAAATGTATTTAACCCTTTACCTAACATGAAAAGCAGACGACACTTGCAAAAAAAATTATTGAATAACTATTTTTTTTCATTTTTTGTCTCAAAAACATAGGTTATGACCCCTCGTTGGAACGAGCTCGACGAGCTCGTTCCAACGAGGGGTCATAACCTATGTTTTTGAGACAAAAAATGAAAAAATAATGAAAATTAAATGGCAATTTTTGAGAATAGCGCTGGCCGGTTTGGGGCGTTACGTTGGGTAAAGGGTTAAAAGACAACCCATTGAAGATGGTTTAATATTCTTGGCTAATTCACAAAAATGATTCCATTGCTAAAATTGGAAGAAAAACTACCCTAATTTATTTATCTGGTCTCATGTGTGTCAATGTTTGGTGTTTAGTTGACAGCTGCAATTTGAACTACAGCACAAAAGATTAGAACAACCCTCAATATTAACAGTACCACATTGAGAATAAGCTTGTATCAAACAACTGATTTGGTTTAGAGTGTGTGATTGTTCATTTTACGCTTTACTTTGCATAATTTGTTCAGGGACGTGGCGAAAAAGTTTCGGATTTGCGGGGGGGGGGGGGGGTGTAGGAGGTGAATTTTCAACTAGGGGAGGGATGGAGAGAGGAAACCCCCTCCAGGTACCTCCCCGAAGTTGGAAATTCACTACCGAGAAAGATTTTGAAAATTAAGTCATGAAAGGGAGCATAAAATTTATTCTAGTAACTAAAATGCCAACACATTTTTGATAGAATTATCAGGTTATTAGGCTTTTCCCTCTGGAAAAGACTATCGTTTTCTACGGATTATTATTATTTTTGGGGGGGAGGGGGAGGGGTGGGGTGTTGGATTTTTCTTTCCCTACACATTCTGTCCGTACGATTCAGAAAGAATTTTCGAACTCTAATTTTGACAGTGTTTTGCCAATTCTGGCGCAATATGGGTTAAATCGAAAATTTCGCTTCGGTACATTTTTAGATTTTGTGCCCCTCTATGCGTGTGCAAAAATTGTGTGAAAATCGGTTCGAAAATGGCTTCTGAATCGTACGGACAAAATGTGCGTCTCCCCTGCATAAACCGTAGAAAAACAATATTCTTTTTCAGAGGGAAAAGCCTAAAGATAGGAAAAAACAAAAATTCAGCTGACTGAACCAACAAATTGTACATGAAAAAATATATAATGTTTAGGACTGCAAATGGAGGAAATCCCTCCTTCTGAATGTTTCAGCGCCATCAAAGGTTCCTGTATGTACTGTATGTAGCAAAATTCAATGAGATTCCGGATGTTTGTGGAGAAGAGAACTTATTATTTTTAAGTTGTTATGAGATTTTTGACAATTCAAGGGCCCTGATATGTACCGGGTACATCATTTAGGAAAGAGTTCGTGGCTATGGGCAATGGGTTGTCTTTTAAATAATTTTTTTGGTCTGGAAGATCCTCTCATTCAGTGCAATGGGAAATTTCTGTGTTAATTATCTCCCTTCGTATGCAAAGTGCAATGCTGAGGAGAGTGAAACAAAAAAATTGTTACGGACAGCTAAACCAGGATTCCAGCCGGATTTGGCAGTCAGTGGTACGAGTAAAGCAGACTTATCAACCCGAGAAACAAACACTGCAATAGTTCCCCTCACGAGAATATACTCAAGTGCAATCTTGAGTATATACACAAACATCCTGTGTAAATAATTCCCAATGTCCATGGCGTCTGTAAGTTTGGGTGATGGGAACGGTTCTGATGTGGTCGAACACACACATTACTGTCATCCAAGTCATATAAAATGCTTTCCCATAGAAGTACTGAAAGGAACATGCGATTGTCTTGACAATGGAAACTTAGTTTACATTGACTTCTCATCCTTAACCCTTTGCCCAACGCAGATGATATCAAAGTTTTTTATTTTAAAAATCTTTTTTTTTTAATTTTTCAAAAAAATTCAAGAAAACCATATCATGTGACCCCTCGTTGGAACGAGCTCGACGAGCTCGTTCCAACGAGGGGTCACATGATATGGTTTCTTTAAATTTCTTTAAAAATAATATTTTTTCAACTGCTGAATTTGCATATTATGCGGACGATTCGTTGGATAAAGGGTTAAATGATGTCTTGGTGGAACAGTAAATAAATGGGTTGAAAGATATTCACTATGTTTGGATCTCATATTGATGATTGTTTTTGCCTTGTATGTGTTCATATATTATTTGTCTGTAGCCCATCCCTAGTGCTGCTTTGATAATGTACTGTTAAGTAATATTGTGCATGTACCTCATTTCGACTGTCATGCTGGAAAAATTGAATTCGCTGTATGAGCATTTATATACTCAAAAGAAGCCTTGCCAGTTGACGGACGTGTGAAAAGGAAGGTACGTTTGCCAATAAAATTTATTTGCACTTAAAAATAGGCAAAATAATTTTTTTATTTTATCTTTTTTCAAGAATTTCCTTTTGGAGAAAATCGAAAAAACAAAAATATTCAGTTGACTCAACCAAAATATTGTACATACAAAAATATATAATCTTCACGACTGCGAAAATCTCTTTTTTTAAGTTTTAGGAAAGAGCACATTCAAAGTTGTAAAAAAGGCCCAGTACTGAGTCTCCCACTAACTGTTTACTGGGATTTAAAACCATTCCCAGCCATTATGCATGTATTTATTACATCCGGGTTAGTCTCACTTTGCCGGTAGCCTTCTATTTATTATCAGCGACCAGCATAAGGTAATGTTGTTATAGTTTGTTTCTATTAATTATCTGACTGGTGATCAGTTTGGTGATTTGTTTGAATTTCTTGCCGACAGCCTTCAATTAATTTACAGGTAACCGTGAATGCCTAGTTTGTGTTTTTTTTTAAATGAGCACCCTTCTCTTAACCCTTTACCCGACGTAACGGCCAAAACCGTCCAGCGCTATTTACAAAAGTCACCAATTAATTTTCATTGTTTTTTCATTTTTTGTCTCAAAAACATAGGTTATGACCCCTCTTTGGAACGAGCTCGTTCCAATGAGGGGTCACAACATATGTTTTTGAGACAAAAAATGCAAAAAAATAGTTATTCAAGAATTTTATTTGTAAGTGTCGTCTGCTTTTCATGTTAGGTAAAGGGTTAAATATGTTCATCCAAACTAAATGCGAATTTTGGAGTAAAAGTTAAGCTCACAATTTGTTTGAATTTTAGTTAATTCACTGCATGGGTATATATATATCCCCCACCTCAATTCTTCCACATATCAAAATGGCTAACGTTCAAGTAAGTCCAACTTGTTTTCCCAACGGTAGAGTTGGATGGCATCTAGTATACAATGATTACAAGTTTAGAATAAAATCTCGAAGGGTCGACGCAGTTCACTGGATATGCTGCAACAAAGACTGTGGAATAATACTGAATACGAAGAATATGATGTGTTCCGGTGGAACACAACACAACCATCCACCAGATTTCAACCAAATTAAAGTTGATAAGTTGTTGGCAACAATGAAGCAAACTGTGGTTTGCGAGTCTAAAGCTGTCTCTTCAGTATACCAAGAACCGCTCTCGTGCCAAGACCAGACCACCTCTTCCAGGCATAGATCTACCAGATAGTTATCAAATGACTACAACCTGGTGATGAATTTCTTCTGGCAGACGACGGAGAAAACGAAAAACTTTTAATATTTGCAACAGAGTGTAATCTCGGATCTTGCCGGATAAATTGTTCTGTGATGGCACCTTTGACAACTGTACTAATGTGTTTTTTCAACTTTACACCGTGCATGCTTTTGTTGAAAATAAAATGGTTCCACTTGTTTATGGATTCCTTCCAAATAAAACACAGGCAACGTACACTAGATTTTTCAGACTTATAAGTGAAAAGACTCAAGAAATAGGTTTTTCGCTGACACCGTCTTACGTTTTTACCGATTTTGAAAGTGCAGCACAGAATGCCTTAAGAGCAGTTTATCCTTCTGTCATCATGAAAGGTTGTTTTTTTTTTCATTATACGCAAAGTGTGTGGAAATATCCAGGTCATATAAAATGCTTTCCCATAGAAGTACTGAAAGAAACATAAACCTGGCTTGACATTGTAGCACTGACTTCTCATCCTTAAATTATGAATTATGAGTTGAAAGATATTCATTATGTTTGGATCTTACATTGATGATTTGACTTGACTTGCCCTGTGTGTGTCCATATATTATTTGTGTGTAGTCCATCACTAGTGATACTTTGATAATGCACTGATAAATGATATTGTGCATGTCCCTGATTGCTACTGCTACAGTCAAGCTGAAAAAAATTGAATTCGCAGTATGAGCATTTATATACTCAAAAGAAAAAGAAGCCACGCCAGTTGACGGAAATAGGAAAAGGATGTAATTTTGGACCTACAACATTATATAATATTCATGACTGCTCATGGGAAAAATATCTTTTTCTGACCTTTGAAGGGCACCAAAGGTTACTCTATGTGCTGTGTATAGCAAAACTCAATCAGATTTTGAATGTTTGTGCAGAACAGGACTGCTTATACAATATAATTCAGTAGAAAGTAGACATTACATGAAATTAACAAACTGACGACCAGGGGCCAATACTATAAAGCTTTTACAGTTGTATTTTTCAGAATTGTATTTTCAATTTATGGAAATAACTAATTGAAACGAACCTATTAGCATTTTCAAAGATATGACAATTTGCCAGTTGGCAAATTGCCATATCTTTTGAAATGCTCTGGTGATTCATTTCCGTCATTTATATTCACTTGCAGAAAATACAATTTGGGAAATTACAATTGTAAAAGATTTATAGTATTGGCTCCAGCGTACAAGAGTACACACATACGAGTGGAAGCCAGATGTTGTGTTGACAATACCAGGCATTCTCTCGCAGAACATTATTGTCAACCAACAATGATATTGAAAGATTTGTTGATAAACACCATATAGCACAGACGGGGTTTCCGAATTGGTATTGTTTTAGCTGTCAAACTGTCATCAAACCTCAGAAGACATCACCTGATGCTGAGTTGCAGAATTGTGAATTCCGCCACAAAATTATGCCAGTTAACAGACACCCGGCAGAATGTGCTTTTGACTTGACAACTCCACAGACTGCATGCAGACTGATTGGCAGTCCGCATGTCACAAGAAGAGTCCAACAATGGCGGCTGCCACATCATGGGACTTCCCACTAATTTTCCTATGAGTGGTGTGGCGTGATTTGGTATTGCCTCAGAAAATGGTGTATATATAAGCACCGTTTTTGGGGTGGTGGGCCATGTTGTCTCTGGCGTATCACAAATGCAAGAACCTTTGTACCTGCCTCCAAATGGATGCCGCTGCTGAATACTAGAATTAAGGCATGATTGAAGTTTGTTTATTTGTAAATATTGAGTCGGAGATGGTGAAATATACCCTTTACCCTACGCAGACGATATCAAAATTTATTAATTTAAATATCGTTTTTTGTTTTTTTTCGAAAAAAATCAACAAAACCATATCATGTGTCCCCTCATTGGAACGAGCTCGACGAGCTCGTTCCAACGAGGGGTCACATGATATGGTTTTGTTGAAACTTTTCGAAAAATAATATTTTTTCAGCTGCTGAATCTGCATATTACGCGCGCGGATGCGGGCGATTCGTTGGGTAAAGGGTTAAATGATCGGAAAACTTAATACAAGTGTTCGTTACGTTACTGTCTTAATTGGTGCATGACAAGATTCGTGAAGTTACTGAAAGCTTAGAACTGTCTGGAACCTGCGTTCAATATTGTCTGTAAGGGAGACTCAAAAAAATCCACGGGCTGATGGAACTTCGTGGTTCTATCAGTTAACACAACGAACTCAGTCCTCTTGTACAACTGTAGATCAGCTAGGGAGATTAACCATAACTTCACAACAATACTTACATTTTGAGTTAAAGTTTAGGCACCGTCGACAATCTGTCAAATCCCGCTGATGCTGACGTCTGCAAACCCTTGAACCTGAAAATAATTGCTGGGTGGAAACACCCTTCTCTGGTGGTTTAGTGGTAATCTATGCCTCCCGTATTATGAACTCCAGCAGGTAAATTCCATTAACACGCATCGGCACGGGCCAAGGATATGAATGTTTTTCCCATTAGCACAGCGATTGTCTGGTCCAAACTTAATAGGGACAATTTGTCGTCCAATTTATTTATTAATTTATTCATTTATTGTAGTTTAACGACACTGACAACAACCAGGGTCACATCGTTTTGGCAGTTTGATGTGTGGATGAAGCCGGAGTACCCTGAGAGAACCGCCGAGCAGTGGCGAGCAAATGTCAGACTGACCAAAGTACTCACCCCACCCAAGCAGGTTGAGCATTAGTTGAAGACAGGTGCACCATCGATGTGCCATACCCTTAGTACACAGCGCCACCTTGTAGGTAGTCGGGATTAAATGTCTTGCCCATGGAACCAACGCATTTCATTTGTTGAAAGTGTATGCTTCTGGAGGCTGCCTGTCGTCCACATAGCACCCAGCAAAGAACTAGAGGTCGACTGTCATAAGCGAAAGTGAGCAATATATTTTTTCACTACGCATATTGCAGGCCCGGCACGCCCAGACCTGCTAAATCTCTAGTAGTGCCGCCCCTGTAGGTTAAGATTTCATTCAAGTTTCAGGCCGCCTGGGCCCGAGAAACATGATTGCAGTAGGCCTCACTGGCACCCCGCCCCGAACCTCGCTATTGGGACTTGGTTGAGACAACCATGGCCCTAGCGCCCACGACGGACCCCTGAGGTCGTCTGCTGGCTTCCTTCCTCTTCCTCCCCTTCCCCACTTTGTCTCCTGGCGGATGGGTATCTGTACCTTTGTGGCCAGGCTGGCTTCTCTACTTCCGACGGTTTGGCGGTGCTCTCCCTTGGCTTGTTCTAGCTGGACCATGACCTACCAATTCAGTAAATACCACGTAAAGGATGGGTGCAATGGGTTTCATGCCTCAATATACATGTGCTAGAAAGTACACCCACGACATGCTAAAACCTTTCGTTCCTCAGTGCAGCCCCCCCCCCCTCCCCCCCCCCCCTCTCTCTCTCTCTCTCTCTCTCTCTCTCTCTCTCTCTCTCTCTCCAAACGATCCATCTGGAAAATGGTTCGAACGAGATGTGCTCGAGCTACTTTAACTTGTGATTTATAAATATGTTCTTTTGCAGCTCCAAACTCAGCAATCAGTCTGATCAGATGCAGTTTAATAGCGGGGCTCGAGAATTTCTATTTCCTTTTTAAAAATAAATTGTAATATAGGCTCATTTTAAACATTTAAGTAGGCCTTTTTCGTTACTTTTAGGAATATTATTATTTCATTTTACATCACCCAAATTCGTGTTTTATATCACCGTTATCAAGCGCGAAAGGAGGACTCACCCCACCCCATCTCCCTTTCACTTTAAAAAATGAGAGCTTTATACTTGTACGAGGGTCACCTCGTGTCGGCAGTTTGACGTTGGGTTGAAGACACGTGCACCATCAACGTGCGATACGCCTCAGTACTCAGCGCCACCTTGCCCCCCACGTAGGCGATCGGGATTGAGTGCCTTGCCCTCTGGGACAGAACGAATTTCATTTGTTGAAAGTGAGAGTTTCTGAAGGTTGCGTTCCGTCCACATAGCACTCAGCAAAGGACTGGAGATCGGATGTCATAAGTAAAAGTGGTCAATATACTTTTTTATTACGCATGTTGCAGGCCCGGCATGTTCAGGCCTGCTAAATCAATGGTAGTGCCGCCCTTGTACGTTAAGATTTCATTTAAGTCTCAGGCCGTTTGGGCCCGAGAAACACGGTTACAGTGAGCCACATTGCCACCCCCACCCTCGAATCTCGCTATTGGGACTTGGTTGAGACAATCATGGCCTTAGTGTCCCACGACGGACACCCGAGGTGGTATGCTGGCCGTGGACGTCCTTCGTCTAACTTCCCTTCCCCACTTTGTCTCATGGGCGGTTGAGTTTCGGTGCCTTTGTGGCCTGTCTGGCTTCTCTGCTACCTGTGGGTTAGTGGCGCTCTCCCTTGGCTTGTTCGACCTAGACCATGGCCTACCAATTAAGTACATACAGCGTAAAGGATGGGAGTAATGGGTTACATGCCCCCAATAAACATGTGCTACAGAGCACGCCAGCGGTACGCTAAAACCATTGGTCCCCAGTGCAGCAACCCCCCCCCCCCCTCTCTCTCTCTCTCTCTCTCTCTCTCTCCCCTCTCTCTCTCTCTCTCTCTCTCTCTCTCTCTCTCTCTCTCTCTCTCTCTCTCTCTCCAAATGGGCTCATCTGGATAAAAGGTTTTAACGAGATGAGCTCGACTTTTGACGTGTTCGTTTAACCTGTGATTTTGGAAATATTTTGTAACTTTAAACTGGTTTATCAGTCTGATTAGATGCAGTTTAATAGCGGGGCTTGTGTGGCGAAGCAGGGTTAAGTACGCAGAAAAATGATCGTCTAGTGGATTTAAGTTCGGACTTCAGTTGTGTCTGTTGGCCACAGGTCAATTCAATGAATCAAGTCAAGGGTTCCCAGTTTCTTTGGAGTCTGCGGAAGTTCTTGAAGTACTGCAGCCGCAGTGAATGGGTGAAGTCAAAAACACATAAAACGTACTTACAGTTTTCTATTTATTAAGCCCTAAGTAAATTCCTACTTCTACACTGTTTCTCTCTGGCACGAAAATAGGAGAGACGAAATTAAAATACAAAATATTCCACTTCACGATTTTTCCCACATGTGTTTCATCTCCATCTGTAATCTGGCCTGGCAGCGATCCTCCACGGAATTAGGAGAGAGTCTACAAGTTCTATGCACGGTGGAAGCCCAGAGAGAAGTAAAGTTCCTGGGTCTATACTCCAGTATAGAGCAGCTAGTCAAGTCCACAAGAGTATAATGGCAAGGCTGAAACCACAAAACGCCACATATGCCCCAAGATGGCGGAGAGGTGTTTCCTAACCCTACATCTCCGTTCTGGGACAGCAGGGGCATCCTGTGCTATCAGTATGAATTCTCACACTAAAATGACGTTGGCATGCAGTCTGTTAAAATTAATAAAGCATGTCCTTGCTTTATTCTCAGGGTCAGTAATACGGCACAAGGTGCCCTTATTTTATTATTGTACGTGCTGTTTACCAAGTTCCCACCTCTGAAAGTAGAGTCGAGGTTAGGGGAGGTTAGAAAACAGTGCAAATTGCTATCAAAAGGTTTTGGATGGGGTCAGTACATGTCAGCAAATATGTGGTGTTTACTGCAGGAGTGTGAGAACGAATTCACTATCACATAATATTACTTAGAGATTCTGAATATTTTGAAAATGCATTGTAGAGCCTTTAACAAGTGCATGGAGAACAATTTTCATATTTATCCATAAAATCTTCAGAGAATTATTACCGAATGGGACTTGGCCTTTTTTATTAACACCTGAGGAGTCAAGACTCCCAGGCCAAAATAAATTAACCCTATGGGTTCCATGGAGGGCATTTCGTTACAATCCTCCCAACTAAGACTCGAAGTCCGGTAATAATTATCGGAGCTCGAATCTGGATCGGGTGATGAACATGATCTACCATGACTCATGGTCAATCAAGTGACCAAGACAATCATCATGGCCAACCACGTGACCAGGATGCAATCAGGATAGTTAATCAAGTGACCAGGATTCAAACAAGAAATGCACTTCATGGAATGGAAGTATTATTGTACATCGTTAATATTGGCTGAACATCTCTAGGAACGCTGCCAGACAAATGAATCACCCTCACCTTGGGAATTACATTCAATGTTATAATCTGAATATACTGGGATACCTGGAATAAAATAAAATCAGTTCACATCAAATGATTTGGGTGTAATTGACAAAAGAAGTCAGTATAATCAAAGCTGTTCTTTCGTAAAGGGGTTCCACAGAAAAGGTCAAAGCGACACAGGGGACAATTATGTTTTTCTTGCATCCATGTTAACCCATTGTGTATATTCACTATCTGAGTACATTGCGTACAACGATATGCAGTATGTGGCCCTATAATGTCAAACCAACATATCGCACATTCTCGATTGTCTCCATCAACTAAGTTTTGATTTATTTGAACATATCGAAGATTTGCATACTCAACCAAAGCTTGTTGTAAAATTTGAAAGTTATACTGAGAACGTTCCCATTCATAAGTATGTTCCACATCCTCATGATCGAATAGTTCACCAATTAAGATCCTATATGGATTGGGATTCTGGGGCATGACAATTCGACTAAATTCACTTCGGCGGAATGGACGGATCAGCTAAGTTGAGACGAATGCATCGGTCCAATCGGCTGTTTCATAAGGAATTCTTTGGTCATAATAGGTTCCGTCCCACCGTCAATCATTCCAATAACGAATGACACTATGACGGCTCGATTGTGTTGCTTCTTGTGGAGTTGCTAATCGAGCCTCGTTCTCGATTACCACGAGGTGAGGCATCACAATTTCTGGTCCTACTCCCAAATCATGGAGACAATACCGGTACAACACTTGAGTTCTAACCAATTCCATGTGGCCAGTGTTTTTATTTAAGCGGACCACATCCCACACACGGATCCGTTCGCTGGAAAGTCGTGGTTCCATGTCGAAAGACCATAGGGACTGGGATGCGATCTCTCTGTGTCCAGTTCTCTAGTTGTTCCGGAAGAAAATCCGAAAATGTCGGGTTATCCAAACGGAATGCAGATGCAGAGGCCATTGTTCCAAATTTTCACTATCACAAGTACTCAAATTATAAATGCTAAGTAAACAAAAAGTATAAATTCTAATTAAACAAAAAGGATAAATGCTAATGAAACAAAATAAAGTGAAAGATTATACTCTAAAATCTAAATTAGAGTCGAAGATTATACTCAAAAATCTAAGCAAATATTTATAATACACTATTTTACAGCTGTGCCGTATGAACAATTCTACCTTCCCCCGTTAAGGTTCTTCGTTAGTTTTTAATCTGTTGTCGATAGTGACTAATCTAGGAGTCACGTCTAGAATGTCACTATATAATTTCTTTTCAAATTTCGTTTACTTTATTTAATCACTAATTAATAAGTCGCATAAACAACTCACTGATGAAAATTTCCAAAAAGGACAACAGTGCCCGACGGCGCGCAGCTGTAGGGAGTCATATATGTCCTAAAGTTTCTAAAACCTATGGGCATTGATTTTAGACGGTACTGGAAGTTGTTGCTTGATGCCCCACTTGATCGGTGTTCGACAGTGTGGGCAAGTAGCTTTCTCTTTCGATGCAGCCCATGTAAATCCACAGTTAAGATGGACTTGGTGACGACACTGGTGACACACGAAGCAATGTTGCCATCTTCGTGGTATTTCTTCTAGGCAAATACAACAAGGTTCTCCGAGTCCCATATAATAAATTCGTCCCATTGACGGTAACTCGTTAAATTTAATGACTTCCCTCCTTTCTTTTAGTCTCTGCAATATTTTAACCCTTTACCCAACGTAACGGCCAAAACCGGCCAGCGCTATTCTCAAAAATCGCCAATTAATTTTTAATATATTTTCATTTTTTGTCTCAAAAACATAGGTTATGACCCCTCGTTGGAACGAGCTCGTCGAGCTCGTTCCAACGAGGGGTCATAACCTATGTTTTTGAGACAAAAAATGAAAAAAATTAGTTATTCAAGAATTTTTTTTGCAAGTGTCGTCTGCTTTTCATGTTAGGTAAAGGGTTAATTTCATGTCGAACGAGAGCTTCAAAGAGGAGTTCGTATTGACATGAACGTTTTTCGCCAAAACCGGTCAGCGCTATTCTCAAAAATCGCCAATTAATTTTTAAAATATTTTCATTTTTTGTCTCAAAAACATAGGTTATGACCCCTCGTTGGAACGAGCTCGTCGAGCTCGTTCCAACGAGGGGTCATAACCTATGTTTTTTGAGACAAAAAATGAAAAAAATTAGTTATTCAAGAATTTTTTTTGCAAGTGTCGTCTGCTTTTCATGTTAGGTAAAGGGTTAATTTCATGTCGAACGAGAGCTTCAAAGAGGAGTTCGTATTGACATGAACGTTTTTCGCGTTCATAAGTCACCTTTACATCATAACCGAAGAATTTTTGAGTCTCGGAATGACTAATCAAGCCCTCATCAAAGATCTCCATAAACCGGAATGGACGAACCAGTCCAGGATTAGTCACTGGTTCACTTCTAGGAACATTCCTACTATGATCATAGTACCGGCCATTCCAACAATGGTCATTTCAATAATGTATGACCTTGTCGGGACCAGTACCACTGGCTTCATACTGTGAGGCAATTCTTGTGGGCTTCACGGTATACACAAGACGAGGAAAAATTACCCGTTGTTCCCCTGAAAGGAAATAACAATAATAAATCTCGTATTGTGTTAACTCATTATTACCAGTTTCGGAATTATAATGTTGAACTTCCCAGTACCGAATACATTTTTGTTTTTGGCGACTCCATAATTCTTGGGGAAATATTAAGCTCACCCCATCTGTACTTAAAGAATGTTGGATGGCTTCATACCTATGATGATTATATTTATCCTGTTCCTCCTGGAACTCTATAAACTCTGTAATATTTACTGAAGCCATCCTCAATATTAATCAATATCAAAAACAATATAAGTAACGCAACTAATTAATCAAAATAAGAAGAAACCACTATAAGAAGAATTAAGTTTCTATACACTAAAATTTACACAGAATACTACGCTCCCCTGGGTTCGTCTGTAACTTGGTGTTCTCACTCTTTCGAGTACCTCTATATCCACCAACTTTCAATTTAAATCGAATGTCTTGATTACGGGAGTCCTGTGTGCAACTTATCTAATACACTCCAGGAGCTCCAAATTTTAATAATGTTGCACTGTGATCAGAATTACCAACTGTTTAAGAATTTTGACTATGGAATCAAGACAAACGCAGACGACCCGTGATCTTCATGCATTAGATTTCCAATTAAGAGACACGCACCAAATTGGGAAACCAGATCCATGAAAATCTTATAGACATATTATACAGTCTTATCAGACTTTTCTGCTTATAACAATAAAATCATTATTATCATTGTAACAATGATTATTCATTTAATCTTCACTATGGAAGTTTGGTAACTGATAATGCCTATAAATAGTGTTCGGGTCTGTTCGATAATCGAACGTTGACCCTGTGTAATGTCCAACATAATCTGGATGGTACTGTCGATAGACAACAAAAGGTTGAAAACTTCTTGGTCGTCCATCTGAGTGATATCGTGCTCGCCTTCGGCGGCTATAGTCACGGTATCTTGCACAAAAAGGAGTAAATTGTGCCACATTTCTTGGCATGTGAAATCTATGATGTACACTGCTGGTAGTAGCCATCTGGTGACTACAATACCGCAGGGGTTCAATTATATTACCCTGATCATCTATTCTTGGATACTGTAAATCAGGGCAATTATTGTCATATTATGATAAGTATCTGCTGCCAGGCATACGGAATTAACAGTAAATTCGTGAAGTGACTCTCCCTTGTAAGATTCAATAGTCTCATTCAAGAGTTCTCAAAAGTTCACTGTATAGTACCAATAATTTTCTTCAAAGTTCCCCAGCGGCAATATTAAAGTCCATTTCTGCTTCAGTGGGTCCGTTAGGGTCAACAGATGCTTTGGAATGTTCACCCATACGAAAGTCAAGAAAGTTAGTGGTCAGAGTCCAAATCCTGGACTTTAAGGCACCAAATGACCTGGTCTGTGGCGAAGCAGGGTTAAGTACCCAGAAAATGATCGACTAGTGGATTTAAGTTCGGACTTCAGTTGTGTCTGTTGGCCACAGGTCAATTCAATGAATCAAGTCAAGGGTTCCCAGTTTCTTTGGAGTCTGCGGAAGTTCTTGAAGTACTGCAGCCGCAGTGAATGGGTGAAGTCAAAAACACATAAAACGTACTTACAGTTTTCTATTTATTAAGCCCTAAGTAAAATTTCTACTTCTACACTGTTTCTCTCTGGCACGAAAATAGGAGAGACGAAATTAAAATACAAAATATTCTACTTCACGATTTTTCCCACATGTGTTTCATCTCCGTCTGTAATCTGGCCTGGCAGCGATCCTCCAAGGAATTAGGAGAAAGTCTACAAGTTCTATGCACAGTGGAAGCCCAGAGAGAAGTAAAGTTCCTGGGTCTATACTCCAGTATTTATACTGGTGTGTACGTGACTCTGGAGAGCAGCTAGTCAAGTCCACAAGAGTATAATGGCAAGGTTGAAGCCACAAAACGCCACATATGCCCCAAGATGGCGGAGAGGTGTTTCCTAACCCTACATCTTCGTCCTGTGCTATCAGTATGAATTCTCACACTAAAATGACGTTGGCATGCATAATGTCTGTTAAAATTAATAAAGCATGTCCTTGCTTTATTCTCAGGGTCAGTAATACGGCACAAGGTGCCCTTATTTTATTATTATACGTGCTGTTTATCAAGTTCCCACCTCTGAAAGCAGAGTCGAGGTTAGGGGAGGTTAGAAAACAGTGCAAATTTCTGTCAAAAGGTTTTGGAAGGGGTTAGTACATGTCAGCCAACTTGTGGTGTTTACTGCAGGAGTGTGAGAACCAATGCACTATCACATAATATTACTTAGAGATTCTGAATATTTTGAAAATGCATTGTAGAGCCTTTAACAAGTGCATGGAGAACAATTTTCATATTTATCCATAAAAGCTTCAGAGAATTATTATCGAATGGGACTTGGCCATTTTTGTTAACACCTAGAGAGTCAAGACTCCCAGGCCAAAGTAAATTAACCCTATGGGTTCCATGGAGGGCATTTCGTTACACTTGGAATTTCTGTTAAATAAATTGTAATATAGGCTCATTCTACACAATTAAGTAGGCCATTTTGTTGCTTTCACGAACATTTTTATTTCATTTTGCACCACCCCAATTCGTGCTTTATATCGCCGTTATCGAGCGCGAAAGGAGGACTCACCCCACCCCCTCTTCTTTGTCCTTAAAGACTGAGAGCTTTATACTTGTAAAAGTTTAAATTTCAATTGTGTAAACATACTCTCGAGAACTCTCGTGAAGCTGGTAGACCACGGGAAATCCAAGCCTTATTTGCATTGACATCAACGAATACATCTGCTACGTCAGTTCGTTTAACATAAAAAAGCTTTGTGTGGCTCAAATCGTCCATTATTATTATAAGTGTATTCCCTCTTCTTTTCATCCCAAAAATTACGAACGATGGCTATGAAAACAGCGCTCGTGTTTGTCCTACGATATTCGCCATAACGCGTTGAAAATACTGCATTGATGCTATAGGAATATCGCCATAAGGCTCTAATATGGCGTCATTAACAAAAAAAATATCGCCTAGCAGTATGCTTTGTAATAGACATGTAGACTGTACTGTATGTATGTTATGATCATGGAGTACAGTGATGTAACATATGCTAACCAATCATTTGTCAGTTATGAGATCTAGGATTTTAACCCTTTACCTAACAGGAAAAGCAGACGACACTTGCAAAAAAAACTCTTGAAAAGCTAATCTTTTTCATTTTTTGTCTCAAAAACATAGGTTATGAATCCTCGTTGGAACGAGCTCGACGAGCTCGTTCAAACGAGGTGCCATAACCTATGTTTTTGAGACAAAAAATGAAAAAATAATGAAAATTAATTGGCGATTTTTGAGAATAGCTCTGGTCGTTTTTGGTCGTTACGTTGGGCAAAGGGTTAAAAATGATCGCGTTTGGTAACTATTTTGGACTCACTGCGGGTAAAATCGAAATTTCTTTTGTATTTATGATAATAATACATTACGTTCTTACTATTCAGTCCATTACTGGTGTTCTCCTAATTCATAGTGCCGAGACTGTAAGCCAAAATGTGCGATTTTCAGACCTATTTTTATGTTTTGGAAAATTTGGACAGAAAAAATAATTTTGGTAAACTTTTTTACCAGTTGGTTATGGAAAAGTATATTTATGACAAATCTGTGAAAGTGTCAGGTCATTTGCCTTTTCGGACCAGGAGATATTGGTGAATGAAAATCTGGATGTTTTTTCCACGTTTGTCGGCCATTTTGGACTCATTGTGGATAAAATCGAAATTTCTTTTGCATTTATGATAATGATGCATTACAGCCTTACTATTCTGTCCATTACTGGTGTTCTGTTAATCCTCAGTGCCGAGATTTTAGGTCAAAATGTCCGATTTTCGGACCTATTTTTAATATTTTGGCAGAAAAAATCATTTTGATTATTTTTTGTTATCAGTTTGTTATGAAAAAATATTTTCGAGAAATCTGTGAAAACTTTAGATCATTGGCTCATTTGAATCAATTAATTAATTGGTTAATGACAATTTGGGCGTTTGGGGCATTTTAAAGCATTCAGAGGCCATAGTTGGAGGTGCCAATGTGAACAAACCTGCAACTCATATCTGTTTATGACTGGGCAAAATGTCAGAAAAATCTGTAAGAGAGTCTTTGAGAAATCGTCTCCCCCAAAGTGTTGGAAAAAGAAAAAAAAAGAGAGAATTTTTTTTTCCAGAACAATAACAAATGCCTTTTCCTTTCAGGAAAAGCCAAAAAACAAATAATTTTTTTTCCCAGAAGAATAACAAATGTCTTCCTTTTAGAAAAAGCCACAAAAAAAAAATAAATTGACTGAACCAAAAAATTGTACATGCAAAAATATATAATGACCGCGAACGGGGGAATATCTTTTTCTGAATTTTTGAAGACCACCAAAGGTTACTGTTTGTCCTGTACATAACAAAACTCAACCTGATTTTGAATGTTTCTGGAGAACAGGGCTGCTTAAATATCAGTTGCTATGACCTTTTCAAGGCCCCTACTATGTACAGAGCACGCCATTTAGGAAAGAGCACATTCAAAGTTTGGAAAAAAGAACCAGCATAGAGGGTCACACTAATTCTGTATTGAGATTTAAGGCCATACCCAATCTTTCACCCGATATTTATTATGTCCACGACAATAAGGGGAAATAGAGTTTTGGTTTGAGAGCTTCTCTCATTTGGTGCAAGTGGAAAACCCTGTGTTAATTATCTCCTTGCATGTGCAAAATGCAATGCAATGAAGTGTGAAACAAAAACTTGTTCTGGACAGCAGAGGCAGGGTTTCAGCCCTCGGATGGGTTAGCCAGTTAGTTATACCAGGAAAGCAGACTTATCCACCTCAGAAACAAACACTACAAGCGTTCCCCTCCCGAGAATACACTCAGGTACAATCTGTACCAGTATACATACACAAATATACAGTTTTGTAGATACTTTCCAATTTCAATGGCCTCTGTAAGTTTGGGGGAAGGGCAAAGGTTGTGATGTGGTCGAACATACACACAACTCGTTCCCTGAGTTCCAATATGTTCTATGTGTCAGTAGGCACATAGAACACACTGGAACTCAGGGGACGAACTGTCATCAAAGCCATATAAAATGCTTTCCCACAGAAGTACTGAAAGAAACATGCGACTGGCTTGACATTGGAAACTTAGTTTGCACTGACTTCTCATCCTTAAATTTTGTCTTCGTGGAACAGTAAATGAATGAATTGAAAGATATTCACCATGTTTGAATCTGATATTGATGATTTTTTAACCCTTTACCCAACGCAACGGCCAAAACCGGCCAGCGCTATTCTCAAAAATCGCCAATTAATTTTCATTATATTTTCATTTTTTGTCTCAAAAACATAGGTTATGACCCCTCTTTGGAGGGGTCATAACCAATGTTTTTGAGACAAAAAATGAAAAAAATAGTTATTCACATGGCATCTCCATAGTGATGCGTGGTGTGAGTGCGCATGCGCAGCGCGTGTTAGGGTGATACGCGTTTCCGTCGTCCATTTTGTGTACTGGAGGCCGCCATCTTGGTTTCTATGGTAGCACGTGATTGCTATGTTACCCAATTTTTCTGCTGCGCATGCGCACTCACACCACGTATCACTATGAAGATGACGTCATAAGATGGCCGCTCA
Source organism: Pictodentalium vernedei (assembly GCA_031216915.1). Classification (NCBI taxonomy): domain Eukaryota; kingdom Metazoa; phylum Mollusca; class Scaphopoda; order Dentaliida; family Dentaliidae; genus Pictodentalium; species Pictodentalium vernedei. Next base: position 92,269,311 of record CM062288.1, read on the forward strand.
CGCGGGTTTCCATGACAACACAACATGGCGCCACTAGGTCACGTGACTATGACCTCACATGAGATCCGGCAAACCGGAGGTGTAGGGGAACATGACATACTACTAGTACCTTTCTTTTCACACTTGTACTGGTACTTTTGTCTATAGAATTCATTTGTATTGAAAAAACGGGCCAAAAAATAATTTTGCTTTTTTCAAGAATTTCAACTGTGGGTCCCGTTGCAAAAAATCGAAAAACTCAAGAAGAAAAAAAAATCAACTGACTGAACCAAAAAATTGTACAAGAGAAAATATGTAATGTTCATGATTGCAAACGGGGAAAATCTCTTCTTCTGAATTTCCATCCATAAACTCAGTCAGATTTTGAATGTTTGTGGAGAACAGGACTGCTTATATATGAGTTGCTATGACCTTTTTGATAATTCGAGGGCCCTGCTATGCGCATTCAAAGTTGGAAAAATGATCTATCACTGAGCCTCCCACGAATTGTTTACTGAGATTTAAAGCCATACCCGTGGCTCAGTGGGTAGAGGTGCAGGCTGCAAGCCGAGAGGTCCTCGGTTCGAATCCCACCTGCGGTGTCCTTTGGCAAGACACTTCATCTTCATTGCCCGCGTGGGGGCACGGTGGCGTTGTGTACTAAGGCGTACTGCACGTCGATGGTGCACTTGTCTTCAACCAATGATAACCCTGCTTGTGTGGAGTCAGTATGTTGGGGAGCTAACAGTTGCTTGCCGTTGCTCGGTGGTTCTCTCCGGGTACTCCGGCTTCCTCCACCCATAAAACTGTCACGGTCATGATTAGCCATTGTGCATAAATTTAGATCTTAAACACCAATAAATAAATAAATAAATAAAGTCATATCCAATCTTAATGTCTCTATGTATCAAGTCCACAACTATAAGGAAAAGGGCGTTTACTATTTACAATTGCGCTGTCTTATTCATAAAAGTAACGCCTGTGGCTTTGGACAGTGGGTTTTGTCTTGTACATAAATTGGGAAGTCTGAAAGTTCCTCTCATTCAGTGCAATGGAAAAACCCTATGTTAATTATCTCCCTCCATATGTAAAATGCAATACAATCAAGTGTAAGTGCGAAACAAAAAAAAATTTCTGGATAGCAATGGCATGATTCCAGCCCTCGGATGGGTTGGCCAGTTAGTTATACCAGGAAAGAAGACTTATCGACCTGAGAAACAAACACTGCAATCGTTCCCCTCACGAGAATACACTCAGGTGCAACTTTGATAACATACAGAAACATACAGTTTTATAAATACTTTCCAATTTCGATGGCGTCTATAAGTTTTGAGGGAGGGCAACGGTTGTGATGTGCAACACACACCCTACTGTCATCCAAGTCATATATACCAGTAAAGCAGACTTATCCACCTCAGAAACAACACTACAGGCCTTCCCCTCACGAGAATACACTTAGTTACAATCTTGAGTATACATACAAGTATACAGTTTTGTAAATACTTTCCAATTCCGATGGCCTTTATAAGGGCAAAGGTTGTGATGCGGTCGAACATACACACTACTGTCATCCAAGTCATTTAAAATGCTTTCCCACAGAAATACTGAAAGAAATATGCGATTGACTTGACATTGGAAACTTAGTTTGCGCTGTCTTCTCTTCCTTATGTTAGGTATTGGAAGAACAGTAAGGGAATGAGTTTGAAGATATTGACTACGTTTGGATCTAATATTGATGATTTTTTTAAAGACTTGCCTTGTGTGTGTTCATATATTTTTGTCTGTAGTCCATCCCTAGTGCTGAATTGAAAATGCACTGAAAAATGATATTGTGCGTGCACCTCAAATCCACTTCTACTGACAGGCTGAAAAAAATGAATTCGCAGTATAGGCATTTATATATTCAAAAGAAGCCATGCCAGTTGACGGAAGTATGAAAAGGAAGGTAATCTTTCATATAGAATTAATTTTTATCATATGACTCGTCCGTTTTGTTAACTTTAAAACATTTGATATTTTGCTTTCATATTAATCAGTGATAAATAAAGCCTTCCATCAATTTCATTGGTCAATTTCAAAACTAGACAATTTGATTGGCTGAACAAAATAAAACTGGGCCACATTTTCATAATTTGCATAATTAGAGTTGGGAGCTTTCATTGGTCAATTTCAAAACTGGACAATTTGATTGGCTAAACAAAATACAACTGGGTGACATTTGCATAATTTCAGAAGGGAGAATTTACGTTATCTGTCCTATTTAGGGTGGGTTATATTGTATTAATCTTTTACCTACAAGAAAAACGCCATTCATTTTTTATAATTTCACTTTTTGCTTCCAAAACATAGGTTATGACCCCCCATTGGAACGAGCTCGTCGAGCTCGTTCCAATAAGGGGTCATAACCTATGTTTTGGAAGCAAAAAGTGAAAATGTTAAGTTATACGAGGACGTTTTTTCCAAGAAAAAGTGAAAATGTTTAGTTATACGAGGATGTTTTTTCCAAGTGCCGTCTGCAACTCAAGTTAGGTGATGGGTCAAAAAGTCATACTAAGTAGCTAATTTGTGTGTGTGTGTGTCATATGATAAATAGAATATGAAATGAGTGTTTTTCTCATATAATATTTATGAAACTCGTCCGAATTTTCCGTTTGGGCTCGCTAGAGGCTCGCCAAAACGGAAAATTCTTAGACTCGTTTCATAAATATTATATGAGAAAAACACTCATTCCATATCCTCAATGTATTGAAAAATAGACAAAAGATTTTTTTTTTTTTTTTCCTTTATTCAAGAATTTCTAAAGGGGGTCGTCCCCTTTGGAAAAAATCAGAAAAACGAAAACAAACAAAAAATTCAGCCGACTGAACCAATCAGTTGGACATGCGTAAATATAAAGGATTGAATTACAATCGGGAAAAATCTATCTGAATTTTTGAAAGCCTTCTAAAGCCCTTTACCCAACGCAGACGATATCAAAATTTATTATTTTAAATACCATTTTTTTAAATTTTTCAAACAATTTCAACAACACCATTTCATGTGACCTCTCGTTGGAACGAGCTCGACGAGCTCGTTCCAACGAGGGGTCACATGATATGGTTTTGTTGAAATTTTTTCAAAAAATAATACTTTTTCAACTGCTGAATTTGCATATTACGCGGGCGGATGCGGGCGATTCGTTGGGTAAAGGGCTAAGGTTGCTACTATATGTGCAGTACATAGCAAATCTCAATCATATTTTGAATGTTTGTGGAGAACAGAACTGCTTACATATCAGCTGCTATGACCTTTTTGACAATTCGAGGGCCCTGCTATGCACAGAGCACACCATTTATCCACCTCAGAAACAAACAGTGCAGTCGTTCTCCTCATGAGAGTACAGTCTTGTGTTTATACACAAATATACAATTTTGTAAATACTTTCATTGTCGATGGCGTCTATAAGTTTGGTTGTCTTTTTTTGGGGGGGGGGTTGTTTTGTTTTGTTTTTGGGGGGGTGGGGGGGGGGGGGTAGAAGAGGTAGTGATGTGGTCGAACACACTACTGTCTTCCAAGTCATATAAAATGCTTTCTCATAGCAATACTGATGGAAACATGCGATTGGCTTGATATTGAAACTTCGTTTCTACTAACTTCTCATCATTATGTTACGTGTTGGTGGAACACTAAATGAATGAGTTGTCAGGGGAGCGCGGTGGCTCAGTAGGTAGAGGTGCAGGCTGCAAGCCGAGAGGTCCTCGGTTCGAATCCCACCTGCGGCAACCGCCTTGTGTCCTTGGGTAAGACACTTCATCTCCATTGTCCGCGTGCGGGCACGATGACGCCGTGTACTAAGGCGTACTGCACGTCAATGGTACGCATGTCTTCAACCAATCTAACCCTGCCTGTGCTGCATTGCGGAGTTACAATGTTGGGGAGCTGGCAGCTGCTCGTCGTTGCTCGGTGGTTCTCTCCGGGTACTCCGGCTTCCTCCATTCGAAAAACTGTCACGGTCATGATTAGCCATTGTGCTGAAGATTTTTTTAGACTTTTCCAGTATGTTTTGTTATATTATTTGTCTGTAGTCCAACGGAAAGGAACATGCGACTTGCTTGATATTGGAAACATAGTTTTTACTGTCTTCTCATCATCATATTGAGTATTGGTGACTCAACAATGAATGAGTGAAAAGATATTTAATATATTTGGTTCTAATATTAGTATTTTTTTTCAAAGACTTGCCTAATGCGTGTTCAGTATTATTTATCTGCATTTCATCCCTAGTGCTGCTTTGAAAATGCACTGAAGACTAAACTTGTGCTTGTATCTGATTTCGACCTCTACTGTCAAGTTGAAAAAAACTGAATTCTCAGTTTGAGCATTTATATACTCAAAAGAAGCCATGCCAGTTTACTGAGGTGTGAACGTATTTGTATTGAAAAATGGGTAAAACATTTATTTTATGTTTTTATTTGTGGTGGGGGTGAGGCTGAGGAGGTCTTGTCTAGAATTTCAAGAGGGGTCCTCTTTGGAAAAAATCGAAAAAACGAAAAGAAAAAAAAAATGCAGCTGACTGAACCAATAAATTGTACATGCATAAATATGTCATGTTCATAACAGCAACTCATACAGGCCTTCAAAGGTTACTGTATGAGTTGTGCATAGCAAATCTCAATGAGATTTTGAATGTTTGTGGAGAACAGAACTGCTTATATATCAGTTGCTATGACCTTTTTGACAATTCGAGGGCTCTGCGATGTGCATAGTACACCATTTTGGGGAAACAGCATATTCAATAACACCCGTTGCTTTGAACAGTGGGTTTCGGTGTTTGCACCTTCTCCAAAACCACTGATCCGATTTCAGTTAAATTTGAGGTGATTGCTTGTTCTGACATCGCATTTTGTTTCTGTTTAAATAAACTTGCCCAGCCCCATAGGGAGGGGGTGGGGGTGGGGGAAATGCTCCATTTTTTCAAATTTCTTCTCATGAACCAGCGGGTACAATGACTTGATATTTTGTATGGAGCTTCGTTTTGAGATATATAATCAAATTTGTTCAAACGAGCTTCGTGGAGCAATATTTGCCTTTGTAATGAGTAGTAAAGCATTACCCGAACGTACCCTATTGGGGTACCTAGTGGGGGACCTAGGAAGTGACGTCATGTCACGTGACCCAGTGGCGTCATGTTGTGTTGTCATGGTGAGCGGCCATCTTGTGATGTCATCCCCATAGTGACACGTGGTGTGCGTGCGCATGCGTAGCGCGTGTTGTTAGGGTGATACGTGTTTCTGTCATCCATTTTATATACTGGATGCCGCCATCTTGGTTTCTATGGTAGCACGTGGCTGCTATGTTACCCAAAGGCTTACAACAAGACAGGGGTATGTTCGGAGGGTATGTTTCTTTGTATGGGAGTAATTTCCCAATTGAGGACCGCCATACTTTGGCTTATAATAGTGTTGCTATAGTACCTAGGGGACCCCGTGGGTACGTTCCTTTGGACTATAGTAATGTTCTGGTTCAGATTCCCCCAGAATCCTTTTTGGATCCCTATCCCATAACCTTTTTCTCCAATAAAAGTCACGTTTTTGGTATAAGAGTAGCAAGTAGTGCTATAGGACAACTTCCTTTGCTTCTACTTTTTGGGTTTATAAGAGTAGTTTCTTACCATTATTCAAAGTACAAGTAGGGCTCATATGTGTACATGAAAGCCACGAAGCTAACTTCGAGTCCCACCATATACTCATGTGAGGATCTACCCATATATTAGGCTAAGAGAATCCTTTTTTGTCGTATGAGGTCTAATGTACCATTCCTCTTAGCCTCATTTCAGTATGTGAGAATACCTTTTAAGGATACCTTTGGTATTGTACTGCTGGATTGATAACAACACAATTGTTTACATTTTAATTTCTTTTATTGAATAACAATAACAAAAAATACAACTTTTTATGGAATCTTCTATGGTATGTAGATTGTCACATATTCATAAACAGTCTTTCTGCAGATTTGACATCTCAGTGGTTTACAACAGTCTTTGCACAGGCACAGATGGTTACATGGTCGCGGAGTGACATTGGCTTCAGCTAATAAACACACACTACATTTCGTCCTCCGTGAATCTTCTTCTTGAACTGATGTGTCCATTTATTCTTTGATGACCATTTCTTTTTCTTGAACGTTTTCAACGTCCATGAATTCAGATGGTAAATTATGAATGTAATAACAGTCTGGAGAAGATTTTCTGTGTTCTTCTATAACATCATCTTCTGTTTCCCAGAAACGAACAATAATACCACAATGAAAACATTGAGTTCTGTCTCCTATCCCCAAATAAAAGAATCCAGCTTTTGTCAGTTCATTCGGGGTTTTCGCACTTTCACTTTGTAACATGAATTGAAATGTCTTGAGACGATTTTCCTCCAATGCATACTTGATGTGTTTTGGTGGTCTTTGTTCTGGTGTCTTTCTTATTTTCTCTTCTCCGCGTAATAATTGCTCCAGTACTGGTGGTGGAACACACGAAAATCTGTTTCGAATAAAACGCTCATTCTCTCTACAAAATCTCTTGGATTTCTTGTTTCTTGGTTTCGTGATTGATAATCATTCAGCGCCATCTGTATCAAAGACGGAATAGTGAACATTCTTCAATCCTTTTTATTTTCATTCTTCTTTGGTTTTCTTTCTCTCTTTTGTTTGGGTTCTCTTATTTCAAGGCTTCTCTTCTTTGCAATATCCACTGCTTTGGTCACTTGTTCCCAATCTCTTGTGATAAACTGGAACCCAATGTCGTCCTTGAACAGTTGAATCTGTAAATCGTTGTTAAGTTTGAAGACGGTCACATTTGTAGACATTGGCTCTCGAAACACAAATGAGCTGAACAACAAGTGCACCCTTTCTTATAGTTTGTCTTCAATACAGCGACATCTAGTGACAGGTTTCTTCTATGACGTCTTAACCAACACATCATTATCCATTAGATCAGTTGTAAACATATGTTGGATATGGTTTCCATCAATACACCGCGACAGCGATATTTCAAGTAAAACAGGCAGTATTGTCCATACACTGGTAATGGTCCTTGAAGGCGTTTTGTATTATATTTCCAATATCTGGAATTCTTCTTCAGGAAATTCTCGAATGGTCTGTGTTGTGGTGGTAATCCATAGGAATCAAAGTACTCTGCATTCTATATTTATTTATTTATTTATTTATTTATGTTTAAGGTCACATATTTATGCACAATGGCTAATCATGACCGTGACAGTTTTACGAGTGGAGGAAGCCGGAGTACCCGGAGAGAACCACCGAGCAACGACGAGCAGCTGCCAGCTCCCCAGCATCGTAACTCCGCACTGCAGCACAGGCAGGGTTAGATTGGTTGAAGACATGCGTACCATCGACGTGCACTAGGCCTTAGTACACGGCGTCACCGTGCTCCCACGCGGGCAATGGAGATGAAGTGTCTTGCCCAATGACACAACGCGGTTGCGGCAGGCGAGATTCGAACCGAGGACCTCTCGGCTTGCAGCCTGCACCTCTACCTACTGAGCCACCACGCTCCCACTCTGCATTCTGGTGACTAACAAAGAGAGCCACCCAACGTTCTCCTTTTCTGTGGTCTGGATCCGTGTTGGCTATCAAAGCCACTGGTCTGTGATCTGGTAATCTTCTTGGTAATCTGTTTCTTGCAAATACACCCAAACATATTCTCTTCAAACAACTATCTGATCGAAGGGCGTTCTCTGAATGCAACGTGTTCATGTTGAGTAATAAAAAATTACTTGTCTATTCTTTTCCACTTCTCTGATGTTCTGGAATTCTGCATACACCAGTACGTTGATCGTGGTTGGTGGTGGGTTTTCGAAATGGACTTCAAGTGTCAAAGTTCCTCTCTTCACCAGATCGAAGTGTTGTCCATTTGATAGGTCTGGAGTCAGGTCGAATACGAATACGGTGTATCCATTTATGTGCTCTTTTCGGCTTATGTGGTTTCTTTCATTCTCTTACATTTATCCAGACCCTTGGAACAGTGTCGCATAACATCTCGTCACTTCGTGTTATTCGAATCGAGGTTGTAATGGTTTGGCTGGAATCTGATGGCCATCCACGTGCAAAGCCAAGTGATTGATGTTGTAGTTCTTGAAATTATATGGATTCTTTGAAAAGTTTCCATTGAAAGCATTGTTGTCCACACATCCCACCACGATGCGTTTAGGTAGTTGGCCTAAAATAAATTTTCTTGTGTAATGCTCAGTTTCGCTGTTGACACACTCACAAGATTTTTCATTGATGAGAGACATTATGCACCGAGAATGTCTTGGGTCTGTACAGTTCTCCTTCTTTTTGTCGATTTGCGAGTTTTGCGTGGTGCGGGCCTTTTTATACCTTTCCCGCCGGGTGGTTTCGAGCCACCAACCACTTTATTCCACGCTCCTGCACCAGCTTCTTTGATTCTTTTGATTGCTGCCTTTTTAACATTTTCCCCTTTCAATGACATCTTCGGCAAAGGCCGCTCTTTTTCTCACGAGCTGTTTTCCCAAGGTCCTGGCTTTAGTTTTCAATAAAGATAACACCATATTCTTCAGTCCTCTTAATATACTTCCCAAACCATATCCTCTCTGTGTTTGAGCTCCAGAAAAAGGCTGGTAGACCGTTCCCAGCTTGTTTCGTGTAACATTCTTCGTATAATTTGGACGTACAACAGTTAGTCATGTTAATGTGAAATGAAGAGATCTACGATTTCTGAAATAAAGTTTCACTGTCACTTTCCCTAACTCGAATGGTACTATAGCTTCTGTGCCGTCCCTTATATACACCCGGACGGTACTGAAATCTTTTCGTTCCACTTGTATTTAATACACATTCTCAAAAGTTTTGGAGATGATAATCCCATATTTTCCACGTATAGGTACGGTACGAAGGAGGGGTATTCTTGTATCTCCTACGACTTGGTCACGAACCAAGTTACAGTATACATAGAGTGAATAAAATCCTTGGTTGACTTCAGCAACTCTGGAATAATTGTGTATTCCTGATTTAAAAACACACTCATTAAATCCCAAAATATATTGAAGAGTAGGGCTCAATGTGACCACGACTCCGTCACGTATTGTGATACGAACTTTACCAGTCACTTCATCCAATTCAAAATCTACCTTATCGTGACGAGGCAGGAGTAATCCTTTAACACCATTGATAGCACATATCACATCAGCAGGATCCGAATAACGACCTTCATTGAGGGTAAGTCGATAATTCTTTTTCGAAGACCAGAACACTGTAACGAAAGCTTCTTCCCCACGAATATTGAACCAAGTATTTGGTTACTGGATCTCTGCCAGACCTTCTTCCTATTCCCATGAGATTCACTGGTTGTGATAACTGAGTGGTATAAGTAGTTAACGTGTTTTAGGAAACACGTTCATAGAACTATTACTTGGTAGAGTCAAATAAAACATTACTTTTTCTTAATGGTTGGATTAGACAACAAATATCCTATGCTACTACTCAAGAGAGCAGTCCATAACTTGCTGTCTGTGAGTGAGATTAACAACACTAGTAATGATGATGATGTACAAAATGATTATTTGTGAAAAGTAAGTGATCTCGCTCTTTGGAATTCTTTTTCCAAACAGAGACCAAGATCCGCCCGATCCTTCTTCCATTTTGGAGAAACCTCAGAGGTTCACTTTCTTTTATAGGTGAGCTGACTCTGTTTGATCCACGAATTGAACGAAGCAGGGTATCCTAACCACTTTACGAACAGTTCTTTGTTTTTACCACGACCACGTCTCATGAGTACGTGTTCGATGTTGTAAATAATTTGTGGTGAACTCTCTGAAGCTCTTCAGTGTAGAACGACCCTTTCAATATCTCCCCTTTATCATCTTATAAGACATATGTGACTGGATGACCTTTTTTGACAGATGCCACCGAGAATAACTCTTCGGTTCAATTGGGCAAATAACCTTTCTCAAAAGTTTTCTTAACTTTACTGATTCTCACTCTGTCTCCCACTTTGAATTTTGAGGTCTTGTGTTTTATTGGTTTGCCATAAACTTTTTGCCAAATCTCTTCTTGATTTTCAAAGTTCACCGCAATTGGGGCCATACCGATACTACGATGATGAGAATGATTATAAGATTTCACCAAGTTTGGAAGTGGAAAAATTAGTGTTTCACTCTTGGTAAAGTATTTCCACATTTTGGTTTTCAAAGTTCTATTGAATCTTTCTACTATAGAACATTTTGTTTCCACATTTTGTGTAATGAAAAATTGTACTCCGTGTTGTTTGAGAAAATTCGAAAAATTTTCTGTTTAGAAATTCTTTGCCTTGATCAGTTTGTAATATTATTGGTTTACAGCCTTGTTTAAAAATTGTAGTAAAGCTTTAACGATGGAATCACCAAGTTTGTTTTTGAGAGGTATGACCCAAGCATATTTACGAAACACATCTATACATGTCAATAGAAATTTTGTGTCTTTATTCTATTTCACAACTTGTTTAGTCTTTTTCGTTCTCTGAGCTTTGGTCAGAGGTACTGCCCCCTTCAAGATATTCGAGGCACAGTCACACAAACAAGTAATCAATTCTTTGTCTGATTGTTTTGGTATTTTTTTGACGAGTGTGGGTTTCGATTTAATAAGGAGCTTGAGAAGAGCGATGTTGCGCTTGAGATGGTCAGACATACTTCTGACTTGAGGCAGACTTGTTGCTCCCCTTTAAACTTTTCGGAGGTACACGTATTGGGTTTCCCCAGGAAACATTTGACTTCTTAATCTCATATGTTCAGGAGTATCTTGTTCGATATCGATAAAAGGTAACCATATGGCATCTTCAAAAACTTCTCTCAGAAACATGGAATGACCAGGATACATCTGTGCTGCCAAGTGTGTGATCTGAGAACGAACCTATGATTTTTAAACAAGATCATGTAATGACTGTTGAGAGCTACAGTCCTGTGGACTTTATTTTTGTCGAATAAATTTTGAACAATGTACATCACACTAATCTTACGGTGAAATAAGTAAATAATGAAGTCACTCGAACATCAGCATCGAGCATCATATCATCCAATAGGACTAAACTATCACATTTTAATTCTTGAGGGAGACCCTCTACAAATTCTACTTGGGATAAAGTATTGTATAATGGTTGTCATTCACTATAACACAAAATGATGTGACTTGGAACAGGTTAAATAATATCTTGAATGTTTAGAATAACTCGATTTACAAAGGATGATTTACCCCTACTCGTGCGACCACACAATAAACAAGTAAATGGATGCTTCCAACGAGGATTCATCTTTGTTGTTCTAGGTTGGTACTACTCCCCTATTATGCCTTTGTGGAGGAGTGGCCACTGAACGTGGGTGCTGCTCCCCCTTTTATACCTTTTTGGGAAGGTGGTCTTTTTGACCACCCTCCAAAAATATACACTGCCTTGATGGCCCTCTGACTTACTGGCGGGGGACAGGTCTGTTTGATATTTGTCAAGAAGATAAACATCAAATAACTTTATAAAATCAAAACATCTATTTACAACATCTATTTTACATCTTCAGACTGAGTGGTTTCTTGAAGGTCATGAATTCAATCACCAAATCCATAATACAACATCTCTGTTCATTTGTGAGAGGTTTCTCGAACATATCTTCATACTCTTTCAGGACTGGTGGTGGAATCATTCCAGAAGTATTATGGTGCCACAGTAGATGTACACCATTCTTGTTAACTCTTTCAAGTGCTTCATTAAAATATGATATAATCCTCTCTTCTTGAGACATCATGGGGCATACATTATTCTGAATCTGACTTGGATGATCGACTGTACATCCATAGCATTTTTCTTTCACTACAGCGTCAATGTTCTCTTCCACATTATGAGCATATGCCGAACAAAGTTCATGTTGCAAATGAACTTGCCTGAGTTCACTATCAATTTCATCAACGATCAATGGTAGGTGTTTGGTTCCTCTCACTGTGATCTTCTTCTTCTTCAAAGGTGGTTCCCTTGGTTTTTGAAGTCATCATGATTAGAAGGTCCTGCTGTATTTTCTTTAAGTTTAGTATCTTCAGTTAAAGCTGTTTGTTGGGTGTTGATGGCTGCATCTATTTCTTCTATTTGGGATTTCAGAGCATTCCATTCTTCTAAAGAGAGTGCAATCCCAGTCTTCATTAGATAAGATTTCTGGTCTTTATCCTCAAAGTATCTTCGAACATGTATCTTCAGTTCACCCTGGTACTGGGTGACATTAGCATAAGTCTGCTTGCTGCCAAGTCGGAACATCTTCTCTGGTCAATGGGTAGAACGTGAATGATACCACGTTCATTCTTCGTCTAATCTTATATATCTTTCACGGACGTGTTTGAAAACATTGCTCCAGTTCAACATATTCTTATCGACTTTTGGATTCCTGGTTGGGGTTTGTGTTTGTTTCCTATAGGATTATAGGTTAAAGTTGGAAACATTAGAAAATTAGTATATGGAAAAGAAACGCAATAGGAATACATTAATCTGATTGGTTGATTAACTTCGATCTGATTGGTCAGTTTGGCGATCACACGGCTATCTCGATCCTTAAACTGTAGGATATGGCCCTCTGCATTTTATTCTGACTTGTGCCAGGTCAAGCCCCAATGAAGATAAGTCAAATAGCTCGAGTGCATTCTTACCCCCTACAGTTCTTACTCTTTTCTATTTCAATCTGATATCCTGTAAGAAACATTATAAACTAAACATAAAAGTTTGAGTATTGTGGAAATAAATATAATTGGATATCATCCAGTTCAAATAGGGGTAACCTAGGGAATACCAGGAATCAACATTATAAAGTAAACATAAATATTTGAGTATTATGGAAATAAATATAATTGGATATCATCCAGTTCCGATAGGGGTAACCTAAGGGATACCAGGAATCGACATTGTGAACAGAACATAATTTTTGGGGCATTTGTTATACTTAGCCTACACCAGGAGAGTACAGCATGAATGGTATTTGTTGAAGAACAAATTTCCTTCCATAAACTCTTTACAAATACGTACAAGCAATTGATTTCACCCACCCTGAGAAAAAAAGAAGAAAATTTTCATCTTGGATAACCATCTCTGTAAATATATATGGTTGCAGAGAAAGAAATTAAATTGTCAATGGTAAAGTCGATACGCCGTCATCTTGAACTAGTCGTTTTCGATAAAAGTAAGATAAGCCGTCTTTCGTCTATACGTAAGTGAACATGTCATTTCTATTATGTCTAAAGCCTTTATTGTTTCCTGTTCCTGTCTGTTTGTGTTTGATTACTTTTGAATATGTTTCCTTTGTTAAATCATTTTGTCTTTTATTTATTCCTTTACAACTCAGTTTGTTTGATGGGACGAAACAATAGTAAGTTTTGCTACACAATCCAATAACCCCCTCTCTCCCCCATTCAATTTTAAAAAGCCCCGGGGATTTTTTATCAAAAGCTTTCTTGTCCCTGCAAGCATTGAAATGGCATCCAGTTATCTCCCTTTAATTTAATTTTTACATAATCTTCCATATGGGCGTCACAGGCTTTTGGGGGTAACCATTTATGAGCTTGGTGATGGAATGATTCTCTGGGTTGACTACTTCTTCAAATGGGGATCTAGAAAGGGCTATGTATAGGCTCCATGTTCGATTCACAAAGTTCAAAATTCATACGATCAACAAAAACATCCAAAAAACCATAGTAAAACTGGAGCATGCGTAACTTCGCATACTCTTACACAAAAAACCAATGTGGTGGTGCAAGTCAAGTTTGATTCTGCTTTTATTCTTTTCAATTTCATAAAGTTCTTCAGTGAGGGTTTCAATTTCCGAAAGGCCGGATTATTGATGAGGTTAGACACATTATCTTCATCACAATACACTACATTCCTATGTTTTGCCTTATTAGTGACTGTCTTCCCATAGCCCGAATTACCTAACAGTTTGATCGTGTCAGCTACGATGGCTTTACTTGGGTAAGGGTCCCCTTCCCGTCGGGCCAGTGATACTTGATCACCAAATGGTTGGAAGCACGCCTTGGGCTGGTACTGGATGACTTGATACATCCGACTGACTACCAGACCGTGCTCCAAATACCATTACAATAATGGTGTAGCCAGCAAGATTTTTTCATCAAAGTAGCTACCAATGAGACTACGGCGAGGTTGGTGCATAATATTGTTGGCTTCAGCGTAAGCCTTCATATGTGGCCCGATATCTTCCCGAGAAATATTTGTATTTTTGAAGATTGGTGTCATTTCTTCAAAATAGGGCTTCGGTTGGTCGGGTACAGAAATGTCGCACTCCACTAGGCCAAAGATATTGCCTATGCGGATCTTCTCTAGAAGTTCGCTGGATGTCATACCCAAGGCTCTGCATGTACTGGGTGGTTCCCTTGGGTTTTTCCTTGAGCTCAGACATGGACTTCTCCCATAATGCATTGTGAGTGGCCAATGTACCGTCCTTCATATTCAGATAACATTCATGACCGTGCCAGAAACATCCGTGAAACTGATAAACAGTTTTGGTGTCTTTTCGCCAACCATCTACGGGCACTTGACGACTATCAATCTTCTTTTTTGTACTATTGTATTCGTGTCAGATGTGGACACCGTCCCTGGTAGACATAAATTCCAGCCACTGATGGGTCACCCTACCGTACTTATGGTTATTCTCTGGTTTAAAGTCCGACTCTTCGCTGCGTCTAATGTAGCAACCTGTTGACATTTCCTGTATTAATGACCATAAGTACAAGGCGTTGGCATCATGTCCTTGATGAAATGATGAAGATCCTTGTTCTCGAAGGATATACCTTCGTCGACGGTACTAAACAAATATTTTAGCGTCAGTCCTGGAACTCTAATGCCATCGTTAAACATATCGACCCCCCCCCCCCCCCCCCCCCCCCATTTCCAAGTAAAATTGTGATTGTTTCTCAATAGCCTCTAGGAATGACTGAACCTCTCTATTATTGTACCAAATTAGGAAGTCCCTAAATGTCCTCACCCCATCCCCCTTTCCCCAGACTTGCTGGCAGTAAGCATATTCTTCTTCAGAAATGTTTTCCTTTTTTTAAAGAGCTATAAAAGGAAACATGGGGGTGGGGGGTAATTCGCTAGTGTCCAATTTGTCAATACAGTCAATCCATTCATAGGGAAAAAAATCCTTTAGTAATTGAACACCCAAAAGCCTTGAGAAATTTATCATAAATAAATCCAGGGGCTAAGTAATTGCAAATATCCAAAACTTTCAAATGATCTGTTTTCAGAACCATAATGTTGTTACTCTTTTTTACTACAAAAGACAGTCGGTCATACTTTTTCAGATAACCCATGAACTCTCGTTTAATCACGTTCACGTCGTAATTTTCAGAATTAAAGCCTAAGACGGGCATTTCCTTCATGTAATGATCGAATTCTGCAGCTAATTTTTGAAATCATCTGTACCTTCCTGTACCAAAGCATCTTGAATCCTCTTGAATCCTTTGCCTGATGGATAATATGGTGGCCATATGAATATCCTGTAGGAGAGAGTAACGTTTCTGAGAAGTTTCCATTAAATAATTCATCATATTTTCAACCAATGTTTGTGTGTCACCATCAGTAATAAAACATTTGAGACTATCCAAACTGGGGACATTACTACATACACTAGCACTGAGGGGTTTGTATTGAGCCTCCCAGACAAGAGTATCAGTTGAAGTGGGGAGAGACGTTTTATCAAAATAACATTCGAAATCAAATGTAGCCCTATAGGGATATGGCCGTGAGTGTTCTGGAATAACAATACCTTCTCCATGTAACTTTTCAAAAATGGTCTTTGGGATGTGATAGATGCCACCAACATACATATAAGACACATCATCAGTACAAGAGAGCTCATGGCAATGGAGTGCTTTCACCGATTTCCACAATTTACTACATTTACAACAAGCAAAGGATTTACAATATTGATTAATGTCAGTGTTGTAACTAAAATGGTACTCATACAAATTGACATACATGGTATTCTCAGAATTTCTATTAGACCTATGGACAATTTTAGCCAAAACTTCATCATCTTCCAATATGAGTTCAAATACTTCAATATTCACTTCAAATACTTTTTCTACTTTGTGGAGTTCATCTATTTTCACACCAGGAAAGTTATCTTTTGGTTCATTTGTGTTTTTACTATACGGGGTCTGAGTTGTAGTATTCAATGTATGGTAAGTAGAACCGCCCCAGAGGGCTAAACACCGGACTAAACAGAGATTGTCATTACAAAGAAAATGGTTGTGCTCATCACTGACATGGGCAACAATCAAATGATTTTCCAAAATATACTTGGGAAGCCTTTCAGGGACCCCACCACGTGTTGTCCTAACATTGCTACAGCTGGTCCAACCGCCGATATTGTCACATACTGAGAGGAACTCATCCAAACTGTCACATCATAAAATGGTCGTAGTAGTAAAATTAGCCCGGAGACAAGATTCCACTCAACTTCAGGTGGGACGTAAGTGGGTTTTGGAGCATTCCTATGTAGGGTATCATCTACAATGGTGGTTATAATGTCTCTAAATTCCAAAAGTCTTGACAACATTAAATACGTTGAGTTCCATCCGGTACATACATCTTGAATGAGCCTCAATGTCTTAAGTTTCTTTTCTCGTTGTACCCCTTTACCTAACATGAAAAGCAGACGACACTTGCAAAAAAAATTCTCGAATAACTAATTTTTTTCATTTTTTGTCTCAAAAACATAGGTTATGACCCCTCGTTGGAACGAGCTCGACGAGCTCGTTCCAACGAGGGGTCATAACCTATGTTTTTGAGACAAAAATGAAAATATAATGAAAATTTATTGGCGATTTTTTAGAATAGCGCTGGCCGGTTTTGGCCGTTACGTTGGGTAAAGGGTTAAAGCCGCCTTTTTATCAAGCTGGATCTTGCTTTTGCGGAAATATATTACCAGTTTCTTACACCGGTCTATGACATCAGTTACTCCCCGCACATTAAGTCCATCCTGTTCGAACTGACATTGTCGCATGTTGTCGCTACTAATAACTTGTCTCTCGGCAGCTCCCATGTGTCCAACATTTCGAGAACTTTGTCAACGATACTCTCCCCCTGAGTGTTCTCCGGGAAAAGATACAGCTCCAAGTCTATCACATTCTAATTCCCATGAGTTTGAAATGGGATGTACAGTCAAACTGATGTATGAATGCATTGCCTTAGATGTCCATATATCAAAAGTGGCACAGAAGTATGTGATGTTTTTTTTCAAACAGTTTCTGCACTGTAACTTTCGTCGTATAGGTTTGTGATCTCATTGTTCGTTGTGTCTTTCGAGGGAACTATAAATCTTGGATTTAATATGTAAGAGTACTGTAGAAATCCAGGGCCATTCACTATAGATACGGACTGAATATCTGAACATATCATCTCAGCGAGATTCCGTTTACATTGCGTCTTCTGAGTGCTAGAATTTTCTATGTCCCCTATGGGACATAGAACATTCTAGCACTCAGGCGACGATTGCGCGTATCGAAGACTATCTTTTTGTGATATTCTTCTCACCCGAACTCGGATTCACCAACTGCATTTCCTTGTGGAAGCGAGATAGATTCGGATGATGATGCAGTTGAGGATATAATTTTTACACAGTTCAACATGAACGAGTGTCTTTTGGCTGGTGGTTATATCACTGTATCGAAAATGTCTTTATGGTGCCCCTTATAATGTTTTTTTTTTTAAGTTGGACTGGCCACCACCACCTTTCTTTATTTTTTTCTCACATTTAACACATCGGAAAAACACCAGCTGCATCATTCTTTTCTGAATACAGATACCCATATACTGGGAAATAATATTTTGCTTGGTGCGAGTCTCGTAGCATCTTGTGTTTTGGTATCGTTCCTGTACTTGTCGCTGTATTAGAATTAATGGGCGATTCACTAATTTCAATTTCACTAGATTGAGTATTATTCGACTCTCCAGAAGGCTCCATTATTAATTTAAATTTGAACAACTGGTTATGCTATATTTTAAACAAACGACGAGTAGGTAGAGTTCAGTGAATGCTTGCCGCGTGACATCGTCGTGATTGAAGATTATTAGTTTGTTTCTAAACCAAGCGCGTTCCAATCAGGGCATTCTCTGAAGTCAGTGGAATCAAAAGACAGAGGCGGTACTCAGTAATCACTGCCGTTTGATGTCACCGACATCAAGGAATGTATCTGACGAGCTGTTACGAGATCTCACACCAGATGACCGGACATTTGCGACACTGTGTATTGCGTCTATTGACTGTTGATCGGAGCTTCGGATTTCCGTTCCAGATAACCCCAGCGCAAAAGCTAGACATACATCTATGTATTAAAGTCTGCGATCAGGTCCAGTACCGGACCGCCATGTGTGGACCGGTCCAAAGCGGTCCACTGACGGCGTATCGTGTTTTTGCGGCCCGGTCTGCATCCCTAACTGGAAGTATTGAGGCTAAATGGGTTGCGTATTTAAGAATTGTTGGAAATTTTTGAAAAATAACTATTTTATTTTAAACAGTTAACATGGCAAATTTCTACTGAATGGGTGGTAAATGGTTTGTTGTTTGTACATTTTATGCACCCAGGAGGTTGATGAAAACATAATTTTAGGAATGATGTTCAACTGATGGTAGCAACGGATTCAAAACACATCCAGGGGGGCAACTTTAATATTAAATATTTTCTCACCTTCAAAAACATTTTTTGCGTTCGCTGGTGCAAGTCCACAGTTCTGATAGGTCTCACCACCTGTCACCAAATATCACAGTACCCCTCAAACATCAAAAAAAAAAAAACCTTATCGCAGAGACTAATCCCAATTCGGCAATTGTTACAACTATCTCAGAACGATAATATTTTGACAACATACATTCTGCTATCGATATTCTCGAACCGTTTCCTCAATGTCGCAAACCACGTGACTGCTTGTCGGGTCAAATAAAACAGTTATGCCACTGCACTGGTGATGTGCAGATCGTCGCCTGAGTGCTAGAATGTCCTATGTCCCATGAGAGACATAGGGCATTCTATCACTCAGACGACGAGATGGTATGAAATGTGTATTTGTCGCATATGATATTTATGATACGAGTCATAGAATTCCCCATTTTGCCCAGCCTGCGGGAGTGTAGGTGAAAATCTGATTGTTCCCGACTGTAATTACGCTGGTCACCCGATTACCAGCTTTGTGGTGCAGTACCTCGTTTGCGGTTTAAAAATAGCAGACTGTTACGCATACAAGTTGGAAAATTGATAAATACACGCATTTCAACAACCCTACTTGTGTTGCAAACTCTTTCAGGGTAGATATTAATCACAAATACTTTCATCCAAGAAATATTTTCATGAGAGAAATAAAAGACAATTTTTTTGAAGTATTTTAAAGTGGAAATATGGAGATAAAAATTCCAGTTGTTTGGTTTGAACTGCGAATTATATTTAAAATATGCTATCGTGAGTCCTTGGAGCAGCATCCGTATAGAGAATTGTCTTATTTTAGCCAAAGGTGTAAGTTACGCTTGTGAGCCTTTGCGAAAACATGTTTAAACAGAATTTATCGAGAGGGGTAATTTGTTTTTATGAGTACCTTATTTGCGGTGTAAAGTTACCACCTTTTGCGGTTGAGACAACACCGCAAATCAGGTATTCTAAAAGTTCAACACCAGTCGTCGAAGCTGCCAAATAAGGCGAATGCAGGTCTTTTTATGAAAGCTGAAGCTGACTTAAACTCAACGAAGTCTGAAGCAACAATGGAGCGAAGGTTTGACCTTCTATGTCCTTGATATTCAAGGAGAGGACAAATTTTGTCGAAAATTTCCGAAAGAATGAGGATGAACGCTAATGTATTTTCAATAACAGAGCTCAATTACTTCATAAAACACACCAACACTATGTACAAGAATGCAATAACATTCCATAGATCGCCAGATTAAAATTTTGTCAGTGATATACGCAAGTTAATAGTGATATACTGCACCGCAAAAGTGGTAATAGGATGACCAGCGTGGTGGTGGCCCAAGTCTCTACTGCATGACTATTATTCAAACTCCATCATCAAGTCATGTATTCCACGAAGACATCCCTTGATGGTGGAGTTTGAATATTAGTCAGTCAGAATTATAGGTAAAGAACTCAAGGCCTCTTGGAAACTTATTAGTGAATCAATAAAATATGCATGTAGGGCATCACAAAAAATCCCGTTGATTTTCAGGCATTTTTTTCAAATCAGTGAGGAATGGAGGGTTTTATTTTTAATTTTTCTTGCATGTAATGCGCATGAATTAGGAGACTTTCCACTGTCTTTTTATACAAAGAAAATATGGAAAGTGCATAATTATACAAATAAACGCATTTAATTTGAAAAATAAAACTGTTTTGCATCTCCAGTTAAGTTCTTCAGAATTTCAGCTTCAGAGTCCCTCCCTTGTAAATATTAAAGACCAGCCTCTGAATCACCCAATCGGGTAGTAATATTGGAAGGAAGATACTGCAAGGCAATAAAAACGTCCAATGAGGGAGTTAAATTTCAATGAGGGATGTGCCTGAGAATGAATTTTTTTTTCTGCCAAAAGTAGTCGGTCGGGATGATAGGTAAAAATTCACGAGTTCTTAAAAACTTGTTGCTGAATAAATAAAATATATATGAAATAGTCGTGACATAATTTCTTATACAATTTACAAATACAGTACTGGCACTCCGATTTAGTCATGCTGTGCCCGCAACAGCCCGAATCGAGCGCTACAGACCACCATTTGTATGAGCGACTGTGTGTGGGATTACTAACAAGAGAGAATTAGTATCCTAGACTCCAATCCTGACGAAAAAGTCTCGTCTGTCATACCCCCTCCCCCAGCGACGCCCCTATATTATAAGTTACGGGATGTTTAGTGGTCGGATATGGTGTCATGTGAAGCGAATTGAGATTAATATTAGGCGAGGCGTTCGTTGAGACTAATATTGATCTCACATGACACCATATCCGACCACTAAACATCCCGTAACATATTTATTATGTCAGCGGACAAAATTCAGTATGTCCCTTTAATTAATTGTTTCGTACTCGATTTATTTTGCGAATGTGCAATTTCAGTCTGTATACAATAACGGAGAACACTCAATCCATTCGTCTGTAATCTATCCATTGCTTACATTTCTTGCAGGTTTTTGCTCGGTAAGTCTCATATGAAACTCATATGAGATATCTGGCTGAGAAAACTTCATATCAGCCTGAAACTCGTAAATTACCGAATGCAACTTCGTGACTGCTCGTCAGTTATTTAAATCAAACACTGGTCGATGGAACTGCGATCCAATAAAAGTCGGTCGTTATTGAGAGGGAACATTAATAATATTCCGGGGAGGTGGGTACTGAAGGACTGCTGGTTTTTCTCCATGGGCACAAACCTTGTTCGATGGAAGGGGGCTTTTCGCGCTTTTATGATAAATATTTGTGTAAAGGTCAAAACGTTTATGATAGAATGGTAGTTATTCATTTAGTTATTGGGGGTTTTAAGGACACTTTCGACAGTCAGGATCACCTGTGTCGGACAGTTGGAGGAAGCCAGAGAGAACCACCGAGCAATGGCTAGCAAATGCCAGGCTCGACAACGTACTTACTCCACACAGGGAAGATCAGCATTGGTTGAATACAAGTGCACCATCGACGCGTAATACGCCTTAGTACACAACGCTACCGCGCCCTAAGTGGGCAGTTGAAGAATGGTAGTTCTTTCGTGTTCATAGCGAGGTCCCCCGTTAGAGGGATGTTTTATTCTAAACATCGAAAAATGAACATTTATAGGCTGATAAAAGACTGGTATTTAGATGGGTGATAGGGGTGGGGGATTGGAGAGAGTCTTCGTTCTTCGTTTTGCTGCAAATCCAGCAGGCCAAAGGTTACCCGCAGAATGAATTGAAGCTTCATGGCGATTCTTGTAGAATACTGATGCGAAGGTTTTTTCGCCGTGACTACACTGAATTCTGTTGGAATCCATTCTTCAAACTAACAACGATTTTTCTAAAACACTGTTAATGATGTTACAAGTGGAGGCAGGCGTACAAAATGCCGTGCGTTATCTCAATACATAACCAGCTTACTGATATGGAAAGGTTGTTCGTGTCTTATAATTCGAATATCCAATAATATTGATGATAAAATCCAAGTATACAATTCGATTACACAAATTGTATAAAAAGTGATAAACTCTTGACCCGCTGCACAATAACGAAAACTAACTGTGTGGTTTTGTGAAAAAACGTAAAAAATTCCAGTTCAATGGCGTCAATTGGAAGAGTCAGTTTTCATTATCTGGGTAGACCAATTAAAATTTCTATTGTTTAGTCTACCCCACACATTCACTTAGCAGTCACTCTACTTAATGAAATTATGACGTATCATGTTCGTAGGACGGAAAAAATGACGTCTCGTGTTGAAAGGGTTAAGGCGAGAAAAGTGCGCGCTATTGATCGTCACCAGAAATGTCTGTTGAGAATTGTTTAACGACCTTTCAGGGGTATTTGGCGCTATTGCATTAGTCAAAGATGAAAGCTTCTCTTCATGTACAGATGGTTCAATGTTCGATGAAGGAAACAAAAGTTCAAGCTGATGGATTCTTTTTGCTATTGTACTGACAAAAACAATGCAACCATTTGTGCAATCACCATTGCACACTTTGCAATTCCGCTGATATTATTCTATGGTATTGGGTTTGGCCATTTGAAAACATTTAAGACCATTTTGTAGCACATATGTTGTTCCATAAGCGGGAGATTTTTGATACACAATTGAGTGGGGTTTGTTATCAAGTTCGAGTGTGAAGTTTAGATGCACTCTTCCCCGACTTTGATGTTGTTTCTAAAGTAAACTGTGTGAAGTCGAGCAAAAACTTATTTTACCCCAGAGTCGTATCACTGTAATTTCCCACAATGCACTGTGGGAAATTTTGAAGTAATCAACAATCGGAAGGTTGGGGTAGAATCCGTCCTATCCTGGTATATAATTGTCCAATCAGCGATTGACAGGTTGGGGTAGCACCCATCATATTCCTGCATATAAATGGAAGAGCATTGTCCCCTCCTACAAATCAATTAGCTCGCTTCCGAATAAGATGAATTCAGTGCTATATCTTGTGTCAAAACTCTCACTCATATAAAACTCATTATTATCGACACAAACGAACATTACACAAAAATTTAAGCAACAAACACCCTTTTAGGGGAGATAACACAAACACAACCGAGTTTACAACCAGATCTATCTATAACCAACTCCCCTATCCTCCAGTGCATATGAAATCAGCGTTTAGTTGGAACAATGCTTTCACAAGTGGCAATACTTCGGGGCTTGCAAATAAGCTAGAACCTGTAAAACCGCAAGTGTTGGCGAGATCACTGGGAGAAAAACGTGTAGGTGACTCGCCCACCATACCTCCTAGAAGAATTCTATGTATCGAACCGTGGGGGAATGATCAGTTACAGGAAGTACATTCACCCCCCAAATGCTGCAGCTGCCCTACCCTTAGACTAGAGCAAGAGGCCAATTATTGAATCTTCAACACTGGGTATTAAAGAAAAAGTGATGCACTTCAAGGAAATCCTTCAGCGACATTCAAACTTCTGTGGTGAAAACACCAAACCACATTACGTAAAGACTAGTTTTTCAGTGGAAAAAGAGTTGGATATCGACCTTCTGACCAGTGTACCAGAATCTATGAAGAGGAGCGCGCATTTTTGCTCCAGATAATAAAGAATATACCCAATTTATCCTGGGACGAGAAAGACCAACTCGTGTATAATGGCGTCACAACTTAAGAGTCAAATATCATTGATCTAATAAATGATCTGTTGCGAAAAGAAAAGATTTTCCACCGACAAGGTACGGTATTTTGGCAAACATCCTTAAAAATCAAAATATCCCACGAGGCCTGATCAGAAATAAAGAATGCTTGGACTTTATTCGAGAAAAAACAGTAACTCTACAAAGCTACAATGGACACGTTCCTAAAGAAAGCAACCGGAAAACACTGAGAAAGCAGAATGGAATTCATGACAGCAAGAGTGTAGAAAGAAAAGACTAAAAACAAGCAACAAACAGAAATATAAAAGACCGTTAATGCGCTAAATCATGAAGACGCTTTACCTGTCTCAAGCCAGGATAAAAGTCAAGAGCGGCGGTTTACACTATCACGTAGCCCATAGGCACTTTACAGCATTCGATCTATCAATCGATAGCGAGAAACACTAGTCAACAAGCAGAAAATCCCGCCAACAAGTAGTAATGATAACTCTAAGCTCCATTCAATTAGCAAAAAACTGGACCGAGAAGCGGAAGCTCTCATCAATAGGGCGAAATTCCCAACAGCAGCCATTACAAATTACTAAAAAAGCGGCCAGCAGTATATACCTTTCCACTCATCACTCCCAAAATGTATTCATTGGATCGCGGATTTCATATCGATTAATAATTTATTAGTAATTAATTTAATTAGTTTTGATGTCTGGTTAGTATCGATTGTTAAAAATATGTAGTATATCTCAGATGTTTCTATTGCTCTATTTGTAGTGTCTCGTAAACTATCGTGCTTTCTCGGCAATTATCGCATTCGCCATCTTTCGGAAATCCTCGTAAATTACCGAATGCAACTTCGTGACTACTCGTCAATTATTCAAAACAAACACTTATCACGGGTACTGCGTTCTAATAAAAGGCGGTCGTCCTTAAGCGGGAACATTAATAATATTTCGGAATGTGGTCCAGTAAAAGTCGTATTTTATCAACAAAACGCAGGTACACAAGTTGTTCTCATGTATCATCTTGTTTTTATATCGGTATTTGTGGGAAGGGTGGGGGAGGTAAGGAGGGGGCGGTAGGTACTGAAGGTCTGCTGATTTTCTCCATAGGCACAAACCTTGTACAGTGGATAATAGCATAAAACTGGACCGAGAAGCGGTCGTGCTTTTATGATAAATATTTGGACAAATGTCAAAACGTTTATGATAGAATGGAAGTTATTCATTTAGTTATTGGGGGTTTTAATGACACTTTTGACAGTCAGGACCACCTCGTGTCGGACAGTTGAAGGAAGCCAGAGAGAACCACCGAGCAGTGGCTAGCAAATGCTAGACTCGCCAACGTACAAACTCCGCACAGGGAGGATTAGCATTGGTTGAAGACAAGTACACCATCGACTTATAATACGTCTTAGTACACAACGCTACCGTGCCCTATATGGGCAGTTGGAAAATTGTAGTTCTTTCGTGTTTACTGAAGCGAGGTCCCCTGTTAGACGGATGGTTTATTCTAAAAATCGAAAAATGCACAATTAATATACACTGATAAAAGACTGGTATGTAGATGGGTGATAGGGGTGGGGGATTGGAGAGGGGAGAGGCGCATATAAATAATAATCACAAGTAGAGAATACATATTCAACTTTATGATACATATTCAGCATAGCCTTTCTAAAAAATTGTTCTGTTACACACAAGAAACTCATACAATCAAAGGCTGAAGAGATATGGTATTCAAGGAAAAGACTCTCGGGAATTACAACTTTTCCATACAAAAAGAAAACGACGATTGTTCGAGAAAAAGAGTCGGGTGTAACTCAAGGCAAGGTCCCTGGCGCCATCCTGTTTTAATTGCGCGGCATGTCAACAACTTGCCAGGCGCCACCAACTTTTTGAGACGTTTTACTGATTATCTCTGCTCTCTGGCGATATAAACATTTACCATAACATCCAATGCAAAAATGACACAGCCAAAGAAATAATGCAAAATGAACACAAAAGTGTGACATAAAATTCATTGCAAAGAAATACCCTTGGTATGTGTGGGTTTCGAAAAAAAAAATCAAATCACTGGGCAGACATTTAAAAAAAAAGTTCATACAAACTTTTGTCTACAAATTTCAGAAGATGATGGCGATTCCATTCGCATCAGAAATACCACACAAGCTTGAAATACGTCCCTGAGAAGTATTACGAGTGCAGTTCCCACAGAGCAAGAAGAATGACACCACACTGATTGTATTACCATGAAATTACCATGAGCAGCTTCAAAAAGCAGTTGCCAAGTGAACAAAGTAGCAGTGGGTGTGCGTGCGACCGCCAATAGACAGAGTTCAGCGTGCGCCTATGGACAGAGTTCAATATTCACGTAGTTCAATACTGTCCTATCTAACTTTGGGTCAGGTCTTTTCAGTTCCATCATGTTCTAATAGCTAAAATCACACATTTATCAGTCACTTCGGACAGTTGGGAATTGAAAAATTTCGACTCACGTCACTTAGAAAAAAATGGATCCGACGAGGTAATGCCTGCAGAAATAGACTCACATCAGATTTATTTATTTATTGGCGTTTGACGCCACGGCAGCAGCTAAGGTTATATCTTGGCGAGAAAACGGTGCAAAGTAAAACATGTCATTTTCAGTTAGGTTCCGCTCCACAATTTCCAGGCGTTTCCAAAAATGATATATACACTCTCTTCAAATGCAAATATTCTGTAACTTAGCTATCTAACCCATAACATGTATTACATTTCCCAAATCTACAAACAACATATAACACTATCTGACTAAGTAGAAATAAACAATGCGGATGGAATAATTCATTGTTAAAGGCAAGACTTGAACCTGCAAAATTGTATGAAGAAATGCCGAAACCAGTCATTTTCAGCCGCCCAGCGGCCTCAAAAGCAGATATTTTCCCACCACCGCCACCTACCTACCCGTGGAGCATAGCATCCCCTGTTTCTAAAATACAAAAAAAAAATTATATGTTTCCATTTAATTTTTTATTTACATGTCTGGTAACAAACCCAAGTAAAAATGGCATTTTAAAAAATAGCCCATTTTTCGAAGCCACTGTTCCCCATAATTCATCTGGTAATTTACCTCTATGCATCAGACTCCCACTTTGGGACCAAAACTTAAAATTCTCTTGTCCAGCATTTAGCCTAATGTAATCATATAACTGATACTAAAAATATATCTCCAATTTACAGTACAGTCGCCGTGGACTGGTCACTTTCCACGCGTGGGTAATATTTCCACGGACGCAATAATATTAGATTCCAAACACTAATTACAGGAATAATCATCAAAAATTTAATTAATGAAGCACCAGGTACAACCCGGTGCTTCATTAATTAAAATTTTGCTGATGATGATTTTTACTACCTGGTAAACGCATGCCTGGACATAACTGCCCACGTGTGGATTACGACCAATCCACGACGACTGTACTGTACAAGGCATTAGTTTCAACATTTGCCCTATGTTCAGAATTTCACCCCTGTGCATTAGTGCGAAACTGTAGAGCGGAGCCTTTAGTTAAAAGATGGATAACATTTGGAAATAATTACAATAAAATGTCTAAGATAGGAGTAATTAGAGTAATAATAAGAGATGGTGCTAGTACAATGTAATCCTTATAAATGTACCCGATGATTTTAAACTTGAGTCCAGGGGCCCGTTTCATGAAGCAATGTCATAAGACAATCTTAAGATCGTCCTAAATCTAAGAGATAAGATCATTCTTAGCTGTGACATTTGTGTTTCATCATAGCGTTTCACGAAGCCAACTTAGGACCATTCTAATCTTAAGAATAAGACACAAGATACTTTAGACTGGGTACTAATTGAATAGTACAGTTCATTCCAAAAATACGCATTTATCCTGTTCAAAACCTAAAATTAAGCTGTTTTCCACAGAGAGTTATCGATCGTTACGTACTCGTCCACAACACTGTTTTTCTAATTTAACCCTTCATCACATTGAATGTGTTTGTCAGGGTTACGGTCAATTGAAAATTTCGAATGGTTACATTATTAATTAATGAATTAATTAATGAATTACTTAATGAAACAATTAATGAATTCATTATTTAATTAATTAATTGTTTTTGTACATCAGTCGAAGCGTTTGGTGATGGGTTTATAGGTGCAGGAAACAGGAGTATCTGGAGGGAACCACTGCACAGCGGCGAGGACCTTCCAATTACCCAACGTCATAACCATTGGCCTTTCTGTACGCGTTGCACATCAGTATGAAGCCGTTTGCAGCACACCAAAAATTAAATAGACTGGAAGGAGCGGGGTGACGTCAGCGAAAATCGGTTCTCGTAACTTCATCGAAGTTAAGCCCCGCCTGTCTTTAGATGTGTAAATATTTACAGGTGAATTGGGACTCTCACGCCATGTTCCAAGGCAAGACATTTAATACCGATTGTCTAAGCTAAACAAGATAGAAGTAGGTGCCGAGGAGAAATGCACGATGAGGTGCACGTCTTTATTTTACTATATCTGCGCTAGGTGGTGCTTAAAACTGGTATGTAGAGCTGACATGTGCGTGCCATTGTTCTGTGGTTCTATCCGATTAGTCTGGCGTCCTTCACCAATAAACATATCACCAACATGATATGACTCGGGCTGTTGGAGGTGTTGTTAAACACCGATAAAAAATGTTCAAAGACAGAATAATTAAAAATCTCCCAGAGTAATTCACGAAATAATCTGAAAAATATGACACGTATTACATTTGTGCTAAGAAACATTTTCCCGAGAAAATCCGTGTCGCACGCTGAAATGCTATTCGTGAAACAAATATAAGCGAATGATCTGATGCTTCAGACGTTTTAACGAAAAAATGTCGAAAAGAAATCCCATTTTCACGCCAGACGAGTTGGAGATGTTGACCCAGAAAGTTTTTCAGAACAAAGACACGCTGTTTTCAAAGTTTAAGTCAAGCGTTACAAACACCAGAAAAAATCAGATCTGGGAACAGATAAATAGGGAAGTCAATGCGGTAAATAAGACAGGTGTAAAGCGGACAGTTGAAGAAATCAGAAAAAATGGACGAACATGGCCAACGCAACAAAACAGAAATTAGCGAAAAGTTCAAAAGACATGAAAAAGACTGGTGGAGGCCGCCCGCCATGCGCCGTTACAAGTCAAACAGACGACAGGGTCGCGGATGTCCTCGGGCCTACCAGAAATGAAGGTGTACCAGGAGTGGTAGATACAGAAACGCTGTCATGCAGAAAGAAGAAAGGTAAATTTTAATACTCTGTTGATTACTTTTAATTAAAGTCATAAACATTCAGTGTTGTAGCATGTCATCTATTCGTACATGTATAAAGGGAGTGTTGCTAACCCTTCATCTCGACGAGTGCCATTTAAGAAGCCCCAAATTTGGACCAGACACAAATATACAATGCTTGCCGGATTGAGGAACATGTGTGTGTTTGTGTGTGTGTTGGGGAGGTGGTGATTCATTAATGACATTGAATTGTAAAGTAATGTTGATAATTTTCAAGGGTTGACTTTACTGAAACCTTTACTGTATTTATGATGGGCGTTGGAACCTACCAATAGTGGAGGGGGGGGGGGGGGTAATCAAGAGAGGTGAGGACTTAATGTCACAGGACAAGTAGGGCTAGCCATGGTTCGGCCCGGTCTAGGAAAGTTAAAAAAAAACAAAAAAACATGCAATTCTTTGCATCTGTGTGATTTGTGTGGTAAAGAAAAGATATAGATAGATCATGATATCACTCATATTCGAATCTCATGCCCCATGTCTTCGTGGGTCTCACTCAAGGAAGTACATACTGTCTATTTGCTACTAAGCATAATTACTTCAGCCTACAGTTATCATGCTTAATAGCAAACAGACAATTTGTACCACCTCCCGAACTCTGATCCATGATGACGCCTGAACTGAATCTTCAGGTGGACTTCGTTGGATGTTGTCAAGATAAGAACGGCTAAATCCATAAATCCATAATAAATGAACCCAGCTGATTTTTTCACAGATAAAACATTCGCTTGAATTAGTATAACATTTGAAATCGAGTGAAGACTCAGCTGTACATTTGAAAGCTATTAGGCAATATAGCCCCCTCCCCCCCCCCCCCCCAGCCCAACCGCCCCCCCCCACAGAAATGAAGTTTCTAAAAATAGGTACTAGAATATAAGACCTAATACCCCCCCCCCCCCCCCCCCCACCCACCCACCAGACAATAAACGTGCGATACTAATATTTAAGTAAGGCAACATGCATTAAGGCGTCACTCTCGTAATCTGTTTTGAAAGCACATTCGTAGAAGTGAAAAAACAATCTCAATTTGTATTCGTCCATCAAGTTTATTTGAGTATGTATACCTTTGGTCGAACTGAATTGTTCTTTTTAAAAAGGGTCTGAATGGGGTGTAAGCGACCCTGTCAGATTTTCAGCCTCAATTGATACATGGCAATACAGGTATTGTCTCCAACATTTTCATTAATTTTGACAGAATAGCTTTAGAAAGGAACTATCAAAAGAAAGTTAAGTGAAGTACAAAATAGCACTGTTATTTAATGCCCAGTCTGCTAGTGATTTGTGAGTCAACCTGCTAAATTTTTTCCTCGATTTTTTTAGCGCCAGCTCATTTAGTTGATGATGATGATAATAATGTTGATGATGATGGGGATGGTGATGTTCATGATGATGATGACGACAGTGATGATGAAATTGTTGTAGATGACGAAGAGGTGCCAGGTCTGTCAAACGCGCGTAACAGTGTGAAGAGAAAACGTCGTAGTAACATTGACTTGAGTGAAAGAATGGTTGAAATAGAGGAAAAACGACTGAAAATTGAAGAGGAAAGACTTGAATTAGAGAAACCGCGTTTATCAGTAGATGAGAAGATGCCCCAGAAGTTAGATCAGTTAGTTGCCGTGGTTGGGGAAAGTATATCACAATCAATGGAAAAGATATAACATGCATACATGTATGTTCCGTGTTCAAGATGTTTTATTGTCCTAGTGACGCCCTAAAACAGCAAATAACAACACCCAGAAGAAGCTATGAGAAGGATTCACTTCCATACGATCATCATCAGTTCATGCTAGGGCTCCCCCATTCGAAAAACATCCTCTGAATGTGCTGTGCATTGTTGGAGAGTCAGATGGCAGGGACATCCAACCTATCTTCATCGCTTCCAGTATTCCGTAATTACGGATTAGCTATTTCGTCATTAGGGGTTAGCAAATTCGTAATTATCGATTAGTTTTCCGTAAGTAAGAAAGAACTATTTCGTAATTTTTTAATAATATTTCATAATTACGAAAGAGCTATTTCGTTATTGGGGATTAGTTTTTCGTACTTTGGGATTAGTGTTTCGTACTTACAGAATTCCAGTTTCTTCTTTACCGTTTAGTATTACGTAATTAACCCTTTACTCAACGTAACGGCCAAAACCGGCCAGCGCTATTCTCAAAAATCGTCAATTAATTTTCAAAATATTTTCATTTTTTGTCTCAAAAACATAGGTTATGACCCCTCGTTGGAACGAGCTCTTCGAGCTCGTTCCAACGAGGGGTCATAACCTATGTTTTTGAGACAAAAAATGAAAAAAAATTAGTTATTCAAGAATTTTTTTGCAAGTGTCGTCTGCTTTTCATGTTAGGTAAAGGGTTAAGAATTATTATTTTATACTTACGGATTCCCTACTGTATGTCCATGTCGCTTCTACGTTTCCGTGTAAAAATCCAACTGTAGGTGTATGTCGCTTTTACGTTTCCGTATAATAAAAGTTTTAGTAAAAATTTACGTTATGCTTTTTATTCATGAACAATAGCTCGGATTGTTATGACATAAATGGTACAATGTTGTTCTATGTTTCAATCGGTCGCAGAATATTGAAACATTCAAGTGACGAAATGAGAACAATGTTATTTTTATCTAAATCTGCTCTGCACGAGGTTGTTTCTCAGATTAATTCCAGTAGAATTATTGGAATGTTGCTGGTAAATGATATTCATATCATCTTCTGCTGGTGACTGTTCGTTTGGTAGTGGTATTCTATTGTTGATGCACATATTGTGTAGAATAGCAACAGCCACAGTTATCTTGCACACTTTTCCCGGTGAAAATAGAAGAGCTCCTCCAGAAGAGTCAATGCATCTAAATCGCATTTTCAGTACGCCAAAAGCACGTTCAATTGTATTTCTAGTCCTTATCAAGGCTTTATTATATTTTTTCTCAGCTTGGGTGTGAGGGTTGATGAATGGGGTCATGAGTTCTGCTCGTAATGGGTAACCACTGTCACCAACTAACCAGCCGATCGGTATCTGCCTCCTTTCGAAAAGATCACACAGCTGCGAGTTTGTGTAAATGAAAGAGTCGTGTGTAGAACCCGGCCACTTGGCCACAATATTTGTGAATCTCAAGTCTGAATCGCAAACAACCTGCACATTTACTGAGTGGCATTGCTTCCGATTTACGTAAGCTTCCTCATCTACTGATGGGGCAACGATCCTTATGTGTGTACAATCAATTGAACCTACAACGTTTGGAAAATTAGCAATTTCATGAAACCCAACCATTATTTGCCTCAAAGTTCTCTCGTCTCTTGGCATAAAGATGAACAGCGGTGCTTTATTGCAGAGTGCCGTTGTTACAGAGTTAACAACTCGGGAAACTGTTGCCTTGCTAACTCCCAAGGTGTCTCCGTTAACTGCCTGGAAACTGCCAGTAGCATAAAATCGTAGCGCTGTCAATACTTGGTATGATACGGAAAGTGGCTGCGACCTTCTCGTCGGGTGTTCGATCTCTTCGCCGACCACTTCGCATATATTGGAAATCAAAGGCCGAGTAAGCCGATACCTAGAAAGTATATCCGCATCGTCCATGTAATCAAATGGATTGTTTCGATCCCTAAAAACTCTTTGGCGTCTCAAATGTCTGCGAGCCGAAATCATCATGTACACAGCAGACATTTTTGTGTCTTTCATTAACCCGTATGACAAACAAAACGAATATTTCGTGAATTCAATGCTATGTCATAAGTCATAAGTGATAGGATTATGTTAAGATCATCTTAGGGCAACTCTTGACCAGTCTAAGTATTTTGGTCATAGCTAAGATCAAACTTAGTTTAGACGTTTTTCTTGAAATGCAATTTTTCTCCTAAGTTAGTCTTAAGTTCATCCTATGATACAACTATGTCATAAGTCGCTTTCGTGAAACGGGCCCCAGATTACAAGAATAAAAACAATTTTAAAATTTATTAAAAAGGTTGATTACTTTTAAAAATGATAGAATTTTGTATTGAGCTGGTGTGATAAAAAAAGATCCCTTAGAGATCCAGCTGTGAAGTACTGCCCTCTGACATGATTAAAATCAGTGCAATATAAAAGAATGTGCTCCACTGATAACACCTGCTGGCAAGGAACACACTCTGGTCTCATATTACCCTACAAATGAATGTGTGAGTCTTGTGTAACCAATATGACATCGTGAGTAAACTAGATGATCTTTTATACAAAGGTTACTAGACGAGTGGTGATCAAAAATATTTGGTCGGAAGCGATGGAGGTTGTTATTTGTCGTCCCATCCCAATCCACCTGCAATAGATTTGATGCATTTAGTGATATGTGATTTATGATTTAAAATCACTGAAAGGAATTTTGAAATCAATGAGAGGGTTGGTTACGCTGTCTGCCCCGGTGTTACCAGAGATACCAACATGTTCAGGTAACCCACAAAACTCGATGTCATATTAGTCAGGCATGAGAGTACTCAACTTCCTATGAAGTTCCAAAATGAGAGAATTCTTCAACCTGGGTGAAGCTATCAAAGAGGAAAGAGAGTCAGAAAAAAATAATCGACTCCCATCCTTGTTCATTCTCGATGTGTTCAAACTAGTTGTAAAGCTTTAACTCCAGCTGTAAAAATAGAACTTTTGTTTGATATTCTGATTGAGGTGATCTGGTCACCAGTCACAGCGTCTGACGATACTTTGTCACCACCTTTAGATCAATCTGAAAAGATCCTTTTAGAAGCATTATGTTCAGACTTTATTTCGGCATATTTTCGTTTGATTCCGCAGAGTCTGTCTCAGAATGTGTTTGAGGAAGCAAGAACCAAAATGACTTCCGTAGATGCCAGGGTGGAATATTCTATTGCTCTCGATTCTTTTTTATCGAATCAAATGCAACCGTGGCGGACTCCACAATGGGTTTAATGCTCATTCCCTGTGGAAGGATATGTTTCTGGTATCTGTTGAACTATTCTTAATTTCTACATTTTGAGAGTCTGAGACACACTGATAAGCGGGTTTTGATGGATTGGTCAATAGTTTGGAAATATATTGGAGTGACACCCTTTGGGGACTCCAGATTGACCACAACGGGCCGTCCGACCATCTGTCTACTCCTGAAGGTGGGACCAAAGTAATGTATTGAACAGGTATCTCCGGGGTACTGTTTCTTCTCAACAGCCAGGATTCCTTTCTCCAGAACTTCGGAACGCACCTTACGGGAGACCAAGGTGCCTGCAGGATGTAGGAGCAGGACGGTACCATTTGGTTCTGGGTAGTTCAGCGATCTGAACGTAGTGGCTATCCCTCCCCCTACGTTCAGATTCCCCCATTCAAGTCTGTTGTAAAAGTCCCCAATAAGTTTTACTGGGAACGCAAAACACGAAAATAGGAATATATATCAAGCTTTCTCCCTGATTATCGACTGCATTCGATAATACCTGTATTTCCTTACATATGTGCAGAGTCCATTGACCCAACCTTTGGGCCGCATATTTGGATATTCCGCAGCAAACCTGCTCAATTGAGAAGGCTGTCTTCTATTCCCGCCAGGAATTTGTTTGAAATGTTTTTTTTTATGTCAGCAGTGTGTTGTTATCTTCAGGGTGTTCAGATACAGTTGATTTTGTTTCTTTACCTTTAATTTTTTTTACTCATCTTCCAAATTTTGTTGAAGGGCGTGTGTTGGTTAAGTTAGGAAACATAAGTTTCCCAAGAGCTTTCCTAGTTTTTTTTGCTTTTTTATAAGTCGTCTGGTTTTCTCCAGGTTATTACGTAGTTTGTCCAAATTATCGGTTGCGGGAGATATATTAAGTTTCCGTTCTGTTTTTTTTTTTGCGTTCCTTTATAGCCAGCTTGCAATCTTGGTCAAATAATAGGTTTGTGATACGTTTTTCCGAGATTTTAGGAATGACCGCGTCTGCAATGCTAGGCAACTCTGTAGTGAATGTTCTATTTGGTCAGTACTTTCCACAAATTTCTCCTGCGTTAGTCGAGAAAATATCCCAGTCAGCTTTTTTAAAATTCCACAGACCCTTACATAGTCTGCCGGGACTGCGCTTTTCAACATGTAAATAATGACAAATTTGGGCCAATTCTTTTCAATACATGGGATTTCACAATCTGAGTCAGAATCCGATATTGTAAAATTTGTGTCGCTACTCCGTTTCTGGTTTAAATTGTTTAGTCAATGTCTCCGACCCTTACTTTGATCCCAACCTTGGTAGCATGTTCCAGCTCGACACGAGCTGGAGACAAAATTAAGAGTGCATGGAAAGCATACTCAGGCAGCGTTGATGCAAATGCATATCACTGACCGATTGAACAGCCGAGTGTGGGTAGTACCATGTCTTTAGAAGAGGTCATTCAACCAGTTATTTTATGAAACCAGTATAATGAATATTACCCCTAATAACTGACGCAGACGGGGCAATAACTTGAAAACGAATATGTTCAAAATTTCGAATTTCTTCAATAGTCTGTCTACAGTTGCAATGATAAAATTGAATTAAATGAAATAAATAACCACCCAATGCCGCCCTCCCCCGACGTGTCACCCTTTTTGGGGGCTCCCGATTGGTCAGACCGGGCCTTCGGACCATCTATCGGTGTCCGGGGATTGGGCCAAAGCAGTGTATTGGACAGGAAGGTATCTCCAAAACGCAGCCTGCCCAAACCGGGTCACTGTTTGTTCTCACCTGCCAGGACTCCTTCCTCCGGATTAACAAGGTACCTGCAGGATGTAAAACAGGACAGTACCATTTTGATCCGGGACTGAGTATTTGGATATTCTGCAGCAAACCTGCTCAGGAGGTCTCCCCATATCTGCCACTTGAAGACCCGCCTAGTAGGGGATGGTCAACCCCTTGGTCACACGCAGATGACGCAGAAATGTATTCTTCAGCTAGCCTCCGCAACAGTATATCTGGTCATTTCTGTCTCACATAGAACATTAAAGACTGTCAAGCACGCACATTTCCATAAGGTCATTAACCCTTTACCCAACGCAGATGATATCAAAATTTATTAACTTAAATATCATGTTTTAATTTTTTTCAAAAACTTTCAACAAAACCATATTATGTGGCCCCTCTTTGGAACGAGCTCGACGAGCTCGTTCCAAAGAGGGGTCACATGATATGGTTTTGTTGAAATTGTTCGAAAAATAATAGTTTTTCAGCTGCTGAATCTGCATATTACGCGGGCGGATGCGGGCGATTCGTTGGGTAAAGGGTTAAAGCTTTTCAGCGGTAAGTGCAAATACACGTTGTGCTAAGTCGATATGTGATCTATAATTTCGTTAGTTAGAACAGTTCTATTCCAAACCTGCAGTTCTATTCCAGAATGTCACTGAC
This sequence comes from Pictodentalium vernedei, assembly GCA_031216915.1. Lineage (NCBI taxonomy): Eukaryota > Metazoa > Mollusca > Scaphopoda > Dentaliida > Dentaliidae > Pictodentalium > Pictodentalium vernedei. The sequence goes on from CM062288.1 coordinate 92,305,753, forward strand.
AGTTAATTCCACTCTGTTCTAAGTACGAAAATCGGTAGGGTACCTCTCGACTTCCTCAGAAATGAAACAGAAGAGTGTGACTCTTTGGGGATACGGACACCTGCTCCCGGCTGTTTGCCCCCCTGTCAAAATTGACAGAAGAGGACACCTGCCCCCTTTGGATTTTCCAGGACTGGACACCTGCTCCCCTACTAAATTTTATTCACAGGACACCTGCCCCCCCCCCCCCCCCCCCCCCCCCAATTAGCTTTTATACCGTGGACACCTGCCCCCCCCCCCCCCTCCCCTGCTGGTTTATACACCTTGGACACGTCTAATAATAAAAACTAAAAGTGCCAATTTGATTTATTTACAAAACAGAATTGTTTCAAATAACAACAATAACATACAGGTACATAATCTTGATCAATAAAGCAGTTACATATAATACATAATAGCACATCAATACAATAGGAACCCATTTAATCTCATTTTAATAGCACTCAAACATATTCCCCACTATTGCACATATATTTTTTTTCCAGAAGGTTCATATGAATTTCATAACACATTTATCAACACTCGCTTGGTAGTTGAAATTTTTAACCCAACTAACAAACAACATTGTCATTCAATGAAACGGCAGAAATGTGGCTGTTAATGAAAGAGCTCGTTCCACTAAAGCTAACTTTTCTATAATTTCTTTGACAAAAAATTATATATCTTTAGCACTAAAATGAACCTTTGTAAAATGTATTTTGTCAATGAAATAATAGAAATATGGCTGTTAATGGAACGAGCTCAAAGCATACCAGCAAAAAGATAACGGTATGGATTCATTTCTTTGCTTTAGCTTGTGTTTAGAGAATGCATCTGTTGAATAGCAAAAAGCCTGCTCACTTCAATAAGTGAATATAATATTTTTGTTAGAAAATGGGTCATATGTCCAAGGTGTATAAACCAGCAGGGGGGCAGGTGTCCACGGTATAAAAATTAACTGGGGGCAGGTGTCCTGTTAATAAAATTTAGTAGGGGTGCAGGTGTCCAGTCCTGGAAAATCCTAAGGGGGGCAGGTGTCCTCTTCTGTCAATTCTGACAGAGGTGGCAAACATCCGGGGCAGATGTCAGGGATTCGACTCTTTGTTCTTGGGTTGGTTTTATCGGGAAGATAAGTAATTTTTATACTAGAAAGTACAAAAACAGCACCCATATATCCCAGGATAGTACAGAAGCAGGGAATCAAACTTTGAAAATCGATTATCTGAGATACATAAAAAAAAATGTACTTAGGGCAGATTGGTTCTAAAGCGATGAAATTTAGAGGGTACGGGCGTACTATATGCCGCGCATTATCTCAATACATAACAAGCTTACTGATACGGAAAAGCTCGCTGGTGTCTTATAATCCGATTATCCAATAACTTTGATGATAGAATCCAAGTATACAGTTCGATTAGACAATGTTTAACCCTTTACCCAACGAATCGACCGCATCCGCCCGCGTAATATGCAAATTGAGCAGTTGAAAAAATATTATTTTTCAAAAAATTTCAACAAAACCATATCATGTGACCCCTCGTTGGAACGAGCTCGTCGAGCTCGTTCCAAAGAGGGGCCACATAATATGGTTTTGTTGAAAGTTTTTGAAAAAAATTAAAACATGATATTTAAGTTAATAAATTTTGATATCATCTGCATTGGGTAAAGGGTTAATGACCTTATGGAAATGTGCGTGCTTGACAGTCTTTAATGTTCTATGTGAGACAGAAATGACCAGATATACTGTTCGTTCCAACGAGGGGTCACATGATATGGTTTTGTTGAAATTTTTTGAAAAATTTAAAAAAATGATGTTTAAAATAATAAATTTTGATATCGTCTGCGTTGGGTAAAGGGTTAAAGTGATTTACTCTTGACCCGTTGCACAATAACGAAAACTAACCGCGTGTTTTTTTGTTAAAAAATGTAAAAATTTAATAACGAAAAAAACGTAAAAATTAACCAAAAGAATTAACCAAAAAAATTAACAAAAAATCGGGTTAATTAGAAAAAAATAATTAAAAAATTAATTTATCCAGATTATCGCTCCTGTGCCTTACTGCTCAGCCTGCTCCATGGATTATGGGGAGAACGGCGCAAAACATACTACTGAAGAGGTAGTAGGAAATTTTCCGAATTTAGACCGCAAAAGTCATGGGTATTCAACATATACCTGGTAGGTAACACCCTCAGATACTCTCTCTCTCTCTCTCTCTCTCTCTCTCTCTCTCTCTCTCTCTCTCTCTCTCTCTCTCTCTTTCTCTCAGTTTAATTTGTGTTTGTCTATAATGTTTATAATATTTAGATTTTGCTAGATTCTGTTATTTATGGAATACGTTCTGCCATATTGTAAATTATTAGTCACCGTACAGGAACGGAGGGGCTTCTAAGTGGTAAGCACTTGTCCTCCAATCCTGATTTGCATTGTCAAATGGCAAATAAAATATGTTTAATCTAATCTAACAGTAGGGGGTGGGGGGGGGGGGGCATGTGTCCTAGGTAAAAAAAAACAGCAGGGGGCAGGTGTCCTAGGTAAAATAAACAGCATGGGGGGTGTCCCCGCTAATTAATTTTAATAGCAGGCAGTTGTTCATGGGGCAGGTGTCCTATCCCACTGCCCAGTATTTCAAATTTTCTATGGTACTTGGCCTTGACGGAAATAACATTTCAACAAGAAACAACGGGAAACCTATTTGCAATAAAGCTGCAAATATAAACTTGATTTTAGGACCATTCCATGGACATTTTAAAGCCTACTGCGATATCAGCGTTTCTTACTCTCGTCCTTTCACCACACCGCATTTTACCCGAGTCGAGTTCTGACGTCATGCAAGTTTGACCGACATGCTTTCAATTTTATTATTGACAACAACATATTTATAATTTCGTGCTTACTGATCCGAATTTTGAAAACGACACACGCAATCGCGAAAGCGTTTTCTGAAAAACACGATTCTGCAAAAGGTTTTAGTGAAATTTGATTATTTTTTTTTATTTTCAATTTCGATGGCTCTTGTTGAAAAGGTGCTAATCACTGATCGTCCTAAACGAGATCAAAGACACGCCGTAGTTTAATAACAGACAGAGAATTTTCTAAGAATATACATGCGCAATCCTAAAATGCAATAAATCAAGTGTTTTTTTCACGTTTTATGAGAGAAATATGTCCAATTGTATCATTGAATCATTTTTAGGTATATGTGGGTGAGAAATTTTCTATACGGACAAAATACAGGCTAAATAAAATATTTGCCATTATTTTCCGCAGACGTATTTTTGTCTTTGCTTCTTGGGGAAATTTCTTGCTGCTAAATACAACGAAGGTGTGTTATTTGATGTGGTCAGAACCGTCAGGTGGTCGGGTCCGAAACCGCACCTCGCAGAAGATTTAGTGGGGGGGTGTCGATTTTACAAGTAATGTAGGCAGCGTACACGGCATGGGCTGTCTGTCTTTAATCCGACAAAACAGGGTTAAGGCTTGGTTTTTTTAATACCCTTATTTATTTATTTATTTATTTATTTATTTATTTCTTGGTGTTTAAGGTCACACTGCACAATGGCTAATCGTGACCGTGACAGTTTTAGAGGTGGAGGAAGCCGGAGTAATCGGAGAGAACCACCAAGCATCGACGAGCAGCTGTCAGCTCCTCAACATTCTCACTCTGTTCAGGCTCCGCTCAGGCAGGGTTACAGAGGTTGAAGACATGTGTACCATCGACGTGCAGTATGCCTTAGTACACGGGGACATCGTGCCCCCATGTCGGCAACCGGGCCAAAGTGCCTTGCCCAAGGACACAACGTGAGTCGTCCCGGACGGGGATCGAACTCGGGACCTCTAGCATAGAAGTACACCAGTCTACCACTGAGCCACCGAGCTCCCTTGAATACCCTTAATACTATCATACATTATCCCTCAGGAATTCTAAGTCTGATAAAAGAGGTCATGTTTATCTATTGCATACCCATTTTGCTGCCCGAAAACAGCCGATTTTATTAAAATTTTGACGTTTAGCAGCCTGTAGAGGGATTAACAAACGACTAGCGGAATATTCTATCTACGCAATTTGTAAGACCTGCCAATGTCAAATTGTTCTTGAAAATCCCCAACAAGCAGTTAGCGAAATCCACGGAAAATGTAAATTTTAAGCGTTTAAGGGGCATCTCTCCTTATTCAGTCCAAAATGGGTTAAGTTTCATTCTTTTAAATACCCTTACTACTTACAAACCTTAAACACCAATAAATAAACAATGTCACGCAGTGCAGTGTGGAATATGAAGTGAGGCGGAACAAAACATTCTAACAAGAAATACGGGAAACCTACTTGCAGTAACGCTGCAAACATGAACTTGATTTTAGGACCATTCCATGGACAGTTTAAAGCCTACGTCGATATCAGCGTCCCTTATTCTCAACCTTTCAGTGCATCACTGCAGTATTTCACCCGAATCGAGTTCTGACGTCATGCAAGTTTGGTCGACATGCTTTCAATTTTGTTATTGCTAACTACATATTTATAATGTCATTATTTCTGATCGGAATTTTGAAAATGACACACGCAATCGCGACAGAGTTTTCTGAAAAACTCGATTCTGCAAAATGTTTTAGTGAAATTTCATTTTTTTTTATTTTAAATTTCGATGGCTCTTGTCGAAAAGGTGTTAATTACTGATCGTTCCAAACAAGATCAAAGACTGACGCCGAAGATTAAAAACAGACAGAGAATCTTCTAAAAATATACATGTGCAATCCTAAAATGCAATAAATCAAGTCTTTTTTCACGTTTTATGCATGTTTTATGAGAGAAACATGTCCAATCGTATCATTGAATCATTTTTAGGTATATGTGGGTGAGAAATTTTGTATACGGACAAAATACACACTAAATAAAACAATTGGCATTATTTTCCGATGACGTATTTTATCTTTTTTCTTGGGGAAATCCATGCTGCTAAATATGACGAAGGAATGTTATGTAATGAGGTCAGGTGGTCGGGTCTGACACTCCACCTCGTAGTAGATTTAATGAGGGTGTCGATTTTACACGTAATGTAGGCAGCATACATGGCATGGGCTGTCTGTCTTTAATCAGGAAAAAACAGGTTAAGGCTTGGTTTTTTGAATACCCTTAATACTATCAAACATTATCCCTCGTGAATTCTGATTCTGATAAAAGAGGATATGTTTATCTATTACATACGCATTTGGAGCCCGGTAACAGCCAATTTTATTAAAATTATGACGTTTAGCAGTCTGCAGAGGGGTTAGCAAATTATTAGCGGAATATTCTATCCATGCAACTTGTAATACCAACCAAGATCTGCCAATGTCTAATTGTTCTTGAAAATCGCCAACAACCAGTTGGCGAACTCCACGGAAAATGTAAATTTTATGCTTCTGAGGGGTATCTCTCCTTATCCAGTCCAAAATGCGTTCAGCTTCATTCTTTTAAATACCCTTACTACATACAAAACTGATCTTCCGTGAATTCTACGCGCAGTAAAAGAAGTTTTGTTTAGCCTTTACATACCCATTGGGTGCTGTTGGTGTCTCAAAGCAGCCCATTTTATCAAACTTTTGATGTTCAGATGCTGGTGTAGCGCTAACAAATCCTGACCGGAATATTTTGTCCATGCAACATGTAATGGCACACTAAGACCTATGAATGACCATTTTTTTCTTGAAATTTACAAGATGTTTTTAAAGAAATCCAGGGAAAACTTGAATTTTTAAGCCTTTGATGGGTATCGCTGTTTAACCAGCCCAAAACGGGTTAAGGCTTGGTTTATTGAATACCCTTATTACTTACAAAAATTATCCTCGGTGATTTCCACTTCCACGAGAGGAAGTTATGTTTATTTCCCAGCTACAGGTTGGGTGCTGTGAGGGGCTGAAAACAGCCTATTTTATCAAAGTGTTGATATTTGAGAGTCTGTGGAGGGTTAACAAATGCTTATCAGAATATTTTGTCCTTGCAGTTTATAATGTTACACCACGATCTGCGACGGACCATTTTTTTCTTGAAAATCTACTTGACATTTTTAGAGAAATCCACGTAAAGCATGATTGTTTAAGCTTTTGGGGGAATCACTCTTAAACCACCCAAAACGGGTTAACACTTGTTTTTTTTAATACCCTTATTACTTACAAAAATGGTCCTCGGTGAATTCCACTTCCAGCGAAGGAGATTATGTTTATTTCTCAGGTGCACATTGGGTGCTGTGTGCGTCCGAAAACAGCCCATTTCAACAAAATTACAAAGCTTGGCAGCCTGTGGAGGGTTAATAAACGCTTGTAATATCACACTAAGACCTGCGAGTAGTCAATTTTTCTTGAAAATCTACAAGATGTTTTTAGAGAAATCCACAGAAAATTCGAATTTTAAGATTTTAAGGGGTCTCTCTCTTTATCCTGCCCAAAAAGGGTTAAGACTTCAACTTTTGAATATCCTTACTACTTACAAAAATGTTTCCGTACAGAGTGTGGGCTCGATAAAAGAATGCACTTTTCTTTGTGGCATACCCATTGGGTGCCGTTGGCGTCCAAAAACAGCCCATTTTATCACAATTTTGACTTTCAGCAGCCCATGGAGGGTTAACAAATGCTCCCCTTAGTATTTTGTCCATGCAACTTCTATTGTCACACCAAGTCCTGGGAGTAACAAATTTTTCTTGAAAATCTACAAGGACTCGTTTAGAGAAATCCACGGAAAACATGATTTTTTTAGCTTTATGGGGGTATTGCTGTTTAACCAGTCCAAAACGGGTTAATGCTTGGTTTTATGAACACCCTTATTACTGACAAAAATGATCCTCGGTGAATTCCACTTCCAATAAAGGAAGTTATGTTTATCTCTCATGTATTGTTTGGGTGCAGTGGGGGCCTGAAACCGACCCATTTCATCAAAATTTCGATGTTTGGCAACCTGTGGAGGGTTGCCATATGCATCGCCGAATATCTTGTGTGTATCAAAGGTCGTGTCACAGGCAGGTCTAGAAATGATGAATGTTTAAAAAATATCTACAAGACGTGTTTCGAGAAAGTGCCGATAAACCCCAATTTTGGCATTTTTTTTGCCAATTCTGAGGAATAAGGGTTAAATCGAAAATTCTACTTCGGTACATTTTTAGATTTTGTGCCCCTCTATGCGTGTGCAAAATTTTGTGAAAATCGGTTCGAAAATGGCTTCTGAATTGTACGGACAAAATGTGTGGAAAAAAAAAACAACAAAAAACTAGACTTTATGATTCTGGAGAATCATGGCTTTTCCCGATGAGATTCCATGATTTTTTCATGACCCCACAGTGTCTGATGAATTGTTTTTTAACTGTCTCACTGAAGTTCCTTCATTGATGTTATGAGAAAGGTGAAGATAGTAGTCTCAAATGACACAGTTTGATAAAAAATTGTTTAGGTAAAAACCATCATTAACGGTGGAGTGGGTTAATGTCAATATCGTCCTCCAACAAGTCAATGACCGACAAAAGGAGTTATGTTTGTTTGACACATACTCACTGAGTGCTGTGTCAATTTAAAAAATGTTCCATTTTATCTCAAATGTATCCAAAATATTGATGTCTGCCAGCTTGTAGAGGGTTAACAAGTGCCAACAGGAATATTTATTCATGCAACTTGCAATGTCACACCAAGAACTGTGAATGGCCATTTTTTTCTTTAAAATCTACAAGATGTTTTCAGAGAAATCAAGGGAGAACAGGAATTTTAAGCTTTTGATGGGTATCATTGTTTTTCCAGCCCAAAACGGGGTTAAGTGTTGTTTTTGAAATACTCTTATTACTTCCAAAAATAATTCTCAGTTAATTCTACTTCCACTTATTTTGATCTCTCCTCCCAACTTCGGGTGCTTGTGGGTACGCAAACACAGCCTATTTTATCAACGTTTTGATGTTTGAGAACCTGCATAGGGTTAACAAATGCTTACAGGAATATTTTGTACATGCACCTTGTAATGTCACACTAAGATATGAGAATGGCCATTTTCTCCTGAAAATCTACGGGATGCTTTTAAAGAAATCCTCAGATAACATGTATTTTTAACCTTTTGAGGGGTATCTCTCTTTAACCAGCTCTAAAGGGTTAATGCTTGGTTTTGTGAATATCTTCATCACTTACAAAAATGATCGACGGTGAATTCCACTTCCAATGAAGGAGGTTATGTTTATCTCGTAGGTACACATTTGGTGTTATGGTTGCCCAAGAACAGCCCCATTTTCTCCAAATGTCAATGCTTGGCAGCCTCTGGGGGGTTAACAAATTGCTTACCGAAACATTTTGTTCATGCAACTTGTAATGTCACTCGAAGACCTGCGAATGGTCAATTGCTCTTGAATTTTTTTTTTTTTTGAGAAATCGAGAAATCCACAGAAAACTGGAATTTTAAGCTTTTAAGGGGTATATCTCCTTAACCAGTCAAAAATGGGTTAAGACCTCGATCTTTGAATACATTTACTACTTACAAAAATGTTTCCCTGTCAATTTTGCGTCCGGTAAAAGAAGTTACCTTTCTCTGTTGTATTCCCCATTTGATGTTGTTGTTGTTCAAAACAGACTATTTTTTTCAAAATTTTGACATTTAGCAACCCATGGAGGGTTAACAAATGCTTAGAGGAATAATTTATCCAATCAACTGGTAATGTGACACCATGATCTATCCATGGCCATTTTCTCCTGAAAAACCCTACCAGATGTTTGTAAAGAAATCCAGGGAAAACATAAATTTTTAAGCCTTTGATCGGTTATCACTATTAACAACCACAAAATGGGTTAACGCTTGGTTTTTTGAATACCCTTATTACTTACAAAAATGGTCTTCGGTGAATTCCACTTCCAACAAAGCAGATTATGTTTATTTCTCAGGTACACGTTGGGTGATGTGCGTGCCTGAAAACAGCCCATTTCAACAAAATTACGATGCTTGGCAGCCTCTAGAGGGTTAATAAATGCTCACCGGAATATTTTTGTCCATGCAACTTGTAATATCACACAAAGACCTGCGAGTAGTCAATTTTTCTTGAAAACCTACAGGATGTTTTTAGAGAAATCCACAGAAAATGGGAATTTTAAGATTTTAAGGGGTCTCTCTCTTTAGCTTGTCCAAAATGGGTTAAGACTTCGACTTTTGAATACCCTTACTACTTACAAAAATGCCTTGCGCATAGATTGTGCGCTCGATAAAAGAAGGCACGTTTCTTTGTGGCGTACCCATCGGGTGCTGTTGGCGTCCAAAAACAGCCCATTTTATCACAATTTTGACATTTAGCAGCCCGTGGAGGGTTAACAAATGCTCACCGCAGTATTTTGTCCATGCAACTTCTATTGTCACACCAAGGCCTGGGGAGTGACAAATTTTTCTTGAAAATCTACAAGACTCTTTTAGAGAAATCCACGGAATACACAAATTTTTGAGCTTTTTGGGGGTATTGCTGTTTAACCAGCCCAAAGCGGGTTAACACTTGGTTTTTTGAACACCCTTATTACTGACAAAAATGATCCTCGGTGAATTCCACTCCCAATAAAGGAAGTTATGTATATCTCCCATGTACTGTTTGGGTGCGGTGGGGGCCTGAAACCGGCCTATTTCATCAAAATTTCGATGTTTGGGCAGCCTGTGGAGGGGTTACCATATGCATCGCCTGATATGTCGTGTGTATCAAAGGGCGTGTCATAGACAGGTCTAGCAATTACGAATGTATAAAAAAAATCTACAAGACGTGTTTCGAGAAAGTGCCGATAAACCCCAAGTATGGCAGTTTTTTTGCCAATTCTGACGAAATAAGGGTTAAATCGAAAATTCCGCTTCGGTACATTTTTAGATTTTGTGCCCCTCTATGCGTGTGCAAAATTTCGTGAAAATCGGTTCGAAAATGGCTTCTGAATCGTACGGACAATATGTGTGAAAAAAAAAAAAAAAAAAAAAAAAAAAATAGACTTCATGATTCTGGAGAATCATGGCTTTTTCCCGATTAGATTCCATGATTTTTTCTTGACCCCACAGTGTCTGATGAATTGTTTTTAACTGTCTCACTAAAGTTCCTTCATTGATGTTATGAGAAAGGTGAGTATAGTAGTCTCAAATGACTCGGTTTGGGTTTGATAAAAGAAAATGTTTAGGTAAAACCCATCATTAATGGTAGAATGGGTTAATATCAATATCAATGTTTCCCTATCAGTTTTGCGTCCGGTAAAAGAAGTTATGTTTCTCTATGGCATTTCCATTTGATGTTGTTGGTGTCCAAAAACAGACTATTTCCTCAATTTTTTTACATTTAGCAGCCCATGAAGGGTTAACAAATGCCTACCAGAATAATTGATCCAGGCAACTGGTCATATGACACCAAGACCTATCAACGGCCATTGTCTCTTGAAAACCCCACAAAATGTTTGTAGAAATCCAGGGAAAACGATTTTTTAAGCTTTTGATGGGTATCCCTGTTAACCTCCCCAACAGGGGTTAACGCTTGGCTTTGTGAATACCTTTATTACTTACAAACATGGTCCTCTGTGAATTCCACTTCAAACAAAGGAGATTATGTTTATCTCTCATGTATATATTAGGTGATGTGCATGTCTGAAAACAGTCCCATGTTAACAACTTTACGATGCTTGGCAGCTTGTAGATGGTTAAAAAAACGCTCACCGGAGTATTTTGTCCATGCAACTTGTAACGTCACATAAAGACCTACGAATAGTCAATTTGTCTTGAAACCCTACAAGTTACCGTTAGGGAAATTCACAGAAAATGGGAATTTAAAGCTTTCAAGGGATATCTCTCTTTAGCCTGCCCAAAATGGGTTAAGACGTCGACTTTTGAATACCCTTACTACTTACAAAAATGTTTCCGTATAAATTGTATGCGCGATAAAAGAAGGCACTCTTCTTTGTGGTGTACCCTTTGGGTGCTGTTGGTGTGCAAAAACAGCCCATTTTATCACAATTTTGACCTTCAGCAGCCCGGGGAGGGTTAACTAATGCCGACCGGAATATTTTGTTCATGCGACTTGTAATGTCACACCAAGACCTGCAAATAGCCGATTTTTCTTGAAAACCTACAAGATGTTGTTAGAGAGAAATCCACAGAAAAAGGGTATTTTAAGATTTTAATGGGTATCTCTCTTTTAACCAGCCCAAAATGGGTTAAGACGTCAAATTTTGAATACCCTTACCACTTTCAAAAATATTTTCCGATCAATTTTGCGTCCGATAAATGGAGGCCCCTTTCTCTGTGGTATATCGTTTGGGTGCTGTTGGTGTCTAAAAACAGCCCATTTTATCACAAATGTTACGTTTAGCAGCTCGGGTAGGGTTAACTAATGATGACCGGAATATTTTATCCATGCATCTTGTAATGTCACACCAAGACCTGAGAGTGACCAATTTTTCTTGAAAATCTACAAGACTCGTTTAGAGAAATACACGGAAAACATAAAGTTTTGAGCTTTTTTGGGGTATTGCTGTTTAACCAGCCCAAAACGGGTTAACACTTGGTTTTCTGAACACCCTTATTACTTACAAAAATGATGCTCGGTGAATTCCACTTCCAATAAAGGAAGTTATGTTTACCTCTCGGTTATCGTTTGGGGTGCTGTGGGGGTCTGAAACTGGCCCATTTCATCAAAATTTCGATGTTTGGCAGCCTGTGGAGGGTTACCATATGCATCGCCTAATATGTCGTGTGTATCAAAGGTTGTGTCATATGCGGGTCTAGTAATCATGAATATTTAAAAAAAATCCTAAAGACGTGTTTCGAGAAAGTGCCGATAAACCCCAATTTTGGCAGTTTTTTGCCAATTCTGGCGAAATAAGGGTTAAATCGAAAATTCCGCTTCGGTACATTTTTAGATTGTTTGCCACTCTATGCGTGTGCCAAATTGTGTGAAAAATCGGTTCGAAAGTGGCTTCTGAATCGTACGGACAAAAATGTGTGGGAAAAAAAAAATAAAAAAAAAAATAAAAAAAAAAATTAAAAAAAATAATAATAATAATCCGTAGAAAAACAATAGTCTTTTCCAGAGGGAAAAGCCTAATGAGTACTTTTCTTGCATGTCGCATGGTATACTGTGAAAAAATACTCATGTTACAAATCTACCATTGAAAAATAATATAGCAATCCAATGGTTAATGGCTTGGTCAGTTTTACTTAAAACTTGCTGAAAGAAATTGTTGGATGTGCATAATAAAATTCTTCATTAGGCTTTTCCCTCTGGAAAAGACTATTGTTTTTCTACGGATTATTATTTTTAGGCTTTTCCCTCTGGAAAAGACTATTGTTTTTCTACGGATTATTATTTTTGGGGGGTTTTTTTTTTGGGGGGGGGGGGGGGGGGTTTCCACACATTTTTGTCCGTACGATTCAGAAGCCATTTTCGAACCGATTTTCACACAATTTGGCACACGCATAGAGCGGCAAAAAATCTAAAAATGTACCGAAGCGGAATTTTCGATTTAACCCTTATTTCGCCAGAATTGGCAAAAAACTGCCAAAATTGGGGTTTATCGGCACTTTCTCGAAACACGTCTTTAGAATTTTTTAAATATTCATAATTACTAGACCTGCCTATGACACAACCTTTGATACTCACGACATATTAGGCGATGCATATGGTAACCCTCTACAGGCTGCCAAACATCGAAATTTTGATGAAATGGGCCGGTTTCAGACCCCCAGAGCACCCAAACGATAACCGAGAGGTAAACATAACTTCCTTTATTGGAAGTGGAATTCACCGAGGATCATTTTTGTAAGTAATAAGGGTGTTCAAAAAACCAAGTGTTAACCCGTTTTGGGCTGGATAAACAGCAATACCCCCAAAAAGCTCAAAACTTCATGTTTTCCGTGGATTTCTCTAAACGAGTCTTGTAGATTTTCAAGAAAAATTGGTCACTCTCAGGTCTTGGTGTGACATTACAAGTTCCATGGATAAAATATTCCGGGTCAGCATTAGTTAACCCTCCCCGAGCTGCTAAACGTAAAAATTGTGATAAATGGGCTGTTTTTAGACACCAACAGCACCCAAACGATATACCACAGAGAAAGGGGCCTTCATTTATCGGACGCAAAATTGATCGGAAAATATTTTTGAAAGTGGTAAGGGTATTCAAAATTTGACATCTTAACCCATTTTGGGCTGGTTAAAGAGAGATACCCATTAAAATCTTAAAATACCCGTTATCTGTGGATTTCTCTAACAACATCTTGTAGGTTTTCAAGAAAAATCGGCTATTTGCAGGTCTTGGTGTGACATTACAAGTCACATGAACAAAATATTCCGGTCAGCATTAGTTAACCCTCCCCGGGCTGCTGAAGGTCAAAATTGCGATAAAATGGGCTGTTTTTGCACACCAACAGCACCCAAAGGGTACACCACAAAGAAAAGTGCCTTCTTTTATCGCGCGTACAATTTATACGGAAACATTTTTGTAAGTAGTAAGGGTATTCAAAAGTCGATGTCTTAACCCATTTTGGGCAGGCTAAAGAGAGATATCCCTTGAAAGCTTAAATTCCCATTTTCTGTGAATTTCCCTAACGGTAACTTGTAGGGTTTCAAGACAAATTGACTATTCGTAGGTCTTTATGTGACATTACAAGTTGCATGGACAAAATACTCCGGTGAGCGTTTTTTAACCATCTACAAGCTGCCAAGCATCGTAATGTTGTTAACATGGGGCTGTTTTCAGACACGCACAGCACCTAATGTATACATGAGAGATAAACATAATCTCCTTTGTTTGAAGTGGAATTCACAGAGGACCATTTTTGTAAGTAATAAAGGTATTCAAAAAGCCAAGCGTTAACCCCTTTTGGGGAGGTTAACAGGGATACCCATCAAAAGCTTAAAAAATCGTTTTCCCTGGATTTCTACGAACATTTTGTGGGGTTTTCAAGAGAAAATGGCCGTTGATAGGTCTTGGTTTCATATGACCAGTTGCATGGATCAATTATTCTGGTAGGCATTTTTTAACCCTTCATGGGCTGCTAAATGTAAAAAAAAATTGGGGAAATAGTCTGTTTTTGGACACCAACAACATCAAATGGAAATGCTACAGAGAAACGTAACTTCTTTTACCGGAGGCAAAACTGATGGGAAACATTGATATTGATATTAACCCATTCTACCATTAATGATGGGTTTTACCTAAACATTTTTTTATCAAACCCAAACCGAGTCATTTGAGACTACTATACTCACCTTTCTCATAACATCAATGAAGGAACTTTAGTGAGACAGTTAAAAACAATTCATCCGACACTGTGGGGTCAAGAAAAATCATGTTATCTAATCGGGAAAAGCCATGATTCTCCAGAATCATAAAGTCTAGTTTTTTTTTAGGCTTTTCCCTCTGGAAAAGACTATTGTTTTTCTACGGATTATTAATTTTTTTTTTGGGTTTTTTTTTTTTTTTTTTTTTTTTTTTTTCCACACATTTTTGTCCGTACGATTCAGAAGCCTTTTCGAACCGATTTTCACACAATTTGGCACACGCATAGAGTGGCAAAAAATCTAAAAATGTACCGAAGCGGAATTTTCGATTTAACCCTTAGTTTGGCCAGAATTGGCAAAAAACTGCCAAAATTGGGGTTTATCGGCACTTTCTCGAAACACGTCTTTAGGATTTTTTTTAAATATTCATAATTACTAGACCTGCCTATGACACAACCTTTGATACACACGACATATTAGGCGATGCATATGGTAACCCTCCACAGGCTGCCAAACATCGAAATTTTGATGAAATGGGCCGGTTTCAGACCCCCACAGCACGCAAACGATACCCGAGAGATAAACATAACTTCCTTTATTGGAAGTGGAATTCACCGAGGATCATTTTTGTAAGTAATAAGGGTGTTCAGAAAACCAAGTGTTAACCTGTTTTGGGCTGGTTAAACAGCAATACCCCAAAAAAGCTCAAAACTTCATGTTTTCCGTGGATTTCTCTAAACGAGTCTTGTAGATTTTCAAGAAAAATTGGTCACTCTCAGGTCTTGGTGTGACATTACAAGTTCCATGGATAAAATATTCCGGTCAGCATTAGTTAACCCTCCCCGAGCTGCTAAACGTAAAATTTGTGATAAAATGGGCTGTTTTTAGACACCAACAGCACCCAAACGATATACCACAAAGAAAGGCGCCTTCATTTATCGGACGCAAAATTGATCGGAAAATATTTTTGTAAGTGGTAAGGGTATTCAAAATTTGACGTCTTAACCCATTTTGGGCTGGTTAAAGAGAGATACCCATTAAAATCTTAAAATACCCGTTTTCTGTGGATTTCTCTAACAACATCTTGTAGGTTTTCAAGAAAAATCGGCTATTTGCAGATCTTGGTGTGACAGTACAAGTCGCATGAACAAAATATTCCGGTCGGCATCAGTTAACCCTCCCCGGGCTGCTGAAGGTCAAAATTGCGATAAAATGGGCTGTTTTTGCACACCAACAGCACCCAAAGGGTACACCACAAAGAAAAGTGCCTTCTTTAACACGCGTACAGTTTATACGGAAACATTTTTGTAAGTAGTAAGGGTATTCAAAAGTCGACGTCTTAACCCATTTTGGGCAGGCTAAAGCGAGATATCCCTTGAAAGCTTTAAATTCCCATTTTCTGTGAATTTCCCTAATGGAACTTGTAGGGTTTCAAGACAAATTGTCTATTCGTAGGTCTTTATGTGACATTACAAGTTGCATGGACAAAATACTCCGGTGAGCGTTTTTTAACCATCTACAAGCTGCCAAGCATCGTAATGTTGTTAACATGGGACTGTTTTCAGACACGCACAGCACCTAATGTATACATGAGAGATGAACATAATCTCCTTTGTTTGAAGTGGAATTCACAGAGGACCATTTTTGTAAGTAATAAAGGTATTCAAAAAGCCAAGCTTTAACCCCTGTTGGGGAGGTTAACAGGGATACCCATCAAAAGCTTAAAAAATCGTTTTCCCTGGATTTCTACAAACATTTTGTGGGGTTTTCAAAAGAAAATGGCCGTTGATAGGTCTTGGTGTCATATGACCAGTTGCATGGATCAATTATTCTGGTAGGCATTTGTTAACCCTTCATGGGCTGCTAAATGTAAAAAAGTTGAGGAAATAGTCTGTTTTTGGACCCCAAGAACATCAAATGGAAATGCCACAGAGAAACGTGACTTCTTTTACAAGACGCAAAACTGATAGGGAAACATTGATATTGATATTAACCCATTCTACCATTAATGATGGGTTTTACCTAAACATTTTTTTATCAAACCCAAACCGAGTCATTTGAGACTACTGTACTCACCTTTCTCATAACATCAATGAAGGAACTTTAGTGAGACAGTTAAAAACAATTCATCAGACACTGTGGGGTCAAGAAAAATCATGGAATCTAATCGGGAAAAGCCATGATTCTCCAGAATCATAAAGTCTAGTTTGTAGATTTTTTTAAAACATTCGTCATTGCTAAACCTGTCTGTGACACACCCTTTGGTACACACTACATATCAGGCGATGCATATGGTAACCCTCCACAGGCTGCCAAACATCGAAATTTTGATGAAATAGGCCGGTTTCAGGCCCCCACTGCACCCAAACAATACACGAGAGATAAACATAACTTCCTTTATTGGGAGTGGAATTCACCGAGGATCATTTTTGTCAGTAATAAGGGTGTTCAAAAAACCAAGCGTTAACCCGCTTTGGGCTGGTTAAACAGCAATACCCCCATAAAGCTCAAAAATTTGTGTTTTCCGTGGATTTCTCTAAACGAGTCTATTAACCCATTCTACCATTAATGATGGGTTTTACCTAAACATTTTTTTTTTATCAAACCCAAACCTAGTCGTTTGAGACTACTATACTCACCTTTCTCATAACATCAATGAGGGAACTTCAGTGAGACAGTTAAAAACAATTCATCAGACACTGTGGGGTCATGAAAAATCATGGAATCTAATCGGGAAAAGCCATGATTCTCCAGAATCATAAAGTCTAGTTTTTTGGGTTTTTTTTTTTTTTTTTTTTTTCCACACATTTTGTCCGTACGATTCAGAAGCCATTTTCGAATCGATTTTCACGAAATTTTGCACACATATAGAGGGGCACAAAATCTGAAAATGTACCGAAGCGGAATTTTCGATTTAACCCTTATTTCGTCAGAATGGGCAAAAAACTGCCAAAATTGGGGTTTATCGGCACTTTCTCGAAACACGTCTTGTAGATTTTTTTTATACATTCGTAATTGCTAGACCTGTCTGTGACACGCCCTTTGATACACACGACATATCAGGCGATGCATATGGTAACCCTCCACAGGCTGCCAAACATCTAAATTTTGATGAAATAGGTCGGTTTCAGGCCTCCACTGCACCCAAACAATACAAGAGAGATAAACATAACTTCCTTTATTGGGAGTGGAATTCACCGAGGATCATTTTTGTCAGTAATAAGGGTGTTCAAAAAACCAAGCGTTAACCCGCTTTGGGCTGGTTAAACAGCAATACCCCCATAAAGCTCAAAAATTTGTGTTTTCCGTGGATTTCTCTAAACGAGTCTTGTAGATTTTCAAGAAAAATTTGTCACTCCCAGGCCTTGGTGTGACAATAGAAGTTGCATGGACAAAATACTGCGGTGAGCATTTGTTAACCCTCCACGGGCTGCTAAAAGACAAAATTGTGATAAAATGGGCTGTTTTTGGACGCCAACAGCACCCAATGGGTACGCCACAAAGAAATGTTCCTTCTTTCATCGAGCGCATAATCTATACGCAAACATTTTTGTAAGTAGTAAGGGTATTCAAAAGTCGAAGTCTTAACCCATTTTGGACAGGCTAAAGAGAGAGACCCCTTAAAATCTTAAAATTCCCATTTTCTGTGGATTTCTCTAAAAACATCCTGTAGGTTTTCAAGAAAAATTGACAACTCGCAGGTCTTTGTGTGATATTACAAGTTGCATGGACAAAATATTCCGGTGAGCGTTTATTAACCTTCTAGAGGCTGCCAAGCATCGTAATTTTGTTGAAATGGGCTGTTTTCAGGCACGCACATCACCCAACATGTACCTGAGAAATAAACATAATCTCCTTTGTTGGAAGTGAAATTCACCGAAGACCATTTTTGTAAGTAATAAGGGTATTCAAAAAACCAAGCGTTAACCCATTTTGTGGTTGTTAATAGTGATACCCATCAAAGGCTTAAAAATTTATGTTTTCCCTGGATTTCTTTACAAACATCTGGTAGGGTTTTCAAGAGAAAATGGCCATTGATAGGTCATGGTGTCACATTACCAGTTGATTGGATAAATTATTCCTCTAAGCATTTGTTAACCCTCCATGGATGCTAAATGTCACGATTTTGAAAAAATAGTCTGTTTTTGAACAACAACAACATCAAATGGGAATACAACAGAGGAACGTAACTTCTTTTACCGGACGCAAAACTGACAGGGAAACATTCTTGTAAGTAGTAAATGTATTCAAAGATCGAGGTCTTAACCCATTTTTGACTGGTTAAGGAGATATACCCCTTAAAAGCTTAAAATTCCAGTTTTATGTGGATTTCTCGATTTCTCAAAAAAAAAATTTCAAGAGCAATTGACCATTCGCAGGTCTTCGAGTGACATTACAAGTTGCATGAACAAAATGTTTCGGTAAGCATTTGTTAACCCCCCAGAGGCTGCCAAGCATTGACATTTGGAGAAAAAGGGCTGTTCTTGGGCAACCATAACACCAAATGTGTACCTAGGAGATAAACATAACCTCCTTCATTGGAAGGGGAATTCTACGTCGATCATTTTTGTAAGTAATGAAGATATTCACAAAACCAAGCATTAACCCTTTAGAGCTGGTTAAAGAGAGATACCCCTCAAAAGGTTAAAAAATCATGTTATCTGAGGATTTCTTTAAAAACATCCCGTAGATTTTCAGGAAAAATGGCCATTCTCATATCTTAGTGTGACATTACAAGGTGCATGTACAAAATATTCCTGGAAGCATTTGTTAACCCTATGCAGGTTCTCAAACATCAAAATGTTGATAAAATAGGCTGTGTTTGCGTACCCACAGCACCCGAAGTTGGGACGAGAGATCAAAATAAGTGGAAGTAGAATTCACTTAGAATTATTTTTGGAAGTAATAAGAGTATTCAAAAAACAACACTTAACCCGTTTTGGGCTGGAAAAACAATGATACCCATCAAAAGCTTAAAATTCCTGTTCTCCCAGGATTTCTCTGAAAACATCTTGTAGATTTTAAAGAAAAAATGGCCATTCACAGTTCTTGGTGTGACATTACAAGTTGCATGAATAAATATTCCTGTTGGCACTTGTTAACCCTCTACAAATTGCCAGACATCAATATTTTGGATACATTTGAGATAAAATGGAACATTTTTAAATTGACACAGCACTCAGTGAGTATGTGTCAAATAAACTTAACTCCTTTTGTCGGTCATTGACTTGTTGGAGGACGATATTGACATTAACCCACTCCACCGTTAATGATGGTTTTTACCTAAACAATTTTTTATCAAACTGTGTCATTTGAGACTACTATCTTCACCTTTCTCATAACATCAATGAAGGAACTTCAGTGAGACAGTTAAAAACAATTCATCAGACACTGTGAGGTCATGAAAAATCATGGAATCTCATCGGGAAAAGCCATGATTCTCCAGAATCATAAAGTCTAGTTGTTTTTTGTTTTTTTTTTTCCACACATTTTGTCCGCACGATTCAGAAGCCATTTTCGAACCGATTATTACAAAATTTTGCACACTCATAGAGGGGCACAAAATCTAAAAATGTACTGAAGCGGAATTTTCGATTTAACCCTTATTTCGTCAGAATTGGTAAAAAACTGTCAAAATTGGGGTTTATTGGCAGTTTCTCGAAACACGTCTTGTAGATTTTTTTTAAACATTCATCATTGCTAGACCTGCCTGTGATACGACCATTGATACACAAGACATATCAGGCAATACATACGGTAACCCTCCACAGGCTGCCAAACATCAAAATTTTGATGAAATGGGCTGTTTCTTAGCCCCCACAGCACCCAAACGACACACAAGAGATAAACTATTGGAAGTGACATTCACCGAGGATCATTTTTGTCAGTGATAAGGGTGTTCATAAAACCAAGTGTTAACTCGTTTTGGGCTGATTAAACAGCAATACCCCCAAAAAACTAAAAAATTCATGTTTTCCGTGGATTTCTCTAAACGAGTCTTGTAGATTTTCAAGAAAAATTTATCACTCCCAGGCCTTGGTGTGACAATAGAAGTTGCATGGACAAAATACTGCGATGAGCATTTGTTAACCCTCCACAGGCAGCTAAATGTCAAAATTGTGATAAAATGGGCTGTTTTTGGACGCCAACAGCACCCAATGGGTATGACACAAAGACAAGTGCTTTCTTTTATCGAGCGCACAATCTATACGGAAACATTTTTGTAAGTAGTAAGGGTATTCAAAAGTTGAAGTCTTAACCCATTTTGGGCAGGTTAAAGAGAGAGACCCCTTAAAATCTAAAAATTTCCATTTTCTGTGGATTTCTCGAAAAACATCCCGTAGGTTTTCAAGAAAAATTGACTATTGACTACTCGCAGGTCTTTGTGTGACATTACAAGTTGCATTGACAAAATATTCCGGTGAGCATTTATTAACCCTCTACAGGCTGCCAAGCATCATAATTTTGTTGAAATTTGCCTGTTTTCGGACACGCACAGCACGTAATGTATGTCCGAGAGATACACATAATCTCCTTTGTTGGAAGTGGAATTCAATGAGGACCATTTTTGTAAGTAATAAGGGTATTCAAAAACCCAAACGTTAACCCCTTTTGGGGTGGTTAATGGCAATACCCATCAAAAGCTTAAAAAATCATGTTTTCCCTGGATTTCGTTACAAACATCTTGCAAGTTTTCAACAGAAAATGGCCATTGATAGGTCTTGGAGTCACATTACCGGTTGCATGAATAAAATATTCCGGTAAGCATTTGTTAACCCTCCATGGTTTGCTAAATGTCAACATTTTGAAAAACTAGTCTGTTTTTGGACATCAACAGACGCAAATGGGAATGCCACAGAGAAACATAACTTCATTTACCGGACGTAAAACTGATAGAGAAAAATTTTAGTAAGTAGTAAGGGTATTCAAAAATCGAGGTCTTAACCCATTTTCGCCTGGTTAAGATTACCCCTTAAAAGCTTAAAATTCCCATTTTCTGTGGATTTCTCCAAAAAATCTAGTAAGTATTCAAGAAAAATTGACCATTTGCAAGTCTTGGACTGACATTTCAAGTTGCATGGACAAAATATTCCGGTAAGCGTTTGTTAACCTTCCAGACGTGCAAAGCATAGAAATATTGAGAAAATGGGCTGTTCTTGGGCACCCATTGCACCCATTGTGTACCTGCGAGATAAACATAACCTCCTTCTTTGGAAGTGGAATTCCCCGAGGATCATTTTCGTAAGTAATGAAGGTATTCACAAAACAAAGCATTAACCCGTTTAGGGCTGGTTACAGATCGATACCCCTCAAAAGGTTACAAATTCATGTTATCCGAGGATTTCTCTAAAAACATCTCGTAGATTTTCAAGAAAAATGGCCATTCTCAGATCTCAGTGTAACATTACAAGTTGCATGTACAAAATATTCCTGTAAGCATTTGTTAACCCTATGCAGGTTTTCAAACATCAAAATATTGATAAAATGGGCTGTGTTTGCGTACCCACAGCACCCGAAGTTGAAAGGAGAGATCAAAATAAGTGGAAGTAGAATTCACTGAGAATAATTTTTGGAAGTACTAAGAGTATTCCAAAAAGAATACTTAACCCGTTTTGGTCTGGATAAACAATTATACCCATCAAAAGCTTAACATTCATGTTCTCCCTGGATTTCTCTGAAAACATCTTGTAGATTTTAAAGAAAAAATGGTCATTCACAGTTCTTGGTGTGACATTACCAGTTGCATGAATAAATATTCCTGTTAGCACTTGTTAACACTCTACAAGCTTCCAGACATCAATATTTTGGATACATTTGAGATAAAATGGACCATTTTCAAATAGACACAGCAGTCAGTGGGTATGTGTCAAAGAAACATAACTCCTTTTGTCAGTCATTGACTTGTTGGACGACGATATTGACATTAACCCACTCCACCGTTAATGATGGTTTTAACCTAAACATTTTTTTTATCAAACTGTGTCATTTGAGACTACTATACACACCTTTCTCATAACATCAACGACGGAACTTCAGTGAGACAGTTAAAAACAATTCATCAGACACTGTGGGGTCAAGACAAATCATGGATTCTCATCGGGAAAAGCCATGATTCTCCAGAATCATAAAGTCTATTTTGACTTTGTATTTGATAAAACCAGCTCCAGTTAAGGGGTGAGCAGCCTGGTATCATCAGTGCTGAAATGAGAGGAATTTTCCTGTGTTCATCCTGCAACTTATTCCCACTGCTGCTGTACATCATCACTATATGTATCAGTTTGTCCATCATATTTACTCAGTTTATGATGTTTAGCCTATTGTTAGTGACATTTCTGATTTATTATTTGGCTGTATTCATGTTGATCTGCATTCTCGTTATTGAGAGCAATCTTTTCTTTTTGTACATTAAAAATTTTTGTCTGTTGAAAAGAGTAATAAGATAAATAGACTGTGGATTCTGTTGTACTAGTAATTTATTTTATCAAAAATGCAACAGGCACTACATGTTGTGTACATAGTTTCATGTACAAATGATGCAATAAGATCATAGATTGTAAGCTGAAATAAATGTTTGAAACATGCGAAAATACTGTACAGAATTCTCTTCACCATTCAAAATCACCTAACTACCCCAAAATGGCCAAATGTGGATACCTCAAAGACCTGGTTAATTTGATAGTATACCATGCTCGCCGATGTAAAACCCTATGAAAAGCCTGTATGTTAAATTTTAGTTTTAACTCCACTACTGGTTAAAAAATTTTACACCTATATTCGGAAGTTCAGCCAACTTGACCTTTGGCTTGACGCAATTTGCTAACTTTGATACATTCACACTTCGCGATGTTTCATTCAAACATACGACATTTTGCGGTACTATCTACTATGTGGAATGATTTATTAAGTTTAAAATACCTACAATTAAATATTTAAAATAAAATTTAAGAATTAAGAATAATTTGACTGCAAAAGCAAGGTAAATTCAATCAACTTTGACTATATGCCTAGCTGCCAATCAAGCATTCGCATGCAGATGGTAGTACTGCCCACTGGCACAGATGTAAACAAAACAAACCTGTGTGCTTGCGATAGAAGGTGTCGTTTTTTCTCCATTTTAAGTGACAAAGTTGATTATTAAGAGCATGGTATAAATAAAACAAATAGATACTCGGGCTGGTAATCTACTCGTGGTTTAAATCTGATTACCAGCCCTAATACCTATTTATTCAATATTTCACTGTCTGTCCCAAGAACTTCAAGTTAACAAGTTTTGAGTATACATAGGTCGATCACATCAACTACATCAATTAATGAAAATATCCAAATTGTCCCTTAGTATTCAAGATTCAATAATTTCATCCAGCAGCTGTGTCTATAATCTTGGTTATTTCATGGATGAACATTTGACAGCTGATGAACATGTTAAGCACATTTGAGTTCATTTTTTCATCTAAATAATATCAGTAAAATTTAACCTTTCATTGACGCAGAAACATAAGAGCAGCTTGTTCACAACTTTGTTACTCGTTGCCTTGACTATTGCAACTCTCTTTTGATAGGTTCTAAAAACTCCACTCTTGAAAATCTGCAGCACATCCAAATTTCTGTGGCAAATTTGTTGAAGTATGATTTAGAAATTTGTTGAAACCAAAGCCCTGGGGTCATGTTCAGGAATGTTGTGACACTTAAGGCTTTACATTTCAACACTGTGGGTAATGAGGAAAATATATAACAATCTTCTTTTCCCAAAGCACTGCTCCAAAAGCTTCCACTTATGATAGATACCATCCTTGTAAGTTAGTTCAGATTGAACCCCTAGCATCAAATTTAAGGGTGGCACAGAATTTCAGTATTTAACAACAAAGAAAATGGAAAAAACATTAAAAAATCTTAAAACCGCTGCTCCAAATGCTTTCATATTTGCCATATTTATGGGGCCATGGGGCCTTTAGGTAAACCTTCTCATCCCAAACCACTGTTCAAAAGGCTTTAATGTTTGATATATAACACCTTTCTAATGACAATTCACATATTTGTTCAATTCAAACCCATGGCATCAAATCTTGGAGTGACACGGGGTTCCAGGTTTTAACACTATGGGTAATGGAGAAAACATAGAAAAATCTTCTTCTCTCACACCATTACTCCTAATGCTTCCATTCTTAGTGAAAAGGGTAATTATACAGGACCCTTTACAGATTTAGTTTTGTGCACCCTGTGTTTCAGTGCCCTAACAATTTGGACCATTTTTCATTTTCTTTTCTTTAACAGAAATGAGCCTCCAAATCCTGTTTTCTTTGAGGGACACTTTAGGTGTATTTTTATAAATATAAATTATTTGAAGTGAAATTTGTAATATATATCAGTATGATGGGTATAAAAAAAATTTTTTTTACAAAGTGATTATTTAGGCCAAATAAAAAAATGCATTGGTTCTCAAGCAATTAAGTCTTCAAATCAAAGCGGAGGGGGGGCTTTTATCGTTATTGTTTATTTTTTTTTTTTTTTTTGCTAATTGGTTGAGTGCTGTAAGTCCATATTTGGGCTCCATTCTTAAGTGCAGGTGCCACAGCATGTTAACCTCAAAAATTTTTTTTAGGGAAATGGCATGGATTTCAGGGAAAAGTTTGTGCAAAGGAAAATACTGTATTCAACCAGTGACTACCACTAAAATACTGTCAAAGGGAAGTCTGGGAGTTTCCCAAGCATTCCAGGAATGTTAACATGTCTGAGGTACCACAAATTAAAGGGTTCATAATCTGTGGATATGGTTGGGGGCGCAGTGGCATTGCGGTAACCGGTTCTCGTCCGATCACCGAAGTTAAGCAACGTTGAGCCCAGTTAGTCCTCAGATAGGTGACCATCTGAGTGATCGATTCAGACTCCTGCGTTGTGTCCTTGGGCAAGGCACTTAACCCCGATTGTCTACATGGGGGCATGATGACGTCGTGTACTAAGGCGTACTGCACGTCCATGGTGCGCATGTCTTCAACCAATCTAACCCTGCCTGTGCTGCAGTGCAGAGTTACGATGTTGGGGAGCTGGCAGCTGCTCGTCGTTGCTCGGTGGTTCTCTCCGGGTACTCCGGCTTCCTCCACCAGTAAAGCTGTCACGGTCGTGATTAGCCATTGTGCATAAGTGTGTGACCTTAAACACCAATAAATAAATAATACTGTGGATATGGTTCACATTATGTTTGAAGTGAATTTATTCCGTCTGCACAGAGCTTCCTTGTTACAGTTGTCATGTCAATCCCATAAACTGTAACAAGGCAAAGACGCGAACAAAGTATGGAATCCAAGAAAAATTTTGCACTCTAGAAGTTAACTGGTAGAGTGCTGGAAGTCCATATTTGGGCTTTATTCTAAAGTGCTGGTACCACAATTTAAAGGCTTCATATTGTGTGAATGTGCTTTATATTATCTTTGAAGTGATACTATTTTATCTGTTAGTATTTGCCTTGTAATCTGCCTTGTTACAATTTATGGGAGAGTGCCCAATGGCACTCACCCCAAAATTGTAAAAAGGCAAAGATGCACAAAGAAATTTTAAGGATCAAAAATAACTTATGCACTCTACCAGTTAATAAAGAAATATGAGTTACATGATTTGTTCAGTTATATTTATACACCTTTTTCAAAAAATAAGTTCTGTTCTTATAATATTTGATTTATTTTCTGAAGAATATAAATAACAAAGTGGTTGTTTATTAAAAAAAATTAGAATGAACAGACACTGAATTTTGATCATGTGCAAATGAAAAAACATCAATCAAAAATAGTAAATTATTGAAGTCTTATGATTTCATACTCATGATCGATAAAAAAAACGTTCCAGCTATGGGCCTTAATTTCAATGAGGGATAGGCTTTTTTTTTTGGGGGGGGGGGAGGCAGGGGGAGGATGGAAGCCTTATATAGTCATTTGTGTTGTATTATTAAGTATTTTTAACAATTGTTTTAGGTAAGTTTATTAGCTACTGGTCACGATTGTCCAAAGGTTAACTTGCAATATGATAACAAGGATGGTTTCAATGATGTGTTGAATTTGGTGAAAAAACATATGAAAAAAGAAGTTGTGGTTGAAAAAGTGGATGATGACAAAACCAGAAAAGTTGCTTTTCAGGTACTGTTTACTGTATATATCTATAGTTATATTTTACTACTTTCTCAGAAAGATTCCAATTACAAAATATTTGGCACAAGTGTTAAAAAACTTTTAATATTCCAGTCCCCATTGGAACTGCTTTAATACCATAAACTGCATAATGAAATGCAAACCACTCTATATTTTTATACTGTACCAATGACTCAGACATAGCTGGTGCTAACTCTAAATTATTCAGAGCCACAAATCCCCCCCCCCCCCCTCCCAATCCCCAAAATTTGCATCCAAAACAAAAATCCAATGTCTTGTATGGTCCTCCATACTTTTGTCCACTGCGCATGTGCAGTGTTAAGGAAGTACCGAAATTGGCGCCAAATCCTCATTCTTTGTTTGGCCCTTCTATCAATAACATCTCACTGATATCTGTGCTAAAAATCTCAGTTAAAATGATGCCAGACTCAAAATCATGATGGAAATGGTGGATCCAAGGATGAAATAAGAGGATGAGAGGAAGGAACAGTGGAAGGATGTGTTCAGGGCTGTAACTTATAATTTTTATGTAAAATTATTTCATGTTCCCTAATTTCGGGGCATGGGCCTGATGTTTTCATTCTTGCTATGAAATCTCCACTGTTTGTTAAGTGTTTCCTCTCTCCCTTTCCTTGAAACCCTATTTGATAATCTCCCAATGCTTTTGGTATAATTTTTAAAATTTTTTTATTGAAGTTTCTTGGGAGTTTTAGCATAGTTACAGAATATTTATTCTGTCATCCCCATAGTTACATCCTCACCCTTGGGGCGTTTAGGCATTTTGGTCATGCATCTACCATCTGATGTATTGCAGCTTCTTCTGTGGAAGATTCTGTTTTACATCAGGATAGTGTTTTAAATTGGTTACTGATTTCGGGCCATGTTTTTCAGTGCCTGGAGTCTTGTTTGTGTTTTTTATTGACTTTTGCTTACATTGACAACGGTTACTTTCTGTTAGTGATTCCTTGCCTTCTGTAAGGTTTATTTTATAGTCAGATACATTAATATTGTCCATAAGTGTAACATTAATTTTTAAAAATGTTTTAAAATTTTTGTCCACACTTAAGCTTTTTTGGGATCCATTTGGGCTCATCGTTCCCTTTGGGAACTTGGGCTCATGTCAAATTTTT
The DNA here is from genome assembly GCA_031216915.1 of Pictodentalium vernedei. Lineage (NCBI taxonomy): Eukaryota > Metazoa > Mollusca > Scaphopoda > Dentaliida > Dentaliidae > Pictodentalium > Pictodentalium vernedei. The sequence goes on from CM062288.1 coordinate 92,333,255, forward strand.
TCGAAAATTTTCTTTTGAATTATTTTTTGAAATTTTGTTGTGGATTGCATTAGGCCATAAAGAAAGAACCTCTGTTTCTCAGGTCCGTGTGCATGGTCATTTTTGGTGCGCATGCAACCTTTTTATGACACCAAAAAATCTTCAAAAAAAATTTGAGATATTGTGCTCATTTCGGTAAATCGATATCGATGCGTTCGCAAATTTTAAATTAACACACTTCAAGCTTTTTCTACATCATACTTTAATAAAGTGGGTGGGTTTTAGCAATATTCACGACAGAAAGTGTTTTATTCTGTAAAAGGTAAGTCATAATGACAGCAAGAAGGAAGGAGTCTTTCAGTCTGACAATAAACAGTCACAAAGGGGAATGGTCGATTCGCACCACGTTTGATTCGCACCAACCCTCAGAAAGTCTGCAAAGTCTGGTGCTATGTTGAATGAAACACAGTCTCCTGACATTTATTTTTAATAACATTTGTATTGTAAATGGTCGTCATTGGGAATTTGTGTACTGTTATTTGAAACCGTTACGAGTTTCCCAGTTAATTTAAATAAATGCATTTGAGATGCAGGATAATTGGATAACTAATAGTAACCGTTGCTTGATATAAAAGTAACAGTCATAGTTGAAAATAAATCGCATATAGGCAGGTATGTGCGGTCGAATTGGTTAATAAAAACACGCAAACATTCGTTTTGTATTTCATTTTCAGATTTAAAAAAAATATGATTTATGGATGAACTGCCTGTTCAAATGGGTTGTGATAATTTTGAATATAATGGGGAAAAATTGCGATTCACGATTTTATTAAGCAGGCTGTGAATGAATTTTTTTTTTTTGTAAAATAAATCTCTGAAAGTTGGCACTTCGACATTTGATTTGTCCCAAAAACGTTTCAATCCGAGACGTTTCACCCATGAGGCATTTCGGGACTTTCGTCCTGTTTTATAATTTTCACGTTTCACTGAAAAAACAAACATTCAAACCCCACTTCATTAACTACCCAACACCCCCTATGGTGAATAACCAATATATTTGCGAAATTTTGCGTGGTCCACCAGGCATTTGGGTAGGCGTCAAATTACCACAAACAACCTCTCGGGGAGAAAAGAAAAAGAAAAAAAAAACAACGCCCGCCCGCATGCTTTTGGGGGAAAAATGGCCTGAGAAACAGACAATCAACTTTGTATGGCCTTATCATTATGTATCTTTTCTTTGTATTTTCAAGGGTTAGTGCGAGTACTATGGCTGTATAATATTTTTTAATTATGAAAGAATATTGTTCAAATTGTAAATCAAGGAAGTCTTCCTCTGATTCTCATGCTCATTGTATTTGCTGTAGTCACTGTACTCGCACTAATTCTTGTTCAATTTGTGCCAGTTGGGATGACAAACGTTGGAGACGTGTGTCACAGTATATTGTTAGTGGTGAGAGGTCGATACCAGTCCTCTCACCACAGGGTCACTCTAGTTTTTCAGTCTCTTTTTCAGAGGAACAAGAACAGGGTGATGTTTCCGTGATGTCTTCCGGAAGTGTGCTGCCGTCGTCGCAAATCACGAAGAGCTAGTGGCTTAAGTGCTCAAGGAAATCAGACAAGTGCCTAGATCCTTAGTAGGATTGACAGCCTTGTTGCCAGCTAGCTCGACCTGAGGATCTATCACTCATAATGTGGGTGATGTGACGCTGGGTATGTCCGTTGCGGTCCAGGAGAGGAGAAACGGTGTTGCAAGCACTATAATCCCGGATCACGCACACCCTGCAATGATGGATCAGAGGATGGATCAGAGGAAGCCAGTTAGTCTGGTAGCTAGCTCGTTCAGGTCTACCCGGACCACAAGCTAGAGAGGCCACCTCTCTCTTACAACATCTGGAGCCAGATGTTGTTGTACATAACGTTTGTCAGCTGGAGATTACGTCCACTCCTCCTGTTCGGGACACTCCATCGCATAGACCATCAGGGTTGGCTAGACTATTGCCTTCCTCTTCCATACGCCACCACACACGACCTCACCTTGGCTATGTGACCTCAGATATCCAGCCTGCTTCGCCGACAAAGGATTCCATGTCGACCAGGTCACTCCATCCGGTAGCCAAGGACACAAGGCCTCACCAGTCGGGGCGTATGCATAAAAGGAGTATGCAAGCGGTACCGTCCCAAGAGCTTCCAGCGGCTAAACAACGTAAGACCGCAGCTCCACAGGCCTCCATGACGGACTTGCTATCACAGATAGCGCAACTCATCACAGCATCCCAGCAACCTTAGGAAACTCTTTCAGATCAGGAACTGTCTGAGGAAGCTGGGTCGATATGTTCCCCTGCAGTGTCAGATAGGGATGACCGAGATTCACATCTGGTCCAGTTGGATGGTGAAAGAGAATCTGCGGAGCTGGATTTTTCCCTTCTGGAACGACATAAGGTGGCGGTAGATTTTATCCATCAACACCTTCCAGAGGTTGTTCCATCAGACCAGAGAGCTGCGATACCAGATAAGAGACTGATAGCATCACTGGATACAGACTTTTTTGGCCGGACCAAGGATGTCGTTACTGAGTTTCCGGTCCAGTCCAGCAATGTCTCACGGATGTCTGAATTGCTGAATGACGCTATTTTTAGGTTAGCCTCTAAGACAGGCAGAACCAGTTTCTTATCGCAACGTACTCTTCATCTGCCATTCATCAACAATAGGAAATTTGAAACGGCAGGAAAGGGCGTTCCGAGCATTCCGAAAGTTTCTCTGCATTTAGACGACCAAGCTGAAGACTTGGAGTTGTCTTTGCTGGCGTGTATGTCAATTCTCTCCAGTATGTTGGAGACGACATTCTCATCTAACAGAGCCAGTTTAGGCACTTTATCATATGCAGATCACCTTACCAGAGCGTTAGCGTAACGTCTCAATGGTAAAGAATTCCAGGATGTTCAAACTTCCTTGAGAGTTCTTTTCTAGGGCAATCTCCATGTGTAACTCCACCCTTTCAGTGGCAAATTTAGAGTTAGTCAGACGTGATGCTGCCCTGGCTTCATCCTCTAGGGTGGATTCTAAGGTGAAAAACTCTCTCCGAGTCGCTCCAGTTTCAGGAGAACTTCTCTTTGATGGTAAGCTTTCATTAATGTATGATCAGATTACCAAGAAAGCTTCAGATTCTCTGCTCTTTAAGTCCATTGCTAAGAAACCGGACTCAGCAGAGAGGAATAAGTCAGGAACTTCTGGGGCGAGTACGTGCAAGGGAAGCTCCTATAGAGGATCTAAAAAATCCTCTAGCTCTTACTCTAGAGACCGTCAGAGTAGCAACTCAGGTAGGGGACGTAATGCTGGGCGAGACAACCGGTCAGATGCCCGTAGGTCGACTGGTCGAGGTGTGGGTCGGGGAGTACGTAGTTTCCCCTCCTGCAAGCCTCGCAGGTCGAGGAGGTGAAGGTCAGAACCTCTATTGCGCTCCTGTGGGCGGAAAGCTGTCAAGATTCTTAACCATTTGGTTGTCAATTACGGACGACCGATGGGTACAGGCGGTTATTTCGGAAGGTCTACAACTGTCCTTCGGAGAAAAACCTCCGTTAACATGAAGTCCACGATGGACTCAACTTCCGTCCCACCTGCAGAAGAGAGATTCACTTCTATCAGAGGTGCAATCTCTTCTGGAGAAGAACGCAATAGAGATCGTAGAAAACCAGGAATCTCCCGGTTTTTACAGTCACCTGTTCCTGGTACCAAAACCAGATGGCGCGTTCCATCCAGTTATAGATCTGAGCTGGATAAACAAGCTGATCATGGCTCCAAAATTTTGTATGGAGACTACGCTATCAGTGAGAGCGAGCATTCGAGTGAAGGATTATGTTGCGAGCATAGATCTCAAGGATGCGTACGTTCACGTCATGGTACATCCGACGTTTAGAAAGTACCTTCGTTTTGCTGTCCTAGGAGTCGTTTATCAGTTCTGAGCAATGTGCTTCGGACTGAATCTTGCACCCAGGGCCTTCACTCGAATAATGAACCCGATAATGACTCATTTCTGAGCTGATTCATCTGCGGGAACATCGGCCTACTTGGACGACATTCTTCAGAGGTACGGCAACAGATTAACTCTTCAGAATGATGTTCAGAGTCTGCTTCAATTGCTCCAACGTCTCGGTCTCATAGTAAACGAAAAGAAGTCGGATCTAGTTCTGTCCAAGTCGTTCATTCACTTGGGAATGAGCTTCGAGACACACAACAATCTGGTTCTTCTTCTGTTATCCAGAGCGAAATTAGTCAGTTATTATGCTCGCTTTTGTCTACACTCAAATTAAGTAACAGCGAGAAAATTTATGCGACTGATAGGTTTGTGCGGAACCGCCGTGGATCTTATTCCGATGGGGCGTTTACGCACTCGTCCACTCAGATATTTTTCGCTCAGAATTGGAGTGTGAAGATTCATTCGCTCGAAATGAACATCGTTTTGTCGAACCAAGTAAAACAAGAGATTCAGACTTGGGCAGATATTCAGTGGTTAACTCAGGGAGTTCCACTGCAACAGCCAGATCCGATTTTTACGATTATTACGGATGCGAGTCAAACAGGTTGGGGTGCGACATTGAGCCCAACAGATTTGAGGTGCCTGGGTCTTTGGAATCCGCAGTTTCTGAACATGCACATAAACATCAAAGAGATGATGTAAATTTGGCTTGTGCTACGTCATTGGATGAACATAATTCAGAATTCACATGTTCAAATACTGTCCGACAATTCGACAGTAGTAGCGTACATTCGGAACTAGGGAGGCACTCATTCCATTCCGTTATTCAACTTAATGGAAAGAATCCTTCTGTTTGCCCTAGAGCATCATGTTCTTCTGTTGGTCTGTCATATTCCGGGTCATCCGAACGTTCTAGCGGACTCTTTTTCTCGGAAAGGTCACATGTTGCCATCAGAATGGATTCTCAACAAGCGAGTATTCAATCAGATCTGCTACCAATTGGATCATCCAATGATAGACTTGTTTGCGACGCATCTCAACAATCCGTTGCAGACGTATGTGTTGCCATGCCCAGATTGTCAAGCATTCGCAGTAGATGCTCTCTCAATCCCTTGGGACGGAATGATAGGATACGTGTATCCTCCAGCTCTGTTGATTCAACAGATATTGCTAAAAATCAAGCAATCTCACTGCAAGATTCTGTTGGTAGCATCCCTGTCGCCCCAGAGACCATGGATAAATCTACTCAGGTGTCTGTTATGGGACATTCCTCAGAAGCTTCCTTCATGGAGGACATTCTTTCACAGAAAAATCGCGCACACTGCATCACAACCCGCAAAGTCTCAACCTTCACATATTTTCATTGTGCAGTCCTTCTTGCACAGCATGCAATTTACAGGTCGAGTAGTAGACGCAATTTCTAACTATAGAAGGACCTCCTCTTCGCTAAATTATGCAGCAAAGTGGAAGGTTTTCTTTTGTTGGTGTAGGGATCATTCAATTGATATTTATGATCTCTCCATTCCAGACATTGCTAATTTTTAGCATAACTTGACAAGGTCAGGATAATCTATTGCCATCACGTGTGCGGAAGTCTGTTAGTCTGTGAGTCTGTTCACATTTCCCTTTAGCACAGGCTACACCCCGCAGTTCCTGTCTGATCGTCACAAAATTTCATATGCAGGTTTGGGGTCATGTCTAGATGGGAACGTCCCCTTTTGGTTGCAATCGGACAACCGGTATGGCTGCCCGAGCCCAAAACTCGAAAACCATTGGCACAGTCTACAGGTCGCATTTATGAAGGGATTTCATTGTAACTTGGTAGGATGCCTCTGTATAATGCCTAGATGAGAACGTGCCCTTTTGGGCATGATCTGTCAACCATGATGGCTGCCCGAGCCCAAAATCCAAAAACTTTTAGCACAGTCTGCAGGTCATGTTTAATATGGAGAGATTTCATTGTAACTTGGTAGGATGACGCCTTATGATGTCTAGATGAGAATTTCCCCATTTGGGCATGATCTGCCAACTGTGACGACTGCCCAAGCCCAAAACCTGAAAACTTTAGCACAGTCTACAGGTCATATTTATTGATGAATTTCATTGTAACTTGGTGGGTTGACTTCATCTCATGTCTAGATGAGAAAGTCCCCTTTTGGACGTGATTGGGCAACTGTGACGGCTACAGGGGCCCAAAGCCCAAAAACCACAGCACAGTCTGCAGGTCATATTTATGAAGGGATTTCATTGTAACTTGGTAGGATGACTCCAAATAATGTCTAGATGAAAACGTCCCATTTTGATCATGATCATTCAGCCTTGATGATGGGTGCCTGAGCCCAAAAACCTTTAGCATAGGCAAAAGGTCATTTTTATAGAAGGATTCATTGTAACCTGTTTGGTTGACTCCATATAATGCCTAGATGATGACATCCCCTTTTGATCGTGATTGGTCAGCTGTGATGGCTACAGGTGCCCAAAGCCCGAAAACCTTGAGCACAGTCTACAGGTCATATTTATTAAGGAATTTCATTGTAACTTTGTAGGATCACTCCAGACGATGCCCTGATGAGATTGTCCCCTTTGGTTGCAATCATTCAACCATGATGGTTGCCCAAGCCCGAAGCCTGAAAACCTTTAGAACAAACGACAGGTCGCATTTACGAAGGGATTTCATTGTAACTTGGTAGGTTGTTGACTTCATATAATGTCTAGATGAGAACGTCCCCTTTTGGACCCAATTGGGCAAATGTGATGGCTGCAGAGGCCCAAAGCCTGAAAACCTTTAGAACAGTCTACAGGTCACAATTATGAAGGGATTTAATTGTAGCTTGGTAGGATGACTCCAAATAATGTCTAGATGAGAACATCCTCTTTTGGTCGCGATCATTCAGCCATTTTGGCTGTCTGCGGCCAAAGACCTTTAGCATAGTCTATAAGTCACATTTATGGAAGGATTTCATTGTAACTTGTTAGGTTGACTCCATATAATGCCTAGATAATGACATCCACTTTTGGTCGTGATTGGTCAGGTGTGATGGCTACAGATGCCCGAAGCCCGAAAATCTTGAGCACAGTCTACAAGTCATATTTATGAAGGGATTTCATTGTAACTTTGTAGGATCACTCCAGATGATGCCCAGATGAGAATGTCCCCTTTTGGTTGCGATCATTCAACCATTATGGTTGCCCGAGCCCACAACCCGAATACCTTTAGCACAGTCTACAGGTCATATTTATGAAGGGATTTCATTGTAAGTTGGTAGGTTGACTTCATATAATGTCTAGATGAGAATGTCCCCTTTTGGACACGATTGGGCAACTGTGACAGCTACAGGGGCCTGAAGGCCGAAAACCTTTAGAACAGTCTACAGGTCATACTTCTGAAGGGATTTTATTCTAGCTTGGTAGGATGACTCCAAATAATGTCTAGATGAGAACGTCCCCTTTTGGTCATGATCATTCAGCCTTGATGGCTGTCCAAGCCCAAAAACCTTTAGCATAGTCTATAGGTCATAGGATTTCATTGTAACTTGTTAGGTTGACTCCATATAATGCCTAGATGATGACATCCCCTTTTGGTCATGGTATGATTGGTCAACAGTGATGGCTACAGGTGCCCGAAGCCCGAAAATCTTGAGCACAGTCTTCAGGTCATATTTATGAAGGGATTTCATTGTAACTTCGTAGGATCACTCCAGATGATGCCCAGATGAGAATGTTCCCTTTTGGTTGCAATTATTCAACCATGATGGCTGCCCGAGCCCAAAGCCCAAAAACCTTTAGCAGTCTTCATTTCATATTTATGAATGGATTTCATTGTAACTTGGTAGGTTGACTTCATATAATGTCTAAATGAGAACAGCCTCTTTTGGACACGATTGGGCAACTGTGACAGCTACAGGGGCCTGAAGCCCGAAAACCTTTAGCACAGTCTACAGGTGATATTTATGAAGGGATTTCATTGTATCTTGGTAGGATGACTCCAAATAATGTCTAGATGAGAATGTCCCCTTTTGGTCGCGATCATTCAGCCTTGATGGCTGCCCGAGCCCAAAACCCCCAAACCTTTAGCATAGTCTATAAGTCATATTTATGGAAGGATTTCATTGTAACCTGTTAGTTTGACTCCATAATGCCTAGATGATGACATCCATTTTGGTTGTGATTGGTCAACTGTGACAGCTTCAGGGGACTGAAGCCCAAAAACCTTGAGCACAGTCTACAGGTCATATTTTGAAGGGATTTCATTGTAACTTCGTAGGATCACTCCAGATGATGCCCAGATGAGAGTGTCCCCTTTTGGTGGTGATCATTCAACCATGATGGCTGCCAAAGCCCAAAAACTTTCAGCACTGTCTACAGGTCATATTTATGAAGGGATTTCATTGTAACTTGGTAGGTTGACTTCATATAATGTCTAGATGAGAATGTCCCCTTTGCACGCAATTGGGAAACTGACGGCTACAGGGGCCCGAAGCTCGAAAACCATAAGCACAGTCTACAGGCCATATTTATAAAGGGATTTCAATGTAACTTGATAGGATGACTCATTTTGGAATAATTTCACTGTAACTTGGTAACTTTCGTTGATATATGTTAACTGTGAGGGCCACATACATTAACTGTGAGGTCATATTAACCCACCCCTCGGCTCTTTAGTACAGTGTACACCTCATATTATTTTTATCAAAAACATAGCATACAGGGAACAGAAATGAACATAATCCTAATTATCTCAATTCTTGTCTTATTTCATAATCCTTTCATAAACATTGAACATTATCCTTTTCATCAAACACAACACACAAATTAAGCTACAGTGTCATTGACACTTTCATTTGGTCTACTAGCTTGTCGAGATCAAACTGCAGCCAGTAACTATAAGGGTTATAGGTCTATGCTATCGTATACTTATGCTCATCATGATAGCTTACAAATTGGATCTAATGTCTCTTTATCAAAGTTAGTTAAAAACTTTTTGATAAATAGACCTAGAACCCTTAGGTTAATTCCTAAGTGGAATTTAGCTTGGGTTCTTCTGAAGCTAAAAGAAGCACCATTTGAACCCCTTGACACAGTTGACTTCAAATACTTATCTTACAAGACAGCTTTTCTCTTAGCCTTCGCTTCTGCTAGAAGAGTTAGTCAGCTTCATGCTCTATCTGTTGATGCTTCTCACTATCATAGTGTTGGTAATACTATTACTTTTACTACCAATGTGGGATTTTTGGCTAAGAATCAGGCTCTTAATAAGTACCCTGAGCCTATTGTTATTAGGGCTCTTCCATCCTCAGATAGCGATAGGCCTTTTCTGTGTCCAGTTAGAGGTATGCATATTTACAAACTTAGATCTGAGTTTATCAGAAAGGGACAAAAACGTTTCTTTCTTTCTCTGCTTCCAAATAGAATGGACATCACAGTCCATTCTATTTCTTATCAACCTACCTCAATTGTTTACTACAGACTTGCACTACTGTGGAAGAACCTAACTCGGATAAAATACTCTCTATTTTAATCTTTCCCAAGATTTGGGAAAGAAAAGTGGGGTAAAAACACCACGAAAAAATAAGCCAAAACTGGGTTGATCGCCATCGGCGCACACCCAGTATGTGACGCTCTTCCATAGTACAAATCCACGACTACCGTAAAACAGTGCACAATGCGTCAATTCGTCATTCTTTTGATTATCCGCACACGTGGTGGATGTGTGCCATCTTTGCTCAGTAACAGTGATATTTTAACTCGTCGATAATGGTTTTCCTGTGACTGGAATTATGGATCTGAAGATCGTATAATAACAGGACTGTGTTTTATATATTCTCGTTTATATTTTCAACCACATTCTCATTGTATATTATTTACTATTCCGTTTTCGCGAATGTTTTGTTTTCGACATCACGCGATTCGGCAATGAATTTTTCGGTTGATGAATTAATTGTTTTTGGAGTTAGGTGTCAATCTGGGACTGTCTGGACAGGATTTCTTCACTCTGTTGAGGGCTGAATTTCTGTTTTTTTCGGTCCCTGTCGACCGTCTGGGTTCTGTCATGTACCCACTGTTTTTTTTCTGCCACCTTCTCTCGTAGTTGAGGGTGTTTTTCTACTTTCTGTTTCTGTTGAGTTCACCTTTTCTTCTACTGCTCTCACCTCTGTTATTTCCAGTTCGGTTCCTTTCAGGCAATTCCTTTTGCCCTCGCCTTGGTGCATTCTCGTGGCTGTTTCTTCCGCACCCGCGGGTGGTGTGGAACGCTGTCGTTTCGTGAGCCCCCCGACTCGGCCACGTCTGGTATGAGTTTGACCCCTCCATGGGGGATGTGCAGCTCCTCTCACTCCCGTGGGGGTGGGGAACGCTATCGTTTTGGGGTCTCCCGATTCGACCACGTCTGGTGAGAATTGCTCCCCCTCTCCGATGTGCAGCTCCTCCCACACCAGCAGGGGGTGTGGAACGCTGTCGTTTTGGGGCTTCCCGACTCGACCATGTCTGGTGAGAGTTATACCCCTTCCGTGGGGAATGTGCAGTTTTTTACCGTGGTGGATACTGCGGGAGCTGTTGGATTTCTGGTGAAGAGATGCCTGGTTCCGGGACTATGCGCCCTCTCCAGTCGACATCTGAGGCTGTCACTAGGGTTGTGACTCCTCCTTTGGAGGCCGAGCTTGGTGGCTCTCTCCGTTTTTCTGCCAGTTCCAACAGCTCCCGTCGTATCTGCTGCTACTGCTGTTCCGTCTACAACGTCATTGGGCACCGTTTTTAGCCGGCCTCGGAATATCCCTGCAAGGGTCTGCAGGGATGTCTGTTGTGTGGTTGTGGGGTATCGGCCTCAGCCTTCCCCGACTTCCACTCGGCGAAGTCGGATGGGGCTGCCTACTGAACCCCCTACTGTGTCCTCTCAGCCGTTGAGCACAGTAGTTTTATACCTGCAGTGGTCTGCTGCGGTGTCTGGTTGTGTAGACAGGGGGGTATCGGCCTCGGCCTTCCCTGACTTCAACTCGGCGAAGTTGGAATTGGCTGCCAGCCGGACCCTCTACTGTGGTCTCTATGCCGTCGAGCACCACAGTTGTCATTGGATTCGGATGTTCTTAGTGGGACACTATGAACTCCATGGCGTTTCCGTCCACTCATTCTGGCCACACGACCAGTTTTGGGGGACCAACGTCTTTTGTGCAGCCTGGACCTTCTGCCCTGCAGAGGTCCACTTTGACTGTCATGAGTTCCCGCTATGTTGATCCTTGGGGTGTGTCACACCCCTATACACGTTTGCCTTCAGACGTTTCGGCTGCCGCCCGTCGTCCCACGTTGGGTGTTTTGGAGGATCGTGACCCTTCACTGGTTAAGAGGGTCAGAGGTGAAGCCACTTTGCCATTTCGTTCCCCTGTCGAACCGGCTAGTACGGGCAGTGAGCTTAGGAAGGCCCTCTCCTTACTCACTCAGGTTCTGTCAAAGAGCCTTCCCGTTGCTTCCAGCGAGGCAGCGAGTGGTTTCCAGGCGCCCCCTATGGCGCCGCCTCCCGGGATTGGAAACAGGCCGCTTTCTGATCCCCCTGGTGTTCCATTACCATGGGAGGCGTCGGCTGGTTTGCCCACGATGGGCTATGTGTCTTCCGACTCAGGGGAAGAGTCAGACATGCTTGACGTCGAGAGCCAGCAGTCTTCGGACTTGGGGGCAGCTCTTGATTTCGTGTTTGGCTTCCCTCCGGATCTCAAACCATCTGACCAGTCGACAGTGTCAGCCAGGCCGCGATCATCGGTCGCGCGCCAACAGCCTATGGAGCAACCCGCTTCTGGGCGTCTTCGACCGTGCCAGTCGGTACAGTTGGTTGAAGCATTTTCAGCCTTGAACTCTAAGCTAAGTTCCAAGGCTATGAAGGCTCCGTTCTTCACCAGGGTTGACACCTTTTTGCTTCCGGCGCGTTATCGTTCCTACGATTCTGCCAATCCGTCGGTCTACCAGACTTAGATGGTTTTGGATCAAGACTCCAATTCCCTTGGGCTTTCCAAGTCCAAGTCTGCCGTCATTCCGATGATGACTCTGGAGTCCACACTGGGCTTATCGAGAGAGATGCTTGGTATGCTTTCTCTCTCCGATCACGTCGTCTCAGCTTTAGCTGCTTATCTGCCTCCAGATAAGTTTGACGAGGTACAGGCTCCTTTGCGTGTGCTGTCCAAGGCACTCATGCATCTTACTCACACGCATGCCTGTAACACGGCTAATCAGGAATTAGTTCGAAGGGACTCTGTGCTGGACACATGCTGATCCCTTCCTGTGGAGCAGTGCGCTACTCTTCGATCTGCTTCTTTGGCAGGTCCGCAACTTTTCCATGGTTCTGTGTTGACAGTCCGGGCGGGATGACGTCCTACGTCATTCCAAAGATCAGCTGCTGTTTCTTCAGCTTGATCAGCCTTCTAGGGTAGGCAGGGGCTGTTCCAAGCCTAACAAGTACCCTCTGCTTCCTCTGCGAAGCAAAGGGGCTGATCCTTCCGCCACCGCTTCTACTTCTTACTCAAGGGGTAAGGGTAAGCGTCAGCAGTCTTGAGGGAAGTCCCAGGATTCTTCATTCAGTAGAGGAGGTGTTTTCTCCTTTCGCGAGCCTCGTCGGAGTTCGAAATGAAGGTCCTCACCTCGACTCGTCCCAGGTTGAAGGAAGGACAGCAGAGTTCGCTGACCGTTGGGCCACCATCACATCCGATCCTTGGGTGTTAGATGTTGTTCTGTCCGGGCTGCAAATATCCTTCCGAAGGCACCCCACTCTGTCCAGGGTGCCTCTTCTAACCACAGTTCCTTCAGACGTTTTATGTCGGGAACTTTTGTCCACGGAGATAGACAATCTCCTGACAAAGGGGGCGACTGAGGTCATCAAGAACATTAGGTCATTGGGTTTTTATTCCCGCCTGTTCTTGGTGCCGAAGAAGGACGGCCAACTCCGACCGGTTATGGATCTGAGTTTCCTGAACCAGTCTATCATTGCTCCCTAGTTCTGCATGGAGACTTTCAGGTCAGTCCTCCGTTCAATTCACCAGGAAGATTTCGCTTCCAGGTTCGACCTGCGATACGCTTCTTTCATGTTCCGATTCATTGGGTGTTATGGAAGTATCTCAGGTTCGTTTTTCTGGGGCGAGTTTACCAGTTCAAGGCCATGCCTTCCGGCCTCAACCTGGCTCCTTGGGCCTTCACCAGACTGATGTCGCATGTGATAGCTTTCCATCGCACACAGTCCAGGGTGACTACTTCGGCATATCTGGACGATATCCTCCAGGGGCATTCCAATGCTGCCTTACTGGAGTCGGATGTCCCCACTCTGTTGAGCTTGCTCAAGTCGCTAGGTTTCAGAGTCAACGAGAAGTCGGACCTGGTCCCTTCTCAGTCGTTTTATCATCTGGGGATGGCTTTCCGCACACAATTCAATTTGGTGGCGGTTCCCCAGGCCAAGGCTGTGATTCTCTCAGCTTTTGCTCTGACTCTGTCCCAGTCCACATCCGCGACGGCTCAGAGTATTCTCTGGCTAATCAGTCTCTGCTGTTCGGTGACGGATCTCATTCCTCTAGGTCGGCTGCATGTCAGACCTCTCCAACACTTTCTGCTCAGTCATTGGAGGCCGAATGTAGATTTTCTGGATCTGGTGCTTCAGTTTCCTGAATATCTTTATCCTCACCTTCTCCTCTGGGTGGATGTCCAGTGGCTTTCGCAGGGTGTTCCGTTGGACTTACCCACGTCCGATCGCGTTCTGACGGCAGATGCCAGCGATCTCGGATGGGGTGCGACATTGGATCCTCTAGGTCTTTCCATTCACGGGATGTGGGACCAGGATCATGCAGCTCTACACATCAACCAGAAGGAGCTTCTTGCTCTTCTTCTGAGTTTCAGGCAGTGGATCCCTCACCTGTCGAATCGTCAGGTCCTTCTGTTGTCCGACCATTCGACAGTGGTTGCTTACATTCGGAACCAGGGCGGCACGCACTCTGTTCCAATGTACGAATTGGCTCGGGATCATCTACTGTTCGCTCAGGATATCCATGCCAGGGTGGCTGTTCGTCACATTCCCGGTCGTCTGTACATCCTAGCCGACTCCCTGTCCCGTCGGGGCAGGGTCATTTCCACCAGGCGGATGCTCCACATGGTGGGTTCCATCGATCTCTTGCGACTCGTTGGAACCATCCAGAGGACACTTTCATGTCCGATGCTCTGGCTTTCGCCATGGATGCTCTGGCCCTCCTTTGGGATGGTCTTGTCGGCTACACCTTCCTACCAGTTCCGATTCCGCCTCAGGTTCTCGCCCAGATATGAACCTGCAGTCATCGAATCCTTTCGATCATACCCGTCGCCTCGGTGGGTGTGGATCAATCTGCTCCGCTCTCTATTAGCGGCGGTTCCGGCATGTCTCCCTCTACCTCGCGACTTTCTTTGCCAAAGGCGCCCGAGGAGGTTTCACGTTGACCCGACTTCATTGTGCCTTTGCACATGTCTTTTATTGGGTCCTGTCTCCTCCGTAGTGGTTTTTCGAGACACGCAGTGGAGTTGCTTTTCTTTTTCAAGGAGGCACTCACTCCACTGGTTTAGCCTCTGTGGCTAAGTGGAAGGTTCTTCTGTCGATGGTGTGCGATCACTCTGTTGCTTCTGTCACTCCTTCGATCACACCGCTTGCGGAGTTTCTGGTATATGTTTGTTTCTGGGTGTCTCCAGGAATGGGTACATGTCCATGCTTCGGTGACATTTTTTCATATGTGATTCCGCATTGTTTCGACACTCATCCTTGCCTCTCCAAGCTGCTTGTTCAGCTCTTTTCCTTGAAAAGGCCTAGGACTTTGCAGTTTACTCCAAGATGGTCACTTTCTTGGGCGCTGCTCTGCTTGGGGGTGGGGGGCATTCGCGCCTTTATCCTGGATGAATATGCATTCTCTCACATGCCAGATCTCTCCTGCATCCATTTCTTGATGGATTTGTCTTGCTATTCGTGCAGCTTCCGCTCGTCTAGCTACTGGTGATTGTATTACCAATTGTTTTTTCTGCCACGAGGTGCGTGCATTGTCTTCCTCTTTTAATAACTCTGTCATGTTGTCGGATGACGGATGTTATACTGGCAGCCTTCTGGAGAAATGCTACATTCTCCTTTTATCTGCAACAGTTGCAGGAGCCGGCAGAGAACCTTGGTCCCTCTTTCTTCAGCTCAGGATGTTGTCTCTCCCAGTCTTTCAGCTTTTTTCAGGGTCAGTTCAAGCTTTGTGCTGTTACTGCCCTTTCTGTCTGTGCGTCGCACTTCACCATACGCCTCATCTTTCATTGTCTTTTCTAATGTTTGTGATGCTATGGTTTGATAGGCCTAGGGATCTCTTCCTCTGTCCACGGTCCCAGTGCTATTGAGTTATGTGTGGGTTGGTTATGTGATTCCCTCCATCCTTTTGTCTATTCAGCCTGTAGTAAACAATTGAGGTAGGTTGATAAGAAGTATAAATTTTATAGTAAATTTCCTTTCTTATTATACCTTCCGAAACTGTTTACATGGAGGCCCACCCGTCTTCTTATTCGGGTAAGAATCCTTCCTCCCCGCTGATCACATAACTCCTGTATTGTTCGGAATCAAAAGAATAACGAATTGCCGCATTGCGCACTGTTTTACGGTAGTCGTGGATTTGTACTATGGAAGAGCGTCCCATACTTGGTGTGCGCCGATGGCGCTCGACCCAGTTTTGGCTTATTTTTTCGTGGTGTTTTTACACCACTTTTCTTTCCCAAATCTTGGGAAAGATTAAAATAGAGAGTATTTTATCCGAGTTAGGTTCTTCCACTGTAGTGCAAGCCTGTAGTAAACAATTTCGGTAGGTATAATAAGAAAGGAAATTTACTATAAAATGTATACTTCTAGGTGGATTCAGTTGAAAGATTATCTTCTACTCAGCAGTGTGTGCTTAAGATTTCAGCGCACGAAGTTAGAGCCCTGTCTACATCTTGGGCTTAATAGTTTTGCTATTACGGATCTGATGAAGACTGCATACTGTTCTCAGCCTTCTTCGTTCACGAATTTTTAACTTAGAAATATTGAGTCTATTTCTGGCGACCTTAGATGTTTGGGTCCGTTTTCTGTTGCTCAGAATGTCATCCATTAAACAGTTGCAACTATAGTTATGCAGGCTTTCTGTTCCAGCAGTGACTCTGTCCTGTTGCCCTCTTCGTTCTGGGGTGATTGACCAAGGGGAAGGGGGGGGGATGGTGTTCCCTTATATCACTGGCTTTATAGTGAAAAGCAGGGGAATACCTCCTGAGTCAGTAATTCCGAGTCGGTGCTGGGATGGTTTTAAAGTGTCAAGCTAATGTCTATCTCATTTATGTAATATTTTTAAAGTGTAGCTCGGTGTGAAGCATTTGTATATGTCATACAAGCGTTAACATACAATCCTCGGACACTTTTAAATGAGTATAAAGAGTCTCATTCTCTGGACTATCTTTATTTATTGGCTTTCCTTTAAAAAATTAATATAATGGGTTATACTGGATGTTAATAGAGATAATTGATGTTATTGTGCTCAATTACGGATTGGTAATGTGTCTTTTTTATTTTGTATAAACAAGAAAGATATATGTAACTCCTGTTTCTCCTTTTCTCCTTGTGGGGATAATTCTGTATATGTAATTGAGCCTATTGGATTTTCCTTTATGTCCTAGGCCCCCAGCCCTTTTTCTATTCAGCTAAGTCTGGGTCATTGGTTCAGTATAAAGATATGAAAAAATTTAAAGTAATTTATATATTTTTTATACTTACCAGTGACCCAGATGGGGATGGCCCTCCCATGAGTTGGGAACTCATACCTCCCCGCTGATTATATAACATTTAGCAGGCACTGGTTGTAAGAATGAGGCTTGGCGCCAATTTTGGTACTTCCTTGACAATGTGCATGCGCAGTAGGCAAAAGTATGGAGGACCATATAGAAGATCAGTTTTTTTTATTTGGATGCAAATTTTTGTGGATTTGGGGGGCAAAATTTGTGTTTGGCCCTGAATATTCAAGAGTTAGCACCAGCTAAGTCTGGGTCATTGGTAAGTATAAAAAATATATAAATCACTTTAAATTTTTTCATTTTTCCCAATTTATCGCTCTAGTTTTTATCTGTTTGTTGTACTTCAAGGTGCAACAGTTAAAAAATCATTAACATGACCATCATAAAATATTATTTTATTTAAAAACAAATATATGATTCTTGTATTGGCAAGACAAGAAAACCCTTCCCCCTTCGTGAACTATGAACACAATCTGCACAACTCTCTCTGTTAACCCTCTGCACACTGATGTCAAAATTGCAAAGTTTTCAGTAGCAAATATTTCCCATAATTCAGTTTTGATATTTAGCCAAATATACCTTGTTTGACAGAGCTCAATGAGCTCTGTCAAACAGATGTAATTGGTTAAATTCATAGTTAGAGAATATAAAAACAGAGTTATTGGAAAAAATTCTGTTGCTCTACCAGAGTGCTAGTGTTAAATTATTTTTATCTTGTTTATTTATATATTTACTGAGTTGTATTATAAAATATATTCTGTGATATGCTGAAAAGTTATTGCTCAAAATCAATGCACAACGGAAATATTTTTGAATAGTCAGTAACACTGATTTTTGTTTTGTTATACAAGTCATAATTGAGGTGTCTCTTCCCAAAAAGTTCCGAATGGTATTTGCACAGGTGAAAATAAATTAGGAATTACCGACAATGAGAAAAAATCTCGATTCCACAGGCTGAAACGACCCCTTCTCCCCAATAAAAATCAGTGAATATAAAGAAACACCACATCTAAAATAGAGAAAGTTGGATTAAATTTGCATGTATCATGAAAAAAGGAATTACATTTGATTATCCATTCCAGAAGGGAAATATATGCTCCATGCACACCAGTCAAACTGATAGTTGTGGTGCTGGTGGATGAGGGCAGGGTCTTGAAGAAAAGAGGGAGGTGAGGTTATTCAAATCAATGATTTGTTAACATGGCATAAATGTCATAAGCAAATTTTTATTGGCCTATGAACCACTGGGTCTAACCTGATGGCAGTGGTGGGATCAAAGAGCTGAAAATGTGCAGTTCTTGTGTGTATTGTTCACACAAATACTTTTCCCTGAAATTCATCCAATTTACCTGAAAATCTGATGTTAACATATCTGATTCCCATCAACAGTAAGGTTAAAATACAAAAAAAAAAAAACAACAATTTACCCATGCAAAGAAAAAAAATAATTTACCCAATTGACCATCAGGTTAAATATTTTTATACTATAACCCAATGGCCCAGACGTAGCTGGTGCAAACTCAAAAGTTACCAAGGCCCAAACACAAATTTTGAACCCAATCACCAAAATTTGCTTGCAAAACCGAAAATTAAAAGTCCTATCTAGTCCTCCATACTTTTACCCTCTGCGCGTGCACAGTCATCAGGAAGTGACCGAAATTAGCACAACATCATTCTTTGTTTGGCCCTAAGGTCAGCAACAATGAACTGACATCTGTGCTTTAAAATCCCCTTTTTTGAGGATGCCAGACACAAATCAGTGCAAGAATTGGTGGATTCAAGGCTGTTATTGGATGATGGAAGTGTTCAACAATGGTTTTAGATGTTCAGGGCTGTAACTTTATAATATTTAGAAAATTATTTTATGTTTCTCAATTTCGGGACATGCGCCTGACGTCATCATTTTTGTTAATGATTATTCCACTGAAGTATTCCTTCCCTATCCTTCCATGAACCCTTCCTGTTAAACTCTTAAGCTTTTTGGCTATTTTTTATTGAAATTTTTTATTAAATTTCTTGGGAGTTTAACATGTATTACAGAATATTATTCTGTTTTTCCCCATGGTTACATCCTCACCCTAGGGGGGTTAGGTCGTTCAGTCTTGCATCTTTTATCCGATGTATCATTTCTTCTTCGTATGAAGATCTGGTTTTGCATCTGGTAGCATTTAAATTGGTTCTGCCTTTGGGCCTTTTTGTGTGCCTGATGTCTTGTTTACATTGACGTTGTTTACATTGACAACGTCCTCATATATAGGTAGTTTTTAGCTCACCAACTTTAGTTGTGTGAGCTTATTGCATGGCTCGATCGGTCAGCATCAACGTACGCGTTCAATAATGTTAAAGCTTCTGTTTAGGTCACTTACTCGCCCTGTTTCCATATCATGTCTTTTATAATGCTGCTATATGATGATTATTATCATTCTACCATGATTTAACCCCTCATACCCTACATTTTAGACATTTTTCTTTACATTTTTAGTTGCGTTTAGTTTTCTGTTTAGCTCAGAATTTCATGTTTAACTAAGTGTTTAGGTCAGCTGCTGTGCTCCTTCTCTTCCCATGGCACTTATATTCATCACACGTGTTCCTCAGTATCGTTGTTCCATGATTAACCCCTCTACCTTGCATTTTAAACATTTTTCTTGACATTTTTAGTTGCGTTAAGTTTTCTGTTTAGCTTGGAATTTCATGTTTAACTTAGTGTTTAGGTCAGCTGCTGTGCTTGTTCTCTTCCCATGGCACTTATATTCATCATACATGTTCCTTAGCATCATTGTTTCATGATTGAACCCTCATACCCTGCATTTTAAACATTTTTCTTGACATTTTTAGTTGCGTTTATTTTCTGTTTAGTTTTCTGTTTAGCTCAGAATTTCATGTGTAACTAAGTGTTTAGGTCAGCTGCTGTGCTCCTTCTCTTCCCATGGCACTTATATTCATCATACATGTTCCTCAGCATCATTGTTCCATGATTAACTCTCATACCCTGCATTTTAAACATTTTTCTTGACATTTTTAGTTGCGTTTAGTTTTCTGTTTAGCTCGAAATTTCATGTGTAACTTAGTGTTTAGGTCAGCTGCTGTGCTCCTTCTCTTCCCATGGCACTTATATTCATCATACATGTTCCTCAGTATTATTGTTCCATGATTAACCCCTCATACCCTGCATTTTAAACATTTTTCTTGACATTTTTAGTTGCGTTTTTAGTTTTGGTTTTCAGCTCGGAATTTCATGTTTAACTTAGTGTTTAGGTCAGCTGCTGTGCTCTTTCTCTTCCCATGGCACTTATTTTCATCATACATGTTCCTCAGTATCATTGTTTCATGATTAACTCTCATACCCTGCATTTTAAATATTTTTCTTGACATTTTTAGTTGCGTTTATTTTTTGTTTAGTTTTCTGTTTAGCTCAGAATTTCATGTTTAACTGAGTGTTTAGGTCAGCTGCTGTGCTCCTTCTCTTCCCATGGCACTTATATGCATCATACATGTTCCTCAGTATCACTGTTCCATGATTAACCCCTCATACCCTGCATTTTAAACATTTTTCTTGACATTTTTAGTTGCATTTAGTTTTCTGTTTAGCTCGGAATTTCATGTTTAACTTAGTGTTTAGGTCAGCTGCTGTGCTCCTTCTCTTCCCATGGCACTTATATTCATCTTACATGTTCCTCAGTATCATTGTTCCATGATTAACTCTCATACCCTGTATTTTAAACATTTTTCTTGACATTTTTAGTTGCGTTTATTTTCTGTTTAGTTTTCTGTTTAGCTCAGAATTTCATGTTTAACTAAGTGTTTAGGTCAGCTGCTGTGCTCCTTCTCTTTCCATGGCACTTATATTCATCATATATGTTCCTCAGTATCATTGTTCCCTGATTAACCCCTCATACAGTGCATTTTAAACATTTTTCTTGACATTTTTAGTTGCGTTTAGTTTTCTGTTTAGCTCGGAATTTCATGTTTAACTTAGTGTTTAGGTCAGCTGCTGTGATCCTTCTCTTTCCATGGTACTTATATTCATCATATATGTTCCTCAGTATCATTGTTCCATGATTAATCCCTCATATATTGCATTTTAAACATTTTTCTTGACATTTTTAGTTGCGTTTAGTTTTCTGTTTAGCTTGGAATTTCATATTTAACTTAGTGTTTAGGTCAGCTGCTGTGATCCTTCTCTTCCCATGGCACTTATATTCATCATACATGTTCCTCAGTTTCATTGTTCCATGATTAACCCCTCATACCCTGCATTTTAAACATTTTTCTTGACATTTTTATTTGCGTTTAGTTTCATGTTTAACTCAGAATTTCATGTTTAACTTAGTGTTTATGTCAGTTTCTGTGTTTTACTTTTAAGGAGTTGTGTTTAGGTAAGCTTTGTCGCATGTTATGAGCCTGTTTGATACAGTTCTTGTGTTTGCCAAAGTTACTATCAAAGAGGAATGTTGGTGAGCTATAGGGCATTGGCGTCCTTGTTAATATTCTATTACTGTGGTTATTACTGTAGGATACATGGATTATTTTTCCAGAAGTGTAGCTCAAAAAATTTGGATTTTTTCCCCACTTAGGCTCTATCAGGATGCCTTAGGGCTCTTAATGTTCCCTTTGGGAACTTGGGCGTTTTTTAAAAAAAAATTGTTTTTTTTCCAAAAAGTATTTTGAATTTAATTCTAATTGCAATTATTCATGTATCTTAATTATATATTTTGTTGTGGAGTTTGGAGGACTGATATCGACTTTAAGTCAATGTTCTCCTGCAGACTTTTGTCATTCTTGTGTTCACTGGGATGACTAATGTTGGAGACAGGTGTCGCGGTATGTTGTTGGCGGTGAAGTTCTGAGGCCAGGCCTCTCACCACGTTATAATTCATTTTGTCAGTTTCTATTTCAGAGGAACATGAACATGGTGATGATATTCTGACACCCATCCAAGTGTGCTACCATTGTCACGCTCCATTGAGCATATAGAGCTATCTGCAGTGCTCATGATTGCAAGAGTTAGGGGCTTTTGTTAAGGATTTTAATCTCTTGCAAGCAGCTTACTCAACCGGTGAAGCGGTACTCCGTCCGTGGGTGCCGTGACGCCGGATAAGTCCATTGCGGTCAAAGGAAGTATAGATGTGGGTAGAGCGAGCACTTTAATATAAATAAGCTCACCCATCAACAAAGGAAATAGGGAGAAAATAGGGACGAAGTCAGCAAGTTTCTTGTACACGGCGAGGTCTAATGGTCTAATAGACCGCAAGCGGGAGAGGCCCCTCTCTAACCTAACAGAACATTTGGGGCCAAATGTTGTTATGAGAAACTTGCACGAGCCAGAGCATATGTCCACCCTCCAATCAGGATGCTCTGTGTAGTCTGCAGCCAGGGTCAGCTTCAGTCACGGCTTCCTCCGCTATGTTTCACAAGCCAAAATGAAGTTTTCTGGTTGGAAACTTGCACAAGATGGAGCATACGTCCGTCCACTGCTCGGGACGCTCCGTCTAGTCTACAGCCGGGGTTGGCTTCAGTCATGGCTTCCTCTGCTACATTATTAAAGCACACACAACCACATCCTAGCTACCTGACTTCAGATGTTCAGCCTGTTGCTCGAAGAAGGGACCACTCTTCACCTGTTCAATCGGACCATCCAGTAGCTAGGGAGACAAGGCCTCGATCATTGGGATGTTCGGAGATGAGATCCATCTCCGACATGCTGTCCCAGGAGCAGCAAGTGTCTAGGACACAGAAGACCGCTGCTCCTCAGGCCTCGATGACGTACTTGCTGAGGCAGATTGCGCACCTGATTGCAGCATCCCAGCAAGTGCAGATGCAGCCTCCCTCAGACTCTGAACCTGAGCTGTCGGACGGTGCTGGGTTGGTCCAGTCATCTGTTTATGCAAATGCAATGGACCGAGATTCGCAACTGATTCTCTCGGATTGTGAAAGGGATAAGGAAGAGGATTACACTTCCCTTTCGGTACAGCACAGGGTTTCAATGGATTTCATCCACCAATACTACCCTGAATTTATTCCGATGAATCAGAATGCTGCGACGATAACTGAGAAACCGCTGTCGTCGTTGGACGCAAACTTTATACAAACAAAGGAAAAAGTTCTTTCTTTTCCGGTTCAGTCTAGGTAGGTGTCGCAGGCCTTCGGCTATGTAGACGACACCGTATTCACCTCTCGAGTGTGAGGAAAGGGCGGTTCCTTAACTTCATCTTCCATAAACATACCGTTTCATGGACTACATTCACTTAAAAATGGTTGGAGAAGCTGTTCAGAGCTCCTCTGCGTTTGAATGAGCAGCCCGGGCACCTAAATGTATCCTTGCCTGCATCATTCACTATTCGATCAGACACAATTACAACAGCAATTTCATGAGGTAGAGCGAATTTTGAAACAATGTCTTATGCAGATCACCTTACCAGAGCTATGGCGCAACGTCTCAACGGAAGGAATTTGTGGATGCTTGTACCTCTCTTAGAGTTCTTTCCAGGGCAATTCATATACCACGTATAAATCCACCCTTACAATGGCTAATCTGGAGTTAATCAGATGTGATGCTGCCCTTGTGTCGTCATCACTTATAGATGACAAGGTGAAAAGCTCTCTCCAGGTTGCTCTGGTCTTCGGACATACTATTGTGGACGACAAGCTTTCGTCAGTTTATAATCAGGCTATTAAGAAAGTGTCAAGTGATCTGCTATTGAAGTCGGCGTCTCATCAACCCACTTCAGCAGTCAAGAGTAAAGGAGGACATTCCAGATCTAATTGTCAAAAGGGAACTCATCACGAGGGTACAAGAAACCCTCTTACAATTACTCTGGAGGTTGTCAATATACCGACTCAGGAAAGGGGCATAAGTCTGATTGGGACTATCGGTCAGACGCCCCTAAGCCAACGGGATGAGGTTCTTCGTGGGGAGGATGTGGTTTCTCCTCCCGTAAGCCTCGCAGGTCATACAGGTGATGTTCAATGCCTCTATTGCTTGCCAGTTGGCAGAAGGGTATCATCTTCGCGAGAAACTGGACAGCAGTCATGGAAGATCAGTGGGTGAGAAGTGTAGTCTTGGGCGGCCTATGGCTATCATTCCAAGTGGCACCCCCACTAACAAGATGTGTGCGTTGGACAGATCTTCTGTCGGATCCTTTCAAAAGAGAGTCTCTCCTAGCGGAGGTATAGGCTCTATTATTAAAGGAAGCAACAGAGGTCACTGAGAATCAGGATTCTCAGGGTTTTTACAGTCACCTGTTCCTCGTACCTAAGCCAGATGGCTAGTTCCGACTAGTAATAGACTTGAGCTGGATAAACAAGCTTATCGTGGCTCCAAAATTCTGTATGGAGACCATTCGGTCAGTAAGAGCGAGCATTCGAGTGAACAACTATGCGGCAAGCATAGATCTAAAGGATGCATACTTTCATGTCTTGGTACATCTGGCATTCAGAAAGTACCTGTGGTTCACCGTACAAGGGAAGGTGTATCAGTTCAGAGCAATGTGCATTAGTCTGAACCTGGCTTCCTGGGCATTCACTGGTATAATGAACTCGGTAATGTCATACTTCTGAGCTCATTCATCTGCGGTAACATTGGCTTACTTGGACGACATTCTACAGAGATATGGCAACAGAATTATTCTTCAGAACGATGTTCAGAGTCCGCTTCTTTTGCTCCAATGTCTCGGTTTCATCATAAACGAGAAAAAGTCGAATATACCTCCGTCCAAGTTGTTCACTCACATGGGAATGAGCTTCGAGACTCACAACAATCTGGTTCGTTCCCCATTACCCAGAGCAAAATTAGTCAGTTGTTGTGCCCGCTTTTGTCTACACTCAGATGCATTTACAGCGAAGGAATTCATGCGACTGAAGGGGCTGTGTGGAGCGGCTGCAGATCTTATTCTGATGAGCTGCCTGCGCAGGCATCAACTCCAGATATTCTTTACTCAGAACTGGAGTGTGAAGATGCATTCGCTCAAAACCAGTATTGTTTTAATGGACCTAGTAAAACAAGGGTTCATATTTGGGCAGATATTCAGTGGTTAACTCAGGAACTCTGCAACTGCCGGATCTGGCTTTCACGATTATGACGGATGCAAGTCAGACGGGATGGGGCGCGAGCCTAAGTCCCTCAGACTTGAGGTGTCAGGGTCTTTGGGACCCTCGATTCCTAAAGAAGTGCATAAACATCAAAGAGATGATGTCAATATGGCTAGAGTTACAACATTGGGTTTGTGTCGCCATGCCCAGATCATTGAGTGTATGCAGTAGATGCTCTGTTGATCTCTTGGGACGGAATGATAGGATAGGCATATTCTCCAACTCCGTTGATTTAGCAGATTCTGTTTAGTTCGAACAGTCTCGTTGCTAAATCCTGATAGTAGTACCTCTGTCGGCATAGAAACCTTGGATCAATCTTCTTAGGTGTCTGTTATGGGATGTTCCCCGAAGCTTCCTCCACGAGAAGATCTTCTTTATCAGGGGAAGTATTTGTTCTTCATGTCCTTCTCTGCCCTTAGTGGCATTATGGAGTCGTTCATACATGAGGGAGCCTTGCTGTTCCTTTAATATTTGATGACTAACACAAGAACGATTCAAGTAATGTGGGTGAGGGGGGGGGGGGGGGTCAGTATGATTTCGAATCCCCCTCCACACCGCCAATGTGTTGAAAGGCGATTACCGGGCAAAACATAGTTTTCTTCCCGTAAGCCTTGTATGCATTTAAGTACAAAATGCATTTCATGACTTCTCAATTGTCAGCTGGGTCATGTTCTATGGCGACCTCATGGGCACATCCACTATCTAGTTGGTTGGTTTCCAGTGTATGTCATATACGAGCATATGATTCATCGTCAATAAATTGCTAGCATTTGGGTACCTGGGAGGCTGGCTGTCTAGTCAGTTAACTGGTATTCAAATGATTTCATGCGGGATTTCAATGCTCACGCCCATAATAATTGCATTATTAGGCAGACGCATTATTGTATGTTAAGGACCTTAGAAACGATGAATTATTTCGGGGGCAGTCTGTGACGAGTCTGTTAATCATAGCTTGATCCATTTCTAGATCCTGGTTTCTATTAATTGTGGTACCCAATCGAATACATATTGTCTTACAATCTCGAATATTCGCACGTTTCTAGGAACATAGATATCGGATAGAACATGTCTGGGAGTGTTATTTACTGGAATTTATTGTACACCTGAATGGGGTTGCCTGTGGGTTACCTTGGAAGTGTGCTTACTCTCCAGAGATCGTCCATTGTGATTCTACTGGACATGTGTATGTTATATATTATATCACTGGTTTTCGACCTATCTGTGTATGCCGTCTCCGGTATATGTTACAATACAAGTGGGCAATATTAATTACCAGGATTGCCACTATAGCCTTAGCTTCTGAAGTGGCATTAAGCACCAGTTCATTAATAATAATTATTACCTGGGTGTCTGTTCGATGAATATTTATATTGTTATTTGGTACCGCATTTACTGATTCCAGAGCGCTCCCCTCTTCTTTTTGAAGATTCCTTCAAAAAGGGGTGGGGGGATTTTTTTTACCTCTCCTCTGGCTTGATAAGTATGTAACTATGAGTGAAGCTGTTTTGTCTGTAGATTATATCCTGGATACAGCTTGTGTTTTATTGTATATGGTGTGTGTTTGTTGGGGAATATCCTCTCATTCTCAAATACGCCATCCTAATTTCTGGGGCTTAGTCTGGACTAGCCTTAAAAATTGGGAACTTGTTACATCCAATTAGCATAGTCTTCATGCTAAACAATACGGAATTACTTTGGCTCCTTATTTATGATATGTCTTCTCTATTACTGTGTGGAGAGACATACATGTAATTCCTTTTAAATTTAATTTCCTTTCACCTTGGATTATACTAGTAGGATTGGAACTATGTTGGTATACTAATTCTGAAGTCCTAGGCTCTCCTCCTTTTTACGATTCAGCTAAGTCTGGGCCATTGGGTTATAGTATAAAAATATTATAAATTTAATGTAATTTGTATATTTTTTATACTTACCAATGGCTCAGACGGGTATGGCCCTCCCATGAGTGGGCACTCATACCTCCCCACAGAGTTATTATATAGTACTCTTTTCTACAAAGAATGATGTTGGCACTAATTTCGGTCATTTCCTGATGAGGGTAAAAGTATGGAGGACCAGATAGGACTTTTAATTTTCGGTTTAGCAAGCAAATTTTGGAGATTGGGGGGAGGGGAGGGGGGGGGGGGTCAAAATTTGTGTTTGGCCCTTGATAACTTTGAGTTTGCACCAGCTAAGTCTGGGCCTTTGGTAAGTATAAAAAATATATAAATTACTTTAAAATTATAATTTTTGTGAATTTGTCCTTCTGGAGATTCTTTAAATTTTAGTTTGCCTTCATGAATGTTTATAGTAAAGTGGCGGCATTAGTGTCCTATATACATATATCGGGGCTGCTATAGTGGTGGTGATATTTGCATCTAGGACAATGACGTGTGGGGGCATAGCCCTACTTGGCATTATTCTAGTTCCTTCATAAATTGTTGATATATGATGAAGTTACCTTCTTTCTCATACAGGGACCATACATTTATTTCTAATGCACCACATTAAATTTGTTGTTTTGTAAGAAATTTTTCAGCAGAGAAAGTAGACTTGAAAGTCCCACTTTGTTTTTTCTCATCTTCGACATTGGGGCATTGCCACTAGTACCCCACCCAAACCTGAATATAAGTAGACTGTCATCTGCAAAATGAGGTTCACAGAGGGTGAATTTGGCGATGCTACCCTGCACAGCAGGGTAGCATCACAAAATTTACTCTCTGTGAACCTCAGTCTGAATCAGGATCTCAAGCTGAAACAGAAAGATGTACCTAGAGATAAATTGGCTCACTGTATGGGATAGCATCAGCAAATTCACCCTCTTGACTTCATTTTGCAAATCACAGGTTGCTTATATTCAGGCTTGACCCCACCCCATGGTTTGCAATGTTGGAATATAGGGAGGTAATGTTATGAGAAGGAAGGCTTCTTTATTGTTATTACATTTTTGTGCGGGTTTATACTTGTGGTTTTTGCCATTACCTGTGATTCTTTCAGTTCTTGTCATCTTGTTGGGTCAGTTCACAATTACAGTTTGACTCTGATGATTCTAGAAGTGACAGTTCATTTGTTGACATGCTGCTTTGAGATATGCTGTAACTTGTCACATTCCTTTTGGTAAAATAACCATAAAGATATAAAACCATTGGGGACACAGAAAAAGAACCGGTCTGTTCAGTTTAAAAAACTCTGTACATTTCTTTCGGAATACCTCCACCTGTTTTTCTAATCACTTCTTCAAATGGAAGGTAATCATGTGATTACCATAGTAAACCAGCTCTGTTTTACTGGTAAAATAGGACGCAGTGCTTAAGGTGAAAGTCCTCTAAAATGGGCAATTGAGTATAAACAATTAACTTGACTTTATCTCCATGTTGCAGTCATGATTAACCATTGTGCAGAATTCACACCAATAAATCAAATAAATCATGTAGTTCATATGAGATGCATCTTTCTTACCCAGCTACCTCAGTTGGATATTAACTGGTAGAGTGCTGGAAGTGTAGGTACCATAACTCAAAGGCCTCATGTTCAGTGGAGATGCTTCCTGTTTTCTTTGAAGTGAAATTATCTAGTCTGTATGGATTTGCCTGGTTATAATTTATGGGAGAGTGCCAGTTAGCACTCTCCCATAAATTGTAACATGGTAAATATATGTGAACAAATTCTGGTGACCAAAACTAATTTAGCATTCTACCAGTTAAAGGGCAGGAGAAGAACAGTGCTCCAGTTATAAACACCTCCGTTCTCACTGCAGGGTATTTGATGACTGGATTCGCATCGCAAAATGCTAGTCAAAAATGGCCAAATGCTAACCATTTTTCTTTCATATTGGCCTTATATTCACTATTTATCATCACTTTTTGAAACCAAGATGGAAATTGCTAATCAAATTTTTAAAAACAAAAAATACCCTGCACTGAGGACTGCTCCCTTGTTCTAGTCACTAGTCACTTTCTTCTCTATGAGAGGTGAGAAATAGAATATACTTCATTAAACTAACTCACTCCCACTGAGAAGTTTGAACTCTCATTTTCAGGAAGTCTTGGAACTGGCAGAAAGGAAATTTCTGCGATATATCTCATGTTTGCCACAAGTCAAAGAAAATGAGACATACCCGCATCTTGTCATCTTGGATTTTTCATCAAAGAAGGATAGAGAAATTTGGCAAGAAATGGACAAACAGAAAAAAGAATTGGAAAGGGCAGAGAAACAAGATGAAAAGGAGAAAAAAGCAGAAACTGATGGAGAGAGTAGTTGCTGTGATGATGATGCTGAGAAGGTATAGTTATGCAACATTTTAAGCAACTTCTAGTTTTAAAAGTCAATAAATGTATTTGTGCTCGTGTTAATTTTATAGTCAACTAGATTTTAGGTTATTCTCTACAGCAGAACCACTGACCTCTACACAACTGGATCACTGGAATGCCCATTGGACTTCTATAGAAAAGTGTCTCACCTGCCATCATCTTAGAAGGGTGGGGGTGGTGCATTTGGTCTTATGACAATGCTTAACACACAAAAAGTTTGTTGAAAGTTTTTTCATTTTGTGGACACCTCAGGATGGCTGTTTACTTTTTAAAGAATATACATGGATGTCTACATAAAATGAATATGCTGATGATGTACACATTTTTTTAGGCAAGTAAATTGAATATTTAAATTATTATTGACAAAAAAAGTGCCAATATTGGAAAGTTGATACCATTACTTGTTTTCAAGCTAAGCTTTCGTTTGCTGTTTGATGATGCGAAAGCTGTTATGCTGTAACCATAGTCATAACAGCACTTCATCAAAATACACTCACAGCATAACAGCTTTCACTTCATCAAAAGTCACTGATGGGAGAAGTTACTGCATCAGTTGACCTGGCTCCATGTTTGGGGGGGGGGGGGAGGGGGCAGATTGACTCGACATGTTTCAGTTTGGTTGTAACCGTTTACCCAACATGAGTAGCAGATGACACTTGCCATAAATGTTTGAATTACTTTTACACATTTTCAGTATTTGCCTCCAAAACAAAGTTCCAAGACCCATGATCCCTCATTAGAATTAACTCTTTGGTGAGGTGGGGAGGGGGTCATAATCTATGTTTTTGAGCAAAAAATAAAAAAAAGGAAGAACAAAATTTGTATGGTGATTTTTGGTTGAATAGCACAGGTTGGTTTGGGCAGTTATATTTTTAGGGACAGGGTTATTTGATGACCACTTTTCCAGTAAAAAATGTTCAGTTAACTAAAGTATTCAGTTAACAAATATTTGATCATTTCCTGTATCCTTGTTATGTACTGAATATTTATTCTATTATATCTTCTTTAACAGACCTAAAGGGGCTCTGTCGAACAAGATATAATAGATTAAATGCACATATTGAATGTACTGCATCCAGATAAGCATGAGAAATTCGGTGATTGTCAAAGTAATTAATCAGTAGATCACTAGATTGTATTCAATCAATAAAAGTGTACTCAATAACTAGGGTCTAATCCCAGGAACGGGAATTTTTGGGTTCTCATTTTTATGTGTACCCACACTATGTATGGTACACATAATGCCGGCATCCAGGGTGGCCATCCATCGTTTGTCCATCCTTTGTCCATCTGTCTGTCCGTCTGCCCATCTGGCATCCGTATCCATTTCTTTGGCATTTGACAACTTGAAAAATATTGCTTGGATTATCAAGTTACTTTATATTTGTGTTCAGGTTACTGATGTGCCAAGCTGTATAGTTTTTGGTGTAAATCTGTTAATCTGATTCTAAGATATTAACCCTTTATCCTTCAAATTGAAAATTCCTCCAATCCCTTTGGCATTCGATCACTTGAAAAATATTACTTGGATTGTCTAGATACTTTATATTTGTGTTCAGGTTACTGATGTGCCGAGCTGTATAGTTTTTGGTGTATATCTGTTATTTTGATCCTGAGATATTAACCCTTTATCCTTCAAATTGAAAATTCCCCCAATCCCTTTGTGGCATTCGATAACTTGAAAAATATTGCTTAGATTGTCAAGTTACTTTATATTTGTGTTCAGGTTACTGATGTGCCGAGCTGTATAGTTTTTGGTGTAAATCTGTTATTTTGATCCTGAGATATTAACCCTTTATCCTTCAAATTGAAAATTCCCCCAATCCCTTTGTGGCATTCGATAACTTGAAAAATATTGCTTAGATTGTCAAGTTACTTTATATTTGTATTCAGGTTACTGATGTGCCGAGCTGTATAGTTTTTGGTGTATATCTGTTATTTTGATCCTGAGATATTAACCCTTTATCCTTCAAATTGAAAATTCCCCCAGTCCCTTTGGCATTCGATAACTTGAAAAATATTGCTTGGATTGTCAAGTTACTTTGTATTTGTGTTCAGGTTACTGATGTGCCAAGCAGTATAGTTTTTGGTGTAAATCTGATAATTTAATCCTGAGATATTAACCCTTTATCCTTCAAATTGAAAATTCCTCCAATCCCTTTGGCATTCGATAACTTGAAAAATATTGCTTGGATTGTCAAGTTACTTTATATTTGTGTTCAGGTTACTGATGTGTCAAGCTGTATAGTTTTTTTGTGTAAGTCTGATAATTTGATCCTGAGATATTAACCCTTTATCCTTCAAATTGAAAATTTCTCCAATCCCTTTTGGCATTCGATAACTCAAAAAATATCAATCCGATTTTCATGTTACTTTATATATGTATTCAGGTTACTGATGTGCTGTGCTGTGTAGTTTTTTATGTAAATCTGATAATTTGATCTAGAGATATTAACCCTTTATCCATCAAATTAGACACTCCTCCAATCCATTTCTATATGTACCCATACCATGTATGGTGTACATAATGTCGGGATCCATGGTGGCCCTCCATCATACAGCTTTCTACTGGTTGCACGTGTGGGTACACATCTGACGATTTCATCCGCCTATTTTTGAAAGTCAGTCACGATACCAGGAATTTTCCAAATCTTGTTTTTAAATTTCAGTTCTGATACACGGCAAATTCATAGGACAGGACAGGGAATCAAAGGTTGTGTTCTGCAACCTTTGATTCCCAATTCTAGCCTATGAATTTTACGGGCATCAGCACTCATTTTCACAAGTGGGAAATTCTTGTTCATGAGATTAAACCATAGCTCCAACAACGATGCTGGTCTCAGAAGAAATTGATATTCACTGTAATCTCATAACTGTAATACCCAATCATTGATAAAATAGTCTATAGAATTTCCTGGGTATTGTGATTAACTTTCAGAACCAGGAGCCCAAAGCCACGAAAGTCCCATTCCAGGTATTAAACCTTATCCATAAACAATGTGCAATTAATAGATCAAATTTCTTTGACAAGTTAGTAAAGAAGCTTATTGCGAACATTAGGGGGTTATAGCTTCATCAGCAGTTTTTTTAGTGTATAGGTTCGCTCATATTTTGGAAAAAGGACAGAAAAAAAGATGGCACGATTGTATTATTCAGTATTCCAGAAATCTATTCATCTGTTAGACAACTGCTTGATGTGAAACCACTCACCATGTCCGTTTTCACATATTGCAGCTGACAAGATAAGTGTTTTTTCTGGGCCCAGAACCTGTCTCGTAGCGGCATTTCAGTGCACAATTTGAGAAAATACCCAATTGTTGTCAAAGCTCAAGATAAAATTTACATTTTAAAGGTATTTACTCCTCGACTTTTTGAGACAAACAACATTTTATAACCTTGGAAACTTTCACAATCCCTCTTGACTTTCTTGACATAATGGTGTTTACACCTTGTAAATCTTTGAAAGTATACTTTCTAATGTAAAAAGAGTAATTTACTCATTGCAGTACAGCAACACGATATCAGACCAGTTGTTTCTTCACAAGTTCTTGGTATAAGCAGAGAAGTGAGAAAATTGTATTGAACAAAACATGTAAACTGATATCTGTTTTTATTTCTTGGGTTTTGCCAAACAGTGGTCATTAACTGGTAGCATGCTGGAAGCCCATATTTGGGCTTTAAACTGAAGTACATGTACCACAGATTGAAGGCTCAATATCCTGTGGATGTGGTTCTTGACATCTTCAAAATGGGCTTATTTAGTCTATATTATTTAGTCTTTTGATTTGCATTGTTACAATTTATGGGAGAGTACTGTAGGCACTCTCCCATATATTGTAACAGGGCAAAGACATGTGAATAAATTTTGAGGATTAAAAATATTTTAGCACTCTACCAATTAAAGAAAGGGTGTATTTTTTTAGAAACAATAAAGTTTTCAGTTTTCCATGTGATCAATTATCATTTAGTTTTTCAAAATTTCCAAAGCATTTTTGCTAAAATCAATACATTTGAAGTCTTGTATGTATCACATCAGGAGCTCTGGTTGTTAACCCTTAAACCCCCATATAGCCCCAAACCGCCACTTTTATATTGCATTGAAGCAGGTGCTCCCTTGTGTAATCTTTTTTATTACTCTTGTATGAAGAATTTTCCCTGGCAGTGGTTCTACATCACTGCTGGCTGCCTGCATAGGCAGCCAGCAGTGATGTAGAACCACCGACAAGTCATCAATAACAATGTAAGCAGAAAAAGGCCATAAATACTTTAAAATTAATCTGAGGACTTAAGGGTTAATTATGAATTTCTCAGTGGAAGAGATGCTGAATGCTCTTTCCATCATAGTGAGAATACAGGTTCTTATAATATTTAATAGCTATGGTATGATTATTCTGCTGTTGGATCAACCTCAATACCCCATTAACCCTCTTTACACTGATATTAAATATCAAAATTTCCAAAAGCAAAATTTTCCCATAATGCAGCTAGGAATTTGACCAAACTTATTAAGCTCCGTCAAACAAGACTGAATTGGTGAAATTCCTAGTTGCATTATGGCAATAATTTAATGCTTGAAATTTCTCAACCTAGAAATGTAACTTAACTGTCATTTAGAATTCAATTATAGGCCCCTTAAATAAAAATCCTTCCTGTTCAGACCAAGTGGGTCGAGCATTTTCAATTCATAAATCCATTTGATTTCGTTACAATGGCTTTTTTCTGTTGTGTTAAGGTTATCCGGGTTGGAGTTAAGTATCTGTATAATGCGATAATGTAAGTCCATGATTGAAATCATATGGTTGTTAAAATGTATAGCAACTGGTATTTCATGCTTATGCTGTATATTAGCTAAATGTTCCTTGATGCGGATAAGCCTTTTTGCCAAAAGTAATTCACCAGGCACTTGCCAAACCCCAACACTATATATAAACTCAGGTTGAACAGTACATTTTGTCTCTGATGATGTTCAACTAAGAACGAAACCGGTTAGGCATACACAACAAATTTTAATTAGGGATAACCAGAACAATAGGTCCTCTCAGACTTTCTGAGTCAGTAAATGAATTCTTTTGTGGTGACCAACAGGGTTCATTTTTCTTTGCCTACAGGAAAGAAAAGTTTTATATTGTGATTGGTCCACTTGCTGAGGTACAGGCAACTATGTTTGGATCTTTATTGGGTTATATATAACTCCTCTTAACCTGCTAAGTAATTATAAAATATTTTTCATCAGATCTAGTCATGGCTGCTGTGAAGATTTAGGTTTGATAAGAAATTCATGAACTTCTGATACAACAGATCATTGGTTAAAAAGCCTACACAACTTCCATGGGAAAATTTGCTTAAATATCCTCAAATTTTACTTATTTTAATAGCAAGAGATTTCCTATCCGGGGCAGGAATATACGCCATCAGCATGCAAGGGGATAAACACATTCAATGTTCTAGGAGAATGGGAGATGAATCCAACCTTAAAATAGTGGCAAAACATGAAATGCCTCTATTTAAACTATGACCATTGTAAAAAGTAAACATGGAAAGATTTCATGCAGATTCCAAAATAGAAGTCCAGCTGGTGAAATTAGTGCCAGCTAACTCAAAAAAAACCCCCATAATTCAGCCGTTGAAACATTTCGTGACTATTTGAGTGAAAAAGAAGTGGACACCAACTTTGAAATAAATTTATAACAAGGCTGACATGAAGGTTTAGAAAACATTATTCTGCATGTTGAAATTGAAAATACTGTTTGTTTTAATGTGTCCAAATTGATAAATTCATTATGCAGGTCTTTGACAGGGTGCATTGCCCTATGTACTCTATCAGAATTTTATGCAGCTCAGGGTACATATAATTCTGTCCTGGTACACAGAGGCAGTGTACCCTGCCAAAGACCTGCTTCACTAATAAGGTTCCAATAAGACTAAAATTATCACCCTCTGATTGGACAAAAACTCGCAAAGTTTTTCAATGTTTATGGCTCCAGTAGCATATGTTACCATTTGATGTCACCACCTGAAATATTTGAAATAAGGTTGCCCATTTTTCAATTATTTCATCAACAGATTTTTTTTCTAGATTTTTCACACATGCAGAAGACGGTATTCTGAATGAAGTATTGTTTAAAATACAAATCAGTTTA
The DNA here is from genome assembly GCA_031216915.1 of Pictodentalium vernedei. Lineage (NCBI taxonomy): Eukaryota > Metazoa > Mollusca > Scaphopoda > Dentaliida > Dentaliidae > Pictodentalium > Pictodentalium vernedei. The sequence goes on from CM062288.1 coordinate 92,368,513, forward strand.
CAAGCTGAACTAAGATTGAATGGCCCTGACCTCTACCTGATGGATTGAATATTTGTCCAGTGACATTGAGGTGTACACTAAAAGTTTATCTACTAAACTTGTTATCATTAAAAGTTGCCTCATTCATTTCACGATGTGGATTTTGGACTATGGGTAAGGTCTTATTGAAAAATATACGTTATTATGATGAATATAACAATAACATGATTTTGAAGGGCTTTACAGTCGATGAAGTCGAGGGCTGCTAATAAGCTCAAGGGCTGTTAACCATTTCTGCTGAGCCGTTGATACACTGTAATGCCCGACAAAGTCATGTTATTTCTGTTATTGCCACTTTCGTACATCGGGTACATTATGATTAAATTATATGGGAAATAAGATAAATAAATGAAGTTTGATGGTTTAGAATTGAAAAAACAGCGAAACTATCGTCTGATTTGTTGACAAACAAACCGGGTAACATCACTATCGTCTGATCAGTCTATGGCTAAATTTGGAAAGTTAGATGATGAAATATATCTTCAAAATGTGAACTTTAGGCAAGGAGTTTATTCATCAAAGATGTCATCACTTACTTTGTGTGTATCGCTTCCTATATTTGATACATTATCTATCCGTGACACAAAGGGAAACACCTGAAACAAATGTGTTAATTGTGTTTACAAATTAAAAAAATCCGAATTGAATTTCGATCCAAATGGAAATCTGGGAAACATATTGTTGATCAGCTGAGAGATGCGATGTCATTGTCTATATTTAGACATGTCGGGCTGTTATTGACTTGTTGGGCTGTAATAGTCAATAACGGCCCAACACGTCACATGACTTGTACTTGTTGGGCATTTCGAGGTTTCAACGCCTGGTAACACATCATTAATGTGCTAGGAATTCCCACAAAAGTGGTAATAATTGATGGTAACATGGTCTGAAGTTTGCAGCTTGGAGCATATGCTTAACCTTGACACTTTGAGTTTTGGTTGAAAATTAGATATGAGCCACAAACATCAGACCATGTTACTGTCAGTTCATTGCAATAACTTGTATTGTACAAAAAATACATTATATTGTGATTAGTCATCTTGTTAAGGTACCTACAGCTTTATTTGGGTTTTTGTCACTGTACATAAAAGTATGCAGCATTCTAAGTTGTCAAGGAAGATAAATCCCACTTGGAGATTGTACCAAGAAGAGATTACATCTAAACACAAAGTCATGTCTGCTTTAAAATGTAAAGCAACAAGTAAACATGAAAAGCTTTGTGAGCCATACAGGCACTATAACATTCTAGCCATTATTGTCCAAAAGGAAATACCATGCTGTGGTTTTTGTAGTGGGAATCCACTTTTCAGTTAATAAAATTAACAGCTGTTTACCACAAATCATAGAAATATGGTAAACAGGGATGGCCTAGTAAGCAGCCAGTGTGTGAATTTGATTCCTAAAATTCTGATTTGGCTTCTGAATCTTAAATATTGGCTTCTAAGTCGGCTCATAACCCTAAGACCCCATTTCCACCATTGGTCTCTTATGTGGCCAAATCTTTACTAGGAATGATGGTAAAAATGAATGGTTATTGTGGTGTAATAAAAATATTTTTCAATCATTTGAGAAACAGCTTCAATTATGCCAAAAAAGAAAGTAATTAAATACACGAATGTATGTCCTACATAGCTGAAACCTTACAACACAAAGACTGTTATCAAAAAGTAATATAAGTTCAGTTAATGGTGGAGTGCTTGAAGCCCATATTTGGGCTTTATGCTGGTGTGAAGATTCTGCAACTTAAAGACTTCGTGTTCTGTAAATGTATTTCATATTTTCTTTGAAGTGAAATTATATCATTTGCATTGATTTGCCTTGGAGAATCTATTTAGGCACTCTCCCATAAATTGTAATATGGCAAAACACTTGGACAAAAAATAACAATCAACAATCATTTAGCACTCTACTGATTTACAAGTAAATTTGGCTTCTAGATGTCAAAGTAGGATGCAAGTCTGGCTCTTATATTTATATGCTTAGGTTGGTCCCAGATGGTGAATAAAATAAAGTTAAAAAATGTAGGTAGTTTCCTTAGCTAATGTTCATATAGTTTTCTTCTTCCACTCTAAGCCATTCAAGAATTGTTCCCTGGGTGACAAACAAGATTTATTTTCATGAATAAATTTTATAGCAAAAGTCAGTTGTTTATTCTAAATTTGGTTAATGTTGTTATTAACCTCCCTGCTTATTTTGTAATTAACGTTTATTAATCACAAGGAGAACCTACTTTTCTATTGTTGATACATTATGAAGTAGAGATGGGCAATATACCGAAAAACCGAACCGATACCGATATCATGGGGACACCGAAAAACCGAACCGACCCAATCTTTGAATACGGAAACCAACGGTATTTTCAATTTTCCCTGTGCATTCGCTATTTATAAGACCTTGATGAGGACTGATAGCAGATGAAGTGTTCATTTTCATGAAAGAAGTGACTGATTTTATTTTTCAGTTTTGTTAAGCCTTAAGGACCAGGGCAGTTGTACTAAATTATCAATAGTCTACGACCTGTACATGTCCAGTTGCTTAGCAGTGATTTCTAGCCAAGTCTTGGCTGCCTTAACAGGCAGCCAAGACTTGGCTAGAAATCACTGACCAGATAATTTTACTACTGTCATCAGGCCCACCTAAAGATGACATCTTCAGGACACACATTCTATGATTACAGACGCCTTAAGTGAGCTTGAAAAGTTAAGGCGTATTTAGAACAAGTCACCAAATTACTGTAGATATGATCTGTGTTTTAGAAAAGATTGACAATGTTGAGCCCATCAACAATGGCATGTGTAGCACTGTGATAGAATGATACAAGAACAACTTATTCTGTATTTTTTCTGACATGGATTCCCCTTTGGTACTATCAGTGAATCTGAAGTCACAAACCGAATACCGAACCGATACCGCGGTATGCCCACACAAAAATACCGAAACCGATACCGAACTCAAAATTCAAATACCGCCCATCTCTATTATGAAGAGTTTTATATGTTTATTTTTTTCTTTTTAGAGTGAGAATGAAAGGGTAAATAAAATATATTAAACTTTATCTTTACCTTGATTCCTCAGCTTTACTTTTTATTTTATATAGAATACTACTCATATAATTTTTTCAGTTTTCTTTCAATTGGACATGTGCATTCAATAATTTCCCTTTCAGTTCATTTTTCCATTGACATTTTCCATAAAAAACTAAGTTAAGACAATTCAGCAAAGAAGTTGCTCTTTTATGTTCACAACTCCACTCTGACAAACATACAGCATACTTTCCACAGGCATAATCCTATCTTCATAATATGTTTTGCATTCAAAATCGATCATAATCTTACTTTCACAATTTATTTTGCATTCAAACTCGATGAACACATGATGGCTCTTTCTGTCTCTTCTCCCTCCATCACATCAAGTTTTTATATAGAAGTCCTGTCATGAACTGTGCGCTTATCTAGGCTTAATTGCACATAGGAATTATGCGCATTTGCCACATCAATTGGAATCCAAAGCACGGCTGGTTCTCCTGGTTCCTCACAGCAAACACATGCAGTGTTTCTGCCAATGGACCTCTGGGTTACCCGGAGATCCATTTGCTGAAACAATGCTTGTGCACAGACCATATGTACAGAATTTTATAGCCTTACTATGCTCATAACGTGTAGATTAACGTGCAGATCGACGTGCTATTTGTGTGCATTTCAGGACAGGACTTCTAGTTTCAACTGTAACAAAACAAAAACAGTAGATATTCTCCATGTATTCTATGGCTCAGAATAAAATGACATCACAAAAGTAGGAATTATCTGTTTGGTTTCTTTGTAAACTTACTCTGTCATTTTGCTGTCAGTTTACTCTATCACAACTAGTACTTTTAGATTTACTTGATGTTTTTGTTTTTGTTAGTAGTTGTTTATTTAATAGTTAGTCCCCCATGTGTCGTCATTTCATCAGTCTGTCTGTCCTGTTACCACCTGCATCTCAGAGATGCTTTGAAGCTTTTGTTGCAAATTTTTCGCCTTGAGCAGACATTCTGTAAAATTGATGCACATAAATTTGTTTTAAAAAAAAAATTCAAGATGGCCGAAAGGTAGACATTTTTGTTGGAAATTGTGTGTAATTAGTTTTCTGCCTAGAACTTCTAAACAACATTTCTGATTTTAATAATTTTTGGCATAGAGGTATAGCAGTATGAGATAAATAACATATCTTACAGGTTTTTTTCTCATACATTGATTATGAACATTACATGAACTTAAGCTTTTGTTCAGCCGTATTTGTATATATTATGTTGTCATGTCCTGTTACCACTTGTATCTCAGAGAGATGTTTCAATGCTTTTGTTTCAAATTTTCAGCAATGATAAGACATTCTGTAAAACTGATGCATGTCAGTGTTTAAAAAAACAAATTTGAGATGGCCAACTGGTGGCCATTTTTTATGCTTTTAAATTGCGTGTAATTTGTTTTCTACGTAGAACTTCTAAACAACTTTCCCGATTTCAATACTTTTTGGTATGGAGGTGTAACAGCATAAGATAAATAACATATCATACAGGTTTTTTCTCAAGCATAAATTATGTAAATTCGATGAACTTAAGCTTTTTTTCAGTTATATTTGTATATATTATGTTTGTGTGTCCTGTTACCACCTGTATCTCAATGATGCTTATGCTTTAAATTTTCAGCAATGATCAGACATTATGTAAAATTGACACACGTCAGTTGTTTTGGAAATTAGTCAATAAGGTCAACTGACAGCCATTTTTGTTGGAAATTGCATGACATAGCATAGTTTTGAAAGATGTGATATTTTGTTGCAAAAATTTCCCAAAATACTCCAAAAAAAAAAATTTCAGAACCACGGCACAGAAAATATTTATTTTTGACAAGCAGCATCTTACACTCATATACATTAAAATTTGTTCAGGCCAGATTTCTGCACCTGTACATGGGCTCATTTGGGATTTGAGCTCCAAAATTCAAAAGTTGTAATATTTGGCAATTATTATCCCCAGCAAGGGAGGGATAGAGCAAAGATCTCCATCCATCTGTCTGTCTGTTCACCCATCCACCGGTCCATCTATCTGTCCATCCATTTGTCCATCCATCTGTCCATCCATCCATCCAAACTTTGTTTATGATATAACTTGAACAATCGTTAACAGATTTCAATTCTTTTTGGTATATGTCTCTATAGCAACAATATCTAAGTCAAGTTTAATGACCACCAATATCTCTGGAAAATTATGGGAGTTATGGCCCTTTGCTATAAAAATATCCTGTAAAATTGTTTATGGCATAAGTTAATCACTAGTTAACAGACTTCAATTCTTTTTGGTATATGTCTCTATAGCAACAATGCCTGTGTCATTTTGGATAATTACTGTCTTGAAATTATGGGAGTTATGACCCTTTGTTATAAAAAATATCTTGTAAAACTTGTTTATGGCATAACTTGACCAATAGTTAACAGCTTTCAATTCTTTTTGGTATATGTCTGTATAGCAACAATGTCTATATCAAGTGCGATGACTAACAATATGTGATGAAAATTATGGGAGTTATTGCCCTTTATTTTAAAAAAATGTGAAATGCTTCTTTATGTCATAACTTTAACAATAGTAACCGGATTTGAGTTCTTCTCTGTTAATGTCTCTATAGCAACAATGTGTACGTCAAGTTTTATGACCCCACCCCCAACCTCCCACACTGCACCCACTCTCCCCCACTCCCCCCTGATCAGTTAGGCCCCAATTTTGTTTTTGCTTCAAGATGTGTTATGCCCGATTTAGAGTGATTGTTTGCCAAAAAAAACACCTATGCCCCCCACCCCCACCCCCCCCCCCCCCCCCACCCCGACTAATTGGGGGTGCGAGGGGGTTAGCTTTGCTTGGCAAGGCAAGCCTCTTGTTTTTGGTTTTTTTATGTGACTTGGTTGGTTACACTGTAGCAAATGTTACTGCATCAGATATGTGATGCCATGTCTGTTTTCAGGTTTCCTCAAAGGGAGTTAACTTGAAAAAACTGCACTTTCTATGAAATTCATTCAATTTGTCATCATACAAAAAGTTTTAATTTTGGGCAAATCACATGTTTCACCAACATACATTCAAGTTTGTTCAGGTAATGGTTCTGTGTCCATTCTTGGGCTCAGTTTGGTAGTGTCAAAAGTTGCCTTTTGGCTTCCAAAATACAAAAGTTATCTGTTTGCTAATTTTTTTTTCATATTCTAATGTGATGTGGTTATTCACACTTCACCAAATATTATTGCATCAAGTATGTGTGTACAGTCATGATTAGCCATTGTGCATAGGTATGTGATCTTAAACACAAATAAATAAATAAATAATAAATGAATAAATCAAGTATGTGTGCCATGCCCTATTTCAGACCCCCAAAAGGCGATAATTTTCAAAACCTTGCATTTTTGTAAAATTCATATATTTGTTTCTCTTATAAAACAAGTTAATACAATTAAATCATTGGTATGTAAGTAGTTGCCTTCTGTAAGATGACCCAAGTTTGTTCAAATCATAATTACCATTCAGTGGTACAGAACTCTTTCTTGTGTCCAGCACTACATCAGTGGTATGAATTGCAGTCAGCAATAGCTCTAGTTCTCAATAGATTTGGGTCTAAGATGAGGAAATGCCACTCAAGGAGCAAGAGGTTTGACCCAGATGCAAGGCTTACCAAGTGTCTTGCTCCAATTTCTTGATCTCACGCGAGGGGCAAAAAATGTGAGCCAGACATGAGGTTTGCTCCTGTCTGGCTCCAATTTTTACCCCTCATATGAGATATACCCATCTGAGCCCCAAAACCAATTGAGAATGAATTTTTCTCCCATCCAAATGCCAATCATTTGGGATTGAAGAATAGACATTTGCTACCTCATCTACCTGAGGGTCTGTTGATTGGTGACAAACTGTAATTACATAGTCCTGAAGAGTGATAAAAAATTAGAATATATCAAACATTACTTGGAAAATGAATGGCACTCTGCATGAAGACTGGTTAAGCCATTGAAGTGATGAGAAAATGCTACAATGCACTATTACAGAGCTCCTGATGTTGCCATTGGCATGATGTGTTGTTGTGTGACATTGGTGAATGAGATAAGTTTCTTCCACCTGAGACATACGTGTCTGGGCAGATAAAGGATGAAAGGAGAAGAAAATAAATTTGTAGTGTGTTAAAATAAAATTCGTATTTTTTTAGTCGACTCATAGCATTAATAACCCACTCACAAAGTCTGGGGTGGATGGGGGTTGGGAGGGGGTGTTAAACAATTAATCTTATTACTGTAGTCATGATATAGCCATGGATGGTGAAAGTTACTATAAACACCCAACAAATAAATAGTTTGATGATTGTCTTGAATGTCATAAATATGGGATTTTCTTTCAGAAAGAGGATGAAGATATTGAAATCCCTGAAGAAAGAACTGCCAAATATTGTTTCAGACTGCTGTGTGAACAAGAACAAGTAGGTTTACATATCATCAGTAGAACCCAATTGAAGACAATGATACAGTAGAATCCTGTTAATTCCCTCTTTGCTTATGAAAAATGTTCCATTAACCCTTTACGTAACATGAAAAGCAGACAACACTTGCAAACAAAATTCTTGAATAACTAATTTTTTTCATTTTTTGTCTCAAAATCATAGGTTATGACCCCTCATTGGAACAAGCTCGATGAGATCGTTCCAATGAGGGGTCATAACCTGTGTTTTTGAGAAAAAAAAATTGAAATATAATTAAAATTACTTGGTGATTTTTTAGAATAGCATTGGCCAGTTTTGGCCATTACATTGGGTAAAGGGTTAACAACAGTATCCAATTAACCCTTTAGCCAAAACACAGGATATCAAAATTTAATATTAGCTCAACCTCTCGGCTTGCAGCCTGCGCCTCTACCAACTGGCGGTGGCTCAGTTGGTAGAGGTGCAGGCTGCAAGCCGAGAGGTCCTCGGTTCGAATCCCACCTGCGGCAACCACGTAGTGTCCTTGGGCAAGACACTTCACCCCCATTGCCAACGCTGGGGCACGGTGACGTTGTGTACTAAGGCGTACTGCACATCGATGGTGCACCTGTCTTCAATCATTGCTAACCCTGCTTGTGTGGAGTTGGTATGTTGGGGAGCTGACAGTTACTCGCCGTTGGTCGGTGGTTCTCTTCAGGTACTCCGGCTTCCTCCACCCGTAAAACTGTCACGGTCATGGTTAGCCATTGTGCAGAAATATGTGACCTTAAACACCAATAAATAAATAAACTCAAGTTTGACGTAAGTCAAATTTGAGGTGATGCCGTGGCCCATTGTCCATCCATCTGTCCATCAACAATTCAATACGGCTCGTGTCAGAGGCCGTATTTATGAACTGATCTTTACGAAACTTCTTGAGTACCTTTGTTATCACCGTGGGACGTGAACGAGTGGTTTTGGGTGCGGTCTGAAATTCAAGATGGCCACCAGCAGCCATTTTCTACCGTAGTTAGTCCAATCAGTTTTTTGTACAGAACTTCTGTATGAAAGTTCTGATTCAAATAAATTTTTATCAGAATGTTTAGTAACATGGAATACATCACATATAATACAGGTTTTTTTCTCGTGCTGAAATTCTGCAAATTAGATGAACTTTGATTTTTTCAGTAATACTTACACACAGTAAGTACACATGTCAATACGGCTTGGGCTAGAGGCTGTATTTATGAACTGATCTTCAGGAATCTCCTTGTGTACCTTTGTTATCACCTTGGGACGAGAACGAGTGTTTTTGGGTGCAGTCTGAAATTCAAGATGGCTGCTGGTGGCCATTTTGTACCCAAATTAGGTACAATCAATTTTTGGTACAGAACTTCTATATGAAGGTTCTGATTTGAATAAATTTTTGAATGAATGTTTAGTAACATGGAATACATCACATATAATACAGGTTTTTTTTCTTGTGCAGAAATTATGCAAATTAGATGAACTTTGATTTATTCAGTGCTACTTATACACAGTAAGTGCAGATGTCACTACGGCTCGGGCTAGGCTGTATTTATGAACCGATCTTCACGAAACTTCTTGGGTACCTTTGTTATCACCTTGGGACAGGAACAAGTTTTTTGGGGTGTCTTTGTTATCACTGTGCTATGAGAACAAATATTTTTGGGTTCAGTCAGACCCACTCTGGGACTCAAAGATTTCTTTTCTAGTTTAGCATCTAACTTTCGCCTATCTTTACAATACTTTACCTATACATTTGTTACAGGCTATGGTCGGCATTTATGTACAGACCATTACAATACTTTATATGCACCTTTGTTATCAGGTCATTACCTAGATGTGTGTCATTGCTGTGTCACTATACATGTACATGTCTTACACAAGTTGAGCTACAGTGTCATTGACACTTTAATTTTAATTGTTGTTTTTTAAAATGTTTCATAAAATGTTAACAAAACCATATCATGTGACTCCCTCATTGGAACAAACTCTATGAGCTCATTCCATTGATGGGTCATATGATGTAAGTTTTTGAAATGTTTTTTAAATATATTTTTTTCAAATGCTCAATTTGTAAATTCTGTTTTGGATGGAACCAATTCATTAGGTAAAGGGTTAACCAGAATCTGGTCATTTTCCTATATTCTGCTGATGATACATTTTGTATATTTATACTGTACCAATGACCCAGACTTAGCTGTTGCTAACTCTTAATTATTTAGAGCCAAATGCAAATTTTACCCCCAAATCCCCCAAAATTTGCATCAAAAACCAAAAATTGCATGTCCTATATGGTCCTCCATACTTTTATTCCACTGCGCATGTGCAGTGTCAAGGAGGTCTCGAAATTGCCGCCAGAAATCATTCTTTGTTTGGCCCTGAAATCAGTAACACCTCACTGATATTTGTGCTTGTAAATCTCAGTTTAAATGATGCCAGAGGTATAATTAAGAGAGAAATGGTGGATATGAAGGGGAAATAATAGGAGGAGAGGAAAAACAGTGGATTCAAATATTCAGGGCTGTAACTTATAATTATTTTACGAAATTATTTCATGTTGCCTATTTTCGAGGCATGGCCCTGTTGTTGTCATTCTTGCTATGAATGTTCCATTGTTTGATCAGTGTTTCCTCTCTCCCTTTCCTTTATTCCCCCCTAGCTATTCTCCCATGCTTTTGGCTTATTTTTTGTAATGTTTAGTACTAAAATTTCTTGGGAGTTTTGGCTTGGAAACAGAATTATTTTCTGTTTTTTCCCCATGTTCACGTCCTCACCCTAGGGTGTTTAGGTGTTTTGGTCTGCATCTAACATCTGATGTTCTGCAGTTTCTTCTTGGGAAGTCTCTGTTTTGCATCAGATAGTGTTTAAATTGGATACTGATTTCGGGCCATGTTTACCACTGCCTAGAGTCATGTTTCTGGTTTGTTTACACTTTTTGTTTAGGTTGACAACAGTTACTTCTGATAGTGATTACTTGTGTTTTGCTTAGTTTTAATTCATAGCAAGATACATTAATATTGTCCGTATGTGTTACATTAATTTTTCTAAATGATTTAAAATTTTTGTCCACACTTGGGCTTTTTGGGGATCTATTTGGCCTCAGGGGTTCCCATTGGGAACTTGGGCTCTTCTGAAAAATTTTTTTCTTTTTGAATAATTTTTTCACAATGTTAAAATGGATTATTTTATTATGTATCTTTGTTTTCAAGGTTTAGTGCGAGTACTGTGACTGATTACTTTTTTCGCTATGAAAATTATTGTTCAAATTGTAATGGGAGGAAATCTTCCTCTGATTCTCATGATTTCTGTATTAATTGTAGTCAGTGTACTTGCACTAACCCTTGTTCAGTGTGTATCAAGTGGGATGACAAACGTTGGAGGCGTGTGTCACGGTAGGTTGTTAGCGGGGAGAGGACCATGCCGGTCCTCTCTCCGCAGGGTCACTCTAGTTTTTCAGAGGAACAAGAACAGGGTGATGTTTCCGTGATGTCATCCAAGACTGTGCTTCCTTCATCACAATCAAATGAAGAGCTAGCGGCTAAAGTGCTCATGGATATACGGCAGTTGCCTAAGAGGCCCCAAGTAGGGTTGACGTCTACGTCCGCTAGCTCGCCCGGTGTCGCGTCCATTCACCAAATGGGTCAGCACCCGGGTTCATCTGTTGCAGTCCAGGAAGGAATTTTGGGTGTTGCGAGCACTATAAACATACCATGTGCACACCCAGTGACGATGGAACAGAGGATAGTACGGAGGAAGCCTGTTAGTCTGGTTCCTAGCTCGTCCAGGTCCATCCGGACCGGGAGCGAGAGAGGCCCCCACGAGGCCTTTCCAGTTAGGACATTCGCATATTATATAAATGCAGGAATGAATGTCCCTGGAGTTTCCAGTGGCTATTTATGTAAGACCGTGGCTCCACAGGTCTCTTTGACGATCAAGAACAGAGTAATGTTTCCGTGATGTCTTCGAAAGTGTCCTTCCGTCGTCACAGTCAATTGAAGAGCTAGCAGCAAGAGTTCTCATGCAGATACGTCAATTGCCTAAGAGGTCCCAAGTAGGATCGATGGCTTTGGTGTCCGCTAGCTCACCCGGTGTAGCGACCATTCAACGAATGGCTCGGCACCCAGGTTAGTCCATTGCGGTTGAGGAGGAGATTTGGGTGATGCGAGCACTATAAATACAACGTGCACGCTCAGTGACGATAACTACGAGGATGGTACGGAGGAAGCCTATTAGTCCGGTTCCTAGCTCGTCCAGCTCCGCACGGGCTGCGAGCGAGAGAGGTCCCTCTCTCGTATAACAACATCTGGGTACAGATGTTGTGGTACAGAATGTTCCTCAGTCGGGGCATACGTCCACCACTCGGGACGCTCTGTGATATAGACAGTCTGGAGAGACTACTTTATTGGCTTCCTCATCCTCACGGCAGTACACACGACCGCACCTTGGCTACATGACCAGTGATATCCAGCCAATCTCGCCGACCAGGAATTCATGGCGACCAGGTCAAGCCATCCGGTAGTCAAGGATACAAGGCCTTCATACTCCGGATGTTCGCATTAACTGGTAGAGTGCTAGAAGCCACTATCAGGGCTTTGATATGAAGAGCAGGTACCCCAGCCTAAAGGTGTCATATTCTGTGGATGTGCTTCTTTTCATCTTAGAAGTGAAATTCCTTAGTCTATATTGGTTTTCCTTGTTACAGTTTATGGGAGAGTGCCTCTTGGCACTCTCCCATCAATTGTAACAAGGCAAAGACATGTGAACAAATAAAAATGACCAAAAATAACTTAGCACTCTACCAGTTAAAAAGTATGCAGGAGTCAGCATCTTAGGAGCTTCCAGCGGTTAAATATTGTAAGACCGCGGCTCCACAGGCCTCTGTTACGGACATGCTATCGCAGTTAGCACAAATTATCGCAGCATCCCAGCAACCGACAGAAACTCTGTCGGATCAGGAATTATCCGTAGAAGCTGGGTCAGTACGTTCCACTGCGGGTGCAGACACGGACGACCAAGATTTACAAGTGGTCTGACGGGATGGCAAAAGGGATACGGAATAGTTGAATTTTCCCTTTCAGAACAACATAATTGCCGTGGAGTTCATCCGGCTTTATTTTTCTGATGTTGTTCCTCCAGACCAAAATGCTGCGTTGCCAATAAGAGACTGATAGCGCCACTGGACACAGATTTCTGTAATCGGTTCAGGGACATTGTCCCTCAGTTTCCGTCACAGTCCAGAAATGTCTCAGAGACATTTGAACTATTATATGACGCTATATATAAACTTGCTACCAATAGGGCAAGTCCGGTTTCTTATCAGCAAGTGCTCTACATCTGCCTTTCATCAATTCATGGAATAATTCAAAACGGCAGGACAGGGCATTCCGAGAGTTTCTCTACGTCTAGACGACTAGGCCTAAGTCCTAGAGTTGTCTATACTGTCCTCTATGTCAATTCCAACCATGATGTTAGAAACGTCAATATCGTCTAATACGGCTAGCTTAGACGCATTATTGTACGCAGTTCACCTTTCCAGAGCGTTATCATTACGTATCAGAGGAAAGAATTCTGGGGTGAATGATCCTCCTTAAGAGTTCTTTCTAGGGCCATAGTATTCTCCACGTATAACTCCGCCCTTTCAGTGGCAATTTGGAGTTGGTTACACGTGATGAGGCCCTGGCTACATCCACACATGTGTATAGTAAGGTGTATAACTCTCTCAGAGTCGCTCCGGTCTCCGGAGAGCTTCTCTTTGACGGCAAGCTTTCCGCAATCTATGATCAGATTTTTTAGAAAGCTTTAGACTCTCTGCTATTCAAACCTGCTTCTATAAGTCGGAGTCAGCGGAGAAGAGTAGGACAGGCACTTTTCAGGCGAATATGTCCAAGGGAGGTTCCTATAGAGGTTCCTATGCATCCTCTAGGTTTTACTCTAGAGTCCATCAAAGTAGCGACTCAGGTAGGGGCCGTAATTCTGGCCAAAACAACCGGTCAGATGCCCCTAGATCAACAGGGTGAGGTGCGGGCCGTGGAGGACGTGGTTTCTCCTTCCGCAAGCCTCACAGATCCAAGAGGTGATGGTTTAAACCTCTGTCGCATTCCAGTGGGCGGAAGACTGTCAAGTTTCTTAATCAATTTGGATTTTATTATGGAAGACCCTTCGGTTCGAGGGGTTATATCGGAAGGACTGAACTGTCCTTCAAAGGAGAATCTCCTTTAACTCAAAGTCCAAGATGGACTCAGCTTCCATCAAATCGTCAGAAAGGAGCCTCGCTTCTATTAGAAGTCCAGTCTCTTTTAGTGAAGAACGCGATAGAGGTCATAGTAAACAGGAATCTCCAGGTTTCTACATCTTTTTCTGGTTCCGAAACCAGACGGCTCATTCCGTCCAGTCATAGATCTGAGCTGGATAAACAAGCAGATTGTGGCCTCAAATTCTTTATAGAGACCATTCGATCAGTCAGAGCGAGCATTCGAGTGAATGACTATGCTGCGAGCATAGATCTCAAGAATGCGTACTTTCACGTCAGGGTACATACGGCGTTCAGAAAGTATCTTCGCTTCATCATCCTAGGAGTCGTATTTCAGTTCCGAGCGATGTGCTTCGGTCTGAATCTAGCACCCTGGCCTTTTCACTCGAATAATGAACTCGGTATTGACTCATTTCCAAGCTCATTTGTCTGCGATAATGTCGGCCTACCTGGACTATATTCTTCAGAGGTATGGCAACGAGTTACCACTTCAGAATGATGTGCAGAATCTGCTTCTTTTGCTCCGACTTCTCGGTTTCATAGTAAACGTAGGGAAGTTGGATCTGATGCCGTCCAAGTCGTTGACCCACCTGGGGATGTGCATCAAGACGCACAATCTCATTCGTCTGCCGTTAATCAGAGCAAAGTTAGCCAGTTGTTACTCTAGCTATTGTCTTCTCTCAAACAGGGTTTCAGTGAGAGAATTCATGTGACGGATAGGTTTGTGCGGAGCCACCGCGGATCTCATTCCAATGGGGCGGCTATGCACTCGTCCTCTCCAAATCCTTCTGACTCAGATTTGGAGGGTGAAGATTCTTTCGCTCGATACGGACATCCTCTTGTCAAATCAAAGGAAACAAGATATTCAGATTTCGGCAGACATTCAGTGGTTAACTCAGGGAGTTCCACTGCAATTGCCGGATCTGAGTTTTTCAGTTATGACGGATGCCAGTCAGTAGGTTGTGACGCAACATTGAGCCCAACGAATTTGAAGTGCCAGGGTCTTTGGGATCCTCAGTTCCTTATCAAGCACATAAACATCAAAGTATTGATGTCAATTTGACTTGTGATACGTCATTGGATGGACGTTTTTCAGAATGCACACGTGCAAATTCTATCCGACAATACGACGGTGGTAGCGTATATTCGGAATCAGGGAGGCACTCAAGCTAACGGAAAGAATCCTTCTCTTTGTACTAGAACATTAGGTTCTTCTATCGGTCCGTCATATTCCGGGTCGTCTGAACTTATAAAGGACTCCCTTTCACGGAGGGGTCGCTTGTTCCTGTCAGGATGGATTCTCAACAAACGAGTATTCAATCAGATTTGCTACCAATGGGAGCAGCCAAGGATAGTCTTTTTGCGACGCATCTCAACAATCAGATGCAGATGTATGTGTCACCATGTCCGGATCCTCAAGCATTTGCAGTGGATGCTCTATCGATCTTGTGAGACGGAATGAGAGTATATGTGTATCCTCCAGCGCCGCTGATTCAGCAGATGTTGCTCAAGATAAATCAATCTCAATGCAATTCTGTGGTAGCATCTCTGTCCCCACAGAGACCGTGGATTATTCTACTCAGGTGTCTGTTGTGGGACATGCTGTGGAAGCTTACTCCACATTTTGGTCCATTTTATTGCTAGATGGATTCAATTAACTATCCATACTGCTGATCTAAATTATCTTCAACTCAGCAGTCTGTGCTTAGATTTCACGTCATGAAGTAAGGGCTCTATCTACTTCTTGGGTTTTCGCTAATAGTGTTGTTATTACTGATCTAATGAAGGCTGTATATTGATTTCAGCCTTCCACTTTCACGAGTTTTTTATATTAAGAAATATTGAGTCCATTTCTGGAGATCTGCATTGTTTAGGTCCGTTATCTGTTGCTCAGTATGTCATCCACTAAACAGTTGCAACTATGGTTATGCAGGTTTTCTGTTCTGGCAGGGACTCTGTCCTGCTGCCCTCTTTGCTCTGGGAATGGGGGGTGGGGGGGGGGGGGGTTCCCTTAGATAACCTGCTTTATAGTGTAAAGCAAGGGAATACCTCCTCTGGAGTCAGTAATTCTGAGTCGGCTCCGATATAGTTTTATAGTGTTAAGCTAATGTTTACGCATCCATGTAATATTTTTAAAGTGCAGCTTGGTGTGAAACATTTGTATATGTCTCGTTTCACACGGGTGTTAATATACAATCTTCAGATCCTGTTAATGAGTATAAGAGTCTCATTTCTTTGGACTTCCTTTATTTATTGACTTTCCTTTAAAAATAATTAGCATAACGTGTTATACTGGATGTTAATAGAGATCATTGAGGTTATTGTGCTCAATTACAGAATGGTGTTGTGTCTTTCTTTTTGATACAAATAAGAAAGATACATGTAAAGCCTATTTCTCATTTTCTCCTCTAGGGGATAATTCAGTTATATGTAGTTGAGCCTGTTGGTTTTTCCTTTATGTCCTAGGCCGTCCAACCTTTTTACTATTTAGCTAAGTCTGGGTCATTGGTACAGTATAAAAATGTTAGAAAATTTATAGTAATTTATATATTTTTTATACTTACCAATGACCCAGACGGGGATGGCCCTCCCATGAGTTGGAAACTCATACCTCCCTGCTGAGTACATAACGCCAACCAGGCACTGGTTGTAAGAATGATTTTTGGCGGCAGTTTTGAGACCTCCTTGACACTGCGCATGCAGAAGCTATGTAGGCAAATATGAATCACAGTATTCACCACTAAAACAATTCCCCAAATCTAGTAATGGTCAATTCTGGAATATAAGTATGGGAGCAGGTTGTAAATGTGATCTAACATACAGTTGAGTTAATTGCAACCTTTATAGGGGTTACCAGGGGGCGTGGTGGCTCAGTTGGTAGAGGTGCAGGCTGCAAGACGAGAGGTCCTTGGTTCGAATCCCACCTGCGGCAACCGCGTTGTGTCCTTGGGCAAGACACTTCACCCCCATTGCCCACGTGGGGGCACGGTGACGTTGTGTACTAAGGCGTACTGCACGTCGATGGTGCACCTGTCTTCAACCAATGCTAACCCTGCTTGTGCAGAGTTGGTATGTTCGGGAGCTGACAGTTGCTCGCCGTTGCTCGGTGGTTCTCTCCGGGTACTCCGGCTTCCTCCACCCGTAAAACTGTCACGGTCATGGTTAGCCATTGTGCAGAAATATGTGACCTTAAACACCAATAAATAAATAAATAAATATAGGGGTTACCAGTGGCTCAGTTGGTGTGGTGGCAGAGCATTTATGTCTAGGCAATTGGGTGCCATAGACCAAAGATCAGGTCCTGTTGGGGCCAACTGCAAAAAAAGCATTTTCAGTTCAGTGGCTCAAACCTAGCACTATGCCTGGTGGAATTCCTACTTATACTGGCAATATAACATTAAATTCAAACAGTTGCATCTTCAAACTTCTTTCATTAATTGTGATTCCTGTGTTTAAAAGCTGGGACCAAAGACCAATATAATTTATCACCATTATGTTTATGTACAAAATGTTGTATCAAGGTCATTAGTGTTTCTAAGTTTGATATGGCCTCAGAAACAAAAGCTTAAGTCTCAGGCAAAAGTTCAGCTCTTGTTTCTTAGGCTATATCTCAACGAGTTGGAGACTCTGATACAACATTATATATATTGTCTATAAACAAAATGGTGATGATAGATGTAGTGTCAATAAATCGATCAATTAGTCTTTCAGTTTAAGATTTCATTTTCACTAAAAAATGCAGGTCACTTCACTGGAAACTGTCTACAGTCTTTTCGGCTGCCTTGAACTTTCCCTATCTCCAGATAAACTTATTGAGTGCATTTGTTTAACATTCCAAAAAGTCTGTGCGCTGCAAAGTTGTTTTAACTTGAATGCTTCCAACGATTCAGAAACGGAAACATAAAAGTGAGCCTAATGTGGTTTATTAATTTAATAAACATTTTTTAGAAGAATTTTTCCTTGTTTGTATATAGAAACCTCTACGGTCTCTCTCAAATACCTTTCAAATGCATTCAATGTTCTATAAGTAGTAATGCAAACAAATTGTAACTAAGCACATGCTTGCATCATGCATATTGTGTAGCAGAGGCCCGTTCTACATGATTCGTTTAGATAATTATGGACCCAATACTGTAAAACCTGATTTGAGAGACCACTGTTGTGAGAGACCACCTGTCTTGATAGAATGCTGTGACCTTGTAACATTTGGTTGTTTTACACTACAATGGACCTGCCATGAGAGACCACCTGTTTTGAGGGGCCACTTTCCCATGACAAAAAGAGTGGTCTCTCGAGACAGGTTCTACTGTGCATACTTATTGTAACATGCAATGGAATATATCTCCAAAAGTATCATACATTATGTAATAAGTTTAGATTGATATCACTGCATTTTTGGCATTTGAGTCTTTTAATTGCGATTAAAACAAGCTTTGATTGCAATTAAAATAAATTTTGCAATGCGGAAAATGAAAATAAAAAGAATACCTGAGGTATTTAAGTATGTACCGGAATTATCATAGCTGTTTGTGAAAACTTAAATATCCTTCAGTCACTCATGGGATAATATCAGTAATTTTTCTCAATCAGTATGTATCTTCTATATACTCCATTGTATACACCAGCCTTTTTCACCAGCAGTCCATTGCTGTGGAATCATGTTAATTAACCATTTACCAAACATGAAAGGCAGACGACACTTGCAAACAAAATAACTAATTTTCTAAAAACATAGCTTATGACCCCTCATTAGAATGAGCTCACTGAGTTCATTCCAGTGAGGGGTCATAAGCTATGTTTCTGAGACAAAAAATGAAAAAATAATGAAAGTGAAATGGTAATTTTTGTGAATAGCGCTGGCTGGTTTTGGCCATTATGTTAGGTAAAGGGTTAAAAAATCACTTTGCTGAGAGTTTTATTTATTATTATTATTTTATGTTTCCCAATTTCAGGACATACGCCTGATGTCATAATTCTTGCTAATGATTTATCCTCTGCTTGTTAAGTGTTCCTTCCCTATCCCTCCTTGAAGCCTTCCTGTTGAACTCCTAAGCTTTTTGGCTGTTTTTTATCGAATTTTTTTATTAAATTTCTTGGAAGTTTAATGTGTATTACAGAATGTTTATTCTGTTTATACCCATGGTTATGTCCTCACCCTTGGGGTGTTAGGTCGTTTTGGTCTTGCATCTTCTATCCAATGTATCGTTTTTTCTTTGTTTGAAGATCTTGCTTTACATCTGGTAGCTTTAAAATCTGTTACTAACTTTGGGTCTTTTTCCTGTACCTGATGTCTTGTTTCCATTTTTTCCTTTGACGTTGTTTACATTCGCAATGTCTTTAATTATATGTAGTATTTAGATATTATATTACTGTAGGATTCTTGTAAGATACATTGATTATGATTCCGATAGTGTAGCTCAAAAAATTTGGATTTTGTCCACACTTAGGCTCTTTCGGGATACCCTTGGGCTCTTCATATTCCCTTTGGGAACTTAGGCTTTTTCAAAAGATTTTCAAAAAGTTTTTTGAATTTAATTTTTTGATTTTGATGTTGATTGCAATTATTTATGTATCTTTATCATATATTTATTGTGGAGTTTGTAGGAGTACTATCAACTTATTTTGATTGAATCATGAAAGCTTACTGCTCAAAATGCAAGGCTAATGACATCAGGCGTATGTCCCGAAATTGGAAAACATAAAATAATAATAATAAATACAACTCTCAGCAAAGTGATTTTTTAACCCTTTACCTAACATAATGGCCAAAACCAGCCAGCGCTATTCACAAAAATTACCATTTCACTTTCATTATTTTTTCTTTTTTTTGTCTCAGAAACATAACTTATGACCCCTCACTGGAATGAACTCAGTGAACTCATTCTAATGAGGGGTCATAAGCTATGTTTTTAGAAAATTAGTTATTTTGTTTGCAAGTGTCGTCTGCCTTTCATGTTAGGTAAATGGTTAATTAACAGGATTCCACAGCAATAGACTGCTGGTAAAAAAGGCTGGAGGAAGTCTTCCTCAGATTTACATGCTTGTTGCCTTGCCTGTAGTCAATGTACTTCTGCAGATTCTCGTCCTGTGTGTGAATTGGGATGACAGAAGTTGGAAACGGGTGCCACAGTTCGTTGTTGGTGGTGAGAGATGCCTATGTCAGTGCTCTCACCACAAGATACAAGTTTTTCAGTTTCTTTTTCAGAGGAACAAGAACATGGTGATGGTATTGAGACACCCACCAAAGTGTGCTACCATCGTTGTGCTCTGATGAGCAAACAGAGCTAGCTGCAAAGGTTCTCATGAATATTAAGCAAGGGATAAGGCCTGTAGTTAGTGTTCTTAATCCTTTGCAAGTAGCTAGCTCAACCGGTGAAGTGGTTACTCCGTCCGTGGGAGCTGTGACATCAGGTATGTCCGTTACGGTTAAAGGAAGTGTAGATTTGGGGAGAGCGAGTACCTTAAAATCAAAAGCTCACCCACCAATGACAGAAATGGGGAGGAAGTCAGCAAGTTTCTTGTTGGGAGGCTCGGTGAGGTCTGACTAGGCTGCGAGCGGGTGAGGCCCCTCTCTAACCGAACAACTTCTGGGGCTAGAGGTTATGAGAAACTTGCACAACCCGGTCCCTCTCTAACCCAACAACATTTGGGGCCAAATGTTGTTTTGAGAAACTTGCACGAGTCGGATCATATGTCCGCCCGCAGACTCCGGCGGTGAGCTGTTGGATGGTGCTGGGTCAGTCCAGTCATCTGTACACAGAGATGCAAATGACTGAATGTCACAGCTGAATCAGTCGGATGGTGAAAGGGACAAGGAAGAGGATTACCCTTCCCTTTCAGAACAGCATATGGTAGCAATGAATTTTATTTATCAATACTCTCCTGACTTTGTTCCACTTGATCAGCAAGCTGCAACTACTATAGAGAAACGCTGTCAACTCTGAAGCAAATTTCGTGTGGAGGAAAGAGGATGTTCTTTCCTTCCCAAAACAGTCTTGGTCTCGAGAGGTGTTGGAGGCCTTTGGCCATGTTATCGATGCCATATTCACCTCTCTAGTGCTAAGAGGCAGGCGGTTTCTTATCGACATCTTCAATAAATATACCGTTCCTTGGACTACATTTATTTAAAACGGTTGGAGAAGATGTTCAGAGCTCCTCTGCATTTAGATGAGCAGGCCGGGGATGAAAATATGTCCCTTCCTGCATCATTCAATATAGGCTCAGAAGTGATGGAATGTGCTATTTCATCCAATAGAATGAATCTGGACGTGATGTCCTACGCAGATCACCTCACCATAGCTATGGCACAACATCTTAATGGGAAGGAATTAGAGGACGTTTGTTCCTTGCTTGAGTTATTTCCAGGGGAGTCATGTATGCCATGTACAACTCTGCCCTGACAGTGGCAAATTGGGAGTTGATCATTAATCAGCTAAGGGAACTCCTCATGAGGGTACAATGAACCCTCTTATACTTACTCTGGAAGTCATCAGTATAGCGACTCAAAAAAGAGGCGCAGGTCTGATCCAGACTATAGGTTAGATGCCCCTAAGACGAGGGACGAGGTTCTTCACGAGGAGGACGTAGTTTCTCCTTCTGTAAGCCTTGTTAGTCGTACAGGTGATGAATAAGACCTCTATTGCTTACCAGTTGATGGAAGGTTATCATCTTCATGAGAAATTAGATTTATGTGATGGAAGATCAGTGGATAAAGTGTTGTCTTAGAAGGCCTACGGCTATGATTCCAAACATAACCCCCACTTACAAGATGTCTGCGTTGGACAAATCTTCCGGCGGATCCTTTCAAAAGGGAGTCGCTGCGAGTGGAGGTACAGGCTCTCTTATTGAAGGAAGCTATAGAGATCGTCAAGAATAGACTTCTGTTGTTTTCCACTTAGCAGAAGGTTATTAACCTCATAAAAATGTGGATGAAAATTACAGAAAATCAGTGGATGAGTATGTAGTCTTGGCAGCCATGCAGCTATCAGTCCAAGCAAAGCTCCACTTACTACAAGTACATGTTGGTCAAATCTTCCGGCGAATTCTTGCAAGAGAGTCTCTCCTTGCAGAGGTATAGGCTCTCCTATTGAAGAAAAGCAATAGAGATCATCGAAATATTCTCCAGGTTATTTCAAATCACCTGTTTTTCGTCCTGAAGTCAGACGAATAGTGCATAGATAGGCTGAGACAGCTGTCTTGTTTGGTCTTTGTGGACGTCATGGTCGCCTTATGTACTGTTACAGCGGTCTTGTGCCTACATGTAGTGTTGTAAGTCTCCATTTAGTGAACTTTCAAGGCCGCAAGTGACACAGATATATCTTCAGGTAGCTGAAGACACATAACTGCGTAGCTATCTTGAGATTACTGTCTCTTTGGGAATTGCAGTTGTTAGAATAGCGGCTTGTCATTCCCTACCTTGCACAACGATGGTTGTAAGTCTCCATTTAATGAGCTTTTAAGTCACTAATTACACCGAGATATCTGTCTTTACGGAGAGGAAGACTTCTAGCTACGTTAGTCAGGCTCTGACCTCTGTCTTTCGGGAATAAAACCGATATGGCACAATGCTTTTTGGTTTGTTTTCATAGGTGTCATAGACTTGAGTCTTATTGTTTACTCCATAGTAGCCTAGCTAGAATCATAAGCGAGATTGTTTCAGTAATTATGCAGTGACATAACTGAATTTATTTTTTTTCTTTTCAGACTGCTCATAAGCAAGATTGTTTCAGTAATTATGCAGTGACATAACAACTGAATTTATTTTCTTTTGAGACTACCGTCTTTTTGGGAATTTAGGGTTGTTAAATAGCGGCTCCTCATTCCCTACCTTGCACGATGATAGTTGTAAGTCTCCGTTCAGTGAGCCTTCAAGGACGCAACTTACACCGATATATCTGTCTTCATGGAGATGAAGACTTATAAGCTATGGCTAGCATTGTAAGTCTCCTCAGTGAGCTTTTAAGGCCGCAGTTATCAGCCTTTTATTGGCTTCATGTATAGGAAGATCTTTTGCTGCTTCAGCTAGGCTGACTTCCTTGGCCTTTCGGCTATGATACCATATGTTAGAGGAGGTTATTCTCTTCCTACCGGTATGGTTTGGTGTTAGTTTTATGAGGCGATAAGCTCTATTAATGACGCCATATTTACCTAGTGTGATTATGTCGATACAGAGCATTTGTTCATCACGTCCATGTCCCTCTCCATCCTTAGTGGCATTATGGAGTCGGTCAGATGTGAGGGAGCCCTGCGGTTCCTATTTTATTTGATGACTAACACAAGAGCGATTCAAATAATGCGGGTCAGGGGGTTTGATATGAATTTTTAGCTCACCTGACTGAAAGTCAGGGTGAGCTTTTCTTATCACTCTTCGTCCATTGTCTGTCGTCCGTCGTCCTGCGTGAAGGTGGTGTTTGAGCCCCTTTCTCCTAAACCACTGGCCACATTTTAATTAAATTTCATGTAAGTAGTGGTTATGTAGGGGCATTTTGATTTTTATCCAAAATAGGTTTCGGCTCATATTGAGCAGAGGTGTGGGGAAAAAATGGCCAAATTTTTTGAAAATCTTCTTCTAATGAACCACCAGTAGATTTGATATGTGGTATACAGAGTCCTTTTGAGGTTTAGAATCAAGTTTGTTCAAGAGAAGTTTGTCGGGCATTATTTGCCTTCGTTATGGGAGGGGCAAAAATTTTGTCCACGCCTAAAATTTCTATTTTCTGAACCGTGAAGTCGATTTGAACCAAATTTGATATGAGATGATAATGGGTCATAAGTAGTTGATTGATGCAAAAAAAATTTTTCTCATTGCCCCGTGGGAACCTTGGGAGCTAAAAATAGGAAAAACCTTAAAACTGCCATATCTCCAAAACTACATGGCACAGAGAATTCTTATTTTGTGTAAAGCTTACTTTTATCCAGTAGAATAGAATGGTTAAAAAAAATCCCTATCGGTTTGATCCAGCAGACAGAATCTTTTGATATTTGGTATGCAACATTGTAGGGTAGATCTGATTCAAGTTTGTTCAAATCGGCCCCCTGGGTTCATATCTGGGCTCAGTATAGGAGCCCGATTTCGAACTTAGTGCATTTCAGACAAATTTCTTAAAAAATCTTCTTCTCCAGATCCACCAGGCAGAACCTTTTCATATTTGGTATGCAACATTGTGGGGTGGATCTGATTCAAATGTGTTCAAATCGGCTCCCTAGATTCATATTTGGGCTCACTATAGAAGCTCGAATTCGAACTTAGTGCATTTCAGGCAAATTTCTTCAAAAATCTTCTTCTCCATATCCAGCAGGCAGAATCTTTTGATATTTGGAATGCAACATTGTGGGGTGGATCTGATTCAAATTTGTTCAAATCGGCTCCCTAGATTCATGTTTGGGCTCACTATAGAAGCTCGAATTCGAACTTAGTGCATTTCAGGCAAATTTCTTCAAAAATCTTCTTCTCCAGATCCCGCAGGCAGAATCTTTTCATATTTGGTATGCAACATTGTGGGGTGGATCTGATTCAAGTTTGTTCAAATTGGCCCCCTGGATTCATATTTGGGTTCACTATAGAAGCCCAAATTCGAACTTAGTGCATTTCAGGCAAATTTCTTAAAAAATTTTCTCCTCCAGATCCAGCAGGCAGAATCTTTTCATATTTGGTATGCAACATTGTGGGGTGGATCTGATTCAATTTTGTTCAAATTGGCCCCCTGGATTCATATTTGGGCTCACTATAGAAGCCCAAATTCGAACTTAGTGCATTTCAGGCAAATTTCTTAAAAAATCTTCTTCTCCAGATTCAGCAGGCAGAATCTTTTGATATTTGGTATGCAACATTGTGGGGTGGATCTGATTCAAGTTTGTTCAAATCGGCCCCCTGAGTGTATATTTGGGCTCAGTATAGGAGCCCAAATTTGAACTTAGTGCATTTCAGGCAAATTTCTTTGCAAGTCTTCTTCTTAAGATTCAGCAGGCAGAATCTTTTGATATTGGGTATGCACCATGCTTAGTGGGGGGGTGGGGGGGGGGGGGGGGGGGTGAGATTCAAGTTTGTTCAAGCCAAGTCCCTGGGTTAATATGTGGGCTCACTTTGGTAGTCCGAATTATAACTTGGTTCAAAATGAGGAATTTTCTTTAAAAATCTTCTTCAGATCCAGCAGTCGGAATGTTTTGATATTTGGTATGCAGCATCCTTAGGGGGTGAGATTCAAGTTTGTTCAAGCCATGTCCCTAGGTCCATATTTGGACTCACTGTGGGAGCTCGAATTGTAACTTAGTTCAAAATAAGGAATTTTCTTCAAAAATCTTCTTCTTCAGATCCAGCAGTCGGAATGTTTTGATATGTGGTGGACAGCATCCTAAGGGGGGTGAGATTCCAGTTTGTTAAAGCCAAGTCCCTGAGTTCATATATGGGCTCACTATAGAAGACCGAATTCGAACTTAGTGCTTTTCAGGCAAATGTCTTCAAAAATCTTCTTCTCCAGATCCAGCAGGCAGAATCTTTTGATACTTGGTATGCAACATTGTGGGGTGGATCTGATTCAAGTTTGTTCAAATCGGCTCCCTAGATTCATATTCGGGTTCACTATAGAAGCTCGAATTCGAACTTAGTGCATTTCAGACAAATTTCTTCAAAAATCTTCTTCTCCAGATCCAGCAGGCAGAATCTTTTGATATTTGGTATGCAACATTGTGGGGTGGATCTGATTCAAGTTTGTTCAAATCAGCTCTCTGGATTCATATTTGGGCTCACTATAGAAGCCCGAATTCGAACTGAGTGCATTTCAGACAAATTTCTTCAAAAATCTTCTCCTCCAGATCCAGCAGGCAGAATCTTTTCATATTTGGTATGCAACATTGTGGGGTGGATCTGATTCAAGTTTGTTCAAATTGGCTCCCTGGATTCATATTTGGGCTCACTATAGAAGCCCAAATTCGAACTTAGTGCATTTCAGGCAAATTTCTTAAAAAGTCTTCTTCTCCAGATTCAGCAGGCAGGATCTTTTGATATTTGGTATGCAACATTGTGGGGTGGATCTGATTCAAGTTTGTTCAAATCGGCCCCCTGGGTTTATATTTGGGCTCAGTATAGGAGCCCAAATTTAAACTTAGTGCATTTCAGGCAAATTTCTTTGCAAATCTTTTTCTTAAGATTCAACAGGCAGAATCTTTTGATATTGGGTATGCACCATGCTTAGGGGGTGGGGGGGTTGAGATTCAAGTTTGTTCAAGCCAAGTCCCTGGGTTAATATGTGGGCTCACTGTGGTAGTCCGAATTATAACTTGGTTCAAAATGAGGAATTTTCTTTAAAAATCTTCTTCAGATCCAGCAGTCGGAATGTTTTGATTTTTGGTATGCAGCATCCTTAGGGGGTGAGATTCAAGTTTGTTCAAGCCATGTCCCTAGGTCCATATTTGGACTCACTGTGGGAGCTCGAATTGTAACTTAGTTCAAAATAAGGAATTTTCTTCAAAAATCTTCTTCTTCAGATCCAGCAGTCGGAATGTTTTGATATTTGGTGGACAGCATCCTTGGGGGGGGGGGGGGGGGGGGGGGGGGGGCGGGGGGGGGGGGGGGGGGGAGATTCAAGTTTGTTAAAGCCAAGTCCCTGAGTTCATATATGGGCTCACTATAGAAGACCGAATTCAAACTTAGTGCTTTTCAGGCAAATGTCTTCAAAAATCTTCTTCTCCAGATCCAGCAGGCAGAATCTTTTGATATTTGGTATGCAACATTGTGGGGTGGATCTGATTCAAGTTTGTTCAAATCGGCTCCCTAGATTCATATTCGGGTTCACTATAGAAGCCCAAATTCGAACTTAGTGCATTTCAGGCAAATTTCTTAAAAAATTTTCTCCTCCAGATCCAGCAGGCAGAATCTTTTCATATTTGGTATGCAACATTGTGGGGTGGATCTGATTCAATTTTGTTCAAATTGGCCCCCTGGATTCATATTTGGGCTCACTATAGAAGCCCAAATTCGAACTTAGTGCATTTCAGGCAAATTTCTTAAAAAATCTTCTTCTCCAGATTCAGCAGGCAGAATCTTTTGATATTTGGTATGCAACATTGTGGGGTGGATCTGATTCAAGTTTGTTCAAATCGGCCCCCTGAGTGTATATTTGGGCTCAGTATAGGAGCCCAAATTTGAACTTAGTGCATTTCAGGCAAATTTCTTTGCAAGTCTTCTTCTTAAGATTCAGCAGGCAGAATCTTTTGATATTGGGTATGCACCATGCTTAGTGGGGGGGTGGGGGGGGGGGGGGTGAGATTCAAGTTTGTTCAAGCCAAGTCCCTGGGTTAATATGTGGGCTCACTTTGGTAGTCCGAATTATAACTTGGTTCAAAATGAGGAATTTTCTTTAAAAATCTTCTTCAGATCCAGCAGTCGGAATGTTTTGATATTTGGTATGCAGCATCCTTAGGGGGTGAGATTCAAGTTTGTTCAAGCCATGTCCCTAGGTCCATATTTGGACTCACTGTGGGAGCTCGAATTGTAACTTAGTTCAAAATAAGGAATTTTCTTCAAAAATCTTCTTCTTCAGATCCAGCAGTCGGAATGTTTTGATATGTGGTGGACAGCATCCTTAGGGGGGTGAGATTCCAGTTTGTTAAAGCCAAGTCCCTGAGTTCATATATGGGCTCACTATAGAAGACCGAATTCGAACTTAGTGCTTTTCAGGCAAATGTCTTCAAAAATCTTCTTCTCCAGATCCAGCAGGCAGAATCTTTTGATACTTGGTATGCAACATTGTGGGGTGGATCTGATTCAAGTTTGTTCAAATCGGCTCCCTAGATTCATATTCGGGTTCACTATAGAAGCTCGAATTCGAACTTAGTGCATTTCAGACAAATTTCTTCAAAAATCTTCTTCTCCAGATCCAGCAGGCAGAATCTTTTGATATTTGGTATGCAACATTGTGGGGTGGATCTGATTCAAGTTTGTTCAAATCAGCTCTCTGGATTCATATTTGGGCTCACTATAGAAGCCCGAATTCGAACTGAGTGCATTTCAGACAAATTTCTTCAAAAATCTTCTCCTCCAGATCCAGCAGGCAGAATCTTTTCATATTTGGTATGCAACATTGTGGGGTGGATCTGATTCAAGTTTGTTCAAATTGGCTCCCTGGATTCATATTTGGGCTCACTATAGAAGCCCAAATTCGAACTTAGTGCATTTCAGGCAAATTTCTTAAAAAGTCTTCTTCTCCAGATTCAGCAGGCAGGATCTTTTGATATTTGGTATGCAACATTGTGGGGTGGATCTGATTCAAGTTTGTTCAAATCGGCCCCCTGGGTTTATATTTGGGCTCAGTATAGGAGCCCAAATTTAAACTTAGTGCATTTCAGGCAAATTTCTTTGCAAATCTTTTTCTTAAGATTCAACAGGCAGAATCTTTTGATATTGGGTATGCACCATGCTTAGGGGGTGGGGGGGTTGAGATTCAAGTTTGTTCAAGCCAAGTCCCTGGGTTAATATGTGGGCTCACTGTGGTAGTCCGAATTATAACTTGGTTCAAAATGAGGAATTTTCTTTAAAAATCTTCTTCAGATCCAGCAGTCGGAATGTTTTGATTTTTGGTATGCAGCATCCTTAGGGGGTGAGATTCAAGTTTGTTCAAGCCATGTCCCTAGGTCCATATTTGGACTCACTGTGGGAGCTCGAATTGTAACTTAGTTCAAAATAAGGAATTTTCTTCAAAAATCTTCTTCTTCAGATCCAGCAGTCGGAATGTTTTGATATTTGGTGGACAGCATCCTTGGGGGGGGGGGGGGGGGGGGGGGGGGGGGGGCGGGGGGGGGGGGGGAGATTCAAGTTTGTTAAAGCCAAGTCCCTGAGTTCATATATGGGCTCACTATAGAAGACCGAATTCAAACTTAGTGCTTTTCAGGCAAATGTCTTCAAAAATCTTCTTCTCCAGATCCAGCAGGCAGAATCTTTTGATATTTGGTATGCAACATTGTGGGGTGGATCTGATTCAAGTTTGTTCAAATCGGCTCCCTAGATTCATATTCGGGTTCACTATAGAAGCTCGAATTCGAACTTAGTGCATTTCAGACAAATTTCTTCAAAAATCTTCTTCTCCAGATCCAGCAGGCAGAATCTTTTGATATTTGGTATGCAACATTGTGGGGTGGATCTGATTCAAGTTTGTTCAAATCAGCTCCCTGGATTCCTATTTGGGCTCACTATAGAAGCCCGAATTTGAACTGAGTGCATTTCAGACAAATTTCTTCAAAAATTTTCTCCTCCAGATCCAGCAGGCAGAATCTTTTCATATTTGGTATGCAACATTGTGGGGTGGATCTGATTCAAGTTTGTTCAAATTGGCTCCCTGGATTCATATTTGGGCTCACTATAGAAGCCCAAATTCGAACTTAGTGCATTTCAGGCAAATTTCTTAAAAAGTCTTCTTCTCCAGATTCAGCAGGCAGAATCTTTTGATATTTGGTATGCAACATTGTGGGGTGGATCTGATTCAAGTTTGTTCAAATCGGCCCCCTGGGTTTATATTTGGGCTCAGTATAGGAGCCCAAATTTGAACTTAGTGCATTTCAGGCAAATTTCTTTGAAAATCTTCTTCTTAAGATCCAGCAGGCAGAATCTTTTGATATTGGGTATGCACCATGCTTAGGGGGGGTGAGATTCAAGTTTGTTCAAGCCAAGTCCCTGGGTTCATATGTGGGCTCACTGTGGTAGTCCGGATTATAACTTGGTTCAAAATGAGGAATTTTCTTTAAAAATCTTCTTCAGATCCAGCAGTCGGAATGTTTTGATATTTGGTATGCAGCATCCTTAGGGGGTGAGATTCAAGTTTGTTCCAGCCATGTCCCTAGGCCCATATTTGGACTCACTGTGGGAGCTCGAATTGTAACTTAAACTTAATTCAAAATGAGGAATTTTCTTTAAAAATCTTCTTCTTCAGATCCAGCAGTCGGAATTTTTTATATTTGGTGGGCAGCATCATTAGGGGGGTGAGATTCAAGTTTGGTAAAGCCAAGTCCCTGAGTTCATATATGGGCTCACTATAGAAGCCTGAATTCGAACTTAGTGCATTTCAGGCAAATTTCTTCAAAAATTTTCTTCTCCAGATCCAGCAGGCAGAATCTTTTGATATTTGGTATGCAACATTGTGGGGTGGATCTGATTCAAGTTTGTTCAAATTGGCTCCCTAGATTCATATTCGGGTTCACTATAGAAGCTCGAATTCGAACTTAGTGCATTTCAGGCAAATTTCTTAAAAAATCTTCTTCTCCAGATTCAGCTGGCAGAATCTTTTGATATTTGGTATGCAACACTGTGGGGTGGATCTGATTCAAATTTGTTCAAATCGGCCCCCTGGGTTTATATTTGGGCTTAGTATAGGAGTCCAAATTGAACTTAGTGCATTTCAGGCAAATTTCTTTGCAAGTCTTCTTCTTAAGATTCAGCAGGCAGAATCTTTTGATATTGGGTATGCACCATGGTTAGGAGGGGGGGGGGGGGGGGGGGTGAGATTCAAGTTTGTTCAAGCCAAGTCCCTGGGTTAATATGTGTGCTCACTTTGGTAGTCAGAATTATAACTTGGTTCAAAATGAGGAATTTTCTTTAAAAATCTTCTTCAGATCCAGCAGTCGGAATGCTTTGATATTTGGTATGCAGCATCCTTAGGGGGTGAGATTCAAGTTTGTTCAAGCCATGTCCCTAGGTCCATATTTGGACTCACTGTGGGAGCTCAAATTGTAACTTAGTTCAAAATAAGGAATTTTCTTCAAAAATCTTCTTCTTCAGATCCAGCAGTCGGAATGTTTTGATATTTGGTGGACAGCATATTTAGGGGGGGTGGGGGGGGGGGGGGGTGGGGTGAGAGATTCAAGTTTGTTAAAGCCAAGTCCCTGAGTTCATATATGGGCTCACTATAGAAGACCGAATTCAAACTTAGTGCTTTTCAGGCAAATGTCTTCAAAAATCTTCTTCTCCAGATCCAGCAGGCAGAATCTTTTGATATTTGGTATGCAACATTGTGGGGTGGATCTGATTCAAGTTTGTTCAAATCGGCTCCCTAGATTCATATTCGGGTTCACTATAGCAAGCTCGAATTCGAACTTAGAGCATTTCAGACAAATTTCTTCAAAAATCTTCTTCTCCAGATCCAGCAGGCAGAATCTTTTGATATTTGGTATGCAACATTGTGGGGTGGATCTGATTCAAGTTTGTTCAAATCAGCTCCCTGGATTCATATTTGGGCTCACTATAGAAGCCCGAATTCGAACTGAGTGCATTTCAGACAAATTTCTTCAAAAATCTTCTCCTCCAGATCCAGCAGGCAGAATCTTTTCATATTTGGTATGCAACATTGTGGGGTGGATCTGATTCAAGTTTGTTCAAATTGGCCCCCTGGATTCATATTTGGGCTCACTATAGAAGCCCAAATTCGAACTTAGTGCATTTCAGGCAAATTTCTTAAAAAGTCTTCTTCTCCAGATTCAGCAGGCAGAATCTTTTGATATTTGGTATGCAACATTGTGGGGTGGATCTGATTCAAGTTTGTTCAAGTCGGCCCCCTGGGTTTATATTTGGGCTCAGTATAGGAGCCCAAATTTGAACTTAGTGTATTTCAGGCAAATTTCTTTGCAAATCTTTTTCTTAAGATTCAACAGGCAGAATCTTTTGATATTGGGTATGCACCATGCTTAGGGGGTGGGGGGGGGGGGTGGGGGGTTGAGATTCAAGTTTGTTCAAGCCAAGTCCCTGGGTTAATATGTGGGCTCACTGTGGTAGTCCGAATTATAACTTGGTTCAAAATGAGGAATTTTCTTTAAAAATCTTCATCAGATCCAGCAGTCGGAATGTTTTGATTTTTGGTATGCAGCATCCTTAGGGGGTGAGATTTAAGTTTGTTCAAGCCATGTCCCTAGGTCCATATTTGGACTCACTGTGGGAGCTCGAATTGTAACTTAGTTCAAAATAAGGAATTTTCTTCAAAAATCTTCTTCTTCAGATCCAGCAGTCGGAATGTTTTGATATTTGGTGGACAGCATCCTTAGGGGGGGGGGGGGGGGGGGGGGGGTGAGATTCAAGTTTGTTAAAGCCAAGTCCCTGAGTTCATATATGGGCTCACTATAGAAGACCGATTCAAGTTTGTTAAAGCCAAGTCCCTGAGTTCATATATGGGCTCACTATAGAAGACCGAATTCAAACTTAGTGCTTTTCAGGCAAATGTCTTCAAAAATCTTCTTCTCCAGATCCAGCAGGCAGAATCTTTTGATATTTGGTATGCAACATTGTGGGGTGGATCTGATTCAAGTTTGTTCAAATCGGCTCCCTAGATTCATATTCGGGTTCACTATAGAAGCTCGAATTCGAACTTAGTGCATTTCAGACAACTTTCTTCAAAAATCTTCTTCTCCAGATCCAGCAGGCAGAATCTTTTGATATTTGGTATGCAACATTGTGGGGTGGATCTGATTCAAGTTTGTTCAAATCAGCTCCCTGGATTCATATTTGGGCTCACTATAGAAGCCCGAATTTGAACTGAGTGCATTTCAGACAAATTTCTTCAAAAATTTTCTCCTCCAGATCCAGCAGGCAGAATCTTTTCATATTTGGTATGCAACATTGTGGGGTGGATCTGATTCAAGTTTGTTCAAATTGGCCCCCTGGATTCATATTTGGGCTCACTATCGAAGCCCAAATTCGAACTTAGTGCATTTCAGGCAAATTTCTTTAAAAATCTTCTTCTCCAGATTCAGCAGGCAGAATCTTTTGATATTTGGTATGCAACATTGTGGGGTGGATCTGATTCAAGTTTGTTCAAATCGGCCCCCTGGGTTTATATTTGGGCTCAGTATAGGAGCCCAAATTTGAACTTAGTGCATTTCAGGCAAATTTCTTTGAAAATCTTCTTCTTAAGATCCAGCACGCAGAATCTTTTGATATTGGGTATGCACCATGCTTAGGGGGGTGAGATTCAAGTTTGTTCAAGCCAAGTCCCTGGGTTCATATGTGGGCTCACTGTGGTAGTCCGGATTATAACTTGGTTCAAAATGAGGAATTTTCTTTAAAAATCTTCTTCAGATCCAGCAGTCGGAATGTTTTGATATTTGGTATGCAGCATCCTTAGGGGGTGAGATTCAAGTTTGTTCAAGCCATGTCCCTAGGTCCATATTTGGACTCACTGTGGGAGCTCGAATTGTAACTTAAACTTAATTCAAAATGAGGAATTTTCTTTAAAAATCTTCTTCTTCAGATCCAGCAGTCGGAATTTTTTATATTTGGTGGGCAGCATCATTAGGGGGGTGAGATTCAAGTTTGGTAAAGCCAAGTCCCTGAGTTCATATATGGGCTCACTATAGAAGCCTGAATTCGAACTTAGTGCATTTCAGGCAAATTTCTTCAAAAATTTTCTTCTCCAGATCCAGCAGGCAGAATCTTTTGATATTTGGTATGCAACATTGTGGGGTGGATCTGATTCAAGTTTGTTCAAATTGGCTCCCTAGATTCATATTCGGGTTCACTATAGAAGCTCGAATTCAAACTTAGTGCATTTCAGGCAAATTTCTTAAAAAATCTTCTTCTCCAGATTCAGCTGGCGGAATCTTTTGATATTTGGTATGCAACACTGTGGGGTGGATCTGATTCAAGTTTGTTCAAATCGGCCCCCTGGGTTTATATTTGGGCTTAGTATAGGAGCCCAAATTGAACTTAGTGCATTTCAGGCAAATTTCTTTGCAAATCTTCTTCTTAAGATCCAGCAGGCAGAATCTTTTGACATTGGGTATGCACCATGCTTAGGGGGGTGAGATTCAAATTTGTTCATGCCAAGTCCCTGGGTTCGTATGTGGGCTCACTGTGGTAGCCCGAATTATAACTTGATTCAAAATGAGGAATTTTTTTTAAAAATCTTCTTCAGATCCAGCAGTCATAATGTTTTGATATTTGGTTTGCAGCATCCTTAGGGGGTGAGATTCAAGTTTGTTCAAGCCATGTCCCTAGGTCCATAATTGGACTCACTATGGGAGCTCGAATTGTAACTTAGTTCAAAATGAGGAATTGTCTTTAAAAATCTTCTTCTTCAGATCCAGCAGTCGAAATGTTTTGATATTTGGTGGGCAGCATCCTTAGGGGGGTGAGATTCCAGTTTGTTAAAGCCAAGTCCCTGAGTTCATATATGGGCTCCCTGTGGGAGCCAGAATTATAACTTAGTTCAATATGAGGAATATTCTTCAAAAATTTTTTTTTTTTTAGATCCACTGATCAGAATCTTTGGATATTTGGTATAAGCTTTTCTTAGGAGGAGCAGATAGTACCTGTTGAAATCAATTCGCTGGGTTGATATTTAGGCTACCATGTCAGGTGAGCACCCTCCGGCCCCTTGGGGCCTCTTGTTTGTTAAACCCCCCACCCCCACCAATGGGTTAAGAGGACATTGTTTTCCTCCTGTAAGCCTCGTTTGCATTTAGTATATACATGCCTTTCATGGCTTCTCGATTGGCGGCTGGGTCATGTTCTAATGGCATCCTCATGGGTACATCCACCATTACGTGTACACTACATATAAAAAATTAGCCCAATATCGACTGAGTGTGTTATGTATGATTATATAACAGCAGGTATTTACTCACTAATCAGTGTTCATTGGGAAAACACCTCGCAATTTACATAATGAGTTCTCTTCACTAAATCCTTTTTTCTGTGCCTGAAATATTTTTGGGGGGAATTTTCTGTATCAAAAAAATTCTTTAAATGTGAAAATCGGTCCAATAATTCACATTTTGTGTTCTAATATATCTTGAATTTTGATGATCCCGTGAAGCAGTGTGGCTCTTCCATCTATTGGATTTACATGACCTAAAATAGTCTGAACTCGCTTAATCGAGGTCATTGTTGAAAAAAAACATTCTGATTCTCAACCGAAACGGATGGGTACAGATAACTACACATTTTACTTTTTGAACCTACTGGCAATTTATCTGGTTTTCACCCTTGATATAACATCATAATCCGCCCAAATGTTAAATTAAAATGCATTTTTTATTCTATCTGACAGCCACTATTTAACCCCAGGAAGGGGGGAGATTATCTTCAAAACACGGATCAGATCCACTTCGGGTATAACCGGTCCGTGCTTCTCTTATCTTTTTCTTGGAGCTACTATAAAACACGGTATCAAAATTCAACTCGGGACCATTCCGAATCATTGATGAAGTGTGTCCCCACGGGAACGAAATAACGCCACCCAGGAATACATTACTTGAGTTTATGGTCACGAGAACACCGTTGTGACATCTTATTCAACCCGGGAAATCGGTCACATCAGTGGTGACTGATATGGGTGATAAAACAAGTTTTGGCTCCCATTCTTTCTTTTTGTTTGGGGGGGAGGGTGATTTTGAAAAGATTAGGACCAAAACGCATGCTCTATTCAATTCGGCCAAACTCAAACCGTTTCTCGCCCTAACTCGGTGATAATGTTGCGGCATCATACTATGATGTGGATAATTAATGCTACTTCAAAACACGGATCAGATCCACTTCGGGTAAAACCGGTCCATGCTTCTCTTATCTATTTCCTGGAGCTACTATAAAACACGGTATCAAAATTCAACTCGGGACCATTCCGATTGATGAAGTGTGTCTTAACGGGAACGAAATAACGCCACCCAGGAATACATTACTTGAGTTTATGGTCACGAGAACACCGTCATGACATCTTATTCAACCCGGGAATCGGTCACATCAGTGGTGACTGATATGGGTGATAAAACAAGTTTTGGCTCCCATTCTTTCTTTTTGTTTGGGGGGGGGGGGGGGGGAGGGTGATTTTGAAAAGATTAGACACATCAGTGATGACTGATATGGGTGATAAAACAAGTTTTGGCTCCCATTCTTTCTTTTTGTTTGGGGGGAGGGTGATTTTGAAAAGATTAGGACCAAAACGCATGCTCTATTCAATTCGGCCAAACTCAAACCGTTCTCGCCCTAACTCGGTGATAATGTTGCGGCATCATACTATGATGTGGATAATTAATGCTACTACCCCTCTCCCCTTCTTTTTTTAAAGAACTTCATGAACTGCAACTGCAGGGAACCACAGGATCATTCTGGTTGTCCCTTAACCCAACATGGACTCCACGGGTGACACTTACAAATTACATTCTAGGATTACAACTACTAATTTCCAATTTTGTCTCCAAACATAGCTTGTGGTCCCTCATTATAACGACTTGTGATTTATTTACTTATTTACCAGTAAAACATCGAATCGCGATTAGCGAGCTCATTCCGACAAGGGGTCATAAGTTATGTATTTTTTGGAGAGAAAAATTG
This sequence comes from Pictodentalium vernedei, assembly GCA_031216915.1. NCBI lineage: Eukaryota > Metazoa > Mollusca > Scaphopoda > Dentaliida > Dentaliidae > Pictodentalium > Pictodentalium vernedei. Next base: position 92,404,595 of record CM062288.1, read on the forward strand.
GAAGTGTACTAAAATTTGAATGGAGACTTTTGTAAAAAAAAATGTAAATTTTGGCGTAGGCTTTGGTGATTAACAACAAACAAAGGATTTGATTTAACACGCCACTGAGCAGAAGTAACTAATTGAACTTAATTGTATACTGGTATGTCATATCATCAACACCTTTTCTAAGGCTAATTTACTTATTAATCTGTCAAAGGGCCGAAGCATTTGTCGCATCTATTGAAAAGAAACCCATGATGGCTGGGGAGAATTATTATTACCAAAACACCAACATACAGAGGAGAGAGTCTGGCCAAAATGTTATCAGTCTACCCAGTTTTCAGCCACGAAAATAAACATACTAAATGTCCCAAATGCTAGGAAGATAAACCCGGTGATCCATTAGTCTCCACTGGCCTACAGGACCAGGTGGCACTTGCAAGATAAATTCTTTAATAACAACTAAAAATTTGAAATGTTCTGTCGCAAAACAGAGCTTGGGACCCCTCACTGGAACGACTCAATAACCACTAGCTCGTTCCAATGAAGGGTCTGAGAGAGAGAGAGAGGAGGTTTGTGTGTTATGGATGTGGGAAGGAAATGTGGGCAAAATCTACGTTTAAGGGGCAAATGACTACAGCTACAGCCCCCCCCCCCCCCCTCCCCCCCCCCCCCCCCCGGTGATGTCACCAATTTTTCATGCCTTTTTTGAGATATTAGAAGTTGACAAGAAAATCCCATTGTGGGTGTCTACACACAAAAAGTGGGTACGTGAATTGCGGTTTTATATGGAGTGCACACGTAATGACTGTTTAGTTGGTTTGTTTCCTGTGGTTGTTCGTTTATAAGTCATATACGAGCATATGATTCTTTATCAATAAAATTGCCAGCCTTTGTGTACCTGTATGGTTGACATGTCGGTTATCTGGGTGACATTCTCCAATGTGGCAATTAGTTCACTCTGAAAAGTTTCACTCAGTGCAGTCTGGCCTTTCTTACAACGTATGAGTTTATTACTCAGTTAACTGCATATTAACGTCGCATAAAGGGAGAGAGAGAGAGAGAGAGAGAGAGAGAGAGAGAGGGTGTGTGTATTATGGACGTGGGAAGCAAATGTGGGCAAAATCTATGTTTAAGGGGCAAATGCCTACCCCCTCCCCTCCCCCTTCCGGTGACGTCACAAATTTTTCATTCCTCTTTTCAGATATTGGAAGCTGACAAGAAAATCCCATTGTGGGTGTCTTAGTAATGTCTCGTCGAGCACTAATTGATTATGTAATGCTTCTCTCCTAACAGCATTTGGGTACCCCACTTTTCTACACAAAAAGTGGGGTACGTGAAGTGCGGTTTTATATGGAGTGTATACGTAATGACTGTTTAGTTGGTTTGTTTCCTGTTGTTGTTCGTTTATAAGTCATATACGAGCATATGATTCTTTATCAATAAAATTGCTAGCCTTTGTGTACCTGTATGGTTGACATGTCGGTTATCTGGGTGACATTCTCCAATGTGGCAATTAGTCCACTCTGAATAGTTTCTCTCTGAGCAGTCTGGCCTTTCTTACAACATATGAGTTTATTACTCAGTTAACTGCATAATAACGTCGGATATTCATTCAGTTTCCTGGTTACACTTGTATCACTCAGTCATACCGTTGTTACAGGCTGTATTCAGATGAGTACATGTGGGATTTTATTGCTCGCATGCATAATATGTGTATTATTAGGCAGCCGCATTGTTGACAGACTACATGAATTCTTGCTCTGCTTATAGAGCTCATGAGAATTTGGGGCTATTTGGATCAGTTATGGAACTGCCAATAGGCTTTCTATGCATATGTTCTCATTTTTTTGCATCGTTATTCGGAGTAATATATTCTTCACCGAACACTCATTGGTTGTTACGGACCTAGGGAACTATGAATTATTTTGGGGACAGTCCATCACGGGTCTGTTAATCATAGCTCATTCCATGTTCTAATCCAGGTTTCTATGAAGATACAGTACACATTCCCGTATATTTGAACGGTTCATTGGTTGGAGTGTTATTATTGAAATCAATTGTACACATGAACGGGGTCACCTGCAGGTTGCCTTAGAAGCATGTTTGCTCTTCAGATCCTGTTTAATTGGTATTAAAATGGGCAAGAGTATGATTGTACATTTTGTATCACCAGTTTTCATCCTATCTACGTATTCTGACTCCAGTATACATGAGAAGCATGCTCTGTTAATTACCGGAATCGGCACAATAGCCTTAGCTTCTGAAGTGGCATTAAGCACCAATAATTAATAATAATTAATAACAGGGTGCTTATTGGGCAAATATATTTGGATTATTTAGTATCGCTTTGTACTGATTCCAGAGCTCTCCCCTCTTTGTTGTGAAGAATATTCTTTCAAAAAAAAAAGTGGGGTGGGGGGGGATTTTCTTGTAAAATATCCTCTGGCTTGATAAGTGTGTAACTATGAGTGAAGCTGTTTTTGTCTGTAGATTATATCTGACCCTAGATACAGCTTGATTATTATTTATAAATGGTGTATGTTTGTGGGAGTTAGTCTCTCACTCTCAAATATGCTATCCTAATTTTGGGGGCTTAGTCCGGACTAGCCTTAAAATTGGGGGCTCATTACACCCATTTAGCATAATCATTCATGTTAAGAATATGGAATTACTTGGATATGGCTCCTTATTTATGATATGTCTTCTCTATTATTGTATAGAGAGACATACATTTAATTCCTTTTAAATTTATTTTCCTTTCACCTTGGAATGCAGGCTTAGGAGCTATATTTGGTCTGCTAATTCTTAATTCCTAGGCCCTCCGCCTTTTTACGATTCAGCTAGTCTGGGCCATTGATTATCGTATAAAAATATGATAAATTTCAAGTAATATGTATATTTTTTTATACTTACCAATGGCCCAGATGGGTATGGCCCTTCCATGAGGGGGCACTTATACCTCCCCACTGAGTTGTTATTAGTATGCTCATCTACAAAGAATGATGTTAGCACCAATTCTGGTCTCTTTCTGACCACTGCGCATGCGCAGAGAGTAAAAGTATGGAGAGCCAGATAGGACTTCTCATTTTTGGTTTTGTATGCATTTTTGGGGGATGGGGGGGGGGGGGGGGTTATCAAAATTTGTGTTTGGTCCCTGATAATATTGAGTTTGCAACAGCTAGTCTGGGCCATTGGTAAGTGTAAAAAATATACAAATTACTTAAAATTTATCATTTCTTGAGTATTTCATGTTTTGTAGGGATGGCACCCAGTATTTCCTGGTATTCCTTTTCCGGAAATGACTGCAACAGATGAAACCGAGTTTCTGAATAACACTGCTCCATATTTGGGAAGAATTCATTCAATACTAAAGCATGCATTACTGCCTCTGCCCATATTTGGAACACCAGAAGGTGCAGCTTTGAGGAAGAAATTTGAGGAGGTAAGAATCTATATATAGGTAACAGAGTGAAATGTGGCCACTGTCCTTTTAACCATCAGAAATCTCATTGACTGGATCCTGCATTATTCTGACCTCCCTCCCCCCCCCCCCCCAAAAAAAAAAAAAGAAAAGAAAAGAAATTCTAGAGTCTCACCTGTTGAAAAAGAATTGCAAAAATATTGAATTTCCGGTGCTGTTTTCATTTGTTTTACCGAAATGCGTGTTGCCTTAACATTATTTAGTGAGGGGGAACTGTAGTGATCACTTTCTGTCTGTTGTCTGTCATCTGTCCATCATCTGTTATCCATCTGGGGTGAACTTTACATTATCAACTTCTCATAAACAATTGGGCCAAATTGAACCAAATTTGATACGCATGTTCCTTATATGTCAGTTTAAATTTGTTCAAATGAAGTTTCCACACCCACAAGGTGTACCAAACGGGGAATAATTCTGTTAGCATCCACAAAATTTTGGTTAAAAAATAAAAAATCTTCTTTCCCAGAACAAGCAATCAGAATCTTTTGATACTTGGTATACAACATCCTTAGAGGGCTCAAATTCAGGTTTGTTTGATACAAGCGCTAGGATTCATATTTGGGATTTCTATGGGAACCCAAATTTTTACTTGGTGCAATATGAGGATATGTATTAAAAAATCTTCTCTTGATATTTGGTATACTGCATCTTTAAGAGGATCTGCTTGAAGTTTGTTCAAATTAAGTCCCTACAGTCATATTTGGGCTACCTGTATTTGATTCTCCAGATCCATCAGTCAGAATATTTTGATTTTGGATAAGTATAAGTAAAATCCTAAGTGGGATGTGATTCAAGTTTGTTTAATGCAAGTCCCTGGGTTTATATTCCCTATGGGAACCCAAATTTTAACTTTTGTGCAATATCTAGAAATTTATTGAAGTTTCTTCTTCAGATCTGCCAGTCAAAATCCCTTGATTTTTGATATACTGCATTTTTAAGGGGACCAGCTTTAAGTTTGTTCAAATTAAGCCCCTGAAGTGATATTTGGGTTCACTGTGGGAGCCAGAATTGTAACTTAGTGTAACATGAGGAATATTTTTTAGCTCGCTTGACTTTCAGTCAGGGAAGCTATAGTGATCACTCACCATCCGTCATCTGGCATCCAGAACATGGTGTTTGCATCTTCTCCTCCAAAACCGCTGAACCAATTGAATTGAAATTTGAGATAATAGTTTGTTATGACATCACATTTTGCTTTTGTTCAAATCAAGTTGCCTCACCCCTCGGTAGGGCCACGCCCCAAAAGTGTGCCTAAATCTTCTTCTCATGAACCAGCATTAGCAGAGACTTGATATTTGGTGTGCAGCTTCCTTTTGAGTTATGGACTCAGATTTGTTCAAGAGAAGTTCAAGGAGCTATATTTGCCTTCATTATGGGAGGGGCAAGAATTTTTGCCCCACACAAAATTTCTATTTTCCAAACTGAGAGGCTGATTTGAACAAATTTGATATGAGGGCTTATTGGGTCTTAAGTTCTATGTTATACCCAAAACATTTTCCCATCGCCCCATGGGAAAGGCAGGAGCTAAAAATGGAAAAAATTGAAAATGCCCATTTCTCCAAAACTACACGGCACTGAGAATTCTTATTTGGTGTGAAGCTTCCTTAGGATCAACAGAAAGGAATGGTATAAAAAAAAAATTGCTATCGGTTTTATCATGGGGGTACTTTTATGGGACTTTGAAAAAGTGCCGAGTCAGCATTTTTTAACACTGTGGGTAATGGAAAAAACATTTAACACTACTTTTCTCTCAAACCACTGCTCCAAAAGCTTTCAAATTTCACATATAACATCTTTGGAAGATTGTTTCACAGGTTTATTAAAATCAAATCTTTGGGCCCATATTTGGGCTCGTTATGGGAGCCCAAATGTTTAAATTAGTGCAGTTTGAGGAATATTCTTTAAAAATCTTCTTCTTCAGATCTACCAATCAGAATCTTTTGATATTTGGTATGCAGCATGCTTAGGGGGTGAGTTTCAAGTTTGTTCAAGCCTAGTCTCTGGGTTCATATTTGTTCTCACTGTAGGAGCCTGAATTATAACTTAGTTCAAAATGAGGAATTTTCTTTAAAAATCTTCTTCTTCAGATCCAGCAGTCGGAATGTTTTGATATTTGGTATGCAGCATCCTTAGGGTGGTGAGATTCAAGTTTGTTCAAGCCATGTCCTTAGATTCATATTTGGGCTCACTGTGGGAGCTCGAATTGTAACTTAGTTCAAAATGAGGAATTTTCTTTAAAAATCTTCTTCTTCAGATCCAGCAGTCAGAATGTTTTGATATTTGGTATGCTGCATCCTTAGGGTGGTGAGATTCAAGTTTGTTCAAGCCATGTCCCTAGATTCATATTTGGGCTCACTGTGGGAGCTCGAATTGTAACTTAGTTCAAAATGAGGAATTTTCTTTAAAAATCTTCTTCTTCAGATCCAGCACTCGGAATGTTTAGATATTTGGTCTGCAGCATCCTTAGAGGGGTGAGATTCAAGTTTGTTGAAGCCAAGTCTCTGGGTTCATATTTGGGCTCCCTGTGAATGAAGTTCATAATTTCACAGAAAATCAAACAAGGTTGCGTTTTCACCACAGAAAACATGGATTATCTGCTGTGATAACTTTTGCATACCTTTTTAATATGCTTTTGCTGTTTAACCACAGAAGCAACAACTTCTGTAATTGCTTATAATAAGAGACATGACAAATTCCCATATTATCAATGGCTATGTTAATTGGGACTGTGGCAGTACAGTTACCAGAGTCCTGAAACAATGTCAACATGCACAGTGCATAGTGATGGAAAATAATAGTGTATCTATACACTTCTAGTAAGAAATTCCCTTTGTTTTTTGTACATACAAAATGATGGAGACCAACAAAACTGTTAACCCTTTTTCTAATGAATCCAATTGTGTAATATACAAATTCAGCAGTTGAAAAAATATTTTTCAAAACATTTCAACAACACCATATCATGTGACCCCTCATTGGAATGAGCTCATTCCAATGACGGGTCACATGATATGGTTTTGTTGAAATTTATTGAGAGTTAAAAAAAAAAATAATATATAAAACTATAAATTTTGATATTATCTGCATTGTTTAAAGGGTTAACTGGTAGAGTGCTGGAAGCCCATATTTGAGCTTTATTCTGAAGTGCTGGTACCTCAATTTAAAGGCTTCATATTCTGTGGATGTGCTTCATATTATATTTGAAGTGATATTATTTTATCTATTCGATTTGCATTGTAACAATTTATGGGAGATTGCCTATTGGCACTCTCCCATAAATGGTAACAAGGCAAAGATGCACAAAGAAATTTTGAGGACCAAAAATAATTTGGCTTTCTACTAGTTGAGTGTGTTTTCCACATTCACAAGGTGTGTTTTCTTGCAAAGCAGGAAAAGTATTTTGTGTTGACAGTGCCAGTGGCAGCTTGTCATTCTACTTGCATCAGTTTAGTGGATGACCAGGATAGTTAGCATTTTCTTGTAAAACAGGAAAAGTATTTTGGTCTGGCATTGCCAGTGGCAGCTTGTCATTCCACTTGCAACCAAGGCAGTCTGCATTTTCCTCTAAGACAGGGAAAGTATTTTATGCTGGCAGTACCAGTATATGATTGATGGTGGCGTGCGATATGCCTTATCTTCAAAACTCGAAATTGAAGATAGTCATCCAGTCTTAAGTTGTACTGTTTCATCTCAACTCCAGTCAGTTTGGAGACAATACTGATAAGCTTTCTTAAGTGGTAGAGTACTGGAAGCCCATATTTGGGCTTTATTCTGAAGTGTGGGTGCTGCAACCAAATGGCTTCATATTCTGTGGATGTGCCTCATATTATTTTTGAACTGAAATTATTTTGTCTGTGAAGATTTACCTTGTTACAATTTAAGGGAGAGTGCCAAAAAATGATAACACTCTACCAGTTAAGTGATTAGGAACATATCGTTCCAATTTCAACCAAAGACCATCAGTTCTCTGCCAAGAGGTCTTGAAGTTGATAGACAAAAGATTTAAACATTTTTTGTCCCATGGCTGCCATCTGTGAAGGATTGGTAAAAGTGATGCAGTAAATCAGTTCCATAGTGTTCTGTTTGTTTTTCCAACCCACATTTATTGGGATCACCACCCATTCATTGTTTTTTATGTGTACCCATACTATGTATGGTACACATAATGCCAGCATCCAGGGTGGCCATCCTTCGTTCATCCATCCTATGTCCATCCGTCCATCCATCGGTCTGTCTGTCCATCTGTCCGTCTGGCATCCATATCCATTTCTTTGGCATTTGATAACTTGAAAAATATTGCTTGGATTGTCAAGTTACTTTATATTTGTGTTCAGGTTACTGATGTGCCGAGCTGTATAGTTTTTGGTGTAAATCTGATAATTTGATCCTGAGATATTAACTCTTTATCCTTCAAATTGAGAATTCTTCCAATCCCTTTGGCATGAGATAACTCAAAAAATATCAATCCAATTGTCATGTTACTTTATATATATCTTCACGTTACTGATGTTCCGAACTGTATCGTTTTTGGTGTAAATCTGTTATTTTGATCCTGAGATATTAACCCTTTATCCTTCAAATTGAAAATTCCTCCAATCCCTTTGGCATTCGATAACTAGAAAAATATTGCTTGGATTGTCTAGTTACTTTATATTTGTGTTCAGGTTACTGCTGTGCTGTATAGTTTTTTATGTAAATCTGATAATTTGATCCGGAGATATTAACCCTTTATCCATCAAATTAGACACTCCTCCAATCCAATTCTATATGTACCCATACCATGTATGGTGTACATAATGTCGACATCTGTGGTGGTCCTCTGTCATACAGCTTTCTACTAGTTGTGCATATGGGTACACATCTGACGATTTCATCGGCCTATTTTTTGTGCTGCATCTGCAATGTTTGATACAGACATTTTATATTACTACCTCTGCCACAGCCGTTTATTCCCTCCCCCCACCCCACCCCCTGCCAGCAGTAGAGGTGTGGAGATCGATTTGTTTTTGTAAGAAGATATCCTAATTATTATAAAATCTTTCACAACTCTGCAAATGAAATAAAACCAATTATGCAATGATCAGATACGATATGATAATAAATGGCCAGTTTCTGGCCCATTTCTGGGATTAATTATTTAGCTGTTTAATCAGTCCATTTTGATGGCTTGTTGGGGTGGGAGAAGTAACACCAATACCAGACTACTGACACTTGTTCTACTCACTCCACTTGATGGGATGGCCAGCATAAACATTTTTCTCAACACATCAGATCCAAAAGAAAGTTAATTTGACACTATATGCTATTAAAATTTTCTTTTGGCTTTGTTTAGACACATAAAGATAATACATACAAAAATGAAGGAGCAACCATTTACCAAATGAATCGGCCACATCCACCCATCTAAGTTACAATTTGAACAATAGAAAAAGAAATTAAATTTTTTTTAAATAAAACGAAACCATGTAACCCACCATTCGAAAGAGCTTCTCAAGCTCACACATTCCATTGAGTTTTCTGATGATATGATTTTGTTAAAATCTTGTGAAAATTTGAAAAAAAAACGATATTTAAAATAATAAATTTTGTTATTTTATGTGTGTTGAGTGAAGGGTTAACTGAAATACTCAGAGAATATTGAACAAATGCAAACGAAATAAAACTAGTTATGTAATGATATGATAATAAATGGTCAGTTTCTGGCCCATTTCTAGAATTAATTATTTAGCTGTTTAATCGGTCCATTTTGATGACTTGTTGGTGGGAGAAGTAACATCAACACCAGACTCGTGACACTTGTTGTTCTACTCACTCCATTTGATGGGATGGCCAGCACAAACATTTTTCTTAACACATCAGATCCAAAAGAAAGTTAATTTGACACAATATGCTATTAAAATTTTCTTTTGGCTTTGTTTAAACACATAAAGATAATATGTACAAAAATGTGGGAGCAACCATTTACCAAATGAATCAGCCACATTTGCCCATCTAAGTTACAAATTGAACAATAGAAAGAAAAAATTTTGAAAAAATTTAAATAAAACGATACCATGTAACCCACCATTGGAAAGAGCCTCTCAAGCTTGCACATTCCATTGAGTTTTTTGATGATATGATTTTGTTAAAATTTTGTGAAAATTTGAGAAAAAAAACGATATTTAAAATAATAAATTTTGTTATTTTACGTGTGTTGAATGAGGGATTAACTGAAATACTCAGAGAATATTGAACAAATGTCAGAAATAATGATGGTGGATTGTAGTTTCCCCCTTGTTCCTTGTTTTTAATTATCATCATAAGCGAGGAGTGAGGTATTAAACCTGTTAATGCCTTCCATTGAGGGCACTATACTTTCATAGTGCTGCTGAAGGAACCAGCAGTTTATGTGCAATACTGAGGGAACTATGTTGTTACCGAACAGTTATTAACACTCTAAACACTGATATATAAACAACAAAACTTCAACTTGCAAATTTTTCCTATTGTCCAACAACAAATGTAGCCCTCTCAAACAAGATTGAATTGGTTAAATTGAATTGTTTAAATGCCTAATTGCATTATGGAAAAAAAATTGCTGTTTGAAATTTGGGTGATTTGATATCAGAGTGCAGAGAGTCAATAACTAGGTATTGATAATGAAAGGAAATTGACATATGTACTTTTTGAACCCTTTACCCAATGGGTGACCATATTTAGCCAGTGCTTTTCTCAAAAATCTAAATTTGTATTTCAATATTTTTTTCCTTTTTTACCTCAAAAACATAGCCTGTGACTCACTTTGGAATAAGCTTGTTAAATTTTTAGTCACACAAGAATTTTTCTTTGAGTGTCGTCTTCTTGTTATATTAGTAAAAGGGTTAAAAAAAAACAAATCTTTACTTCGAGATCAGTTTTCCATGAGCTGACAATATTTCTTTGTTGTAGAAAAAGATTTTGAATGAGTCACAATTTTAGATGAGATTTCCAAACCGAATACAATAAAATCGATTTGAGTTGAGGTTCAATAAAGCTCAGATTGGTTTTAGTGAATGGTGATCAGAAGGTTCATATCAAATCACAACAAAGTTGAGATTCTTTTTATTGCATAATGTTTAATGTAATTCAACCCTTTATGTAATATAACACCCTAAACCTACCAAGGCTATACACAAAATTTGCCTACCAAATATTTTTCAATTTTTTTCTTGGAAACGAAGCTTATGACCCCTAATTGGAATGAGCCCATTGGGTCCTTTATGTTTTTAGGCAAAAACTGAAATTTTTAGTTTTTCAGGAAATACTTTCGCATAGGTCTGCCAGTCATGTTCATGAACAGTAAATCCTTTACCCAGTGAATCATCCACATCTGCCAGCATAATTTACAAATTAGGTAGATGAAAAAAATATTTATTTTACAACAAATTTCAACAAAACCATTACATGTGACCCATCATTGGAACGAGCTTGTTCTGCTCATTCCAATTATTTTTAAAATATTGTTTTCAACTACCGAATTTGTAAATAACACAGATGGATTCAGTGGATTCGTTAGGTAAAGGGTTAACACTCTTTTCATATTAACAAAAAACAAAGGGAATTTTTTACTAGACGTGCATAGGTAACTATTATTATACATCACTGTGCATGTTGGTACACTATTATTATACATCACTGTGCATGTTGGAATTGTTTCAGGACTCTGGTAACAGTACTGTCACAATCCTAATTTTATTATTATTTATTATTATTTTTTTAACATAGCCTAACATAAGATATTGTTTTGTTGGAATTTTTTGAAAAGTAAAAATTAAAATAATAATTTTTTTTTTTATTATATGTTGGCCTATGAATTATCGCTAATTATCGCAAAGATATTTCTCAATATCTATTGACTCGATAGATATCGAGAAATATTCCTCAGTAGCTTCCTAAATGACATTACGCTTTGGCACATGATGTCGCCTTGAAGGAACAATCAGCTGATCTTTGTTATTGTTTTGAAACATACGCATTTGGGGAAAAATTGGGCTGAATATTGTGCAGTAAAAATAAAAAAGAAGATCTACTCTATTTTAGTCAGTGTTTGGAATTATCTCATGAGTGTGGACCTGAAAGTTTTATTTTTCTCGACCACTTTCAGGTCCACACAATGAATTTTTTCAGTAGCCTCCTAAATGACATTATGCTTCGGCCTTGAAAATTTCATTGAAGGAATGATCAGCAGCTTTTTGTTATTGTCTTGAAACTGTTTGCAGTACAATTGGGCTGAATATTGCACAGTAAAATGTCACCAAGCATATAATAAAAAGAAAATCTATGCTGTTTCAGTGAATATTGGGAATTATCTCATTCGTGTGGATCTGAAAGTTTTTTTTACTTTCAGATCCACACTCATGAGATAATTCTCGATAGTCACTAAAACAGCATAGATATCCTTTATATATGCATTGGGTAATGAGTTGATAAAATGAATGACTTAAAACTGAGAAGATTAATTCAATTCTACTTCAGACACAAACTCACAATGTTACAACATCACATTGACCTCTAATATTACATGTTTATTAGATGTGGTGCAGATAATATTTCTGTAATGGGCTATTTGAAGGTGGTTATATTATGTGATAAAATTTGATTATTATACCCCCACTTTCGAAGAAAATGGGGGTATACTGGATTACATGCGTCCGTGCGTGTGTCCATCTGTCTGTCCGTCCATCCGTCTGTCCATCCATCCGTCCGTCTGTGCATCCGTGTGTGTGTGTCCATCCGAAAATATTCATAACTTAAGTAAATTATTATTTTTTTTTTATGATATTTGTTGATCATAGGTATGCCCACACTAGTTATTTTTTTTTTTTATTATTATTTTTTTTTTTTTTATTACTTGTTCACTTAGAAATTGTGTCCGTCCGAGCCAAATTTTGTCTGTTCAGTCTGTATCTCAGGTATCGAATGTTCTATTGCAATGAAATTTGCCATAAACACTGCTCATGGTATAGGCTTTAAAAAAAGGATTCAACGATATTTCTCACATTCTCCTTTTTAGAGTTATCCTCCTTTTTTGACTTAGAAATTATAGGAAATAGACATTATTTGTTTGTTCAGCCTGTATCTCAGGTATGGGTTATCGGATTTTGGTGAAATATGGCATGCAGTTTGCCTATGATAAAGGCTTTATGCCTCATTGCATAAAACTTCCAAACACCAAACAATTTACCATACCTTTTGACTTAGAAACTGTTGGAAATTGTTGAAAACTTTCGAAGAAAATGGGAGGGGGGGGGGGGGGGGCAGACTGGATTGGGGTTATCAGATTTCAGTCAAATATGGCATGCAGTTTGTCTATGACAAAGGCTTCTGCCTCATTGCATAAAACTTCCAAACACCAAACAATTTACCATACCTTTTGACTTAGAAATTGTTGAAAACTTTCGAAGAAAATGGAAGGGGGGGGGGGGGGTGGGGGTTACTGGATTGCGTCCATCCATCTGTGCATCCATCCATCAGTCCATACGAAAATATTCATAAATGATATTTGTTGGTCATAGGTATGTCCACACCAGGTGGTACACACCGTGGGTGTATGCACCAGACGAAAGTCCAGCTCTTGTCTTGTACATGTGTTTTTTTCCAGCTTTGTGGCTCAGCAGAAGGAGATGATAACTCTGCACAGAAAGGAGATACCCAGTTTGCTGAAGAATACCATGTATTTTGAGAGCTAGCTATAGAGGCAGATGAAAATGAGTTTGGAGGAATTAGAGGCAACATGGCAAGGTGTGATATGTCTTTTTTAAATGCACTTGTATTTTGTTGTTTTTTTCACAAACTAAAGAGTTGTTAATATTATAATTGTTTTTATTATACGCCCATTTGAAAAACAGACGTATTATGTTATGACGCTGTCCATCTGTCTGTCTGTCCATCCGGGGCCAGTTGTATTCCGTGCTCTACAGAGCGTGATTTCAATCGGATTTAAAAAAATATTTAATATACTGCACAATCATAATAAGATCTCACGCAGGTTCGAATTTGGGTCATGTTCGACAGTTTTCCTAGTAGTTATTCCCCCTTTAGTACTTAGAAATCAAGCAAATTATGCTTTCCGTGCTCTACAGACCGTCAACTTAATCAGATTATTTTCAAATTTAATACGCAGCTTCATGGCCATAATATCTTGCGCAAGTTCATATTTGGGTCGTGTTCGGTTGTTTTCTTCGGAATTATTGCCCTTTTCATACTTAGAAATCAGTCAAATTATGCTTTCTGTGCTCTGCAGTCTGTGAACTTAATCAGATTCTTTTGAAATTTAATATGCAGCTTTATGAGCATGGTATCTTTTTTATTTTGTAAAGACCTCAGATCGCTTAATATGAAAATGTGGAAACAGGTGAATAACCCTTTATCCCAGACAGGGCAGGGGAATGGGCAATGATTGGAGGGGGGGGGGGGGGCAGACATAGTCGAGTCAACAAAAATTTCAAACTTTATCCCAGAGACACTTGTGCATATTCCAATTTTGACGGGCGTATGTTGCCCTGCTGAGCGGTGCTCTTGTTATATCTAATTCTAAGACACTATTTTAATTTACCATAGGGTGTTGTTAGTTATTTTACAATGTTCCCCACCCATGGAACATTACCAGTTAACATTTTTTGCGGGGGTTGATCGCTCAATCCAAATAAATTTCTACAACTGTCCAGCAACTATGAATGTAAACTGTCTGTTCGAGTCTATTAGTGTCAGAGCTTGAGCAATTAACATGATGGAGTGTTCATTAACTTTGTTTCTAAAAGCAAAGTGAATATTGAATTTGTAGTTACATCCAGTTGGAAAGATTAACTTTGTGTTACCATTATAATAAATACAACTTAACTCGAATATAGAAATAATGATAATCTGGCTAGAGGTAGACATTGTGGATAGTCTCCTCTTGGAACAATTAGCTAGACACTATGTTCCTTGTAAGACAATCCATAATGTCCAACTTGAACCATGTCATCATTTTTATACAACTACATGTACCAAAACTTTGTAATTTAAATTTGGTACTGTTTAATGATGAAATGTGGAAAATGTTAGATTTTGTCTTTATTTATTCAATTATTATGCCCCCGACCACTGAAGGAGGATTCCATTGTATCTAGTGAAGCCCTCCATCCATATGTTCATCCGTCTGTCTGTACAAACATTATGCATTGTAATTTGAAAGCTATTGGTCGAATTGGATCTCCTCTGGCATGCTGATAGACCCGCATGAGGAACAGATATGCACAACGAACAGGTTCCGTCCAATAATGTTTCCCAGACTCAGAAAATTTTCCTGTTTTCACTCTTTTCACTCAGACAATTTTTCTGTCCCACAATACCTTTAACCCTTTACCTAACATGAAAAGCAGACGACACTTGCAAAAAAAATTCTTGAATAACTAATTTTTTTCATTTTTTGTCTCAAAAACATAGGTTATGACCCCTCGTTGGAACGAGCTCGACGAGCTCGTTCCAACGAGGGATCATAACCTATGTTTTTGAGACAAAAAATGAAAATATTTTGAAAATTAATTGGTGATTTTTTAGAAAAGCGCTGGCCGGTTTTGGCCGTTACGTTAGGTAAAGGGTTAAGGCTATTTCAAACATACCTACTGAAAGTCAGGATGAACTAAAGTGATCACTCAATGTCCGCCGTTCGTTGTTGGGCATCTGGCGTCGGGCATCTGGTGTCCGTGAACATTGTGTTTTCACCTGCCCCTCCTGAACCACTGAACCAATTTGAGGTGATTCATTGTTCTGACATCACATTTTGTTTTTTTTTCAAATCAACTAGCCCAACCTCATAGGGAGGGATGAGGGAAAATTCTTAAAAAATCTTCTCATGAACTAGTGCATATAGTGACTTGATATTTGGGATGAGGCTTCCTTTTGAGGTGTAAAATCAAATTTGTTCAAACAAAGTTCGTGGATCAATATTTGCCTTTGTAATGGGAGGGGCAAGATTTTTGACCCTGCCCAAAATTTATATTTTCTGAATCGGTAGTCCTATTTGAACCAAATTTGATATATGGTATTATTGAGTCATAAGTACTTGATTCATGCCAAAAAAAAATTTAAAAAATTGTGGGTCCCCATGGAAACCCCAGAAGCTGAATATAGAAATATTTTCAAATGCCCATATTTCCCAAACCACATGGAACAAAGAACTGTTATTTGGTATGAAGCATCCTTAGGACCAGTAGAATTGATGGCCAAAAAAAAATGCAATCGGTTGTGTCAAGGTTCTATAGGGGGAGGATGGGATGGGGGTATTGAAAAAATGCTGAATCGGCATATTTGCAAAGATCCACTGATCAGGATCTTTCTGATATCTGGTATACAGTGGGGAGGTGGGGGGGGGGGGGGGGGAGGGGGGGGGGAGGGGAGGGGGGGGGGTCAGATACAAATGTGTTAAAATGAAACCCCCTTGGTTCACATTTGGGTTCAATAGAGGAGCCCAAATTTTTAACTTAGGGTAATATGGGGTATGATCTTCAAAAATCTTCTTCGTCAGGATCCACCGATCAGAATGCTTTCATATTTGGTATACAACATCTTTGGGGGGGGGGGGGGGGGGGGCAGATTCAAGTTTGTTCAAATCCGATCCCTGGTTTGATATTTGGGCTCACTATGGGAGCCAGAATTTTAACTTAGTGCAATATGAGGGAATTTCTTTAAAAAATCTTCTTCAGATTCACAAATCAGAATGCTATCATATTTGGTATGCAACACCTCAAGGGGGTGAGATTCAAGTTTGTTCAAATCAGGTCCCTAGGTTAATATTTGGGCCCCCTATGGTAGCCCGAATTTCAACTTAGTGCAATATGAGGAATTTTTTTTGAAAATCCTCTCCTTCAGATGTCCCCAGTCAGAATGCTTTCACATTTGGTACACAGCATCCTGGTGATGGAAGAGAAGAGCTCAGACTCAAGTTTGTTCAAGTTTTTTTTCTAGGTTGATATTTGGTCTCCCAGGTTTTGCATTAACGGGACATTATTTCTGTGGTAGCATCCCTGTACCAGAAAAAAATCATTTGGCTGAACAACAAAGTTATAAATAATGAAATAACTTCATTCCTCTGTAGTGTTAACTAGCTGTAGATGTTAATTAAATCCTTCTTCAAACAACTATTGTCAGGTGAGTGCCTCAGTCCCCATGGGACCTCTTGTTGAATTTAATGATGAAACTGCAAAAGTTGTGTTGAGTTGTATTCTGCATTGAACCTGTCTGTCTGTAAATTCTTGCATGAATGTTTTTATTCCCTCAAAAAATATCTGATGGATATGGCCATGGCACTCACTGTTCATCCATCTGTACATCTGTCTGTCCATCCATCTGCTGTACAAATAAATAGCATGTTACATGGCTGTCAAGTTATATGATTAGTTTTGGGAGTCCAAAAGTTGCCTTTTGACTCGAAAATTAAAGTTGTAATTTTTTGCTAATTTTTGTTTTGTTTTGAATGCCTTAATTATTCACACTACCCCAAATGTTAGTGCATCAGGGATGTCAGATATGCCAATTTCAGGCTTCCAAAGGGGAGATAACTTGCAAATTTGTAAAATTCATACAATCAGCACTCCGGATCGTTTGATATTTGTTGTACAGCATCCTTTGTGAGGTCAGAATGAGGTTTGTTCAAATTGGCTCCATGTTTTTAAACAACATCCTTGGCAGGGAGGGGGAAGGGAGGGGACTGGGCAGGGACCAGCCTAGGGGGGAATTTTAGGGAGACTTCAAGTCTCCCTCCAGAAAAAATAGGGAGACTGCAGAGTCATGTAGGGAGACTTCATAGGCAAGTGGGGAAAATTAAGAATATTCATGTACCACCCCTGCCGCCCCTTCATATTTTCAATTTATGGTCCTCCATTAATGTACAAATAATCCAGGTCCAGTTGTCTATGATGCATCTGTGCCAGGTTAAAAAATCGCAATGTAATTATTGACTGAAAATCCCCCACTGCTACCTTCTCCTTCAAGACCCCTCACCTCTTCTTCGGGCCAATCCCCCATCACCCTCCTGTGGTTGCCTTTCAACAAAGTCTACTGAGCTAATAATTTCCTAAGTCTGAAAGTGTGAAAAGGACCAGATGTAAGAAGGTTGCTTGGGAGGTACTTTGTTAGTTAATAAACAAAATACATTCTGGGGTCGAGTATTTTGTAAAAGAAATGTCATTCCGCATCATATTTTTATACTGTACCAATGACCCAGACATAGCTGGTGCTAACTCTTAAAATATAGGGCCAAACACAAATTTTGCCCCCCAATCCCCAAAATTTGCATCTAAAACTAAAGAAAACATGTCCTGAAAGGCCCTCCACACTTCGCCCCTACTGCGCATGCGCAGTGTCAAGGACGTTCCGAAATTGGCGCCATTAATCATTCTAAGTTTGGCCCTTCATCAGTTAACATCTGACTGATCTTTGTGCTTTTAAATCTCAGTTTAAATGATGCCAGACACATAAATATTAGTGAAATGGTGATTCTAAGGAGGATAGAGAAGGAGGAGAGGAAAAGAATGTGTGACAGAATATTATCAGGGCTGTAACTTAAAATTTTTTAATGAAATTATGTTAAGTTACCTATTTTCAAGGCAGCAGCCATTTTGTTGTCATTCTGATTATTTAGTTACACTGTTTTTTTTAAGTGTTTTCCTCTCTCCCTGTCCTTTAAGTTCCCCCTTGCTATTCTCCCATGCTTTTGGCATAGATTTCTGTAATTATTATTACTAAAATTTCTTGGGAGTTTTAGCTGAATAACAGAATGAATTCTGTTCTTTCCCCATGTTTACGTCTTCACCTACGGGTGGTTAGGCGTTGTGTTCTGCATCTACCATCTGATGTTCTGCAGTTTCTTCCCTGGAAGTCTCTGTTTTGCATCAGATAGTGTATTTTTGGTAACTGATTTCGGGCCTGGGTGCCTGGAGTCTTATTTTAGTGTTTTTACACTCATTGTTTACATTTACAACAGCCCTCTGTGTGAGGGGGGGATTTCTAAATAATAATATCTTTATGTTATTTTAATCATAACTAGATACATTATTATTGTTCGTAAGTGTTGAATAAATTGTTTAAAATATTTTTAAAATTTTTGTCCACACTTAGGCTTGGGATCCATTGGGGCTCAACGTTACTTTTCAGAAACTTGGGCTGTTCTGAAAAAATATTTTTTCAAAATATTTTGATTTCAATTATTTTTTCTATATTAATGGATCATATTATTATTATGTATTTTGATTGCCAGGGGTTAGTGCGAGTAGCAGGACTTGTTTTCTTTTCACATTGAAAGGATATTGATCAATTGTTTTAAGAGGAAGTCTTCCTCTGACTTTATTATCATTCTATATGTGGTCAGTGTACTCGCATTAACTCCTGTTCTGTATCGTATGATTTTGATGACAATATGGGAAGCGTATGTCACGGTATGTTGTTGGGGATTTGGACACTTCGGTCCTTTCCCCGCAGGGTCACTCTACTTTATCAATTTCTATTTCAGACGATCAAGATTAGGGTGATGTATCTGTGATGTCTTCCAACAGTGTGCCTCCGTCATCACAATTAATGAAGGGCTAGCGGAAAAGTGCTCATGTAAATACGCCAATTGCCTAAGAGGACCCTAGTAGGTTCGACGGCCTTTGACGTCCGCTAGCTCGCCCGGTGTAGCGTCCATTCACCGAATGGTTCGGCAGCCGGGTTCGTCCGTTGCGGTCTAGAAGGAATTTTGGGGTGATGCGAGCACTATAAATTAACTTAATGCACACCCAGTGACGGCAGATCGGAGGGAGAACGCAGGAAGCCTTTTAGTCCGGTTCATAGCTCGTTCCGGTCCATCCGGACGGCAAGCGAGAGAGGCCCCTCTCTCGTTCAACAACATCTGGCCCCAGATGTTGTGGTACAAAATGTGTCGCAAGCGGAGCATACGTCCGTCGCTCGGGACGCTCCGTTGTATAGGCAGTCCGCTGAGACTGCTCTTCTGGTCAGCGCACACGACCGCACCTTGGCTGCGTGACCGCCGATATATTACCAGCTTCGCCGATCAAGGATTCTTCGGCGACCAGGTCACACCATCCAGTAGCCAGGGACACGAGGCCTGCAGACTCCGGACGTTCGCATAGGAAGTGTGCGAGAGTCAACGTACACGGAGCTTCCGGCGGCAATGCATCGTAAGACCGCTACTGCACAGGCCTCGGGAACGGACAAGCTTTCCTTAATAGCACAGTTTATCGCAGCATCCCAGCATCAACTGAATCTGTCGCATATATTTTATCCGATGATGCTGGGTCGGGACGCTCCCCGGAAGCGGGTACGGACGTCCGAAAGTTTCATCCGGTCCGACGGGATACCGAAAGGGATTCGGAGGATTTCGAGCTTTCCCTTTCGGAACAACATATGCTGTTGTGTTTGTCATCTGACTTGGTCTTCTACAGCTTCTTTCGTCGGACCAGAATGCTGCGATGCCGGATAAGAAACTGATAGCGTCGGTGGACTTAGAAATTTTTGGTTCAGTTCAGGGACATCGTCCCTCAGTTCCGACATAGTCCAATAATGTCACACAAACTTTCGAATTATTGAACGACGCTATATATATTATTATTTTATGCTTGCTATCCAAGCATTTCTGGTTTCTTGTTCGAACAGTTATGGAGATGTCTTTCAAAAGTGTGCCTCTGTCGTCATAGTTAATGAAGAGTTAGCGGCAATAAGTGCTCATGGAATATGTCTATCGCCTACGGAGTGACATTCGCTAGCTCACCCGGTGTAGCGTACATTCATCGAATGGTTCGGCTGCCGGGTTCGTCCGTTGCGGTCTAGGAAGGAGATTTGGGTGATGCGAGCACTTTAATTACTTTAGTACTCACCCAGTGACGGCAGATTGAGGACAGATCGGAGGAAGCCTGTTTGTCCGGTTCCTGGCTTGTCCAGGTCCGTCCGGGCTGTGAGCGAGAGAGGTCCCTCTCTCGCCCAACAACATAGGGGACCGCATGTTGTGGTTCAGATATTTTACATTCGGAGCATATGTCCGTTGGTCGGGACGCTCCGTTATATTGACAGTCCGAGAGACTGTCTTTAATGCTTCCTCATCCTCACAGCAGGGCACACGACCGCACATTGGCTACGTGACCTCGAGTATCCGATCAGTTTCGGCATTCAGTGATCCCACGGCGAATAGGTCGCGCCATCCGGTAGCCAAGGGACACGAGGCCTATACACTCCGTTCGCTCGCATATTGGAAGTATGCACGGGGTAACGATCACGGAACTTCCAGCGGCAATGCATCGTAAGACCGCTTCTCCTCAGGCCTCAGTGACGGACGTGCTATCCGAGTTAGCACAGTTGTTTTGCAGCATCCCAGCAATTGACAGTTTCTCAGTCGAATCAGGAATTATCCGATGGCGCTGGGTCGGTGCGGTCCGCGGTTGCATCAGCTACGGACGACCGAACGCTTTATAGGGTCCGACAGGATGGCGAAAGGGATTCGAAAGATTTCGAGTTTTCCCTTTAGTAGTATCGGAAGATGCCTTTCATATCTTCTGGCATTATCTTCCAGTGATTATTATTTCGGACTTCATTGCTGCGATCTTGGATAAGAGACTTATAGCGTCATTGGACTCGGATTTTTTGATCGGTTCAGGGACATTGTCCCTGACTTACCGACGCAGTCCAATATTGTCATTACAACATGTGTTTTATTTTTCGACGCTATATATATATATATATACAAGCCTGCTACTAAGCATGATAGTTTAGTTTCTTGTCCGCGTTGCTCATTTCTGCCATTTTATCATTTATACAAATAGTTTATTTTGGCAGAGCAGGGCATACCGAGAGTTCATATGCGTCTAGACGGTGTGATTAAAGACTGCATATATTCTTTTTCGCCGTTTATGTCTTTTCCAATTTCAATGCTGGGAACGACATTATGTATAGTAGACTTAACTTAGACGCTTTATTATACGTAATCCGCCTTACTGAGGCGTTATCATTACGTCTTCAAGAAAAGATTTACGGGATATTATTCTCAATGTAATTTCTTTTGAGGACAGTAGTTTGTTCACGTATAACTCCACCCTTCAGTGGCTGATTGGAGTTAGTTAGACGTGACGCAGCCCTAGCTACATCCACACGCGTGGATAGTAAGGTTAAGAACTCTCTCAGAGTCGCTTCGTTCTCGGAGGAGCTTCTCTTCGACGGCAACTTTTCGGCAATCCATGAATTGCTCGATTTATCTGTTCTCTTGTCTATCTAGTGTTACAAGAGATTCAGACTGGGGCAAACATTCGGTGGTTGACTCAGAGAGTGCCGCCGCAGTTGCCGGACCCGAGTGTGGCTGTTATGACGGTTGCCAGTCAAACAGATTGGGATATAATACTGATCCCTACGGATTCAAAGTGCCAGGGTCTTTGGGTTCCGCAGTCTTTTAGCAATCAGTTTAACTTCCGCGGAATAATGTTTTTTAGGCTTGCTTTATGTCATTGCATGAACATTATTCAGAAACGCATGCCCAAATTCCTGTCCTTTAATTCGACAGTAGTGGCGTATCTCCGGAACCAGGGAGGCACTCTTTTGTTTCCGTTATTCAATTTAATGGAAAGAATCCGTCTGTTGGTTATAGTACACCAAGTTCAGTTTTGGTCCGTCATATTCCGGGTTGTCTGATTGTTTTATCGGACTCCCGTTCTCTTACGGGTCGCTTGTTGCTGTCAGAATGGACTCTCAACAAACAAGTATTCAATCAGATTTGCTATCTATGGGAGCGCCCAATGATGATTTATTTATGACACAGCTTGCTAATCAATTGCAGACGTATGTGTTGGCTTGTCCAGATCTCTGAGCTAATATTGTTAACGCTCTATTGATCTATAGGACGGAATGATAGGATACGCGTATCCTCCGGCGCTGTTGTTTTAGCAGGTATTGCTAAGATAAACAACCACAATACATTTCTGTTGATAGCATCTCTATCTTCACAGAGATCATGAGTAATTTACTCTCTTGTCTACTGTGGGTCTTAACGTGAAATCTTCCTCTATGTGAGGATCTTTTTCACTGGTTAAATCGTGTCATCTTTATCACAACCAGCAAGGTCGCAACCTTCATGTATTCCATTGTGTGGTCCGTATTGCATTGTAAGCACTGTACTGGACGAGCTTTGGACGCGATTTCTTACTATAGGAGATCCTCTTCTTCGCTATTCTATGCGGCTAAAGTGGAGGCTCTTCCGTCGTGGGGTAGGGATCATTATGTTCATATTGTTGATCCCTCCATACTACTCATTGCTATTTTTTAGTATACTTGTTTCACAAGATCTACTGCAGCCTGTTATTATTTAGGTTATAGGTTTATGTTACCTCATACCTATGCACTCTACGATAGTTTACAATTGAGTCTTTTGTCTCTTTATCTAAGTCAGTTAGTAACTTTTTGATAAATAGACTTAGAATCTTTAGATTAAATTCCTATACGGATTTTAACTTCGGTTCTTATTTAGCTAAGTAATCATTTGAGCCTCTGGAAACAGTAGTTTTCAAATTCTGACCTTTTAGACAGTAATTCTGTTGGTTTCTCTTTTACTGTAGAGTCAGTGAGTTTCATGCACTATCGATGGATGATTTTCACTTTCATAGTTTCGGAATCAATACTTCCGTTACTATTTAGGTTGGATTGTTGCATAAGAGTTAGGCTCCTATTATCCGGAACCTATTATTTTAAGGTCCTTCCGTCTTCGTATGGGCATAGGCCTTTACTCTTTCCGGGTACAGTTTATGTATTTATAAACAGATATCTGTTTATTACTAAGGGCGTAAGCTTCTTCTGTCTTTGATGTCTAGTAGAAGGACGTTACGCTCCATTTTATTGTTAATGGATTCTATTAACTATCGGTACTGCTTATGGTATATCATTGACTTAGCAGTTGTGCTTAAGATTTCGGCTCATGAAGTAAGAGTTCTTCTACTTCTTGGGCTTACATTAATAGTGTCGCTATTATAGATTTTTGAAGGCCGCTCATTGCGCTCAGCCATCCACATTCATGAATTTTATCTTAGAAATATCGAGTCCATTTCTGGAGGCCTCTATTGTTAGGTCTATTATCTACTGCTCAGAATGTCATTCACTTAACAGTTGCTACTATAGCTAGGTAGGCTGTCTGTTTCGGCAGTGTCTCCGTTCGGCTGCCCTCCTCGCTCTGGGCTATTTGACCCAGGGCAAGAAAAAGGGGGGGGGGGGGGGAGGGTGTTCCCTTGGGTCACCTGTTTTACTATGAAAACAAGGGGATACCTCCTCCGGAGTTAGTAATTCTGAGCTGTTATTGGGATGGTTGTTTAGTGAGAAGTTTAGGTTTTTAAAATTCATTCAAGTCTTAGTTTTTAAAGTATAGCTTTTGAATATTGCATATGTCAACGGACATGATTATGCAATCCTCAGACACTTTTAGGAGTATAAGAGTCTCTATTCTCTAGACTTACTTTATTTATTGGCTTACTTTAAAAA
Organism: Pictodentalium vernedei; assembly: GCA_031216915.1. NCBI lineage: Eukaryota > Metazoa > Mollusca > Scaphopoda > Dentaliida > Dentaliidae > Pictodentalium > Pictodentalium vernedei. Next base: position 92,428,563 of record CM062288.1, read on the forward strand.
TTATTAGTATAAGGATTATATTGGATATTAATAGAGTACATGGATGTATGAAGCTCAATTTTGGAAGGTGTTGTATCTTTCTAATTTATCATAAATAAGAAAGATACATGTAAGGCCTATTACTTCTTTTTCCCTACAGGGGATGACTCTATTTTATTTTATTGAGCGTATTCCATTTTGCTCTATGTCCTTGGCCCTCCAGCCTTTTTACTATTCAGCTATGTCTGGGTCATTGGTACAGTATAAAAATGTTAAAAAATTTATAGTAATTTATATATTTTTTATACTTACCAATGACCCAGACGGGGATGGCCCTCCCAGGAGTTGGGAACTCTTGCCTCCCCGCTGAGTACATAGCGCTTACCAGGCACTGGTTATTAGAATGATTAATGGCGCCAATTTCGGAACGTCCTTGACACTGCGCATGCGCAGTAGGGGCGAAGTGTGGAGGGCCTTTCAGGACATGTTTTCTTTAGTTTTAGATGCAAATTTTGGGGATTGGGGGGCAAAATTTGTGTTTGGCCCTATATTTTAAGAGTTAGCACCAGCTATGTCTGGGTCATTGGTAAGTATAAAAAATATATAAATTACTATAAATTTTTTAACTTTTATGGCATTCCGGTGTCATCAGGGACCAGCCGTGAGGGCGACTAGGGCGATTAAGTCGCCCTTCTAAGCCCAAAGTCGCCTAGAAATATAGTCGGGGCGATTACAAGTCGCCCTCTAATAATTGGCCAAAATGAGAAAAGGCTGAACTGAGTGATGCGAGGTTTACATGAAAACGAGTATTTTCAAAAATCAAATGTGCTCGAGTGTGATAAATGGGCATTTTAATTCGTCAAATAAACGTCCATTTATTTGAAATCACACGACAAGCAATTGTCCATTGTCGCTTTTGGCGGATTTTTTTATTTCTATTTTGTTGCGTTCCAGTCGGAGCTTCAAGTGTCGAAACGAAAATAGGTGACTTACGCGACTCAACAAACAACCCAGTTTGAAAGTAGGTTACGTTGCTTAGGATGCCGAAAATGTATACACAACGGACGTATTTTATAACACATTATTTTCATTTCGATTTGCTGACAACTGTTAACTGTTGGGCTGTCTATTTCTAGAAAAACACGAATGGAATTGAAACACATGAAAAAAAGCTTTAGTGATGTCAAGAAAAGCTTTGTACAGGACACAAGTGTGCATGTGGACGATCTTGAAAAAGGGTCCTCCTAAACATCGGAATGACATGAAATGTCGCGGAATGACACCGGAATGCCATAAAAATGATGCGGAATGACATTTCTTTTACAAAATACTCGACCCCAGAATGTATTTTGTTTATTAACTAACAAAGTACCTCCCAAGCAACCTTCTTACATCTGGTCCTGTTCACACTTTCAGACTTAGGAAATTATTAGCTTAGTAGACTTTGTTGAAAGGCAACCACAGGAGGGTGATGGGGGATTGGCACGAAGAAGAGGTGAGGGGTCATGAAGGAGAAGGTAGCAGTAGGGGATTTTCAGTCAATAATTACATTGTGATTTTTTAAGCTGGCCCAGATGCATCATAGACAACTGGACCTGGATTATTTGTACGTTAATGGAGGACCATAAATTGAAAATATGAAGGGGCGGCGGGGGTGGTACATGAATATTCTTAATTTTCCCCACTTGCCTATCAAGTCTCCCTACATGACTCTGCAGTCTCCCTATTTTTTCTGGAGGGAGACTTGAAGTCTCCCTAAAATTCCCCCCTAGGCTGGTCCCTGGGTGTCATTCCGCGTCATTTCATGTCATTCCGATGTTTAGGAGGACCCTTTTTCAAGATCGTCCACATGCACACTTGTGTGAAGTTGTGTCCTGTACAAAGCTTTTCTTGACATCACTAAAGCTTTTTTTCATGTGTTTCAATTCCATTCGTGTTTTTCTGGGAATAGACAGCCCAACAGTTAACAGTCGTCAGCAAATCGAAATGAAAATAATGTGTTATAAAATACGTCCGTTGTGTATACATTTTCGGCATCCTAAGCGACGTAACCGACTTTCAGACTGGGTTAATTTGTTGAGTCGCGTAAGTCACCTATTTTCGTTTCGACACTTGAAGCTCCGACTGGAACTCAACAAAATAGAAATAAAAAAATCCGCCAAAAGCGACAATGGACATTTGCTTGTCGTGTGATTTCAAATAAATGGACGTTTATTTGACGAATTAAAATGCCCATTTATCACACTCGAGCACATTCGATTTTTGAAAATACTCGTTTTCATGTAAACCTCGCATCACTCAGTTCAGCCTTTTCTCATTTTGGCCAATTTTTAGAGGGTGACTTGTAATCGCCCCGACTATTTTTCTAGGCGACTTTGGGCTTAGAAGGGCGACTTAATCGCCCTAGTCGCCCTCATGGCTGGTCCCTGGGACTGGGGGGGGGGGGGGGAGGGGGCAAGCCCAAATCTTAACTTAGTGCAATATGAAAATTAATCTACTTCTCCAAAACCACCAGTCAAGACCTTTTGGTATTTGTTATTTTTATGCAGCATCTTCAAAGGGACCAGATTCAGGTTCCTAAGTTTATATTTGCTTTGCATTTCCTGTGGGAGCATGCATTTTAATAAAGTACAACATAAGGAATATTCTTTAAAACTCTTCTTCTGAAGAACCACCAGTCAGAAGCATTTATTATTTGATCCATGGAGGGGAGTAGATTTAAGGGCATGCAAACCAACTCCTCAGCCATTCAATATGAGGCATAATCTTTCGAAATCCTCTTCTTGAGATCCACCAGTCAGTTACACCTGTTGTTTGGCATAGAGCATCTTTAAGGGGTCGGATTAAACTTTGTTCAAATCACATTCCTTGGTTCATATTTGGTCTCCTATATACATGCCTCCATTTTAATTTAGGGCAATATGAAGAATATCCTTTAAATAATCTTCATGTCCAGAACCACTTGTCGGAATCTTTTGATATTTGGTATACAACATCCATAGGAGGTGTCAGATTTAAGTTTTTTATTCAAACCAAGTCCCTAGGTTAATATTTTGGCTCCCTCTGGGAGTGCAAATTTCAACCACTTGCAATATGAGAAATAATTTTAAAAAATAGTTTGTTCAAACCAAGTCCCAAGGTTAAGCCACAATTTTAACTGAGTGCAATATGAAGAATAATCTTCTCCAGAACCACTATTCAAGATCTTTGGGTAATTGTTATGCAACATCCTTAGGGAGTTCAGATTCAAGTTTGTTTAAATCATCCCTGAGTTTATATTTGTGCTTCCTATGGGTGCTCAAATTTTAAAGTGCAATATGAGGAATATTCTTTAACACTCTTCTACTGCAGAAAAACCATTCAGAATCTTCCGATATTTTGTACACAACATCCTTTAAAGGGTCAAATTTAAGTTTCTACAAACCAAGTCCTTAGCTTCATTTCTGAGCTCCCTATGTGAGCTCAAATTTTAACTTGGTGCTATATGAGGAATAACTGTGAAAATCTTGTTCTTCAGATCCACTGCTATATTAGGAATAACTGTGAAAATCTTGTTCTTCAGATCCACCAGTAAGAATCATTTGTTATGGGGGAGGGATCAGATTCAAGTTTGTTGAAATCATATCCATTTGTTCATATTTGGACTCCCTGCAGAAGCCCACATTTTAACTTGGTGCAGTGTGATTGAAGTTTAATCAAACCATGTCCCTAAGTCATTTTCTTTTAGCTCCCTGTGGGAACCCTAATTTTAACTTATTTTACTGGTAGTATGAGCAATAATCTTTAAAAATCATCTTCAGATCCACCTGTGAGAATTTTTCGATATGGAGCCCAAATTTGAACTTAGCCCAATATAAGGCAACAACCTTTAAAAGTCTTTTTCTTAAGAATGTCCTCATTTTAGCATTAATGGCAAAACTGGATATACAGCCATTATTTGAATGATAACATCTGAATCTTAGAGAAATGAATGATACACAGGTTTGCTCAGATTTGAATTCCTGAGCACCTAGCTATCTATTTATGGGAGTTACAGTAATTCAAAATCCTGTCTCTGAAGAATTATTGGTGATTTGTCAGGTGGGCGCTTCAAGCTTCCCGAAGCTTCTTATGAATGATATTCCGTAAATGAAACCCCTTGAGTCATATTTACAGGTGTTGGAGGTCCCATTTCAGTGATGTGCGCAGTACAGGAAACACTAAAATATCTTCCACAAAACACTGGTCTAAATGATTTCAGCTTTGACGCATAACATCTTTTAAGGATTATTTACAAGTTTCATCCAAACAATCCATTTGGATCATATTTAAAGGTGTTAAGAGGCCTTTTGTTTGAAAAGGAGAGAAATTGGGGAAAATCTAAAAGAAATGTGTTTTTTTTCAACAAACAACTGGTACAAATGCTTTCGTGTTTGGTGTAGCATATGTTTGTAAAGATTATGTATAAGGCTAATCAATTCAAACCCCTAGGAACATCTGAGGGTAGGGAGACATCATGGGATCCTGTATGTTAACAGCATTAATAAATATTAAGAAATCCCTCCTTGAAAAACACTTGCCACTTTCATGTTTGGTGAATGATATTTTTGGTGAAGGAGTTATTGTTTGTGAGGAGTCTTTGAATTGGAACATATTAACACATGGTGGCTCATGTGGAAACATTGAAGGATCTTTTTCTCGCCATCACAGGTCCAAGTTCATATGTTTGACATGTCCCACTGTCATCATCAATATTATTTGTGGAGGCACTTTCCTGTTCTGTTTGATGTAGGGTGAATTAATGCTCCTACCACCCTTCCACTCCCTTCCCCTCAGGTTCTGCTGCCTCTGATATCATCATGACTTAGCCACAAAGCAGTTATGCCTAGGCATTTGTTTCTCATTTTCTATTGATTACTTGTTAACGTGGTATTCTACCAATAGGTTTGATTGGATTCATTATATGGTGTCTTTTAATGTAGGGATCTTGCCACTCAGGTGAACATCTCAGGCCCTTCATGATTCTTTTGTTTAACACTTTCCTGTTTACCAATAATTTCAGGAACAACAAAGCCTGATTTGCAGTCACTGTTGGGGCCCATCCTAGTTGCCTCACATTAAAGTTGCCAGTGTTTTAAAGACGATGCAGTTCAGTGGCGTGGGTTGGTCACTTTCCACGGGTGGGCAATATTTCCACAGACACATTAATATCAGATTCCAAACACTAATTATAGGAATAATCATCAAAAATTTAATAAATGAAGCACTGGGTACAACCCGGTGCTTCATTAATTAAAATTTTGCTGCTGCTGATTTTTATTACCTGGTAAATGCAGATTTGGACATCGCTCCCCATGCATGGATTACGACCAGTCCACAGTGGCTGTACTGTACTGCTGGACTGGTAGAAACTTTTGAGTAATTTTTTATTTAACATTTTACTTAATCTGATGAGAAGAGAAGACACTCACTTTTTCGTAATATAGCTAAATAACTTCCTTGTTTGTTTTCAAAACATAACTTATGACCCCTTATTATGCCTCTATTCAGAGGATATATAGTAAAAAGCTGCATACATTCATATTTTACATATTCCAACATGTTTACTGCTCCACCACTACCCAAGCCTGAAAATAAGCAGACTGTCACCTGCAAAATGGGGTCCCCAATGCAAGAATTTGGTGATGCTACCCCCCACAGTAGGGTAGCATCACAAAATTTGCCCTCTGTGAACCTCAGTCTGAATCAAGGTCTCAAGCCAAAACAGAAAGATGTACCTAGAGGATAAATTGGCCCACTGTATGGGATAGCATCAGCAAACTCACCCTCTGGGGACCCCGTTTTGCAAATGACAGGTTGCTTATATTCAGGCTTGCCACTACCAGTAAGATTGAAATGATTTTTGGCTTGCTTCCACCTAATCATGGAGGAACAAATCATATCCTAAAATAAATTGCCATGCTTTAGTATTTACAGTTATTTTTCCTTATTTCACATACGTGTTCATCCATCTTGTTAAAAAAAAATATCCATCTAACTTTAGATTTATATATTTTTCAGATCACATCTTCCAAATGGGAAATATCTTTGGCTCTGTGGTGAACATCAGGGTGCAAGCAGAACAATTGAAAAATTTAAAGCTGAACTCAAAAAACAGAATGAAGGAGAATCAGATGAGAAGACCAAAGACTCCAAGAAACTGACCAGTATACGTGAGTTGTATACAATACATTCAACTGGTTGAGTGCTAGACGTCACTATCAAGGCTTTCAAAAAATGAGGGTACCATAGCAAAAGCCAATGTTTTCCTGGCTCATGTTTCATATTCAGTAAAGTGCAAATAATATTTTGTTTGATTTGATTATTTTATTGAACGATATAGATAGAATATGATACAAAATAGTAATTGTGGTTCACCGAGATACCTTATTATAACCTGCAATAGACATACATTTATAGAACAGAAGAACACCACTATCTATACCGTAGGGAGATAACATAGCCAGATTGGCTGTCTACCGGCCATCTCCCACCATAGATATTAGCCAAGTTGTCAGCACAGCACACAAGACGTTAGGGAATACGACCTAGCGATCGAAGGCTTTGTTCATTGGGACATTCGGAGAAGAGATCTATCTCCAGATCTTAGTCCTCAAGCCTCAGTAACAGACTTTCTGTCGCAGATTGTGCAGCTGATCGCAGCATCACAGCAAGTGCAAGTGCAGATTCCGGTGGTGAGTTGTCGGACAGTGCTGGGTCAGTCCAATCATCTGTTCATGCAGATGCAAATGACTGAATGTCACTGCTGAATCAGTCGGATGGCGAAAGAGACAAGGAAGAGGATTACCCTTCCCTTTCGGAACAGCATATGGTAGCGATGAATTTTTTTTATCAATACTATACTAACTTTGTTTCACATGATCAGCAGGCTGCGACTAATTGTCATGTATGCCATGTACAACTCCGCCCTGACAGTGGAAAATTGGGAGTTTATCAGACGTGATGATACCCTTGCATCATCATCACTTATAGATGACAAGGTGAAAAGCTCTCTCCGAGTCACTCCGGTCTCCGGATATACTCTATTTGACGAAGAGCTTTCGTTAGTCTATGAACAGGCTATAAAAAAGCTTCCAATACACTGCTACTGAAGTCTGTGCCTCAACACGCTTCAGCAGACCGGGGTAAATGAGGTCATTCCACTTAATCAGCTAAGAGATCTCCTCGCGAGTGTACATAAACTCTCTTATACTTACTCCAGTGGTCATCAGTATAGCGACTCGGAAAAGGGGCGCACGTCTGATCCAGACTGTAGGTCTGACACCCCTAGATGACGGAACGAGGTTCTTCACGTGGTTTCTCCTTCTGTAAGCCTCGTTAGTCGTACAGGTGATAAATATGACCTCTATTGCTTATCAGTTGACAGAAGGTTATCAACTTAGCGAGAAATGGGATTTATGTCACGGAAGATCAGTGGGTAAAGTGTTGTCTCGGAAGGCCTATGGCTATGATTCCAAACATAACCCCCACTTACAAAATTTCGAAGATTTAACAAATCTTCCGGTGGATCCCTTCAAAAGTCACCTCCTATGGCGCCGCCTCCCGGGATTGGAAACAGGCCGGTTTCTGATCCCCCTGGTGTCCCGACACCATGGGAGGCGTCGGCTGGTTTGCCCACGATGGGCTATGTGTCTTCAGACTCTGGGGAGGAGTCCGACATGCTTGATGTCGAGGGCCAGCAGTCTTCGGACTTGGGGGCAGCTTTTGACTTTGTGTTTGGGTTTCTGCCTGATCTCAAACCTACTAACCAGCCGACAGTGTCAGCCAGGCCGCGATCATCGGTCGTGCGCCTACAGCCTATGGAGCAACCTGCTTCTGGGCGCCTTTGACCATGCCAGTCGGTACAGGTGGTTGAAGCTTTTTCAGCATTGGACTCCAAGCTGAATTCCAAGGCTCTGAAGTCATCGTTCTTCACCAGGGTTGACACCTTTTTGCCTCCTGTGCGTTATCGTTCCTACGATTCCGCCAATCCGTCGGTCTGCCAGACTTTGACGGTTCTGGATCAGGACTCCACTTCCCTCAGGCTTTCCAAGCCCAAGTCTGCCGTCATTCCAATGACGACCCTGGAGTCCACGTTGGGCTTATCTAGAGAGATGCTTGGCATGCTTTCTCTCTCAGATCACGTCGTCTCAGCTTTGGCTGCTTATCTGCCTCCAGATAAGTTAGACGAGGTACAGGCTCCTTTGCGTGTGCTGTCCAAGGCGCTTATGCATCTTACTCACACGCATGCCTGTAACACGGCTAATCTGGAATTAGTTCGAAGGGACGATGTGCTGGGCACAGGACGATCCCTTCCCGAGGAGCAGCGTGCTGCTCTTCGATCTGCTTCTTTGGCAGGTCCGCAACTTTTCCATGGTTCCGTGTCGACGGTCCGGGATAACGTCCTACGTCATTCCAAAGATCAGCTGCTATTTCGTCAGCTTGATCAGCCTTCTAGGGGAGGCAGGGGCCGTTCCAAGCCTAACAAGTACCCTTCTGCTTCCTCTGTGAAGCAAAAGGCTGGTCCTTCTGCCGCCGCCTCTACTTCTTACTCACAGGGTAAGGGTAAAGGTCGGCAGAATCGAGGGAAGTCTCAGGATTCTTCATTTAGTAGAGGAGGTGGTTTCTCCTCTCGCGGGCCTCGTCGGTGCTCAAAATGAAGGTCCTCACCTCGACTCGTCCCAGGTTGGAGGAAGGATAGCAGAGTTCGCAGACCATTGGGCCACCATCACATCCGATCCGTGGGTGTTAGATGTTGTTTGGTCCGGGCTGCGAATATCCTTCCGACGGCACCCCACTCTGTCAAGGGTGCCTCTTCCAACCACAGTTCCTTCAGACGTTTTACGTCAGGAACTTTTGTCCACGTTTATTGGCAATCTCCTGGCAAAGGGGGGCGAACGAGGTTGTCAAGAACATTCAGTCAGTGGGTTTCTATTCCCGCCTGTTCTTGGTGCCGAAGGACGGCCGACTCCGACCGGTTATCGATCTGAGTATCCTGAACCAGTCTATCATTGCTCCCAAGTTCAGCATGGAGACTTTCAGGTCAGTCCGCCAATCAATTCACCAGGGAGATTTTGCTGCCAGCATCGACCTGCGAGACGCTTACTTCCATGTTCCGATGCATCGGGCGTCACGGAAGTATCTCAGGTTCGCTTTTCTGGGGCGAGTATATCAGTTCAAGGCCATGCCTTTCGGCCTCAACCTGGCTCCTTGGGCCTTCACCAGACTGATGTCGCATGTGATAGCATTCCATCGCACACAGTCCAGGGTGACTTCTTCGGCATATCTAGACGATATCCTTCAGAGGCATTCCAATGCTGCCTTACTGGAGTCGGATGTCGCCACTCTGTTGAGCTTGCTCACATCGCTAGGATTTAAGAGTCAACGAGGAGAAGTCGGACCTGGTCCCTTCTCAGTCGTTTTGTCATCTGGGGATGGCTTTCCAAACCCAATTCAATTTGGTAGCGGTTCCCTAGGCCAAGGCTGTGATTCTCTCAGCTTTTGCTCTGACTCTGTCTCAGTCCACGTCCTCGACCGCTCGGAGTTTTCTCCGGCTGATGGGTCTCTGCGGTTCGATGACGGATCTCATTCCTCTAGGTCGGCTGTGTGTCAGACCTCTCCAACACTTTTTGCTCAGTCGTTGGAGGCCGAATGTAGATTCTCTGGATCAGGTGCTTCCGTTTCCGGAATCTCTTTATCCTCACCTTCTTCCCTGGACAGATGTTCAGTGGATTACGCAGGATGTTCCATTGGAGTTACCCACGTCCGATCGCGTTCTGATGGCAGATGCCAGCGATCTCGGATGGGGTGCGACGTTGGATCCTCTTGGTCTTTCCCTACATGGGATGTGGGAACAGGATCAAGCAGCTCTACATATCAACCAGAAGGAGCTTCTCGCTCTTCTGAGTTTCAGGCAGTGGATCCCTCACCTGTCGAATCGCCAGGTCCTTCTGCTGTCCGACAATTCGACAGTGGATGCTTACATTCAGAACCAGGGTGGCACACACTCGATTCCGATGTATGAATTGGCTCGGGATCTTCTACTGCTCGCTCAGGATGTTCACGCCGGAGTGGTTGTTCGTCACATTCCCGGTCATCTGAACATCCTAGCCGACTCCCTGTCCTGACAGGGCAGGGTTATTTCCACCGAGTGGATGCTCCACAGGGCAGGGTTCCAGTCGCTTTGCGATCTCTGGGGACATTCCCACATCGATCTCTTTGCGACTCGTTGGAACCATCAGGTGGACACTTTCGTGTCCCAGTGTCCAGATCCTCTGGCTTTTGCCGTGGATGCTCTGTCACTCGATTGGAACGGTCTCGTCGGCTACGCCTTCCCGCCGGTTCCTATTCTGCCTCAGGTTCTAGCCAAAATTCGAACCTGCAGTTGTCGAATCATTCTGATCGCTCCCCTGTTGCCTCAGCGGGTGTGGATCAATCAGCTCCGCTCACTGATGGTGGCGGTTCTGGCACGTCTCCCATTACGTCGCGACCTTCTTTGTCATGGTCACCCGAGGAGGTTTCACGTCGACCTGACTTCATTGTGCCTTCACGCATATCTTTTGTCAGGTCCTGTCTCCTCCGTAGAGGTTTTTCGAGACGAGCAGTGGAGTGCATTTCTTCTTCAAGGAGGCAATCCACTGGTTTAGCTTATGCAGCTAAATGGAAGGTCTTCTGTCGATGGTGTGCTGATCACTCTGTTGATTATGCCAATCCCTAGATTTCACAGATTGCGGAGTTTCTGGTATATCTGTTTGATTCTCGGGGTCTCCAGCCTGTTACCATCAAGGGTTACAGGTCCATGCTTTCAGAGACTTTTTCTTATGTGGGAAAGCGTCATATCAGCACTAATCCTTACCTCTCCAAGCTTGTTCGGCACTTTTCTTTGAAAAGGCCTCGGACTTTGCAGCTTACCTCACAATGGAATCTTTTGTGGGTGCTGCTTTGCTTGGAGGGGAGGGGAGGCGCCGTTCGAACCTTTATCCCAGGTGGATATGCATTTTCTCACATATAAGACGGCGTTTCTGATGGCGTTTGCTTCGGCCAGACGGGTTAGTGAGCTTCACGCCCTCTCGGTTGACCCGGCCTTTTTTAGGAGCTCTTCCAACAGTGTTACTTTTACCACTGATTGCTCTTTTTTGGCCAAGAATCAGTTACCAGATACTACTCCTCCTCCTATCTGTATCAGGGCTCTTCCTTCTGTTGAGGGTAATCGCCCTTTGCTCTGTCCGGTCCGTGCTATTCGCATTTATCTCGATCGGACACGTTTCATACAGAAAGGCAGGAAACGTTTTTTTCTGTCTCTTATTCCGGGTCGACAGAAGATCTCTCCTCAATCCATTTCTCGGTGGATTTGCCTTGCTGTTCGTACGGCTTACGGTCGTTTAGCAGCTGGCGATTGTATTACCAATCGTATTTCTGCCCACGAGGTGTGGGCATTATCCACCTCTTGGGCTTACTCTAACTCCTTCAAGTTGTCGGATGTTATGCAGGCAGCCTACTGGAGAAATGCCTCTACTTTCTCCACCTTTTGTCTGCGCCAGTAGCAGGAGCAGTCGGAGGACCTTTTTGCCTTGGGTCCTCTTTCTTCTGCTCAGGCTGTTGTCTGCCCTAGCCATTAGGCTTCTTGAAGGTCAGTTTCAGCCTTGTGCTGTTTCTGCCCTTTTCTGTCTATGTGTCACACAGGCCCCTATGTCTCCTTTCATTGTCCTTTACCAATGATTGCGATGTTATGGTTGATAAGCCTCGGGACCTCTTCCTTCTGCTTCACGGTTCCAGTGCACTGGGGTTATGTGTGGGTTGGTTATGCGATTCCCTCCAGCCTATTGTCTATTCAGCCTGTAGTAAACAATTGTGAGTAGGTTGATAAGAAATCTAAATTTTATAGTAAATTTCCTTTCTTATTATACCTACCACAATTGTTTACATGGAGGCCCTCCCATCTTCTTTACAGGTAAAGAATCTTTCCTCCCCGCTGATCACATAACTCTAACGTTGACGGATTCAAAAAGAATGAGTCTTTAGCGACGGTATATGCACACTGGCAACGGAAGTCGTGGAGTTGTACTTGGGAGAGAGCGTCCCGTACTGGTTCTGAGCCGGTTGCACTCGACTCAGTTTTGGCTTATTTTTTCTTGGTGCTTTTGCACCACTTTTCTTTCCCAAATTGCTTAGGAAAGACAAAAATAGAGAGTATTTTATCCGAGTTAGGGACTTCCACTGTAGTGCAAGCCTGTAGTAAACAATTGTGGTAGGTATAATAAGAAAGGAAATTTACTATAAAATTTAGATTTTCCTTTCACCTTGGAATGCATGCTTAGGAGCTATATTTTAGTCTGCTAATTCTTAAGTTCTAGCCCCTCTGCCTTTTTATGATTCAGCTAGTCTGGGCCATTGGTTGTCGTATAAAAATATGATAAATTTGAAGTAATTTGTATACTTTTTATATTTACCAATGGCCCAGACAGGGATTCCCTGCCTATGAGTGGGCACTCAAACCTCTCTGCTGAGTTATTATTAGTATGTTCATCTACAAAGAATGATAATGTTGGCGCCAATTCCGGTCTCTTTCTTACCACTGTGCATGCGCAGAGAGTAAAAGTATGGAGGGCCAGATATAACTTTTAATTTTCAGTTTTGTATGCAAATTTTGGGGATGGGGGGTGGGGGGGGGGGTTTGAATTTGTGTTTGGCCCTTGCTAATTTCGAGTTTGCACCAGCTAGTCTGGCCCTTGGTAAGTATAAAAAATATACAAATTACTTAAAATTTATCACTTTTAGAAAATAAATTAAATTTCACAATTTTTGAAAACAAATTTCACAATTTTTCGGCAAAATCATACAAATATGAATATCATTAGAACCAGCTCAACGAGCTAGTTCTAATGATGTCAATATTTGTATGGTTTTATTGAGAAACTTCTGAGATATTTTATGGTATGGTGGGCTTATTCTGTTTAATTTTGTGGCTGTTTTTCGCCTTTATGTCAGGTAAATCATTAAAGGAAGCAGTGTTTGTTTCTCCATCCATTCAGGCATAATTTATCAGGTGTGAGATCAAGTTACAGATAGATTCTTCAACAAAATCATATCACGTGACCCTCTCATTGGAAGAAGCTTGATGTTGAAATTTTTTGAAAAATTATTTTTGTTTACAATGCTCAGTTTGTAAATTACAAGGACAGATGCATCCAGTTCATTAGGTAAAGGGTTAAAGAAAGTGCTGTTTGTTTCTCCAAACATTCAAGCATCTTTGATCAGATTTTGGAACAAGTGATGATTCGATTCAATTCCTTAAATCATCCCTAGTTAATATCGAAATAAAAACAAGCTTGAATTGGTTGAATTCCTAGTTACATTGTTAAAAAATTTGAAAACATTGTTTAGGTATTTATTCTTGGTTCTAAGATAAAATATTTTATTTAAGTTGCTACATTTAAAACTTTTTTTTTTACAGAAGAAAATGAGGGTGATGAGACTGCAGTAGAAAAACAAGTTACAACACAAAAAACAAAAGATGGCACAGAACAAAGAACTCGACCTCCACCACTTCAGCGAAGACTGGAGCGACAGAATAGTCGCGCATGCAGTGTGATGTAATGAAATATGAACACTTGAGTATATGTAAGAGCAGCAAATTACATAATATTGCATGACAATATTTTTTACATTTATTAATCTTTTATCTGACGAAATACAAGTATTGATCCAACAGTATATATTAAAAATGCTCAATGATTTATTTTCAATCAAAACAAAGTTTATGATCTTTTATCCCACAAATGGACGTTTATTCAAACAATAAAAGCCATGGATAAATTTTTGCTTTATTCACCTAGTAGTGAATAAATTTTTCCCATTGGTGTAACACACAAAAAATTTATCCCCACAGTAAGAAGTTGGAAATGGACTATACTATGTTGACCTCTGGCATTCCATGTGAAAGGTTGTAATATCGTAAACTGTTTTACGCTTGTTGTATATGAATATATGCTGCATGTAAGATATGCATTGTAACCAAACAATAAAAAAAGACTCATAATTAATTAACAAAAGTATTTAATAAATGATCTCACATACCAGACATGTTAACTCTCCCGGAATGCCCAGGAAAATCCCGGAATTTCAGTGTAGTTCCTGGCCTCCCGGATGGGAATCAGTTTTGGACCAAAAATCCCGGAAAACAACAGTCAAATATTTCAATCCCGTTGTAACTTATGAAAAACGTTCGGAGCCAAATCACATGCATTTCAAACTCTTGTAAAAACTCACGAAGCAGTAAAATATGGATTTAAGTTAAATTTATTTAAGAAAAGGGTATTTTATGATATATATTTCAACTGTGTTCATGTTTATTTCTGGGTTTTTTCTTCGGAGATTCGTGATCAATGTGCGAGTGTCAAAGTGAAAATAGGTGACTTACTTTCAAAAAATTGAAAACTCCACCTTCATTTAAATGCAGTTTTTGGAAATTAAAATATATGAAAAGGAATTAAATAATATATATTTATTTATTCCTTCATAGAATAGCTTTAATTCTCATCCCTTTTCCAAAATCAAAACGTAAACAACAACTATTTAGCACAGTTTAAAAGTAGGTTAAAGTCGCTTAAGATGCCGAAAAATTATGACTGCATATTTAAACACAATGGAGTTATTTTCTAACACTACATGTATTCTGTTGTGCTGACTACAGAACTGTTAACTGTTGGCCATCTGTATCCAGAAAATTTCGAATGGAATTAAAAAAAAATGCTTCAATGATGAAAAGAAAAGTTTTGTGTAGGGCACAAACGTCCCACATGCATGAAGTTTGAAAAAGATACTTTCTACGTGCTAATGTTCTTGAAGTAACTGAACATTAGGACATCTTTTCCTGTTAACATTTCCAGATTTGGGAAATTATTACCTAAGTAGACTTTGATAAGAGCAAACCACAGGTGGAGGTACTCTGTGAGACAGTGGGGGGGGGGGGGGGGAGGCCCATGAAGAAGAGGATCCTGAGGGGGTGGGGGGGATCAAATCATCAGTTATTTTATGATTTTTTAACATAGCATAAATGCATCAGCATAGCTGACAACTAGTTCTCGATATAACCTGGTGTTTAATAGTGGTCCATGAGCTGAAAATTTACAAATTTTTTCTTTTATTTTGTCCCCTTGCGAACTTTTCCCTGAAATCCATCCCATTTCCCTGAAAATCATCCTCAGGTTCCCTGAAAAATTATTCTGGAGGTTAACATGTCTGTCACATACCATTGCAATGCAGGCTTGAATCGCAGGTAACAACAACTTCATTCCACCAAACTGACAGTGCAACAAGTGTTAATATCAATGATTTACATTTGGAACATCCAATCCAAGTACCATGTTAAACAGTCTCTTCCACATGAACACCAGAACCATCAATACTTTAAATATTAGCATCAACACATAAATTTCTTACTTGTGGCTTAACTTTTGACTTGATTGTTTGTGCCTACTCAAGGCTACTGGCAGTACTGCTACTTGTTGTGTACACAAAGTTACTGAACTTAGTCCTTGCTGTATTACATCCTTGGAAGTTAAATTCACATGTTATTTTGTTTAGAAGTTCTTTCTTTATTTAATAGTGTTGTTTCAATGAGGAATTTTATTTTTTTACCCTCAGTGTATTGTTATATTCCACCGGAATATTATTTTTGCAATATGATCCAGATTACCCAACTTGGATTGTGTCAGCATTGTTTCCAAAATGTTTTATACATGTTGAAATTAGGAATTTTATGAGAAAAAAAAATAAGTGTATAGTGTTTTCAAATAAAAATTAATTCTACTCAAGAGAATCAAGAATTAAACTGACTATGCAGAGGCTCGTCAGTTTAATTCTTAATCCCCCTTGTAGAATACATTTTTTATTGAAAACACTACATGTCTGTTCTACATTTACTGGATTTATCAAGTTCCTTATATTAGGTTGCCAAACACTATGGTTAGGAATGGTTATGTCTGGTGCAGTCGATGCATTAGATAAAGGGTTAATACCCTCGATTCTTGTGTGAGGGTGATTATTTAATCAATAATATTTTGTCTGGCGTAGCTTTTTGAGATCCATCAAACAAAGAAGTAAATGTGCAGGAGTAAAAAAATTAGCAGTTATTTATACGAGTTTCTGATCAATCACATTTTTATTCATCCAACAGGAATCCACTGTATAACCAAATTTGCAATTTATAGATTAAATATGTCTTAACTCTTATCCCACTGAGTATTTTAAAAATATTTTTCATAAAATCTAGTCATGGCTGCTTCAAAATATCGCAGGTCAAAAATTTGATACAATTTGTTGGAGAAAATTTGGTCAGATGTGTTCAAACTTTACTTATTTCAGTGGCAATGATTTTCTCCCCTGGGCAAGAATATCTGCCAGCCGTATGTAAGGAATTAATACACAGGAGCCTGGATATGTTTTTTTATACAATTTTCCTAATATTTCATATTCAGTATTTTATGACTCAGCCAGTGGATCTACTTTTACACTGTCAGACCAAATACTACAAATCATGTTGAAGACTGGCATAGTAAGCTATCCAAGCTGAGACATACCCACCTAAATCTGTTCAGTTTCATAGTCATGACAAAGAAAGAGCAGAAGCTGGCAAAAGTTAGCATACTCAAGGTACAAGTTGGTAGGAAAATAAGACCAGGTAAAAAGAAGCCAGACCAAAGTCCTGAAAATGAAAAAATGAAATATTACTGGCAGGAGGCAGAACTAATTTATAGTGTGCAGATGCAATTTTGCATCTTGTGAGTCTTCAGATAAAACATATTCTTGAAAGACTCTTGTATATTATAGATATTACAAATTAATATATTTTCCAATGTTTATTTGATTTTTAGCTCAACTTTGACGAAGTCAAATTTGAGCTATTGTCATGGCCCGTCGTCCTTTGTCCGTCTGTCCGTCCATCTGTCCGTCCATCCGTCCGTCTGTCCGTATGTCAACAATTGGCTATGGCTCGGGCTAGAGGTCGTATTTATGAGCCGATCTTTACAAAACTTCTTGTGTACCTTTGTTATGACCCTGGGACGGGAACGAGTGTTTTTAGGTGTGGTCCGAAATTCAAGATGGCTGCCAGTGGCCATTTTGTACCGATGATGCAAAAATCAGTTTTTTGTACAGAACTTCTGTATGAAAGTTCTGATTTGAATAAAGTTGTGTATAAATGTTTAGTACCATGGGATACATCACATATAATACAGGTTTTTTTCTCGTGCGTAAATTATGCAAATTAGACTGACTTTGATTTATTTAGTGTTACTTTCAGAGCTGTAAGTGCCAAGCTGCTATGGCTCGGGCTAGAGGCCGTATTTATGAACCGATCTTTACGGAACTTCTTGGGTACCTTTGTTATGACTGTGGGACGAGAACGAGTGTTTTTGGGTGCGGTCCGAAATTCAAGATGGCTGCCAGCTGCCATTTTGTACCGACGATGCAGAAATCTGTTTTTTGTACAGAACTTCCATATGAAAGCTCTGATTTGAATAATTTTTTGTATGAATGTTTAGTACCATGGGATACATCACATATAATACGGGTTTTTTTCTCGTGCGTAAATTATGCAAATTAGACTAACTTTGATGTTTTTTGGTGTTACTTTCAGCACTGTAAGTGCAAATGCCAATACGGCTCGGGCTAGAGGCCGTATTTATGAACCGATCTTTACAAAACTTCTTGGGTACCTTTGTTATCACCGTGGGACGAGAACGAGTGTTTTGGGGTCCGGTCCAAAATTCAAGATGGCCGATGGCAGCCATTTTGTATGAAATTTGGTGCAATCAGATTTTTGCACAGAACTTCCATATGAAAGCGCTGATTTGAATAATTTTTTGTGTGAATGTTTAGTACCATGGGATACATCACATATAATACGGGTTTTTTTCTCGTGCAGAAATTATGCAAATTAGATGAACTTTGATTTTTTCAGTGCTGCTTACACACAGTAAGTACACATGTCAATACGGCTCGGGCTAGAGTCTGTATTTATGAACTGATCTTCACGAAACGTCTTGGGTACCTTTGTTATCACCTTGGGACAGGAACGAGTGTTTCTGGGTGCGGTCCAAAATTCAAGATGGCTGCCAGTGGCCATTTTGTATCGAAATTAGGTCTAATCAGTTTTTTGTACACAACTTCTATACGGCTCAGGCTAGATGCCGTATTTATGAACCGATCTTTACGAAACTTCTTGGGTACCTTTGTTATTACCGTGGGATGAGAACGAGTGTTTTGGGGTGTGGTCCGAAATTCAAGATGGCCACCAGCAGCCATTTTGTACCAAAATTAGTGCAATCAGTCTTTTGTACAGAACTTCTGTATGAAAGTTCTGATTTGAATAAATTTTTGTATGAATGTTTAGTAACATGGAATACATCACATATAGTTTGGGTTTTTTTCTCGTGCAGAAATTATGCAAATTAGATGAACTTTGATTTATTCAGTGCTACTTATACTCTGTAAGTGCACATGTCAATACGGCTCGGGCTAGAGGCTGTATTTATGAACCGATCTTCACAAAACTTCTTGGGTACCTTTGTTATCACCTTGGGACGAGAACAAGTGTTTCTGGGCGCGGTCCAAAATTCAAGATGGCTGCCAGTGGCCATTTTGTACCGAAATTATGTCCAATCAGTTTTTTGTCACAACTTATACACAGCTCATATTTGTGAACTGATCTTCACGAAACTTCTTGGGTACCTTTGTTTTCACCTTGGGACAGGAATGAGTGTGTTTTGGGGTGCCTTTGTTATCACTGTGCTATGAGAACAAATATTTTGGGGTTCAGTCAGACCCACTCTGGGACTCAAAGATTTCTTTTCTAGTTTAGCATCTGACTGTCACCCACCTTTACAATACTTTACCTATACATTTGTTACAGGCAACGCTCAGTATTTATGTACAGACCATTACAATACTTTATATGTACCTTTGTTATCAGGTCATTACCTAGATGTTTGTCATTGCTGTGTCACATACTATACATGTACATGTCTTTGTCTTGACAAGTTGAGCTACAGTGTCATTGACACTTTCATTTTGTGTGTAATTACTGTATGAAACCACAGCCATGCAACATGCATTTTGAAAATCTCTCCATTTTATTTAACCCTTTACCAAACGTAAAAAGCAGACGACACTTGCAAAAAAATTCTTGAGTCATCCCAAAAACATAAGTTATGACCCCTCGCTGGAATGAGGTTAAGCTCGTTCCAACGAGGAGTCATAACCTATGTTTTTGAGACAAAAAATGAAAAAATAATGAAAATTAATTGCCGATTTTTAAGAATAGCGCTGGCTGCTTTTGGTCGTTACATTGGGTAAAGGGTTAATATCTGTATAAATTATTAAAACATTTCATTAATGATGTCTCTTTGCATTATTCGTTGTACTATTAGAACTAGACTACAGCTATAATCTGCCTTTCTCATCTCGAACAAATGTTGTGTTAACAATCAACATGCATCACTGACTCCTGTTTGGGAGACAGTAGGAGCCGGCAAGTGTAGAACCCCCCACCAGAATATCTTAAAGAACATTAAATTTATATTGTATCATAAAGTAGAACTTATATCTCATCTATTTGGATTGAGTTTTAGAAGCTCATTTTCTTACGGGTCATTCACTTTATTTTAGAAAGAAAAAAAAATTAGAGAAAACTTAGATGACTGGAAAAAAACTTATATATTGATACATGTATCTGTTGTACACACCAATTTTTCTACTAGTGTAAATATTTCTTATCAACCTACCTCAATTGTTTACTACAGGCTTGCACTACAGTGGAAGAACCTAACTCGGATAAAATACTCTCTATTTTAATCTTTCCCAAGAGATTTGGGAAAGAAAAGTGGTGTAAAAACACGACGAAAAAATAAGCCAAAACTGGGTCGAGCGCCATCGGCGAACACCCAGTATGGGACGCTCTTCCCTAGTACAAATCCACGACTACCGTAAAACAGTGCGCAGTGCATCAATTCATCATTCTTTTGATTACCCGCACACGTGGTGGATGTGTGCCATATTGCTCTGTAACAGTGATATTTTAACTCGTCGATAATGGTTTTCCTGTGACTGGAATTATGGATCTGAAGATCGTATAATAACAGGACTGTGTTTTATATATTCTCGTTTAGATTTTCAACCACATTCTCATTGTATATTATTTACTATTCTGTTTTCGCGAATGTTTTGTTTTCGACATCGTGTCATCGCGATTCGACAATTAATTTTTCGGTTGATGAATTTAATTGTTATTGGAGTTAGGTGTCAATTAGGGACTGTCTGGACAGGATTTCTTCACTCTGTTGAGGGCTGAATTTCTGTTTTTTCGGTCCCTGTCAACCGTCTGGGTTCTGTCGTGTGCCCACCGTTTTTTTTTCTGCCACCTTCTCTCGTAGTTGAGGGTGTTCTACTTTCTGTTTCTGTTGAGTTCACCTTTTTCTTCTGCTGCTCTCACCTCTGTTATTTCCAGTTCGGTTCCTTTCGGGCAATTCCTTTTGCCCTCGCCTTGGTGCGTTCTCGTGGCCATTTCTTCCACACCCGTGGGTGGTGTGGATCGCCTCCCGACTCGACCACGTCTGGTGTGAGTTTACCCCCTCCATGGGGGATGTGCAGCTCCTCCCACTCCCACAGGAGGGAACACTGTCGTTTTGGGGCCTCCCAACTCGACCACGTCTGGTGTGAGTTTTACCCCCTCCATGGGGGATGTGCAGCTCCTCCCGCTCCCGTGGGGGTGGGGAACACTGTCGTTTCGGGGCTGCCCGACTCGACCACGTCTGGTGAGAATTGCTGCCCCTCCATGGGGGACGTGCAGCTCCTCCCGCACCAGCAGGGGGTGGGGAACGCTGTCGTTTCGGGGCTTCCCGACTCGACCATGTCTGGTGAGAATTATTCCCCTTCCATGGGGAATGTGCAGTTTTTTACCGTGGTGGATACTGCGGGAGCTGTTGGATTTCTGGTGAAGAGATGCCTGGTTCTGGGACTATGCACCCCCTCCAGACGACATCTGAGGCTGTCACTAGGGTTGTGACTCCTCCTTTGGAGGCCGGGCTTAGTGGCTCTCTCCGCTTTTCCGCCAGTTCCAACAGCTCCCGTCGTATCTGCTGCTACTGCTGTTCCATCTACAACATCATTGGGCACTATTTTTAGCCGGCCTCGGCTTATCCCTGCAAGGGATATCTGTAGTGTGGTTGTGGGGTATCGGCCTCAGCCTTCTCCGACTTCAACTCGGCAAAGTCGGAAGTGGCTGCCGACTGAACCCCCTACTGTGTCCTCTCAGCCATTGAGCACAGTAGTTTTATACCTGTAGTGGTCTGCTGCGGTGTCTGGGAGTGTAGATGTGGGGGTATCGGACTGAGCCTTCCCTGACTTCAACTCGGCGAAGTTGGAAGTGGCTGTCGGCCGGGCCCTCTTCTGCCGTCTCTGTGCCATCGAGCACCACAGTTGTGTTATTGGATTTGGATGTTCTTAGTGGGGACACTATGAACTCTGTGGCATTTCCAGCCACTCATTCTGGCCACATGACCAGATTTGGGGGACCAACGTCTTTTATGCAGCCTGGACCTTCTGCCCTGCAGAGGTCCACGGTGACTCTCATGAGTTCCCGGTATGTTGATTCTCGGGGTATGTCGTACCCCTATACACATCTGCCTTCAGATGTTTCGGCTGCCGCCCGTGTGTTTTGGAGGATTGTGACCCTTCACTGGTTTTAAGGGTCAGGAGTGAAGCCACTTTGCCAGTTCGTTCCCCTGTTGAACCGGCCAGTACAGGCAGTGAGCTTAGGGAGGCCCTCTCCTTACTCACTCAGGTTCTGTCAAAGAGCCTTCCCATTGCTTCCAGCAAGGCAGCGAGTGGTTTCCAGGTGCCCCCTATGGCGCCGCCTCCTGGGATTGGAAACAGGCCGCTTTCTGATCCCCCTGGTGTTCCGACACCATGGGAGGCGTCGAATGGTTTGCCCACGATGGGCTATGTGTCTTCCGACTCAGGGGAAGAGTCAGACATGCTTGATGTCGAGAGCCAGCAGTCTTCGGACATGGGGGCAGCTCTTGATTTTGTGTTTGGGTTCCTTCCGGATCTCAAACCATCAAACCAGCCGACAGTGTCAGCTAGGCCGCGATCATCGGTCGCTCGCCAACAGCCTATGGAGCAACCTGCTTCTGGGCGTCTTCGACCGTGCCAGTCGGTACAGTTGGTTGAAGCATTTTCAGCCTTGGACTCTAAGCTGAGTTCCAAGGCTATGAAGGCTCTGTTCTTCACCAGGGTTGACACCCTTTTGCCTCTGGCGCGTTATCGTTACTACGATTCCACCAATCCGTCAGTCTGCCAGACTTTGACGGTTTTGGATCAGGACTCCAATTCCCTCAGGCTTTCCAAGCCCAAGTCTGCCGTTATTCTGATGATGACTCTGGAGTCCACATTGGGCTTATCGAGAGAGATGCTTGGTATGCTTTCTCTCTCAGATCACGTCGTCTCAGCTTTAGCTGCTTATCTGCCTCCAGATATGTTTGACGAAGTACAGGCTCCTTTGTGTGTGCTGTCCAAGGCGCTCATGCATCTTACTCACACGCATGCCTGTAACACGGCTAATCTGGAATTAGTTCGAAGGGACTCTGTGCTGGACACAGGCCGATCCCTTCCTGAGGAGTAGCGCGCTACTCTTCGATCTGCTTCTTTGGCAGGTCCGCAACTTTTCCATGGTTCCGTGTCGACGGTCTGGGATGACGTCCTACATCATTCCAAAGATCAGCTGCTGTTTCTTCAGCTTGATCAGCCTTCTAGGGGAGGCAGGGGCTGTTCCAAGCCTAACAAGTACCCTTCTGCTTCCTCTGCGAAGCAAAAGGCTGATCCTTCTGCCACCACTTCTACTTCTTACTCAAGGGGTAAGGGTAAGCGTCGGTAGACTAGAGGGAAGTATCAGGATTCTTCATTCAGTTGAGGAGGTGGTTTCTCCTCTCGTGGGCCTCGTCGGGGCTCGAAATGAAGGTCCTCACCTCGTCTCGTCCCAGGTCAGAGGAAGGATAGCAGAGTTCGCAGACCGTTGGGCCACCATTACATCCGATCCTTGGGCGTTAGATGTTGTTCGGTCCGGGCTGCACCCCACTCTGTCCAGGGTGCCTCTTCTAACCACAGTTCCTTCAGACATTTTACGTCGGGAACTTTTGTCCACAGAGATAGACAATCTCCTGACAATCGAGGGCGTCAAGAACATTCAGTCAGTGGGGTTCTATTCCCGCCTGTTCTTGGTGCCGAAGAAGGACGGCCGACTCCGACCGGTTATCGATCTGAGTATCCTGAACCGGTCTATCATTGCTCCCAAGTTCAGCATGGAGACTTTCAGTTCGGTCCGCCGTTCAATTCACCAGGGAGATTTCGCTTCCAGCTTTGACCTGCGAGACTCTTACTTTCACGTTTAGATTCATCGGGCGTCACGGAAGTATCTCAGGTTCTCAGGTTCGCTTTTCTGGAGCTAGTTTACCAGTTCAAGGCCATGCCTTTCGGCCTCAACCTGGCTCCTCGGGCCTTCACCAGACTGATGTCGCATGTGATGCTGCATGTGATAGCTTTCCATCGCACACAGTCCAGGGTGACTACTTCGGCATATCTGGACGATATCCTCCAGAGGCATTCCAATGCTGCCTTACTGGAGTCGGATGTCTCCGCTCTGTTGAGCTTGCTCACGTCGCTAGGATTCAGAGTCAACGAGGAGAGGTCGGACCTGGTCCCTTCTCAGTCGTTTTGTCATCTGGGGATGGCTTTCCGCACCCAATTCAATTTGGTGGCAGTTCCCCAGGCCAAGGCTGTGATTCTCTCAGCTTTTGCTCTGACTCTGTCCCAGTCCACATCCACGACGGCACGGAGTATTCTCCAGCTGATCGGTCTCTGCGGTTCGGTGACGGATCTCATTCCTCTAGGTCGGCTGCATGTCAGACCTCTCCAACACTTTCTGCTACAGTCGTTGGAGGCTGAATGTCGATTCTCTGGATCTGGTGCTTCAGTTACCAGATTCTCTTATCCTCACCTTCTCCACTGGACGAATGTTGAGTGGATCACGCAGGGTGTCCTGTTGGACTTACCCACGTCTGATCGCCTTCTGACGGCAGATGTCAGCGATCTCGGATGGGGTGAGACGTTGGATCCTCTAGGTCTTTCCCTTCATGGGATGTGGGACCAGGATCAGGCATCTCTACACATCAGCCAGCAGAGCTGCTTGCTCTTCTTCTGAGTTTCAGGCAGTGGATCCCTCACCTGTCGAATCGTCAGGTCCTTTGGCTCGGGATCTTCTACTGCTCGCTCAGGATGTCAACGCCGGGGTGGTTGTTTGTCACATTTCTGGTCGTCTGAACATCCTAGCCGACTCCCTGTCCCAACGGGGCTGGTTCTTTTCTACCGAGTGGATGCTCCACATGGCGGGTTCCATCGATCTCTTTGCAACTCGTTGGAACCATCAGGTGCACACTTTCGTGTCCCCGTGTCCAGATGCTATGGCTTTTGCCGTGGATGCTCTGCCCCTCCTTTGGGACGGTCTTGTCGGCTACGCCTTTCTGCCGGTTCCGATTCCGCCTCAGGTTCTCTCCCAGATATGAACCTGCAGTCGTCAAATCCTTTTGATCACACCCATCACCTCGGTGGGTGTGGATCAATCTGCTCCACTCTCTGTTAGCGGCGGTTCTGGCATGCCTCCCTCTGCATCGCGATTTTCTTTGCCAAAGTCACCCGAGGTGGTTTCAAGTTGACCCGACTTCATTGTGCCTTCGCACATGTCTTTTATCGGGTCCTGTCTCTTCCATAGTGGTTTTTCGAGACACGCAGTGGTGTTGCTTTTCTTCTTCAAGGAGGCACTCACTCCACTGGTTTAGCCTCTGTTGCTAAGTGGAAGGTTCTTCTGTCGATGGTGTGCGATCACTGTGTTGCTTCTGTCACTCCTTCGGTCACACCGCTTGCTGAGTTTCTGGTTTATGTTTTTTTTTCTGGGGTTCTCCAGCATTGGGTACAAGTCCATGCTTCGGAGACCTTTTTTCATATGTGGTACCGCATTGTTTCGACGCTCATCCTTGCCTCTCCAAGCTTGTTCAGCTCTTTTCCTTGAAAAGGCCTAGGACTTTGCAGTTTACTCCAAGATGGTCACTTTCTTGGGCGCTGCTCTGCTTGGGGGTGGGGGGCATTTGCGTTTTCTCACATGCCAGATCTCTCCTGCATCCATTTCTGGATGGATTTGTCTTGCTATTCGTGCAGCTTCTGCTCTTCTAGCTACTGGTGATTGTATTACCAATTGTTTTTTTCTGCCACGAGGTGCATGCATTGTCTTCCTCTTTTAATAACTCTGTCATGTTGTCGGATGACGGATGTTATACTGGCAGCCTACTGGAGAAATGCTACATTCTCCTTTTATCTGCGACAGTTGCAGGAGCCGATAGAGGACCTTGGTCCTTGGGGCCCTCTTTCTTTGGCTCAGGCTGTTGTCTATCCCAGCCTTTCAGCTTTTTTCAGGGTCAGCTCCAGCTCTGTGCTGTTACTGCCCTTTCTGTCTGTGCGTCGCACTTCACCATATGCCTCATCTTTCATTGTCTTTTCTAATGTTTGTGATGCTATGGTTTGATAGGCCTAGGGATCTCTTCCTCTGTCCACGGTTCCAGTGCTATTGAGTTATGTGTGGGTTGGTTATGTGATTCCCTCCATCCTTTTGTCTATTCAGCCTGTAGTAAACAATTGAGGTAGGTTGATAAGAAATATAAATTTTGTAGTAAATTTCCTTTCTTATTATACCTACCGCAATTGTTTACATGGAGGACCTCCCGTCTTCTTATTCGGGTAAGAATCCTTCCTCCATGCTGATCACATAACTCCTGTGTTGTCGGAATCAAAAGCATGACGAATTGACGCACTGCGCACTGTTTTACGGTAGTCGTGGATTTGTACTATGGAAGAGTGTTCCATACTGGGTGTGCGCCGATGGTGCTCGACCCAGTTTGGGCTTATTTTTTCGTGGTGTTTTTACACCACTTTTCTTTCCCAAATCTCTTGGGAAAGATTAAAATAGAGAGTATTTTATCCGAGTTAGGTTCTTCCACTGTAGTGCAAGCCTGTAGTAAACAATTGCAGTAGGTATAATAAGAAAGGAAATTTACTATAAAATTTATATTTTTCTTTTGGGATACAACTTATATGGGTGGTTATCGGTACAGGTGTCCAAGCAGCCACTTCACTCTTTCCACCCTGTGTTCCTGAATGGTATTATCCTGTACAACACTAGAGCAAA
The DNA here is from genome assembly GCA_031216915.1 of Pictodentalium vernedei. Lineage (NCBI taxonomy): Eukaryota > Metazoa > Mollusca > Scaphopoda > Dentaliida > Dentaliidae > Pictodentalium > Pictodentalium vernedei. The sequence goes on from CM062288.1 coordinate 92,454,850, forward strand.
ATAGATAAGTCTGTTTTGATACGTGGGAAGGCACAGTAATAATTCAAACCTATAGCCTTTTCAGGCCATAGACTGTAAGATTAAAGTATTTCGGGTCCTTTTTACCAATTAGGAGCACATGATGTAGTCTTATTAGCTCACCTGACTGAAAGTCAGTGTGAGCTTTTGCCATCACTTGGCGTCCGTCGTCCGTTAACTTTTGCAACTCGGTCTTCTCCTTCAAAACCACTAGCCCAAACCCAAACAAATTTGACATACAGTATATTGGAGGTATCCTCTTTCCATTTTGTTAAAATGAACTCGATGCCCCCACTGGGGTGGGAGTGATGCCCCAAAAGCATCAATTTCTCCTGAAATCTTCTTCTTATGAACCACCAGTCAGAATGCTGTGATATTTGGTATGTAAGCTCCTTTGGTACTCAAGATTCAAGTTTGTTCAAAGAAATTTTCTTGGTCAATATTTGGGCTCGCTATGGGAGGATCCCTATTTTGTGCCCCGCCCAAAATTTTTATTTTCCGAAACAAGAGGCTGATTTGAACCAATTTGCTATGAGGTAATATTGGATCCTAAGTACTTGATTCATGCCAAAAAAAAATTTTCCCGTTGCCCCGTGGGATCCTCAGGAGCTAAAAATAGAAAAAATTCAAATGCCCATGTCTCCAAAAATGCACGGCACTGAAACTTTTTGTTTGGTGTGAAGCTTCCTTAGGACCAATAGAAAGGAATGGTGAAAAAAGATTACTATCGGTTTTGGCCTAAGGTACAGTTTCAGGACATTGAAAAAATGCTGAGTCAGCATTATTTAACACTGAAGGTATTAATGGGAAAATTATAAAATAATTTTTTTCTCCCCAACCACTGCTCCAAAAGCTTTCATATTTCACATATAACATCTATGGAAGATTGATTCACATGGTTGTTGAAATTTAACCCCTGGGTCCATATTTGGGCACTCTACAGGAGCCCAAATGTTCAAATTAGTGCAATATGAGGGATATTCTTTAAAAATCTTCTTCTCCAGATCCAACAGTCAGAATCTTTTGATATTTAGTATACAGCATCCTTAGGGGGAGGGAGATTCAGGTTTGTTCAAGCCAAGTCCCTGGGTTTATATTTGGGCTCCCTATGGGAGCCCAAATTGTTTGTTCAATATGAGGAATATTCTTTAAAATCTTCTCCAGATCCAGTGGTCAGATTCTTTTTATATTTGGTGTACAACACCTCTGGGAAGGTTAGATTGAAGGTTGTTCAAATCAGGTCCCTGGGTTAATATTTGGGCTTTTTAATGAAGCCCAAAGTTTAACTTTGTCAAATATGAGAAAATGTCTTGAAAATTCTTCTTCTTCAAGTTCACCAGTGAGAATCCTTTCATATTTGGTATGTAACATCTCTAGGGGTGTCAAATTCAAGTTTGTTCAAATCGAGTCGCTTGTTTTTTCTTGTTTTTTGGGAGGTGAGGGGGGGGGGGGGGGGTGCTAAAGGGAACCACAGTAGTTGAAAACAAAACCAAAATTTTGTTCGGTTATTGTTTTTTAATACTTCACTGAACAGAGCTTGACAGGAACCTTTCCTAGGACCAACAAAAAAAAGTTGCCTTTGGTTGCGTCATAGCAAATCAAAAAATTGCTCTTGCTTCTGTTCTCCTACTGATACACTCATCTCTTTTGACAATTTGAGCCAGGTGAGCATTTCAGGCTCACTTGAGCCTCTGGTTATACTTTGTCAAACTCTTTTTTACATAAACATTTATGTGAAAGGGGTTGAAAGGGTGAAGATGATTTTGTCCTTTGTGGCACAGTTTTGCATTGTGAGGCATTTATAATCTGTAGTACAAGAGGAGGGGATTACAGTGGAACCGTGTTAATTGAATAGCTATTTTGCCAATGAAAATTATTCAATTAACAGGAGTATTCAATTAACAGGGATTGTGTCACTTTCCTGTATTCTAAAGATAAACTTAGCATTTATTCTATTATTTCTTGTTTGACAGAGCTCCATGAGCTCTGTCAAGCAAGATATAATAGATTAAATAACTATATTGGATGTACTGATGCCAAATAGGTCCATAAAAAGAGAAAAACTGAGGAGAGTCAGGGTAATTTCTCAACAGGTTACAAGATTTTTGATTCAATTAAAAGGAGTTTACTCAATAACCTATACTCAATTAACACTTCAAATTTGTACTGGAGGTATGGTAAATGGTTTTGTGTTGGGAAATTATATTCAATTAATTATTCAGTTAAGAGATATCCAGTTAAGTGGGCTCCACTGTACTACTAAAATATGCCAGAATGCAGTTCCCACTGGACAATTAATCAGTGTTCATGCTGGCTTGAAACAGGTTGGTGCCAAATTTTTAGCAAACAATCGATTGTTTTCAATTTCCGTCAAAAAATGTTGCCGCGGCCAATGTTCTTAGAACTTAGTTTAGTCAGACCACAATATTTCCCTTTGGCACATTTATGATTGGATTGCTTTGAAACCTGGTATGCTTGTTTAGAGTGACCTCTAGATGGGAGCTATCGATTTTCTTCAATTTCTGTCAAAAAATGTTGCCACGGCCAACGTTCTTAGAACTTAGTTTAGTCAGACCTCAATATTTCCCTTTGGCACACCCTACAGGGCACATTTATGATCCGATTGCTTTGAAACCTGGTATGCTTGTTTGGGGAGACCTCTAGATGGGAGCTATCGATTTTCTTCAATTTCCGTCAAAAAATGTTGCCCTGGCCAACGTCCTTAGAACTTAGTTTAGTCAGACCACAATATTTCCCTTTGGCACACCCTACCGGGCACATTTATGATCGGATTGCTTTGAAACCTGGCATGCTTGTTCGGGGTGACCTCTAGATGGGAGCTATCTATTTTCTTCCATTTCCGTCAAAAAATGTTGCCACGGCCAATGTTCTTAGAACTTAGTTTAGTCAGACCTCAATATTTTCCTTTGGCACACCCTACAGGGCACATTTATGATTGGATTGCTTTGAAACCCGGTATGCTTGTTTGGGGAGACCTCTAGATGGGAGCTATCGATTTTCTTCAATTTCAGTCAGAAAATGCTGCTGCTGCCAACGTTCTTATAACTTAGTTTAGTCATATTTTACCTGTACATTTGTTACAGGCTACGGTCAGTATTTATGTACAGACCTTTACAACACTTTACATGTACCTTTGTTATCAGGTCATTGCCTAGATGTGTGTCATTGCTGTGTCACATACAATACATGTACATGTCTAACACAAGTTGAGCTGCAGTGTCATTGACACTTTCATTTATGATGTCATAACTCTGGCCAGTCGTGCTAGCAGGCTATCAAACTTTTTTTTGACAAGAAGATGATATCCTATCATAATGTCATGGTCGCTATATTTATTAAAAAAATGCACACGGGAGTACATAAGCAACTCTACTATTCCCACACCCTCCAATTCTAAAATATTATAAAAAAACATATCATGTGACCCCTCATTGAAATGAGCTTATTCAAATGAGGGGGGTCACTTAAGATGGTTTTGTTGAATTTTTTAAAATTGTTTTGTACTGCACAATTTGAATATTATGCAACGGATGCCATTGATTCATCAGATAAGGGTTAACCCCTCGTTAGGTAAATCTGAGGCATGATGTTGTCTACTCACAAAAAGTAAAAAATTATAGGTGTGATGGCACCCAAGATTGACAGCTCACCTCAAAATCAAAAGACTGGTAAGATTTGTTTTGAAACCCACTAGCTTTGCTTTGATCTGAAATTTGAGATCCTCAGAAGCCTATATGTAATGCATTACAAAAAATGTAAATATTGTTTCAGAGGGATGTATCACATGGATTAGTTTCCCTGGGCACAATTATATATCAGTTTTCCAAACTTAGATTTGCTTGTGGTTTCTTCACAACATTTCTACATAACTTTTTCTTCTTAAATAAATTTTGATCAATCATAAGAACCTGGCACATGTTCTGTAAGACCCAGGGAGAATGCCTCTATGTGAGCTGAATTATGAAATCAAAACAATTTGACCATCAGAAAGAGCTAATCTATCTGTATTTGTTAATAGCTATGTTCTTGTTTGAATCAGAGCCAAACATCACTGTTAACAATCATAAGAAGATTTACATTTTAGATTTAACAATGAAGAATCTTTTTGAAATGAGTGGTAGAATATTCTTGAAGTATACTGCTCTTGACTGAGAATTCATGAAATTCTTGTCTTCTCCACCAGACGGAAAGTCAGACAAGGTCCATGAAAAGGAACAAACTTTGGCTATCTCTCATTTTTCTGTCTCTTGGAGATTAAAGAAACTAGCACCCTGTGGGAACCATAGGAAAAGGAGTAGTTCTTCTTCACTATGGAAAACAAATTCTGTTGTAGTAATCAAATATGAGCCAGTAAACAAGGCCCAGGATGTAAGTCCTCCAATGTTGGCAGCATTGGTATCGTTTGTATGTTTGCTTATTGGGGTTTAACTGGTATAGTGCTGAATTATTTTTGAAAGATGATTTCTTACACAAGTATTTTTTTTACAACATACCAGGCTACCAGCAAGGGGAGTCTCTTAGTTTAGGAATATATTGTTTATAAATAACTGTTTTATTACTGCTTATTGGAGAGTGCCTGTTGGCAGTGAATTGTAACAAAACAAATTTATATAAATAACAAAATTCCTACTTCTGAGCAAACATCAAGCTAATGCATTTAGTGTAAAGCCACTACAGTGGCTTTCAGAACTTGTGGAGCCATGATAGTGGCTTCTAGCACTCAAAACAGTTGATTGGCTGAACAAATAAATAGGACCTAGTAACCAGTGCCTGGAATTGAAGTCCTCTAACATGGGCAGCATAGGTAAATAAATAAATACAAAGTATGATGTGCATTGTACCAAAATCATAGAAACCTCCTGAAACTAATTCAAAATCTTCATTTTTTTTGTTTTCAAAACAAAGCTTGTGACCCTCATTAGAATGGGCTCAATACGTTCATTCCAAAGAGGTATCATAAGCTGTAGGTTTGGAACAAAAATTAAAAAATTAACATAAAGTGAATAGGAATTTTTATGTCTAGCACACTCTTAATTTAGCTGATTTATTAATTAACCCTTTACCCAATGCAGACGATATCAAAATTTATTATTTTAAATATAATTTTTTCAAATTTTTCAAAAAATTTCAACAAAACCATATCATGTGACCCCTCGTTGGAACGAGCTCGACGAGCTCGTTCCAACGAGGGGTCACATGATATGGTTTTGTTGAAATTTTTTGAAAAATATTTTTTCAACAACTGAATTTGCATATTACGCGGGCGGATGCGGCCGATTCATTGGGTAAAGGGTTAAAAGAAAGAGTACCAAATGATGTCTTGTCATCAAACCTTTTTTCTCATGTCTTTGCACAGTCGCAGTTTATAAATTGCAGCAACACAAATCCCTGCAGACAAAGTAAATTCAACCCAAAGGTAATCTGGGGCACGCCTACATAATAAAAATCCTTCAAGTTGTGGTACCTGCACATCGGACTGGAGTTCAAATATGAGCTTTCAGCGAGTTAAGCGATCAGTGTTACTTGCAGAAATGTCTTTCACTGTTAATTCCAGTATGATTTCAACAGCACTATAAGAGAATAGAATTTTTTATTTTTTATTTATTTTTTTTTTTTTGGGGGGGGGGGGGTGGGTAAAGTTGATATTTGAGGGTTTTGGAGGCCTCCCCTAATCCCAGCTAGGCCCCTACAGTTGGAAGTGGAAGGAGGGAGCAATGACTGGAGGATCCTAGTTAGAACTATCCCCCTATCCCCCCCCCCCCCCCCCACCCACATACACACCAACACTCCCTTGAGAAAATTTTATAAAATTTAGTGCTGTGAGAGCAAATCTGAAACATTTGTAGCCTCTATATTGGAGACCATTTGGGGCCTTTATGTTGTGTGAAACTTGCGTTTCAGCTAGTGATGATTTTGGGTTGTTTTTTTTTGGGGGGGGGGGGGGGGGCAGGGCTTAGAATTTTACTGGGGCTAGGTTTGAGGAAGTGCCCCCATCTTGTAACTATGCCACAGTACATATCATTTAACTGTGATATTTATTCTCATGTTATTTTATTGTATTTTATAAGATGGAATAAAATATTATTTATTCAAAGTTGGAACTCAGGTCGGGTATTTATAGATGCAAGCTAGAATATTCTAATTTATATATTTATACATTCTAGCTTATTCATTTATTATTAACTTTTTTACTGATGCTTTCTTATGAACAACATTTATTGTTTATTTTTTATCATTCCTGTAAAAAAAAAAACCTAGAAAGTATAGCCATGCTTGTGCACTGCTGTTGATATGTTCAGTCCTGTTGTATAGTGTGCTTCATTTATTTCAACACAAGTGAACCGTTTTTATCAAATAATCACCATCAAATAGCTCATTGTAGAAAATATCATTCACAACATGTCTAATATGGGAATGACCTCACAATTCAACGTCCATGTCTTAACCCTTTACCCAACGTAACAGCCAAAACCGGTCAGCGTTATTCTAAAAAATCACCAATTAATTTTCATTATTTTTTTCATTTTTGTCTCAAAAACATAGGTTATGACCCCTCATTGGAACGAGCTCGTTGAGCTCGTTCCAATGAGGGGTCATAACCTATGTTTTTGAGACAAAAAATGAAAAAAATTAGTTATTCGAGAATTTTTTTTGCATGTGTCGTCTGCTTTTCATGTTAGGTAAAGGGTTAATGTTGTGAGTGAGTTGATTTTAGAAGTAGAATTGAATCCTTTCTTATTTTTCATTAACTGGCTACCTAATACAAATATCAGTAGAGTCCACTTAATTGAATAGTTCTTAATTGAATAGCTCATTAACTGCATATACCACATGGAAACACCAGGAAGTGGAGCAGTGCTTCTTTGTAAAGGAATGAAATATTCTGTTAATTCAACACTTCTGTTATTGAATATTTTTTGTAGGCAAAGTGGCTATTCATTTAATAGGGCTCCACTGGATGCATTTAATATGTTAAATTTTTTTCATACATATGGTACAGCTATTTAATTAGTAAATTGTTTTGGGCTAAAAGAAAAATTAAATTAACAGGTCCATTCTTGTTCTGAAAAAGACATGAATTTCCTTCCCCCTGTCTGAATCTCGAGAAATGAAGTAGTGTTTGTTTGCTGTGGTAAACAAGCTCTGTTTTACTGGTAAAATGGGACTCTGTCACCAATGTCTGGAGTGGAAGTACTCTAAAATGGGCAACATGGGTATAAACAATTGGCTGGACTTGACATTGTATCCATGTTGTGTTCATGATTAGCCATTGTTCAGAATCATGTGACCATAAACACCAATAAATAAATAAATTAATATTAAAATAAGCTGCAAATTTGAAAAAAATAAGTTGCCCATTTGACAAAACCACAATGTGTATTATGCAAAAGTACCCTTATGTTTCATATATTATTTTTATTACATGCCTGTTTTATGAAATCTCCATATACAACAACACTAACCCATGTGGAAAATGAAAATCTGTTCCGCACACGTGTGGAATGGAAATTGTTGACAAACTATTTTTAAATAGATGCGGAATCGTGCACCGCAATTACAATTTGAATCGCTAGTGATAGCTAAAAATGGTAACACAGGTTCCCCTCGCAATTTTTGTTGACGCTAAAATGTGTTCCTTTTGTTGATAGTTCGTCCACTGAGTTCCAATGTGTTCTATGTGCTTTCTGACACATTGAAACTCAGGGGATGAGTTGTCAAATGAATTGCTGAGTGTCCTTCTAAGAACTGCTTTTAAAGACATGAAGGCATGTAATAAAAACAGAATGAATAAAAACGTGTGAATGTGTTAATCGATATGGCACTTGTGCCATCGCAGAATGATAAAACTTGAGGTCTGCTGTACAAGTGCATTCATACATACACAGAATGACACACGCTTGTGAATGGGTTAATCGATATGGCATGAGTGCCATCGTGGAACGATAAAACTCGAGGTCTGCTGCCTCTCGTTTTATCCTTCTGTGCTGGCACTCATGATATGTCGATAAACCCATTCACAAGCGTGTGTCGTTCTGTGTATGTATGAATGCACTAGTACTAATTAAATGAATTAACTTGAAGGTGAGAATTACTGACTTTATTGAAAAAATATGCCATAGATTTTCATCCTGATCTTGCTATCCTGATAGGGCTGGAACAATTAATCATAATACACTTGAGTCGTGATACATTGCTCACGATCCAATATGTATTGGTGTTCACTATGTATCCCGATACAATAAATGCAAATAATATCAGGCAAAACAACTTCTTTGATTTTGAATACTGGTACAGGCAAACCCTATTTTTCCATTCCAGTATTGGCAGTGATAATTATGCCATTAAAGGGATTATTCAGTTAATGAAAGTTTGGTGAATTCCCTCAATTTTATGAAATATTTATTTGGTAATTCCATTATATCTTGTTTGACAGAGCTTACTGAGTGAGCTCTGTCAATCAGGATATAAGGGATTAAATGTTTAGAACATATTTTCCGAGAGGCAAAAACCACTGGAAAATGGTCAGAAAATCAAAACTTTAAATTAGTTAATGTTATTGGTTGTCATTTTGAGAAGTTTCCTATTGTTTAAAGAGTACATACAAATTTGTAATACAAGAAGGCTACTGGAAATGAATCCATACAGTCCCCAAAGTAGCTGACCATCTTCTATGAGAGATCAAGTGTATCATGATACATATCCTAGTGTGCGCACTGAATTGTGATGCACATCGTATCATTGGGAAGCATATTGTTGCAGCCCTATTAACCAATCTCTCACAGAAATTCCCGACATATCACTATTTTCCATATTTGTCAAAATAATGTGAAGTATGTGTAGACTTGTTTCTATTTATAGATTAAACGTACATAAAAACAATCTCACTTTGTCATTGTCGATACTCATTGTATGGGATTTATTGGAAGCAAAACTGCACTTCATTTGAAGTAATACAAAATTTTTGAACTGGTAACACCCAGTTAGCACTAAAATAATGCTCAGTTGTGTTCATGGCAATCAAATATTTCAGAATGCAGCTATTCAATTATTCATGTTTATCAGAAATTATAACATGTAGTTTTCTGTTTTCATCTGATCACTCCAGGCAAAATTGATTATATCTTCACAAAATTGTATCTTCTGCACAATCACCTCCATGAAAGTTATTTAACAGATGACCTGTGTTGTGTCCTTGGGCAAGGCACTTTATCCTGGTTGCCTACATGGGGGCACGGTGACGCTGTGTTCTAAGGCGTACTGCACATCGATGGTGCACATGTCTTCAACCACTGTAACCCTGTTTGTGCGGAGCTTCAACAGAGTTAGAATGTTGAGAATCTGACCGTTGCTTGTTGATGCTCAGTGGTTCTCTCTGCTTCTCCACCTGCAAAACTGTCACGGTCACGATTAGCCATTGGGCATAAGTATGTGACCTTAAACGCCATATACTTAAATAAATTAATATGAAAAAAAAGCAGAGTGACTAGAGAAAATTTTGTTGTGTTACCAGAGTGCTAGGAGTTAACTGTAGATTTAAGTAATTTCTTGTTGGTTCTGGTGCCCATAACTTTGCGCAGCAGCAATTTTTTAGCATGATACAAGCAAAATCTGAGAGTTGATATTTTTGTCCCCCGAAAAAAATTTTTGGTTGCACTATTAAAATAGCTGGTGTCTGTCTGTCCATACCATCCATGTCTGTTCATTTGTCGTCCATCCATCCATCCATCCATCCCACTTTGGTTTTCCAATGATAACTTTAGTCATAGTTGGTCAAATCAAATGAAATTTGGTATGTATGTGCATCATTATAAAATACAGATCAAGTTCGAATCAGGGTGCGGTCTGACTTTTGTTGCCAGAGTTATGCCCCTTCTTCAACTTTGAAAATTCTTTTTTTGGGGGTTTTCTGATGATAACTTTAGTTACAGTTGGTCAAGTCAAATTAAATTTGGTATGTAGGTGTGTATCAATATAACATACAGGTGAAGTCCGAATCGGGATTCGATCCGTCAATTTTTGTCAGAGTTATGCCCCTTTTTCAACTTGGAAAATTCATTTTTGGGGGTTTCCTGGTGATAACTTTAGTTGTTGCTGACCGAATCAAATAAACTTTGGTATGTAGGTGTATCACCATACAATACAGGTCAAGTTCAAATCAGGGTTTGGTCCAACATTTTTTGTCAGAGTTATGTCCCTTTTTTTACTTAAAAAAATCAAATTTTTTCAAATACACCGAATTGCACACTTTTTTTGGGGGGGTGGGGGGGGGGGGGATGTGGCTGGAAGGCCTTTTTTCAAATTAAATTGTCTCTGTAACTGTTTGAATGCTAAATTATTTTTGGTCATCCAAATTTGATCACAGGACTTTGCCTTGTTACAATTAATGGGAGAATGCCTTTAGCCTAACAAGGTAAATTCATGCAGGCTAAATATTTCATAAATAATTAAAAACACATCCACAGAATATGAAATTTGAAATTGCAGATGTGTACCTAAGAGTTAAGCCTGTTTGGCCTCCCAGCCCTCAACTAGTTAATCAAAGTGAAGCACACTAAAGAGTATGACACTGTTCTTTGATCTGTTTTTCTCCTTCTTTGTGGCTATCTTGGTCTGGAATGTGTCAATGAATTGATAAACAAGTCAAGTGTATATACCCGGTACATATACAGTCGAGCCCACTTAATTGGGTATCTGTTAAATGAATAACCGTGTTAATTGAATATAATTTCCCAACACACAACAATTTACCATTCCTCCAGTACAAATTTGACCTGTTAATTAAATATAGGTTATAGAGTAAACTCCTGCTAATTGAAAAAAACAATCTTGTAACCTGTTGAGAAATTACCCTGACTCTCCCCAGTTTTCCTTTGGTTTTAGACCTATTTGGCCTCAATACATCCAACACAGGCATTTAATCTATTATATCTTGTTTAACAGAGCTCATGGAGCTCTGTCAAACAAAATAGAATGAATGCTAAGTTTATCTCTAGAATACAGGAAAGTGACACAATCCCTGTTAATTGAACACTCCTGTTAATTGAATAATTTTCTTTGGCAAAGTGGCAGTTCAGTTAACAGGGTTCCACTGTATAACGTTCATCTTGTGTTTAACAGTTTACACTGATTTTTTGCCGATTATTTAATCAATAAAAGACTAAAACATTCCTTGAGTAATGTGTCTAATTTAATGGCAACTGTTATTGTTTGGTTTTGTATCATAACTTTCATCCCCGGATATAGTCGTGATCTCTGTCCGTATGTCCGTCCGTCCATACGTCACACCCTGAAAGGCTCCTATGGTATTCAATTCAAAACATTTAAACTATCCTAATGTGTTCAGGTAGCAACTCTAGATGTGCATGAAGGTTTCAGAATTTTGATTTGGCTCCAGGTGGTTCCAGTGGAACCACTTTTATCGTTAGAAAATCAGTTTTTATCGAAAGGCTCCTAGGGTATTCAATTTGAAACATTTAAACTATGCTAATGTGTTCAGGTAACATATCTAAATGTGCATGAAGGTTTCGGAATTTTGATTTGGCCCCAGGTGGTTCCAGTGGAACCACTTTTATCGTTAGAAAATCAGTTTTCATCGAAAGGCTCCTAGGATATTCAATTCGAAACGTTTAAACTATGCTAATGTGTTCAGGTAACCTATCTAGATGTGCATGAAGCTTTCGAAATTTTGATTTTGCCCCCCGGAGGTTCCAGTGGAACCACTTTTATCGTTAGAAAATCAGTTTTCATTGAAAGGCTCCTAGAGTATTTAATTCGAAATGCTTAAACAATGCTAATGTGTTCAGGTAACATCTCAAGATGTGCACGAAGGTTTTGAAATTTTGATTGGGCCCCAGGTGGTTCCAGTGGAACCACTTTTATCGTTAGAAAATCAGTTTTCATCGAAAGGCTCCTAGGATATTCAATTCGAAACGTTTAAACTATGCTAATGTGTTCAGGTAACCTATCTAGATGTGCATGAAGGTTTCAAAATTTTGATTTTGCCCCCCGGTGGTTCCAGTGGAACCACTTTTATCGTTAGAAAATCAGTTTTCATTGAAAGGCTCCTAGAGTATTTAATTCGAAATGCTTAAACAATGCTAATGTGTTCAGGTAACATCTCAAGATGTGCATGAAGGTTTTGAAATTTTGATTGGGCCCCAGGTGGTTCCAGTGGAACCACTTTTATTGTTAGAAAATCAGTTTTTATCGAAAGGCTCCTAGGGTATTTAATTCAAAACGTTTAAACTATGCTAATGTGTTCAGGTAACATATCTAGATGTGCATGAAGGTTTCGGAATTTTGATTTGGCCCCAGGTGGTTCCTGTGGAACCACTTTTATCGTTAGAAAATCAGTTTTCATTGAAAGGCTGCTAGGGTATTTAATTTGAAACGTTTAAATTATGCTAATGTGTTCAGGTAACATCTCTAGATGTGCATGAAGGTTTTGGAATTTTGATTTGGCCCCAGGTGGTTCCAGTGGAACCACTTTTAACGTTAGAAAATCAGTTTTCATCGAAAGGCTCCTAGGGTATTTAATTCAAAATATTTAAACAATGCTAATGTGTTCAGGTAACATCTGTAGATGTGCATGAAGCTTTCAGAATTTTTATTTGGCCCAAGGTGGTTCCAGTGGAACCACTTTTATCGGTAGAAAATCAGTTTTCATTGGAAGGCTCCTAGGGTATTTAATTCAAAATATTTAAACTATGCTAATGTGTTCAGGTAACATCTGTAGATGTGCATGAAGCTTTCAGAATTTTTATTTGGCCCAAGGTGGTTCCAGTGGAACCACTTTTATCGGTAGAAAATCAGTTTTCATTGGAAGGCTCCTAGGGTATTTAATTCGAAACGTTAAAACTATGCTAAGGTCTTCAGGTAACATTAGGTTTCGGAATTTTGATTTGGCCCCAGGTGGTTCAGTGGAACCACTTTTATCGTTGGAAAATCAGTTTTCATCGAAAGTCTTCTAGGGTATTTAATTTGAATCGTATAAACTATGCTAATGTGTTCAGGTAGCATCACTAGATGTGTATGAAGATTTTGGAATTTTGATTTGGCCCCAGGTGGTTTCAGTAGAACCACTTTTATCGTTAGAAAATCAGTTTTCATCGAAGGGCTCTTAGGGGATTTAATTTGAAATGTTAAAACTATGCTAATGTGTTCAGGTAACATCTCTAGATGTGCATGAAGGTTTCGGAATTTTGATTTGGCCCCAGGTGGTTCCAGTGGAACCACTTTTATCGTCATAAAATCAGTTTTCATCGAAATACTCCTAGGGTATTTAATCTGAATCGTTTAAACTATACTAATGTGTTCAGGTAACATCTCTAGATGTGCATGAAGGTTTCGGAATTTTTATTTTGCCCCCAGTGGTTCCAGTGGAACCACTTTTATCGTTAGAAAATCAGTATTTTTATACTGTACCAATGACCCAGACTTAGCTGGTGCTAACTCCAACAAAACCAGGGCCAAACACAAATTTTGCCCCCCAATCCCCAAAATTTGCATCCAAAACAAAAAGAAATCATGTCCTAAAGGACCTCCATACTACGCCTCTACTGCGCATGCGCAGTGACGCAGTCGTCCCGAAATTGGCGCCAAATATCATTCTCTGTTTGGCCCTTCATCAGTCAACATCTCACTGATCTTTGTGCTTGTAAATCTCAGTTTAAAGGATGTCAGACACGTAATTCTTGGAGAAAATGTGATTCTAAGGAGGATAGAAGGAGGAGAGGAAAAAGAAGTGGCAAAAAATAATCAGGGCTGTACTTAAAATTTTTTGATGAAATTATGTTAAGTTGCCTATTTTCGAGGCATGGGCCTCTTGTTGTCATTCTTGCTAATTGTTGCACTGCTTATTCAGTGTTTCCTCTCCCCTAGCCTTCTAAAGTCCCCCCTGGCAATTCTCCCATGCTTTTGGCATATTTTTGAGAAATTTCATTTCTAAAATTTCCTGGGAGAGTTGCTTGGTTACAGAATGTTTTCTGTTATTTTCCCCATAGTTACGTTTTCACCCATGGGTGTATAACGTTTGTGTTCTGCATCTTCCATCTGATGTTCTACAGATTCTCCCCTGGGAGTCTCTGTTTTGCATCAGATAGAGTGTAATTGATGACTGATTCCGGGCCAGTTTTTTCAGTGCCTGGAGTCATGTTTTCTAGTGTGTTTACACTGTTTGTTTTCATTGGCAACAGCCTTTTTTGAGGGGGGCTGTTTGCCTTTGTGGTAGTTTATCTCATTATAAGATACATTTATATTATCCGAAAGTGTCTCATTAATTATTTTATATAAATTTAAAATTTTTGACCACACTTTGCCATCGGATCCATCGGGGCTCAACGTTACTTTTCAGCAACTTGGGCTTCTCTGAAAAAATATTTTTTCAAAATTATTTTGTTTTGCAATTGTTTTTTCATTTATTAATGGATCATGTTATTATGTATCTTTGTGTCAGGGGTTTCTGCGAGTAACTAGGACTTATTGTTGTTCTTTCACAATGAAGGGACATTGTTCAAATTGTAATAGGAAGAAATCTTCCTCTGACTTTCATGATCATTGTATTAATTGTAGTCAGTGTTCTCGCATTAATCCCTGTCCTATATGTGAACATTGGGATGAGAAACATTGGAAACGTGTGTCACGATATGTTGTTTCTGGAGAAAGAGCGATGCCGGCTCTTTCTCCACAAGGTCACTCTACTCTCTCAGTTTCTATTTCAGAGGAACCAGAACAGGGTGATGTTTCCATGTTATCTTCTTCAAGTGTGCGTCCGTCGTCACAAATGAATTCAGAGCTAGCGGCAAAAGTGCTCATGGAGATTAGACAAATGTCGTCCGCTAGCTCGCCCGGTGTAGCGTCCATTCACCGAATGGTTCGGCAGCCGGGTTCGTCCGATGCGGTCCAAGAGGAAATTTTGGGTGATGCGAGCACTATAAACATAATAGATGCACACCCAGTGACGGCGGATAGTAAGCGAGAACGGAGGAAGCCTTTTAGTCCGGTTCCTAGCTCGTCCAGGTCCAGCCGGGCCGCGAGCGAGAGAGGTCCCTTTCTCGTACAACAACATCTGGGACCAGATGTTGTGGTACAAAATGTGTCTTTAGCGGAGCATACGTCCGTCGCTCGGGACGCTCCGTTGTATAAGCAGTCTGCAGAGACTGTTAAGGCTTCCTCTTCTCGTCAGCGCACACGACCGCACCTTGGCTGCGTGACCGCCGATATTTTACCAGCTTCGCCGATGAAGGATTCTTCGGCGACCAGGTCACACCATCCGGCAGCCAGGGATTCGAGACCGATGGACTCCGGACGTTCGCATAGGAAAAGTATGCGGGAGCCATCTGATGCGGAGCTGCCCTCGGCGAAGCAGCGAAAGACTGCGCCTCCGCAGGTCTCGACGTCGGACATTCTTGTGCAGATAGCACAGCTTATCGCAGCATCCCAGCAGCCGACAGAAACGGTGTCGGATCGAGAATTATCCGACGGCGCTGGGTCGGTACGCTCCGCCGAAGCATCGGGGACGGACGACCGGGAACATCGGGAGGTCCGACCGGATGGTGAAAGGGATACGGATGACTTGGAGCTATCCCTTTCGGAACAACATAAAGCTGCCGTGGACTTCATCCGGCACTTTCTCCCTCAAGTTGTTCCGTCGGGCCAGACTGCTGCGCTTCCGGACAAGAGAATTATAGCGTCATTGGACTCTGAATTTTTTGAGCGGTTCAGGGACATCGCTCCCGAGTTTCCGTCGCAGTCCAATAATGTTGCAAGAACATTTGAATTATTGAACGACGCTATATTTAAACTTGCTTCCAGGACGGGAAAAGCAGGTTTCTTGTCCGCTAATACTCTTAACCTGCCTTTCATTAATGCAAGGAATAAATTCGATACGGCAGGACAGGGTATACCGAGAGTTCCTCTGCGTATGGACGACGAGGCGGAAGACTTAGAGCTATCATTACCGTCGTCAGCTTCTATTCCAACCGCGGTGTTGGAAACAGCTATTGCGTCTAACAGAGCCAATTTAGATGCCTTATCTTACGCAGATCACCTTACTAAGGCGTTATCACTGCGCCTTCAAGGGGAAGAGTTTCAGGATATACAGTCCTCTTTAAGACCTCTTTCAAGGGCAGTAGCTTATTCCACGTGTAACTCCGCCCTTTCAGTGGCAAATCTGGAGTTGGTTAGACGTGACGCAGCCCTAGCTACATCCACACTAGTGGATTCTAAGGTGAAGAACTCTCTTAGAGTCGCTTCGGTCTCAGGAGAACTTCTCTTTGACGGCAAGCTTTCCGCTATTTATGATAAAATTAAAAAGAAAGCTAATGATTCTCTGTTGTTCAGATCGGCTCCTAAAAAGTCGGATACAGCAGACACGAATAAGACAGGCACTTCTGGGTCTAATGCGCCCAAGAGAGGTTCCTATAGAGGTTCCGGTGCGTCCTCTTGGTCTTATTCGAGAGACCGTCAGGATAGCGACTCTCGTTCGGGACGTCCTTCAGGTCGGGACAATCGGTCGGACGCCCCGAGGTCGACGAGGCGAGGTGCGGGTCGTGGAAGACGTGGTTTCTCCTACCGCAGGCCTCGCAGGTCCAGGAGGTGATGGCTTAAACCTCTATCGCGTTCCGGTTGGCGGAAGGTTGTCGAGTTTTTCACAAGAGTGGGCGTCGATTACGGACGACCCTTGGGTGAGAGGAGTGACTTCGGAAGGTCTAAAGATATCCTTCAAACGAAAGCCTCCATTAACTCGAAGTCCAAAGTGGACTCATCTTCCGTCAAATCCACAGAAAAGAGACGCTCTGTTATCAGAGGTGCAGTCTCTTTTAATGAAGAACGCGGTAGAGGTCGTAGAAAACCAGGAATCTCTGGGATTCTACAGCCATCTGTTTCTGGTTCCGAAACCAGACGGCTCGTTCCGTCCAGTCATAGATTTGAGCTGGATAAACAAGCTGATCGTCGCTCCGAAGTTTTATATGGAGACGATTCGATCGGTCAGAGCGAGTATTCGGGTGAACGATTATGCAACGAGCATAGATCTCAAAGATGCGTACTTTCACGTCATGGTACATCCGACATTCCGAAAGTATCTACGCTTCGCAGTCCTAGGAGTGGTGTATCAATTCCGGGCGATGTGCTTCGGATTGAATCTAGCACCCTGGGCTTTCACTCGGGTAATGAACTCGGTAATGATCTACTTCCGAGCTCATTCGTCTGCGGTAACGTCGGCCTACCTGGACGACATTCTTCAGAGGTACGGCAACGAGTTAACGCTTCAGAACGATGTTCAGAATCTTCTTCTATTGCTCCGACGTCTCGGTTTTATAGTAAACGAGGAGAAGTCGGATCTGGTGCCGTCCAAGTCATTCACTCATCTGGGAATGAGCTTCGAGACGCACAACAATCTCGTTCGTCTGCCGTTAACCAGAGCGAAATTAGTCAGTTGTTACGCTCGCTATTGTCTGCACGCAGACAAAGTCACGGCGAGAGAATTTATGAGACTGATAGGTCTGTGCGGAGCCGCCGCGGATCTCATTCCGATGGGGCGGCTACGCACACGTCCTCTTCAAATTTTCCTGACTCAGAATTGGATTGTGAAAATTCATTCGCTCGATGTAGACGTTCTCTTGTCAGATCAAGTGAAACAAGAGATTCAGACTTGGGCAAACATTCAGTGGTTAACTCAAGGAGTTCCGCTGCAGTTTCCGGATCCGTGTTTTACCGTTATGACGGATGCCAGTCAAACAGGTTGGGGTGCATCATTAATCCCAACGGATTCGAGATGCCAGGGTCTTTGGGATCCGCAATTCCTGTGCAAGCACATAAACATCAAGGAAATGATGTCAATTTGGCTAGCGTTACGTCACTGGATGGACATTATTCACGATGCTCATGTCCAAATCCTATCCGACAATACGACAGTAGTGGCATATATACGGAATCAGGGAGGCACTCATTCAGTTCCGTTGTTCAATCTAACGGAAAGAATCCTTCTGTTTGCGTTAGAACATCACGTTCTTCTTTCGGTCCGTCACATACCGGGTCGTATGAATGTGCTAGCAGACTCCCTTTCATGAAAGGGTCGCTTGTTGCCGTCGGAGTGGACTCTCAACAAACAAGTATTCAATCAGATTTGCTACCAATGGGAACGGCCAATGATAGACTTATTTGCGACACATCTCAACAATCAGTTGCAGACGTATGTGTCTCCGTGTCCGGATCCAAGAGCATTTGCAGTAGACGCTCTGTCGATCCCTTGGGACGGAATGATAGGATATGCGTATCCTCCAGCGCCGTTAATTCAACAAGTATTGCTAAAGATAAAACAATCTCAATGCAAGATTCTGTTGGTAGCATCTCTGTCGCCACAGAGACCGTGGATAAATCTACTCAGGTGTCTGTTGTGGGACCTACCGCGGAAGCTTCCTCCACGAGAGGATCTTCTTTCGCAGGGGAAATCGCGCCAACTCCATCACAACCCGCAAGGTCTCAACCTTCACGTTTTTCCGTTGTGCGGTCCTTCTTGCATGGCAAGCACTTTACAGGACGAGCAGTGGACGCGATTTCTAACTGTAGGAGGACCTCCTCTTCGCTAAACTATGCGGCTAAGTGGAAGGTTTTTCGTCGTTGGTGTAGGGATCATTCTGTAGATATATTTGATCCCTCTATACCAGACATTGCAAACTTTCTAGTATACTTGTTTGACGAAATCAAACTGCAGCCTGTTACTATAAAGGGTTATAGATCTATGTTATCTGATACCTATGCACATCATGATAGTTTACAAATTGGATCTAATGTCTCTTTATCGAAGTTGGTTAGAAACTTTTCGATAAATAGACCCAGAACTCTTAGATTAATTCCTAAGTGGAATTTAGCTTGGGTTCTCCTTAAATTGAAGGAAAAGCCATTTGAACCTCTTGGGACAGTAGATTTCAAATTCTTATCTTATAAGACAGCTTTTCTCTTAGCTTTCTCTTCTGCCAGAAGAGTCAGTGAGCTTCATGCACTATCGGTGGATGATTCTCATTATCGTAGTGTTGGGAACACTATCACCTTCACTACTAATGTGGGGTTTTTAGCTAAGAATCAGGCTCCTAATAAATATCCGGAACCTATTGTTATTAAGGCTCTTCCGTCTTCTGACGGGCGTAGGCCTTTACTCTGTCCTGCTAGAGCACTACGTATCTATAAACAGAGATCTCAGTTTATCAGAAAGGGACGGAAACGTTTCTTTCTGTCTTTGATGCCTAATAGAAAGGACATTTCAGTCCATTCTATTGCTAGATGGATTCAGTTAACTATCCGTACTGCTTATGAAGATTTATCTTCTTCTCAGCAGTCTGTGCTTAAGATTTCTGCTCATGAAGTAAGAGCTCTTTCTACTTCCTGGGCTTATGCTAATAGTGTTGCTATTACAGATTTAATGAAGGCTGCTTATTGGTCTCAGCCATCCACATTTACGAATTTTTATCTCAGAAATATTGAGTCCATTTCTGGAGACCTGCATTGTTTAGGCCCGTTATCTGTTGCTCAGAATGTCGTCCACTAAACAGTTGCAACTATAGTTATGCAGGCTTTCTGTTCCGGCAGTGACTCCGTCCGGCTGCCCTCTTCGCTCTGGGCTATTTGACCCAGGGCAAGGGGAAGGGGGGGGGGGGTGTTCCCTTAGGTCACCTGCTTTATAGTGAAAAGCAAGGGAATGCCTCCTCCAAGTCAGTATTTCTGAGTCGCTTCCGGGATGGTTTTAAAGTGTAATATTAATGTTTAAATTCATTCATGTCTTATTTTTAAAGTGTAGCTCGGTGTGAAGCATTTGTATATGTCAAGTGTCAAACGGGCTTTAATATACAATACTCGGACACTTTTAAATGATTATAAAGAGTCTCAATTCTCTGGACTACTTTATTTATTGGCTTGCTTTAAAAATAATTAGTATAAGGGTTATACTGGATGTTAATAGAGAACATGAATGTTATTGTGCTCAATTATTAAGGGTAGTGTATCTTTCTAATTTAATATTAAATAAGAAAGATACATGTAAAGCCTAATACTCCTTTTCTCCTTAAGGGGTTACCTCTTTACTATATAGTTGAGCTTATTGGATTTTCCTCTATGTCCTAGGCCCTCCAGCCTGTTTACTATTCAGCTAAGTCTGGGTCATTGGTACAGTATAAAAATGTTAAAAAATTTATAGTAATTTATATATTTTTTATACTTACCAATGACCCAGACGGGGATGGCCCTCCCTGGAGTTGGGAACTCTTGCCTCCCCGCTGAGTACATAGCGCTGACCAGGCACTGCCAGTAAGAATGATAATTGGCGCCAATTTCGGGACGACTGCGTCACTGCGCATGCGCAGTAGAGGCGTAGTATGGAGGTCCTTTAGGACATGATTTCTTTTTGTTTTGGATGCAAATTTTGGGGATTGGGGGGCAAAATTTGTGTTTGGCCCTGGTTTTGTTGGAGTTAGCACCAGCTAAGTCTGGGTCATTGGTAAGTATAAAAAATATATAAATTACTATAAATTTTTTAACTTTCATCAAAAGGCTCCTAGGGTATTTAAAATCGAAACGCTTAAACTATGTTAATGTGTTCAGGTAACATCTGCAGATGTGCATGAAGGTCTCGAAATTTTGATTTGGCCCCAAGTGGTTCCAGTGGAACCACTTTTATCATTAGAAAATCAGTTTTCATTGAAAGGCTCCTAGGGTATTTAATTTGAAACGTTTAAACTGTGCTAATGTGTTCAGGTAACATCACTAGATGTGCTTGAAGGTTTCGAAATTTTGATTTGGCCCAAGGTGGTTCCAGTGGAACCACTTTTATCGTTAGAAAATCAGTTTTCATCAAAAGGTATTAATTCGAAACGTTAAAACTATGCTAAGGTGTTGCTAAGGAAATGCGGGGATACACCATTGTGTGCTTTGCACACAAATAACTCGATCTTGTTTATATTGTGGAAAAAAATTTAGTGTAATTTGATGTTTGTCTTTGCTGACTGAATGTAGTTTTGGGGGGAAATATGGTTGGAAAGAGCATCTTACCCACACAAACAATATGTCATGTAACCACTTTTTTAGGGGGCACAGTCAGGCTCAGTCGTTATGACATTAAACTTCAAACTGAAAGGTCCACTTCAGTCCCCTCAAGGGGTAACTGCATTGTGTCCTTAGGCAAGGCACTTAATTCGGATTGCCCATGTGGGGGTACTGTGATGCTGTATACTAATGTATACTGCATGTTGATGGTGCACTTGTCATCAAGCAATGCTAATCCTGCTTGCATGGAGTTAGTCCTTTGGGTGTCTTGACAGTTGCTCACTGCTGTGATTCTCTCTGGATAACCTGGCTTCCACCACCCATAAAACTGTCTTTCATGATGTGACACTGCATGTCAAAATGTCTCCGGGATGGCCCGTGTTGTGTCCTTGGGCAAGGCACTTTATCCCAGTTGCCTACATGGAGGCATGATGATGCCGTGCACTAAGGCATACTGCATGTCGTTGGTGCACATGTCTCCAACCAATGTAACCCTGCTGGAGCTGAGTTTGAACAGAGTTAGAATGTTGAGGAGCTGACAGTTGGTTGTCAATGCTCGGTGGTTCTCTCTGGGTACTCCGACTTCCTCCACCCATAAAACTATTAGGGTGACGATTTGCCACTGTGCATATGTATGTGACCTTAAAACCAATAAATAAAGAAATATATGTCAAAATGTCAATGAACCCCAAGAAAAAAAAACAAAACAAACCCAAATTTTTCAGCTTAATCCATTTTATTCTGAATAGAACAAAATTAGTGTAATGTTTTACCATATTTATGAATACAGGATTTTCTTTAATTCTTTTGCATTGATTAATATGATGGCAATCATTTTTGTAAATCTGTTAAGAACAAGATTACAAATTACTTTTTGTTTACCATGTTTTGGTGATTGTTTTGTATTTTTTTTTTCATTAAAAAAATTATATAGTTTTATTAAAGTATAATTTGACTACTGATTATTAAATTGGCTTTTTTGTAAACTGTGCATTGAAAGCTGTAAAAGAAAATGTATTGTTATATCTCCTTGAGTTCTCGTTAGATATCACTCTTCTGTATTCTGAAATTGGGAGGTATTTTGTTTTCTGGTTTGGCTCTATTTTTTGGCTCTAGTTTTTGTGGCAAGCCCGAAAAAATGCAAGACCCAACAAAAACTGACCGAATGATTTTACTCTGTGTATAAACTGATCAAACTACTGGGATTCACATCACTATAATACCCCCCCCCCCCCCCCCACACACACACCATACAGTGTCACAAATGCCAAAAGTTCGGGCATATCGCCAATAAATGCAGAGGTAATTTAACCTGCATGAAATGTGGAGAACCTCATCTCACCAAATCATGCAAGGTGAAATCCACCTCTTGCCCCAATTGTAAAGGAAGTCATCCTAGCAGCTACCAAGGGTGTCCTCATTTCAAAAAGGTTAAAACCGCCATTGAACTGAAAAACCTTAATCTCATTAAGCCTGACAATGGGTAATACTTATTGCCGGTAAAAGGGACGGTATCCGGTAAAAAGAACGGTAAGCAGGGGGTGGGGGGGGGGGGGGGCACTAAAAATTTGCAAGACGTGACGTCCTATTTTTTATTCAGCTCCTTTTTACACCCACCCACCCCTACGTGCAAATTTTCTACTACCGTTCTCAGACACCCACCCCCTACTCTCCCATTAAAATCCAAAATAAACTTATAAACTTAGTAGGCACAGCTGTCTTTGGGGGGGGGGGGGGGGGGTCATAATGTTCTTAAACTGGTACCACCAATTTAAACCTCTGCGGGCTGCTGTGGGCCCCAATCTACAAATGACAAGCTGTTCATTATCAGGCTTGGCCAGAGCAGGTGTACATATACGGGAACAAATTTTCATTTGAATTGTTCTGTCCGTATTCTCAGGTGTTTGCTACTTTCCTCTTCTATCCATACAAATTCTATTAATAAATAAATAACTTGGGTTGAATTTAGTGCATCAGAGAGAATTTTCCCAAAATATTGTCTACACATTTTCTACATTTCGAACAAGACACCCACCCTCTACTAATGTGTGACATTTTCCCAGATTAAGCCCAATATTCTCACATATAAAGCCTCCAGATGTTGTATTTATGTTAAGAGTGTGATTTTCAACATCATCTTTAAGGTTTGAAACACAAATGATGGTATTTATTAGCTGATATATTGATATATTTTTAAAAAATTCAAAAAATTGCACAAGTTGGAAATGCACATTTTTGGAGCACTCAAGAGACCCACCCACCCCCACGTCACGTCTTGCAAATTTTTGGTGCACCCCCCCCCCCCCCTCCCTGCGGTAAGTGTATAAAAACTCCATTTTTAAAGTACTAAATGTACCTCTGAATGTGTGAAAAGTGATTATTTAAGGAAGCTTACACGCAATAATAAATATATAGAAGGAAGATTAAGTATTGTTTGTTTTATTGTAGACTATTTTCAAGACAAAATAGATCATTTCGCCATCGACACTGATCACACGCGATTTTGTGCAAGGAAAACAACGAATTCGCTGAGGTGCACGACGGGTTGAATATTATCATCCTTGCTTGACAGAGGTGTAGCTAATTTTAGAAGATTTCTGTTCACTACGAGGGGATTTAACAAAGTTTTTTTTTTGGAGAGAAACCATTTATAATTTGAAAATAGTCTATAATAAAACAAACAATACTTAATCTTCATTTTATATTGTGCACGCTTCATTAAATTGTCACTTCACACTTTCAGAGGTACATTTAGTACTTTAAAACAGTTTTTATACACTTACCGTCCTTTTCACCGAAAAAGTTGTGTTCAAGCTTTTTTTAAACGGGGGTTCATATTTTATTTTCAGTTAGCGTTTCGCCAAACACATACCGAGGTGATAATAAATGTTAAAGCCAACCATACATCAGTGTATACTAGTTCTAGAGTTCTGTAAGTCCCACCTCAGTGATACCCACATGAGCCTATTAAGACTAGGGCCCCTTGTGCTCACTCCACCAATCCATATTTGTGAGCTGACAGTGGTGGGTCCGGAGGGGGGGGGGGCTGAGGGTCCCCAAATGCAAACCGTAACTTACTGTTTTTACCCCCCCCCCCCCCCCCCACGTTTCCTCAGGTGGCACCAGAATCAATCTCAGAACTTCAGAATTTGAAGTAAAAAATTATCCGGGAAAGGGCCCACAACCATGGGAGGGAATATGCCCAATTCCATAGTTCAAGCCATTGAAATATGTCAGTGTTATGTCGATCTTGACCTCCCCCCCCCCCCCCCCCCCCCACCATTTCGAAAATATGGGAAATGGATTGTATATCTAGTGGGACGTAGCCAGGATTCTGTAAGGGGGGGGGGGGATCATGATATTTGGAAGGTCGTTGTGGGGTCACCCCAGGCCTAACTAGGGCTAGACCTCCCCAGAAACAAATTATCGTAAACAATTCATTAGTTATTAATTCCAATCGCCCGCTATACACATTAGTGCAATCATACACAATATGTATAGTGGGCGACTGGAATTAACACGCAATAGATTTAGAATGCTTCCAATTACTTGATGTCCAATCTTGGAGTGCAAGTTCAAAATAGCCCAAAGCGCCAGTATGTGTCAGAGAAAAGCAGTAGGGATTGTGTTCAGATGCCAGTTTCAATGTAATCGTACGTTCTTACTGGGCAGAGAATACAGAGAAGAGAATTAACATGTACAGGGATCAGACACTAGCCTAGTTTTCGATTCTGGTCGCCATGCTGGCTTACCAAGCAACTTTAAAAAAAACAGGGTGGGTGGGTTCTGCACCAAACAACCTTCAAATGGTACATTTTGATCACCAATGTACTGCACCCACCCCACCCCGCCCGCCCCACCACTGGGAAGAAGGGTAAGTTGCTAGATTCTGGGGGAGATCGATCCTGGTGCCTCCTGAAGAAAGGCAGGGGTTAAAAACAGTGACAGTTTGCATTTTTTTGGGGGGGGGGAGGCAAACCCCACAACGACCTTCCAAATATCATGATTAACCCCCCCCCCCCCATTATAGAATCCTGGCTACGCCCTTACTAGATAAAAAAAATCCATTTCATATTTTCGGGGGGAGGGCGGGGGTGGGTGGGTCTAGTTCGATATAACGCTTGAACTATGGAATTGTGCGTGTTCCCTCCCACGATTAAGGGACCTTCTAGGATATTTTTATTCTTCAATTTCTTAATCTCTGAGATCGATTCTGGTGCATCCTGGGGGAAACATGGAGGTTATAAACAGTTAAATTATGGTTTGCATTTGGGGGTCCTCACCATCCCCCCCCCCCCCCCCCACCACCACCACCACCACCCCGGGCCCACCACTGGCAGCTCACACATAGGGATTGGTGGAGTGAGAACAAGGCGCCCCAGTCTTAATAGGCGTCTGTGAGTACCATTAAGGTAGGACATACAGAAATCTAGAACTTGTATCCACTGATGTGTGGTTGGTTTTAGTTTTTATTATCACCTCGGCATGTGAAACGCTAACTGAAACGCTAACTGAAAATAAGTTATGAACCTTCGTTTAAAAAAATAACTTGAACACAACTTTTTGCCGATAAAAAGGACGGTAAGTAAATTATAAAAATATGTTTCAAAGTACTAAATGTACAGCTGAATGTGTGAGAAGTGACAATTTAATGAAGCGTACGCAATAATAAATATATGTAACGAAGAATGGGTATTGTTTGTTTTATTGTAGGCTATTTTAAAATTATAAATGGTTTCTCTCCCAAAACCTTTCTGTTGAATCCCTTTTTGGTGAACAGAAACATCTAAATGTTACGCACACGAATTGGTTACACCTCCATCGAGCAAATATGATAATATTCACCCCCATTGTGCACCTCGGCGAATTCGTTGTTTTCCTTGCACAAAATGGCGTGTCGATCAGTGTCGATGGCGAAATGATCTATTTTGTCTTGAAAACAGTCTACAATAAAACAAGCAATACTTAATCTTCCTTCTATATATTTATTATTGCGTAAGCTTCCTTAAATAATCACTTTTCACACATTCAGAGGTGCATTTAGTACTTTAAAACATTGTTTTTATACACTTACTGTCCTTTTTACCGGATACCGTCCTTTTTACCGGCAAAAAGTATTACCCCTGACAATGCATCATCACTTCCCATCGTCTGCTCCCTTATCGCCGGATCCCACTACTCAGTGTTAAACAAACACGCTAAAACCAATCTGTCCAACATCTGTCAAGATGTCAGCCGATCGGCGTCCCGACTTTTCAAGACGCATATTTCGGAATCACTAATTAAAGCCGCTATCTGCTCCGACTAAAGCCCCTGTCTAACCAATAACTAAAACACCGCAACTAAATACCAACACCATCATGAATAAGTTACAAATAGCCGTGTGGAACGCTAGAAGCGTTAATAATAAAAAAAAACTTCAAATAAGCCGATGTTTCGAAGATACAGATATTGTCTGACGGTATCTGCGAAAGTTGGCTTCAACCCAGCAAATTTTTTTCTGTGAGAGGGTCCAGCACTATCAGAAGAGACCGACTAATCACTAAAGGTGGTGGCGTTGCTCTTCTAATAAAGCAGAACATCAAAACTAAAGCCATAAAAACCGATCACCTCGATGCTGAGGTGATTGCAACCGAAACCACAGTCGACAATAAAAACATCGCGATTGTTTGTTATTATAACAACCCAAACAAAATTGTTTCTCACAATGTCTTTGATTTCTGTACGAGGAAATACAAACACTGCATCTTCCTCGGCGACTTCAGTGCCAAACACCTGTACTTTGGTTGTAACAAAACCACTCCCAAGGGTGAAGCCCTCCTCGAAATCACAAAACACATAATCTTCATGTGGTTATGAATGACAACTCAGCAGTAATAACCACTATTCTCATCTGAGATCCGCGACCTAATTATCGCCAGTGACTCCCTGATAAATCACATCGATGACCACTGGGTTAGCGATGACGACTAAGACAGTGATCACCTCCCGGTCCATGCCTCGCTGCAACTAGGACATGGCCCACTCAGATACACCCCCCCCCACACACACACACACTCTCCGCAGAAAATTTAGAAAAATTAATTGGAACCTCTGTCGCGACATCATCGATGTCAAACTCACAAATACCCCCCCCCCCCCCTCCCCCATCCAATGCAACAGAACTCGAAACCCAATGCGAGGCCATAGAGAAAATCATTAACTCAACCCTAAACGAAATATGCCCAAAAGAAGAAGTGCGCCCCTGGAGAAATACTATCTCGGGTGACACACTCTCACTGATCAAAACCAAACGGAAAGCTCTTCGCGCTTTCAAAACCGAAACTGACTCCATCAAGAAAGCGGACCTCAAAAAAAAAGATACAATCGCGTTCATGGCGAGGTCAAGGAAGCCCTCCAGGCTGAAAAACAAGCCAACTGGGAAAAGGCAACAGCCAGTCTAAATGAGGTCCAGCATGCCAAAAAATTCTGGGACTCTTTCAAAACCCTGACTGGGCAACAAAAAAACAAAAGCCGCAAAGCCGCAGCCAAACCTCTTAAAAGGGAAGACGGTCCCTTCACGTGCACCGACAAAGACAAGGCCGACACCTTTGTCGACCTCCTAAGAAAAATGCATCGCCCGCATCAAGGTGTGGGCAACGATGACGCCGTCATAAACGCCACTGATGACTTCATCAATTAACACCCTGATATCAACCGTGATTCCAAATTCGATAACGAGCCAGAAGACGGGGATGACGATGACCTCGTCACCCCCATCACCAATGACGAAATCATCAGCGTCATAAAAAAGTGCAAAAATTCCACGTCACCCGGCGAAGACGAAGTAAGCTACAAAATTCTAAAACAAAGCCCAAATTCCCTAATCGAAAAACTAAACAAACTGTACAACGCATGCCTCACCCATGGCTACTTTCCTAAATGTTGGAAAAAAGCCTTCGGTGTAATGATACCAAAACCTGACAAGGACCCTTCCGATCCAGCCAGCTACCGCCCAATCAGCCTCCTCAGATGCATTGGTAAGACATTTGAACGAATCCTTACCAATCGGTTCAGGGGGCACCGTGAAGACAACGATTTTTTCAATAAGTGGCAAAGAGCCTATAGAAGGCATCGAGCATGTCTACAGACTAGTCACTCAAATGAAAAGCGCGATTGACAATCAGCAAATAGGCGCGGCAGTCCTGTTAGACGTCGAAAAAGCATTTGACTCTGTCTGGCACAATGGAATGCGCTATAAATTATCTAAAATGACACACCCCCCCCCCCCCCCCATGAAATTGCTTAGATTACTATCCTCTTCCCTAAGTGACCGCGAAATCAAAGTCAGAGTAAACAACGAAATGTCTGACAGTGTCCGTCTTGAAGCAGGTACCCCCCCCCCCCCCCCCCAAAGGATCCGTCCTCAGCCCCTCCTTTACATATTCTATGTAAATGACCTCAAATTCTCCGAGGATCGTGTTCAAGTCTCCCAATTTGCAGACGATAAGGGCCTCTGGGACTCGAACAATGCAGCCAATCTTCTCCAAAAACCCACGCAACGCGCTCTCACAGACCTAGCACAATGGTGTGCCAAATGGAGAATTAAGCTAAACGCCAACAAAACCCAACGAATCACCTTTACTCGCAAGAAAGGCAAACGCGACTTTGACCTGAAACTAATGGATAAAATCCTCCCAGAATGCAAAGAGGCGAAATTCCTCGGCATCACCATTGATCAAACACTGTCCTTTAATAAACACACCGGCGATATGGCGAGTAAAGCAACCAAACGCATTAACTTATTGAAATGTTAAAGGGAACTTCCTGGGGAGCCAACCAGTCCACCCTACTCAAACTATGCAAAGCCTTTGTGCGCCCAGTACTCGAATACGGGGCAATCATCCTAACTGACCTCAATCAAACTAATATGGGAAAACTCCAGAGGGTCCAAAATCACGCGCTTAGGGTCGTCCTCCGTGCCCCGTGGGACACACCCATCAAAACACTCCACGACAGAGCCGACATCCCTACCATAAAAGACCGCCTTGCCTCTCTAGCCGCGAAGAACCATGATCGTCTAGCCGATAGCCAGCGAATATCCGAACTACAGGCAATATGCGAAAGCAGACAAAAAACCCAAAACGTCAAAACCTAAGGAAATTCTTACTAGGATTTTTTACAAACAGCCAATGCCCAAAATAGGAAATAATAAACAGGATTTATATCAGTAAGCACGCAAACACAACATGGAGAAAGATGGGGAGGCCAAGCTATTGTCAGCAACACGACTGCGACCCTACAGTACGATATGTCCTTTTTAAGGCATGCTACACTGAATACGCAGAACCGAACCACTCTCTCTACCCCACTCACAACATAAACTCAGCAATCACGCACTAAAAACGGAGAAAGCGTAGGGAGCCTAAGCTATTGTCAGTAACACAACTGCGTCCCCACAGTGGAGTTTGTCCTTTTTAAGGCATGCTACAATAGCTGAACCAAACCACTCTGCCTCCACAAACACTGATAAGGAACACCAACTCAACAGTCACGCTTATCATAACCAGAACACGTACAAGCATTATATGCATGCACACAAACTCCGACACATTTCTTCTTTAGTTTTTTTTTTCAATCTATCTTCTCTCCCAAAATAACCGTTATGGAAGTAAAATAACCGCTATGGAAACAACAACCGCTATGGAACTATAACCGTTATGGACGGTAAGTAAATTATAAAAATATGTTTCAAAGTACTAAATGTACAGCTGAATGTGTGAGAAGTGACAATTTAATGAAGCGTACGCAATAATAAATATATGTAACGAAGAATGGGTATTGTTTGTTTTATTGTAGGCTATTTTAAAATTATAAATGGTTTCTCTCCCAAAACCTTTCTGTTGAATCCCTTTGTGGTGAACAGAAACATCTGAATGTTACGCACACGAATTGGTTACACCTCCATCGAGCAAATATGATAATATTCACCCCATTGTGCACCTCGGCGAATTCGTTGTTTTCCTTGCACAAAATGGCGTGTCGATCAGTGTCGATGGCGAAATGATCTATTTTGTCTTGAAAACAGTCTACAATAAAACAAACAATACTTAATCTTCCTTCTATATATTTATTATTGCGTTAGCTTCCTTAAATAATCACTTTTCACACATTCAGAGGTGCATTTAGTACTTTAAAACATTGTTTTATACACTTACTGTCCTTTTTACCGGATACCGTCCTTTTTACCGGCAAAAAGTATTACCCCTGACAATGCATCATCACTTCACATCGTCTGCTCACTTATCGCCGGATCCCACTACTCAGTGTTAAACAAACACGCTAAAACCAATCTGTCCAACATCTGTCAAGATGTCAGCCGATCGGCGTCCCGACTTTTCAAGACGCATATTTCGGAATCACTAATTAAAGCCGCTATCTGCTCCGACTAAAGCCCCTGTCTAACCAATAACTAAAACACCGCAACTAAATACCAACACCATCATGAATAAGTTACAAATAGCCGTGTGGAACGCTAGAAGCGTTAATAATAAAAAAAACTTCAAATAAGCCGATGTTTCGAAGATACAGACATTGTCTGACGGTATCTGCGAAAGTTGGCTTCAACCCAGCAAATTTTTTCTGTGAGAGGGTTCAGCACTATTAGAAGAGACCGACTAATCACTAAAGGTGGTGGCGTTGCTCTTCTAATAAAGCAGAACATCAAAACTAAAACCATAAAAACCGATCACATCGATGCTGAGGTGATTGCAACCGAAACCACAGTCGAGAATGAAAACATCGCGATTGTTTGTTATTATAACAACCCAAACAAAATTTTTTCTACCAATGTCTTTGATTTCTGTACGAGGAAATACAAACACTGCATCTTCCTCGGCGACTTCAGTGCCAAACACCTGTACTTTGGTTGTAACAAAACCACTCCCAAGGGTGAAGCCCTCCTCGAAATCACAAAAAACATAACCTTCATGTGGTTATGAATGACAACTCAGCAGTAATAACCCACTATTCTCATCTGAGATCCGCGACCTAATTATCGCCAGTGACTCCCTGATAAATCACATCGATGACCACTGGGTTAGCGATGACGACTTAGGCAGTGATCACCTCCCGGTCCATGCCTCGCTGCAACTAGGACATGGCCCACTCAGATACCCCTCCCCCCCCCCCGACCCAACTCTCCGCAGAAAATTTAGAAAAATTAATTGGAACCTC
The DNA here is from genome assembly GCA_031216915.1 of Pictodentalium vernedei. NCBI lineage: Eukaryota > Metazoa > Mollusca > Scaphopoda > Dentaliida > Dentaliidae > Pictodentalium > Pictodentalium vernedei. The sequence continues at coordinate 92,486,140 of CM062288.1, forward strand.
TGTCGCGACATCATCGATGTCAAACTCACAAATACCCCCCCCCCCCCCCCCTCCCCCATCCAATGCAACAGAACTCGAAACCCAATGCGAGGGCATAGAGAAAATCATTAACTCAACCCTAAACGAAATATGCCCAAAAGAAGAAGTGCGCCCCTGGAGAAATACTATCTCGGGTGACACACTCTCACTAATCAAAACCAAACGGAAAGCTCTTCGCGCTTTCAAAACCGAAACTGACTCCATCAAGAAAGCGGACCTCAAAAAAAAAGATACAATCGCGTTCATGGCGAGGTCAAGGAAGCCCTCCAGACTGAAAAACAAGCCAACTGGAAAAAGGCAACAGCCAGTCTAATTGGGGTCCAGCAAGCCAAAAAATTCTGGGCCTCTTTCAAAACCCTAACTGGGCAAAAAAAACAAAAGCCGCAAAGCCGCAGCCAAACCTCTTAAAAGGGAAGACGGTCCCTTCACGTGCACCGACAAAGACAAGGCCGACACCTTTGTCGACCTCCTAAGAAAAATGCATCGCTCGCATCAAGGTGTGGGCAACGATGACGCCGTCATAAACGCCATTGATGACTTCATCAATTAACACCCTGATATCAACCGTGATTCCAAATTCGATAACGAGCCAGAAGACGGGGATGACGATGACCTCGTCACCCCCATCACCAATGACGAAATCATCAGCGTCATAAAAAAGTGCAAAAATTCCTCGTCACCCGGCGAAGACGAAGTAAGCTACAAAATTCTAAAACAAAGCCCAAATTCCCTAATCGAAAAACTAAACAAACTGTACAACGCATGCCTCACCCATGGCTACTTTCCTAAATGTTGGAAAAAAGCCATCGGTGTCATGATACCAAAACTTGACAAGGACCCTTCCGATCCAGCCAGCTACCGCCCAATCAGCCTCCTCAGATGCATTGGGAAGACATTCGAACGAATCCTTACCAATCGGTTCAGGGGGCACCGTGAAGACAACGATTTTTTCAATAAGTGGCAAAGAGCCTATAGAAGGCATCGAGCATGTCTACAGACTAGTCACTCAAATGAAAAGCGCGATTGACAATCAGCAAATAGGCGCGGCAGTCCTGTTAGACGTCGAAAAAGCATTTGACTCTGTCTGGCACAATGGAATGCGCTATAAGTTATCTAAAATGAACCCCCCCCCCCCCCCATGAAATTGCTTAGATTACTATCCTCTTCCCTAAATGACCGCGAAATCAAAGTCAGAGTAAACAACGAAATGTCTGACAGTGTCCCTCTTGAAGCAGGTACCTCCCCCTCCCCAAGGATCCGTCCTCAGCCCCTCCTTTACATATTCTATGTAAATGACCTCAAATTCTCCGAGGATCGTGTTCAAGTCTCCCAATTTGCAGACGATAAGGGCCTCTGGGACTCTAACAATGCAGCCAATCTTCTCCAAAAACCCACGCAACGCGCTCTCAAAGACCTAGAACAATGGTGTGCCAAATGGAGAATTAAGCTAAACGCCAACAAAACCCAACGAATCACCTTTACTCGCAAGAAAGGCAAACGCGACTTTGACCTGAAACTAATGGATAAAATCCTCCCAGAATGCAAAGAGACGAAATTCCTCGGCATCACCATTGATCAAACACTGTCCTTTAATAAATACACCGGCGATATGGCGAGTAAAGCAACCAAACGCATTAACTTATTGAAAATGTTAAAGGGAACTTCCTGGGGAGCCAACCAGTCCACCCTACTCAAACTATGCAAAGCCTTTGTGCGCCCAGTACTCGAATACGGGGCAATCATCCTAACTGACCTCAATCAAACTAATATGGGAAAACTCCAGAGGGTCCAAAATCACGCGCTTAGGGTCGTCCTCCGTGCCCCGTGGGACACACCCATCAAAACACTCCACGACAGAGCCGACATCCCTACCATAAAAGACCGCCTTGCCTCTCTAGCCGCGAAGAACCATGATCGTCTAGCCGATAGCCAGCGAGTATCCGAACTACAGGCAATATGCGAAAGCAGACAAAAAACCCAAAACGTCAAAACCTAAGGAAATTCTTACTAGGAATTTTTTTACAAAGAGCCAATGCCCAAAATAGGAAATAATAAACAGGATTTATATCAGTAAGCACGCAAACACAACATGGGGAAAGATGGGGAGGCCAAGCTATTGTCAGCAACACGACTGCGACCCTACAGTACGATATGTCCTTTTTAAGGCATGCTACACTGAATACGCAGAACCGAACCACTCTCTCTACCCCACTCACAACATAAACTCAGCAATCACGCACTCAAAACGGAGAAAGCCTAGGGAGCCTAAGCTATTGTCAGTAACACAATTGCGTCCCCACAGTGGAGTTTGTCCTTTTTAAGGCATGCTACAATAGCTGAACCAAACCACTCTGCCTCCACAAACACTGATAAGGAACACAAACTCAACAGTCACGCTTATCATAACCAGAACACGTACAAGCATTATATGCATGCACACAAACACCGACACATTTCTTCTTTAGTTTTTTTTTTCAATCTATCTTCTCTCCCAAAATAACCGTTATGAAAGTAAAATAACCGCTATGGAAACAACAACCGCTATGGAACTATAACCGTTATGGACTTACTCATCCAACTAAATGTGCTATTTTTATTTTCTATATTTTTTACATATTCTAATGAATACAAACTCTGCCTTCTTCTTTTAAGCAGGTACCCAGAAGATGCTTTTTGATCAGCACCCAAATAACCACTGTGGAAATTACAAACCCCATGGCTCCAGAATATCCTCCACTCCATCCCTAGAAGTGGTCGACCACTTCAAGGGAGGCGGGCGTTGGTCCTGCGTCCCGCCTCTGCCCCTTTTTGTAAAGCGTCCACACTGCACATTTTCTGTCCGACCCAAATAGGATTATAATGCAGGCCTGCCTCCGAACCAGGAAAGTTCAGGTCTTCTTCTGGTGGTCCCTGAAAGGGGTCGTTGTTGTTTTCTTTCTAAGACGTCCTACCACACAAAAAGAGATAGCCTGAGGTAGATTACACTTGCCAGTGATGGCCATCACTCGAAATCATCTAAGTGGCAGACTATACATGCCTGAAAACCTAAGACTATTGCGCCCCCCGGGGAGAGGTAGTACCTTTGTGAGAGGACCCAACCTCCCACACTGGTCCTCACCCGAGGGTTCAACCTACATCAGTCAACAAAGTCATCCACCCGCCACGCCGCAACCAGAGACACCTGCCGAGTACCTGAACCTTTTCCTCCTTCAACACGCCTCGACATGAGAAAACTGATCATATACAGTCACTGAGGGTCGAAAGGGGCTTGTTCCCCAAACTGTCCCTGCGCGCATTCGGCCCGTGGAACCACTCCGTCTCGACTCCTCATAACCTGTTGTATGCTAGGTGTCTTGACATGGAAATCATTACAACAAAAAGAGGTGGAAAAAAACTTTGTTTTGAGGGACATGTGTATACTGTGAAGTCAAAATCAGACAAGCAGAAATATATAACATGGCGCTGTGTGAAACGTGACCCCCTGTCAACCGTGTAGCTATCTTGAAAACGAATGACAATTTTGAATGTCCAGTTTTGACAAAGCCTCGGGAACATTTCTTATTTAGCTGACCAAATAGAAGTAGATACTTCCAAATGTAGACAGAACATGAAAAATGTGGCTAGTACAACTAATGATAAACCAAACCAGATATTTACAACTCTGCTTTCAACAGTATCTGATGAAGTGAAAGCCCGTCTTCCGAATTCAGATGTAACCAAACGTGTGCTGCGGAGAGCTCGAACTATTCATCGACCCAAAGATCCACATTCTCTCTAGGAACTAAAAATAACTGGTGAATGGAGCATGACTGCAGGTGATCAGCCTGTTCCATTTTCAAGGACAATGGTCCTGATGCTGATGAGCGTGTTATTATTTTTGCCACAGAAAAACATTTGCAACAGCTAGCAAGCTGTGATACTTGGTGCATGGATGGAACGTTTTCAGTTGCCCCAAATATATTATATCACTTGTTCAAGTGTGAAGTTAAAAGGTATCATTTGAATAGAAAATTCATCCATTAGCAAAAAAACATTAATTTTTCTTTCAAATACAGCATCAAATAGGGAACAAAGAAAAAGAACTGTCCTTCCAAATTATACCTTTTAACCCTCACTTGAATAAGCTCTTTGAATATCCCTCCCACGAAAAAAACAAGTACAAAAAATAACGCCAAATATATTTTGTCCGAAACGTCCACCCTGTCCAATATTTCTGTCCGAAACGTCCGTGTCCGAAACGTCCGATCCGAAACGTCCTACATTCGTTCTGGACATCCAGTATCCTGACACCAGACAACTCGTAGTTGAAACTGTTCTACCCAGTTTTAAACAACTCGTAGTTATTCCTGCAACCTGGGCATAAAAAGAGACCTGTGAACAAGTCATCAAAATCACAATTGGGATTTATTTTTAGTGGATAATTTCGGAGTAGTTCTGATAGTTCAGCGTACAATAAAAATGCATCGTTAAATTAATTTCTTTTTTTTAACCTGGCCATATCGATAAAAAAAACTAGACATAAATGGTAATTACTGTACAAAAAACAGGCAAAACAGTAAATAAAGAAAAAGAAAACTAAAATATGTGATTTCATATAAAAAATGAAATTAACCCTTTTCAAAATGATAGAAAAAGCAACCAAAGATGGCTAATTTTGGCATTTTCAAACGGTGCTCTTATTCTCGCCCTCATTGTGCTTGAGGGTTAAATCTGAGATTAAGAAGTAAACAGTAACTTTCTTCCACAATCATTGTTGCATCTAGCCATACCAAAGTAATTGTTACAACTACCTTGTAATTAGAGAAATTTGCCCTTGAAGTTGGCGAAAATAGCAATTATTCCAACAGTAACCTTATAGAAAGTCTCAAATCTGCCAAGGGTTAAACTTTTAATAATAACATATAGGGCAAAATTTGTCATACTTTGACTGCTGCAAGCAGCTACAGAAAACATTCAGAGCTCAAGCAATTAAAAATGGAGTAAATCACCACCTAAACTTATCAAATTCTGAAAAAATTGGAGTTTTTTTGGACGGTACCTACTTTTATGCGACCAGAATGGGATAGGGTTAACCATTACAACCAAACTTACAACAACAAATAGGCTCGGTAGTCAAATGTGAATACGTACATGAAAGTGTTTGAAATTAACCCTTTCCAAAAGGATAGAAAAAGCATCCAAAGTTGGCTATTTTTGGCATTCTATAACAGTACTCTTATTCTCGCCCTCATTGTGCTTGAGGGTTAAATCTTAGATTAAAAAGTAAACAGTAACTTTCTTCCGCAATCATTGTTGCATCTATGCACACCAAAATAATTGTTACAACAACCTTGTTATTAGAGAAATTTGCCCTTGAAGTCAATTTTGAAGAAAAAATCTATATTCATTTCATTTTTGGCCAGTGGGGGTTAATGTTGAATGATTTGAGTGGTGATTGTGGTGATTCATATTATGCTCTAAATGTGTGGAAAATTTGAGCTAAATAACTGTAAACAATTTTGAGACATTCGAAAAATGGCGAAATTTTGAAGGTTTTGGCAGAATATTTTGAAAATACGCGTTTTCACAGATACGACGATACCGCATTTCACTAGATTTTATGACATTACATAAGTGTGGCAAATTTGGTCAAAATCGTACAGCTTGTTTTCGAGCAGTTCAACAGACAAATTTCAGCGAGGAGAAAGAAAAAAAAAGAGAAGAAAAATTTTGAAAAAGTATAAGAAGAGTCTTTCCCAAACTGGGTTTGGGAAAGCCTAAAAATAACAGAAAAAAATATGAAAAAAATTGAATCAGGGCTTTACGGAAGCGTTGAGGTGTCAGTTGAGTATTATTTTTATCTTGGATGTGTAAGTTAGCTATCTTGCACCTGCAAGTTACTATCTTGCACGTGCAGGTTAGCTATCTTGCACCTGCAAATTATTATCTTGCACGTGCAGGTTAGCTATCTTGCACCTGCAAGTTACTATCTTGCACGTGCAGGTTAGCTATATTGCACGTGCAGGATAGCTCTCTTGCACCTGCAAGTTAGCTATCTTGCATGTGCAGGTTAGCTATCTTGCACCTGCAAGTTAGCTATCTTGCACGTCAAGATAGCTAACCTGCACGTGCAAGATACTAACTTGCACGTGCAAGATAGCTATCTTGCACGTGCAGGATAGCTATCTTGCACGTGCAAGTTAGCTATCTTGCACGTGCAGTTAGCTATCTTGCACCTGCAAGTTACTCTCTTGCACGTGCAGGATAGCTATCTTGCACCTGCAAGTTACTATCTTGCACATGCAGGTCAGCTATATTGCACCTGCGAGTCTATACTATATTTTAGAATGTCTGTATGTCTGTCTGTCTGCTTGTCTACTATAGAAATGAATATGGGGCCATCCAGAGTGCCCAAAATGGGTCTATTAAGGGTACTTTTTATGGAGGAGGTCCTCGTCAGGTTTAAAAAAGTGTGCGGAGTGGGGGTGGGGGCAGGGAAGGGCACCGAAAGTTATGACCAAATATTTTTCACCGATATATGTCTACAAAGGGGTCTACTTGGGGTAACTTTTTATCAGGAATGTAATGGTGGTGTTTAAAAAAGTGGCGAGGTGGGGTGGGTGGGTGGGTGGAGAGAGGCAAAATTGATGGATTTGACATATATAGGTCCTCAATGTGGTCTACCAGGGGTAACTTTTTACCAGGAATCTAATGGTGGGGGTTTAAAAAGTGACGGGCAGGCTGGTCGAAAAATACGCGGCCCTACGCGTCCCCTATTTTTTTGTTTTTTTGGGGGTACTTTTCATATGACCCCTAAATTTTCCCGTGCAACGCGGAGTAACCCTGCTAGTTAGTTATATTTGAGGAACATCATTTTAGTCATATTTGAAGTTGAGTTAATCAAAATTAGTATATAAGGGTCCAACCTAGCCCCAATTTTCCGGACCTAGGTTCGAATTTGCCATACCCCCTTCCGGTCAACGGAAATTCCTATCGCGGAGACAACCACTATAGGCTCATTGGCCATGTCTAGTCGCCTGGCTATGTACGTTTCGCATCGCTTGCATCGCAGGCTAAGTGTGGATGCTTTAAGTTGGGGATGTGAATGGGAAACGCCAGGCATAAAGAGTAAAAATGGTTAGAGTTGCACTGACGTCGGTGTCGTCATGGTGAGCTCGCGACGTCATGACGACGCTGACCGCAGTCGATGTCCACACAAATGGGTGACTGGCACCTGCAAGTTGCTATCTTCCACCTGCAAGTTGCTACCTTGCACGTGCAAGTTACTATCTTTCACCTACAAGTTACTATCTTGCACGTGCAGGTTAGTTATCTTGCACTTGCAATTTAGTTATCCTGTGAGAGCCACCCCAGTCATCCTATCTCAGAAGCCCGGGTCCCCATACTTGCCCCAGTGGCTTACATTCCCATAGTTGACAGTCACCCCATCTCATAAGACCCGGCTCCCCATACTTTCCAGAGGCTTACATTCCCATATTTGACGCGGTGACCTTACCTCTGCCGCTTGACCAAGAGCGACACAGTCGCCCTTCCCCTTCTTCCAGAAGCCCTTCACGCCGTGATTCCCAAACCCTTCCTTCTCGACCGAATACCCTAATCACATCGGAGACCCGTCGACCTTATTCCACGACCCAGGCCTTCACGACCTGCGCCAGTGAACCAGGAACCCTACACCGAGCGTTCCGATTAAGAGCGGCACAGCCGCCCTTCCCCTTCTTCCAGAACCCATACCTCAGCAAGCTCGAACAGTCGCCGGACAGGTCACTCATTGCTGGTGATCACTATAATCCAGATGTAGAAGAATCGTTCGAAGAGTCGCTTGGACTAACTCTTTGATTACTAATTTTCTCTTCGAAGGCTCATTTCAGTGAGTCGTTCGAAAAGCTGCTTCTGGAGCAGCTCCCCAGTCACACATCTGTATGAGTCGTTCGAGGTGTCAATTTTCGAAGGGCTGATCTAGTGGCTCCTTGTTTCGAGCCGACAGAGTAGGACAGAATCGATCAGGGAGAAGAAGGGTCGAAAGCCTGAAAAGGGACATCCCTGTTCCTGTTAAGGGGTATTGAGACCCAGCCCAGCAGGGTCTACCCAACGACACGGCCACCTATAGGGAGACATCGGCTATTCAAAGCCCCTACGGAGGTCCAGTCACTCACCTCTGTGGACATCGCCTGCGGTCAACGTCGTCATGACGTCGCGAGCTCACCGTGACGTCACCGACATCATTACAACTCGAACCGTTTTTCACCCTTTATGCTTGACGTTTCCCATTCACACCCCCAACATAAAGCATCCACACCTAGCCTGCGATGCAATCGATGCGAAACTTACATATCCAGGCGGCTAGACATAGCAAATGAGCCTATAGTGGTTGTCTCAGCGATCGGAATTTCCGTAGTCCGGGAGGGGGTTCGGCAAATCCGAACCTAGGTCCGGCCGGCAAATTGGGGCTAGGTTGGGCCCTTATATACTACTTTTGATGAACTCGACTTCAAATATGACTATTTATGTAACTAGCTTGCAGGGGCAAGATAGGTAACCTCCACCTGCAAGATAATAACTTGCAGGTGCAAGATAGCTAACCAGCACGTGCAAGATACCTAACTTGCAGGTGCAAAATAGCCATCCTGCACGTGCAAGATAGCTAACCTGCACGTACAGGATAGTAACTTGCATGTGCAAGATAGCTATCCTGCACATGCAAGATAGCTAACCTGCACGTGCAAGATAGTAACTTGCAGGTGCAAGATAGCTAACCTGCACGTGCAAGATAGTAACTTGCAGGTGCAAGATAGCTAACCTGCACGTGTAAGATAGTAACTTGCAGGTGCAAGATAGCTAACTTGCACGTGCAAGATAGAAATAATACTCAACTGGCGCTTCAACGCTTCCGTAGGGCTTTTCTCCATTCCATGCAAAATGGACCAGGGCTTTCCTCCTGAGATGCAATTTCAGGGCTTTTCTCCTTAGGGCCTTTCTCCACCAGGGCTTTTCTCCATCTGTGCTTTTTTCCGTTCACCGATAAATTACTTCGGAACTAAAATATGGATATCAGTGGGACTGGCTTGATCAGTCGGTTCCCATGACATCCATATTTGCATGGGTTTTTTTTAGATATTTCATTCTGTGGCGGCCTCATTTGAGTTAATTTTCGGGGGGGGGGGGGGGGGGGTCACTTCTCTTTAATTGAGTGAAAAGGTAACTGATTATTGGGCCTTCTCGTCCCGGAACCTCTATAAATCAGTTTGTATATTTTTAATTGTTAAAGTGAAAGAATGAAAAAATATAAACCAAACATTTCTATTCTCTTGGTTGTTATTATTTTTCTGCAAGATTGTTTGTTGTTCATCAATGATTGAATTAATTAACTTCATTGACAACATTTTTATTCTCTTGTTTGTTATTATTTTTCTGCTACTATTTTATCAATTTCCTTTGGTTAAAAAACAAATTCTAGAATAACTAAAGATTTTCAATTTAGGTCTCAAAAACATAGCTTATGACCCCTCATTGAAACAAGCCCATTGAGCTTATCCTAATAAGGGGTCATAAGATGTTTTTGAGACAAAAAAATGAAAATCTTTAGTTATTCTAGAATTTGTTTATTGTTGTCTGAATGGATAGTTTTGTACTAAGTGGTTGCCACTTGGAGTCAAGAGGGTCTAAGAAACAAACAAATCTTAACTACATCCATTATTTATTTTTAAAGCACAGAATAGCAGTTACAAAAGGATAGCCAACATGAATAAAAATGAAAAATAATAACAAACAGTTCAGCATACAAGTACCTCTCTCTCTAATTCAGCAATTTATGATTAAATAGGGGAGGGCAGTCAACCACCGAGTAGCCCAGAGCAGCCTGGAATGCTATGAAAGTGAGCACATATGAATTTGACTGAAGTCTCCCAATACTTGACCTGGGAGTGGAAGCTTATAATGAGTGTGCTCAGTACAGGGTTAGCCCAGCGTCCTTGGGCGCTTGGACGGGTGCAAAGTGTTCAACTACAAATGCCAGAGAACACGTCTGCAATGTTCATTAGCGCCTGCTGTTTAAATCATTGTAAGTAATACAATATCACATAATGTGATTATTGTCCGATAGGCACTGTTTATTCGTCATTTTCTGAATGACTCGTTCGGAAACAACAGCACATGGTTTGGTATTATCCATTGTTACATGTTATTAAGTGCTGTTCTACAAAACACAACTTTGTGCACTATTAGAGGGGTCATGAGTGTAGTATATTTCACCGCCGTAGTGTAAAATTAATTGGTATTGTTATGAATGAAGTACAATGTAACTTGTTCCCCACAGGTTGGGTGGGCGTTCCAGGGTTAGACATACCACTCCTCCCTACAGTGCGTTTTGCGCTAAGATGGGAGGTTTAATGCTTAAGCAAATTGTTGTACATGCGGTGTTATTAAAAATATTACTGCTGGTCGCGATTGTAATACTGCGTCAGCAGATGCCCATCAGGGGGTCTCTGTATCCGTAATGGAAGTTAGGTGCGCTCACGGGTGCGGCGAAATTGGCTAAATGGCCTGTGAAAGATTTAGCTGGAATAGGTATACACTTTAACCCTTTTCTCATTACATTGAAATGTTGAAATGACTCGTTCTTGGCTCGACGAAAATAGGCATTTATTTTAACCCTTTGCCAAGTACGGTTTTACAGAGTCTGTCAATTCGTGATTCAGCATGTTGGTTATGGTATTGCTCAAACCTTCAGCCCATTATCTGGGTAGATTAGATTAGATTAGATTTATTGCAAAAAACACCTTCGATGAGGCAGATTGCACACAAGTAAGTTATGAATAAATTTGTAACTGAAATTACAATACAATCTTTGTACCTTCATACAAATGTGAAGAGTGTTGGAAATGAAACGGAAATTTCAAGAAATATATACAAATACAAATATTTACAGAGAACGCAATACTATCTGCGTGAAAATATGCCTCCACAACATGTAAACATATGTAGCTTGATAATTATGCTCTTAGTCAGGACTGAATGCTTGCCTATGAATTGAACCCTGAGCTTAAATTGATATTGTATTCATGGATTCATGTATTCATGTTCATGGATATTCTAATTACTGATTAAAAAGTTACGCTTTATAAAGAACAACTGGATTATGTTACAGACGGCAGCACATGTTGAGGGATTGTCATTTTTCATGATCACTTGAAATTTGTCTAAGCTGTTCAAGGCATAGAACTCCGGCCGGGCATTCGATACAATATCAAACAGTTGCTTTCTCTCTGATTCGTATGCTGGACAGTCAATGAGGAAGTGTTTTTCACTTTCAACATCTCCCGTTGAGCAAACGCGACATAATCTTTCACTCAGTGGTATGGGGGGCTGCATGTGTCGTCCTCTCTCTATAGCGAGATTGTGACTGCTAATTCTCAGTTTCGTAAAATTAATTCTTGCTTCATGTGATTTTGTATGAATGAGAAATAGTTCTATAGCGTAATCACTCTTAAATGTTCGATAGGTTCGAAGTTTGTTTTTACCCGTTCGTTTATTATCATTAAAAATTTCTTCTTTAAAAGAATTCAAATATTCGTTCCTGAGTTTTTCGGTGAAGTGTTTCAGTGTTTTGCCCAAATTGGTGATTTCCTCCACTTTCGGTACCCCATAATGGTTAAGCATTTCTGACAGTATTTTGAAATCGGCATATTATGAATGAATGTATGTCATTATTGACTTTGACGTGTATTTGCCTGAAGACAGTTCGGTAGGTAATTCAGGCTGGCGTTGGTGATACGACAGTTAAGTTGGAATATTTTGGCGACCTTGATAAAATGGAACGTCGAACAACTATGGTATAAGCATTGCATGCGCCCTGTTGCTGGAGCGCATGTGTTTACCACTCTAAAGGCTCATCAGTGAACGAATGCTACATAGGCGTGGGCACGTATGTCACTCAGTGGATGCAGCCCATTTTATACTAGCCCTCGCTCTAAGGCGCATTTGTGAGTGCATGGTACATTGTTGAATGCATGGGCATTACTGAATATTGATCGATTTGAATCAAATGACGTCAGGGCTGTTAGTATTCCAGTGAATGGATGCAGCCCTATTATTAGGTCGGCACAATAACCAACATGTAAGACCGTATAAGTTTCGGGCATGCAAGATGTATGAAACCCGTATTAAAGGTCTTATCGGTATGTGCGTGTTGCATTGCTTGGGGTATAGCCATTTCAATAATTAGACCTGGACCATTGTCTAAGTACATAACTGTCGACACTAAAGAAATATGGGTTTGAGTCCCACCATGGTGGCAATCTGCTACAAGCAAAACTTCGGCTGTGTAAAGTTATAATACAACATCGAATAATAAGTGGTGTTTCTCGGTCCGCACATGCAGTGACCGATATTACAATTTTATATTCACATATCGACAAAGTTTCGATAAACTCGGACATTTTTAATAAATTAAAACGTGTTCTCTGGCATTTGTGGTTGAACACTTGTATGCACCTGTCCATGCGCCCAAGGACGCTGGGCTAATCCTGTATTGAGCACACTTATTGTAAGCTTTCATTCCAAGGTCAAGTGCAGGAAGACTTCAGTCAATTTCATATGTGCTCACTTTCATAAGCTTCCAGGCTGCTCTGGGCTACTCGGTGGTTGACTGCCCTCCCCTATTTAATCAATTAAAAATAAAAATTACACAAAGAATGAAAAAACTAGACATAAAAGGTGATTACTGTACAAAAACAGGCAAAACAGTAAATAAATAAATAAAAAAGAATAAAATATATGATTTCATATAAAAAAATAATGAATAAAAGAATAATAGAAAAATATATGAAAAAACAATTGTCTCAGGGCTTTTCTCCACACCATGCAAAAATGGACCAGGGCTTTCCTCCTCAGATGCAATTTCAGGGCTTTTCTCCACCAGGGCTTTTCTCCACCAGGGCTTTTCTCCATCGGGGCTTTTTCCGTTCACCATTAAATTAATTAACTTGATTGACTTGTGTTGATCGGCAATTAATGGAGCTCTTGTGTGTATGATTTATGACCTGCTATAATCCTTCTGAAGTAGTTTTACAGAAGTTAGTGGTACGTGTGTACTATTTTCAGCAGCGTTTGAAAGAATTAAAAACTTCAAACGACTTGTGTTCACCAGACTAATGGATCTATCTTGTCTGACGCCACGCCACTGTTCGTCTCTTTGAAAACCTTTATTGTCACCGACACCCACCATGTCTTGCCCTTTCAACGCAGACCACTGGGGCTAACTTTTATTAATATCGACGGGGAAGGGTTACAAACCAACTTCAGGTATTGGTAAGCGAATACCCGGGAGGTGCTTCCCCCACCTGTAATGGACCGACCCACGGGGATCCCGGGAAGTGAAGCAGTGCTTGTTCATTGTGTGATAAACAAGCCCTGATTTACTGGTGAATTATGACCCAGTAACCAATGCTTGGGGTAGAAGAGTCAACATGGGTATAAATGATTGGGTAAACTTCCCGTCAAAGGCGCTATCGGCGTTCCCCCTATTTTTTCATAGAGATGTGTTGCACATTGTGGATATATAATCCATTTTCGTTGTCTCGGGTGCGAGGAAATCTTTTGAAAAATTTAAATCTCTACCACGCCGTTAAAAATCCTAGATCCACCATTGCCCACATGATTTCATTCAGACCGGAGGCCGTTTTGAGTCGGAGCACAACAGTCAATTAGGGGGAGGGGGACTGATACAATTCCCAAGACAAAACATGTTTTGTTTTTCTAAAATTATACTCTCAATTCTTGATTCGAATTTCGAAGACAGCCGGTAGCTGTCGCGAAAACGAACCGGAATTTTACGGAAGCGGAAGATAAAAATGACGCCGTGGGGGAGGGGGGGGGGGGGGCTGGAGAGGCCTAATTTGGTGACGTTAAATTCATAATTGGTGGAAACATCCCTCCTTTTTTATTTAACCCTTTACCTAACGTAACGCTCAAAACCGGCTAGCGCTATACACGAAAATCGCCATTCAATCTATTTTATATTTTCATTTTTTGCTTCCAAAACATGGGTTATGACCCCTCATTCGAACGAGCTTGTCACGCTCGTTCCAATGAGGGGTCATAACCCATGTTTTGAAAGCAAAAAATTAGAATGTTTAGTTACACAAGAATTTTTTTCACGAGTGTCGTCTACACCTAGTGTTATAAAAACGGTTAACAAATGGCAAACAGATGAGTAGATAAATATCACATGGTCCACAAGCTTTTAAATTTCTGCATTTTCGTCAGTTGGATTATCCCGGTAATTTGTCGTGACAGGGGAGAACATAAACTAGTCTCTGATATTTTGACCTTGTTCCTATGTTAATAGATTTTTTTTTCTTATTGCTATCGTGAAGAAAAATTATAGTAGTGTAATAAAAAGTCAGATCATGTGGACTCCACGGGAATTGCCGTGTTAGTTATTAATTCCGTGGGCAAGTTGGTAGCATGCCCACGGTCTAGAAAAATCTCTGTCCACATAAATTTCTGTGAGCATTTGAAAGGTAATTTGCCCACGGTTTTCCACAACCACTGTGGACATGTGGAAAAATGTCCACTCACAGCGACTGTATTGTACTTGGGTGACTAGAAATCTGATCTACGACCGTATCTGCTGGGTGAAAAGACGCGATTTCAACATAGAAACTTACGAACATCAACATAGAATCTTTTGATTGCTAGAACCGATTTGGCAGTGTGCTTCTATTGTATATAGATTACCAAATGAAATCAATGTTGATTCGCCTACAAATCAGCACTTAGAAAGAAAGGAACGAACGTGATTGCAACCATAAAATCGCAAACGAATACCCATTTTATACTCAGATTTCTATCATCTTTAAAAAAAAAAAAAAACAGAGCTTCAGAACTTTTTGAAAATCGGGAACGAATCTACACGCTGTCGGAACGAATCGGTGTAAAAACAAGAAATGAACTGACTCTGTAAGCGCCGGTCATCCCCAGTGAGTATGACATGGTTTGTTAGGATAGTCAATACCCATTTTGGTCTCATGATTTTTAGCCCGGAAAAAAAGCTTGTTTTCTGTGTGTTAGTTATAAAAGGGATATTTTGGTTGTAAGGTAGATGTGATCTGTACCCGGACTAGTATTCAGATTCTCCGTGGGAACCCCGCGAAGTAAAGCAGTCCTTCTTTAATGTTGTAGACAGGTTCTATTTTTACTGGTAATTTTGGAACCAGTCACTAATGCATTGGTTTGAAGTCCACTAAAATGGGCAATATGGGTACAAGATTGGCTGGACTTGATTTTATATTCATGTTTTGGTCACGAGTAGTTATTGTTCAGAAATATGTGACCTTAAACACCGATAAATAGATTGGTATTCCAACACGATGTAACCCTGGGCGTTGAAATTGTCGTTAAAGTCCAATGCACATAAACACCATTACACAATACCACCTAAAGGAGTGTTACCTTGAGGTATTGTAACCAAATAACAGCACAATGTCGCCATTCAGTGGTGGGGTTGACGCATGCCCCCATTGTACATTGCAGTGTGGCATCATTTCTAGATCAGTGCTGCACTCACGCACGGTATCATGTGACACATTGAATTTAATATCATAGCAGTCCGATCCATAAGACAAGATAAGATAAAATTTATTCAGCAAATACACCAGAACAAAGGGAGATAATTATATATGCACATAAAATTAACATAAACACAATCATAAAACACACTAATTCCATATGACATGCATAAATAATATTACGAAAAAGGCCCTCTTTTGGAGGAAGAGCTGGACCATGTTACAAATAACATTGCATAGCACTAGATTATCATTAGTCACTATTACTTTAAATTTGTCCATTGTATCCATTAGAGGGAAGTCGATGTTTTCGTCAGTAAATTGCGCGAAATAATTTTTCTCTCAATGGTGTAAAGCGGACATTCCATTACAAAATGCCATTCCGATTCCACCTCTCCCATTGAACAAGCTTCGCATATTCTGTGTTCCATCGGACGAATAGAGTAGTACGTCATGTACCCGGAGAGGTAAGGGTTGCAGGACCTCGCAAGTGACGTCATGTCACGTGACCCAGTGGCGCCATGTTGTGTTGTAATGGTAACCCGCGTGAGCGGCCATCTTGTGACGTCATCCCCATAGTAATACGTGGTGTTAGTGCGCATGCGCAGCGCGTGTTGTTAGGGTGATACGTGATTCCGTCGTCCATTTGGTATACTGGAGGCCGCCATCTTGGTTTCTATGGTAGCACGTGGTTGCTATATGGCCTGAAACCTTCTAATAGAATAGGGGTATGTTCGTAGGGTGTGCTCAATTGTACAGGAGTAATTTCCGACTCACAGAATTACCACAAACAACCCGACAAGTTGTACTATTTCGAATTCTTACAGAATTCTCTGCTTCTATCTATCTATGTTTTCGTCTACCCGACTATGCTTCTTTTGTCCTGGCGTATACTCCAGTAGAGCAGAAGAGCCCATCAGCTGGAACAGCTTTGCTTATTATTACTATATTTAGTTTTTATTGCCTGTTCTCGCTAGTTCTGATTCCGACTACTCTTGTTGTTTCATTTATCTAGATCACCCAATCAGTTCATTTTCCTGACGCTAACTAACCAATCAGATTGCTTGATTTCCCAAAATCTGTATGCAGAGTTATATCCTATGTGTATATCAAAAGCCTATATCATTCCCAACCCAATAAGCTATCGAGCAGTTACTGATAAACCATTGCTCGAACGACGCGAGGGCCATCGAGCAAATGTGCTATAGAGCAATTGCTCGTTCGAGTGACTCGCACATACGACTCTTAGCCTCATTTCAAAAAAGTGGTGCCGAAGGCCATATGTTTTCCAAAAAGAGGTGCCGAAATTGGGGTACCTTCTGGAGAATCCCCTTTTTGTCATATGTGCTTATGTGAAAAGGCACAATGTGACACAATGTGCCCTAGCACATATGCTGTATGTGCCGATATGTGCTTATGTGAAAAGGCACAATGTGGCACAATGTGCCCTAGCACATAGGCATATGCTGGATGTGCCGATGTGTGCTTAGGTGAAAAGGCACAATGTGCCCTAGCACATAGGCACATGTTGTATGTGCCGATATGTGCTTATGTGAAAAGGCACAATGTGCTAGGGCACATTGTGTCACATTGTGCTTATGTGAAAAGGCACACTGTGACACAATGTACCCTAGCACATAGGCACATACGGGTATTTGAGGATACCTATAACCTGCTATTGTATTATCTGAGGATACCTATCTGGGATATCTTATGGAGAATCCCTTTTTTGTTGACGTCACTTCCCAGGTCCTGCACCGAGGTCCTGCAACCTTTACTTTTCCGGGTACATGACATACTGCTGAGGAGGGTGTAAATGCCTTCCACGTTCGATCCACAGTTTATGGTTGCTTATGCGTAATCGCATGAAATTGTTTCTTGCTTCAATGGAAGAAGTGTGAATGAGATACGGTTCCATTTGATAATCTACTTTGAATAGTCGATAAGTCCTAAGTTTGTTTTTTTCCTATTCCCTTATTATCATTGTGTATATCTTCTTCAAATAATTTAACGTGACTCGATTCAAGTTTGAACTTTCGACGGGTTCCTACAATATGAGCTACCATGTGTTATTATTCAATGCGAAATGTTGCAACTTTCTGTTTATGAGATAATGGAGTCGCAACCTGAACAAAGAGCTACATTGTAAGAACCCATAAAACCGTTTGTGACATCCTCCAGTTTGAACCCAGAGTAAACCTGGAGTTAAGTGTTATTAGAGTATAGGAACAAACTGGTGGAGGTATCTCTATGGTAATGGGTGTCTCATGTCACCCGATCCACTTTTCATTTTCATCGTTTCGCTTAAATTGGGAAAAACGGTGAAAAAGAGTGCCAGATGTGTAATTTGGGCATGGCGAAGACCCTGGAACACGTTCTTCTAGAATGGCCAAAGTACCAGTCTAAAAGAATAAGATTATCTGGGAGTATAATGGGGAAGGGGGATGGGAGAATGAAGGACATGTGGTTGGGGGAGACTCAAAGGAGAGGGTTAATATGCTAATCGGAGAGATTGGGAAGAATGGGGCAAGGGATGTGATCAAACAGTTCGTCTCCGAGTGTTGGGAGGAGAGGAGAAGCGTAGGAAATAGGGAGGCAGTTGGGTGTACAGGGGTAACCAAGGCCTTCTCATCCGAGAACCGCGACAAATCAGCGGCTGGCCAAAGTGTTATTATATTATTACCTCAGATCATACCATTCACACTTTGGATTCCGAGGCGTCAACAACTAGACAATGGAGCTCTCAATTGTAATACAAGAGACATTGTCAGAGTGAAGGCTGCCCTTGCTACCACCTGGAGCATCCAAGTGCTCAGGGGTAAAATTCACCTGACAGTGGATCTTGAGAAGGAAACCGAACAGCCGTCCTTGGAGAAGTGTAGCACCTTTCGTGAGGGGATTTCCCCCCGCACTGGTCACCCTCCAAGTGACACGGACTCACAGGATGATGCCAAGAAGACGAAAGCAGCCGAAAGAAAGAAGAAAAGGATAAGAAAGAGGGGGCCTTCCGCCAGATGACACGATGCCCGCCGACTGACGGTGTTCATGGAGAAGAAAAGGACGGAAAAGGAAGAGAGACAGGCTAACCATGGCGTTGAAAGCTCAATGCCTGCTATCCCTGGTCCCTCAATGCCTACGATCTCTGTGGAGGGTCCGGAGGACGCTGGTTCCCCAGGCAACACTCCAATCTCCAGCCCATCACACTCTTCCTCGTAAGAGGTGATGGAGGAGGGAGGTTTGTTTGTGGTGCAGGAAGTTGAGCCGGACAGCGCATATGTAGCTACACCCGCTATTGCTCTTCCAGTCTTTTCCGACCAGGACACCATCCAGGAAGCTCACACCGCGGAGTCCGTGGAAAGCATCCTTGGGGAAAAGGTCAGGGATGACGAACATCTAGCAATTTTCCAACAAACCCTGAATACCTTGGATAATCGCGGACTCTTGGAAAGCACGATTAGAGGAGCATTATAGAGTGTCAGTAACCACTATCTACGCACTACTCCAGAGAGCTCTCCATCACCGGCAGCTGCAAGGGCTGGACCATACCAACCTATTCAGCCCCCCAGCACCCCTCCTTCATCACCACCAAAGGCGGTATCACCATCACAGCATTCTCCTCCAAAAAAGAACAGGAGGAAACAAAGACGGCGCTGAGTACCTTTTCCACGCTTCACGGAGTATATAATCGCTGACAATAAGCCAGAACGGTTACCTTCGGTTACTTCTTGCAACACGTTTTTTAATTCAGACATTTTTGGCAGGACAGATACGTTACTGCTTTATAGAAGCTACCACCAATCCAGTTTTCGTGAATTACTTCTGTTGTTGAGATGTTAATGAATCACTTTTGATGTAAGATATCGGTGAATGTCTTAAGCTATGACCATCGAATAAAAGTATTGATACAGAAAAGGCGCCGCTAGACCGAGATGCCTTTGTGCATTTGTACGTTGAACTGTAAGGATCGGATACCAGGCGGTCGGAAGGTAAAGAACTTTAACTCTCAACCCGGTGAGTATTTTCAAAATATTTTTTCAGCAAATTTAGTCATGGCTGCTGTTAAGCAGCCATGACTAGATTTGATGAAAAAATTATCGGAATTTATTCCAAGAAATCATTGTCAAAGAAATCTATTCAGTCTGCAGGGAGGAAATTTGATTAAATGTACCCAAATTATACTAATTTTAGTAGCAAGAGAAATCCTGTCCTGGGCAGGAATATCCGCCAGCAGCATGCTAGGAGTTAAAATCACAACACAAAGACGTTTGAGCGAGAACTGACGTCCCATACCCTTTGAGCAACAACCATTAACACTCTCCTTGCTACAAAAGTTGATGGCTGCAAAAAAGGGGCAAAATGGTCTCTAAGATAGTTTATAATTATCCCACTTTCTACGGAAACCCGGAGCCTTGAAATAAATTTGTTATATCTTAGTGTAGCACTGTGAACTGTGGTCCTCCTATTTGGTCTTAAGATTAACGGGTGCAACCGTGACACAAGTAGTTGATTTGAAGTTAAATTACTGAATACAATGGGTTATCACAGTGGGAAGTTACATATTGTTTAAAGTGAGCATTTAACAATTTGTATTAAATGGAAACAACACAAAATACATATAAACCAAAGTTAATTGCATGTAGGAGATCTCGGACCTTGAAGTTGGGGCAAACCAGGGTAAAAAGATCGTCAGAGAAAGGGTCATGGAGGATTTAACCGTAATTGGCGAGAGGGGGTCAAATCAAAGAGATCTTTGTGTGGCTTGCGTGAGGGGGGGGGGGGGTGACTGCTGTTCAAGCTGAGGTCGCGGCCCTTGGAGCTGAGGGGAAAAATTGGGAAAAACAGTGAAAAGGAGTGCAAGATGTGTAATTTGGGCGTGGTGGAGACCCTGGAACACTTTCCTCTAGAATGCCCAAAATACCAGTCTAAAAGAACAAGATTCATGGGGAGCATAATGGGGAAGTGGGATGGGAGAATGAAGGACACGTGGTTAGGGAGCGACTCAAAGGAGAGGGTTAATATGCTAATCGGAGAGATTGGGAAGAATGGGGCAAGGGATTTCATCAAGCAGTTCGTCTCCGAGTGTTGGGAGGAGAGAAGAAGCGTAGGAATAGGGAGGCAGTTGGTAGAACAGGGGTAACCAAGGCCTTCTCATACGAGAACCGCGACAAATCAGCGGCCGGCCAAAGTGTTATTATTATTATTAGGAGAGATAACGCGTATCCTAGAGACCTCGTTGTCGGGAAACACAAGCCCCCTTGTCGGGGAAATACTAGCGCTACCAGAGAAAGAACATTGTATTAGCCTAAACCTATCGGCTTGTGATAGGCCGGTGGGAGTCCGTGGAAAGGGAGAGGGGGTACAACTTCCTGTCGAGATAGTATAGCCTCACCCAGGGGAAACTGCTTCCTTTATTGTGGCCTGTCGAGGAATGCCCTAGCTCCTTGTCCGGGAACGCGAGTCCCCCCTTTCTCCCTTATTGGGAAATACTGGCGCCACTACTGGGAAGATAGTGTATCAAACAAACGCACCGGACCGGACGGGTCGGTAGGGATGCGTGAAATTCCGGATTTAAAATTATTAGAGAGGCAACGGAAGCTTCATGAAAATGTGGATGTGTTGGAGGGTGAGCAGCGGGAACAAATATCCAAAACCATTGCGACATTGTTTGGGTGTGGTAAAAACATTTCAACACGGGAAAGAATGTGCCTATACCTCCACCCTCAGGTGTGTAGATACAGGGGCGATAGCCATCCCCTCTCCATCCAACCCCAGTTTGTCAGACAATTTGGGGTTCTTCCCATTTGTATTCCTCAAATAAGAGTCATTGTCCACTGTGTGGAAGACAATATAATTATTGCTAAAAACCATGTAGACTCAAGGAATTTATCTTTTTTGGGCACCATTTCGTTTGTTGTTCTAAATTTGGAGAGCATCGTCCTATGATAGCTTTTTCCGCTTTATTAAAGCGTTATATACTATGGTAAAATTTATTTGTGATCTTGCTCCGCCCCGAGGACCAAAAAGCTGTCACTGTGCCCCCCCCCCCCTCCCTCCACGCACACACATTGTGACAACACAGCTCTTGGTCGTTCGGCAAACACTCAAATAAAGCGTTCGCACATCTTAGCCCACTCCGATGTTCCTCTGGTTGTCCAGTCGACCGCCGTGAACACCAAAATTACTGCAAGATGCAGACCAACATCCCAGTGTTTCATATATTTCCACTGTTCTTTTTCAATGACAGTGGTGGTGTTACGAAAGCAGATTTGGTCCCTCCCAAGAAAATATGCTTTAACCCACTCGGTTTATGTAGCTGTTTGTGGGAGGGGGGGGGGGGGGGTAACGATACTTTCAACAGCAACTTTTTAAACTGCTGGGTATATTTCTTTGCGTGGAGGAAACCAGATGACCGCGAGAGAACCGAACCACCAGGCAACTATTAGTAGACCCACGTCTAACCGTCGATTCGCCAACTTCTCCGTCACAAGCTGATAATAGACGGTATGGCTCCCTCACTCTATACGATTGCTGTATGCCTATTAACCTTTAAAATAAACCCCACTCCATTGATAGAGACAGTGGCGTAGATAGCTTTTCGTTGGAGGAGGGGCAAGCCCAAAATTTTCCGACAGATCGAAAATTTTCCGACAGTGTAACAACAACAACAACAACAACAACAACAACAAACAGAAAGAATGTGTTGTTTTCTGCAAATGTACTGAAAATTGGTCTTTTTTACCCAAAATTTACCCAAAATGGCATGTTTTTATCTCCAAAGCCAGCATTTTAATGTTATTAGGCATAAATTCGCCTAAAAATGGTCCCAAAAAATTTCCGACAAAACTTCTGGTGGGAGGGCCTCCGCCACCCCCCCCCCTTTATCTACGCCACTGGATAGAGACCCCTACCCACTTGTCCTCCCAAAAACAAAATGAAATGGTGCACGGAGTAGCCGAATTCTGCAGTCCGCACGGAACGTCTCAGCTCTTTTCACTAATGAAACTATAGATAACATTGGTCAAATGCGCTCGATGAACATTGGCGTTCTTTTAGTCTCAAAATGCCCTTTAATAGTGCAATTTGGGGCTTGTTTTTTTTTAAAAAAAGTTCTTCAGGGGTGACCCAGACCTGAGCCTCTCCCAGGGAATTTTAAAGTTTGAAAAAGACTCCCCCTAGACACACCAACGCAAGGGCGACGTCACTTCCACAGTTTTTCCCAACTCAAGAATTTTTGATTTCCGGGATTTGCCCGCTACCAAAAAATGCCCCCTCTCCAGCACCCCCCCCCCCCCCAAAGCCCTCGCTGTGAAGTGTTCTTTTATCATCTTCAGATGAAGAGCACATCCGATTTACTCCACAACTGAGCAAGACTCACGTCGATCAACTGTGATTGGTCTGCTGGGCTGCCCGCCTTTTTGGTGCAGTGTGAGATGAATTCGTTCGAGAGAGAGAGAGGAGGCCATAATGTTGTTCACTTTTAACAAATTAAAAGAGCTGTTTTTGGCAAGATGAAATTAACGGAAAGAGAATTGTCTTGGTAAATTTGCTGTTGAATCATTTCCACCAGTATATAATAGGTTTAGTTGAAAAACAACAACGTATTTATTTATTGAATTTCAGGCAGGCCGATAAAAAGGGAAAATACTTTTGTCTTTTCCTGATGTTGACACCCACTTCCCAAGCGCCGATTCGACACAGGCGAAGTAATATGATTACAAAACTTTCAGAAATGTGTGTATAAATACTTGTGAATATTAATATAATAATAAAGAGAGTACCAAGCAGCACCAGGGCGAGGGTGTCGGAAGGGAGGTCGCCCCTCCCCACCCCCTCCCCCGTCGGGAGGTCTACCCTCGATGGTGTGGCCTCCCATCAGGGATACAACATCGTTTATTGTAAAGGCTTGTAGGGAATAACCTAGCTGCCTCCTCCCAATAAGGGTGCACAAGCCCCCTTGGGTAAATTCTGGCAACACCCCAGGAAGTAGGGGTGGAGGAATTTCCATGCAAAAGGTATTTCCTCTGTTGCCCGAAACAGTACATGACTGTTTTGAGTAAGAAGCCAAACACTTTGTCCCCTGAGTTCCAATGTGTTCTACGTGCCAGTAGGCACGTAGAACGCATTGGAACTCACGGGACGACTTGCTATAGATTTGCAGTCTGCATGTTTGATGAACCCATTCCAGTTAAGGTGCTATATAAGAAATGGAATTTTGTTTATTTTGAAATTCCCACCTCTGATATTCTTTAAATTCAAATTAAGTATTCACAAATTATAAATCAAAATGAAACATATCTTATGACCCCTCATTGGAACGAGCTCAATGAGATCATTCCAATGAGGGGTCATAAGCTATGTTTTTGAGACAAAAAATTAAAATATTTAGTTATTCAAGAATTTTGTTTGCAGATGTCGCATGGGCGAATGCACTTTGTATTTTTATTTCATACTTGAACATCACTCTTATTGACTAAATTATATTGATTATATTGAATGCAACAATCGTGGATAGTCATGTTATGTTAAGCACTTAACCCTTTACCCAACAAAGACGATATCAAATTTTATTACTTTAAATATTTAAAAAAATATCAACAAAACCACATGTGACCCCTCGTTGGAACGACCTTGTTCCAATGAGTGGTCACATGATATGGTTTTGATGAAAGTTTTTGAAGAATAATATTTTTTCAACTGCTGAATATGCATATTACGCGGGCGGATGCGGGCGATTCGTTAGGAAAAGGGTTAAGCCTTCCTCCTGCCTGAATAATAAAAAAATCTGACTACCAACCTGCACGACATTTTTTTTCTGACGTTACTGGAAACACACAAATTTTTGTGCCGTGAAAAAATTTTGGGGGGGACTATTAAATAGCCAGTGTCTGTCCATCCCACTTTGGTTTCCTCATAACTTTAGTCATAGTTGTCCAAATCAAATGACATGTTGGTGTATCAACATAAAATACAGGTCAAGTTCAAATCGGGATGCAGTGTGACAATTTCTGCCTGAGTTATGCCCCTTTTTTTACTTCAAAGATTAATTTTTTTTTGTTTCTCCAATAACTTTACTGTTGACCAAATCAAATAAAATTTGGTTTGTAGGTCTATCAACAAAAATACAGGTTAAATTCAAATTGCTGTTTGGTCCGACCATTTTGCCAGAGTTATGTCCCTATTTTTGACTTCAAACATATCAATTATTTTCAAATACCACGAATTGCACATTTTTGGTTTGGTTGAGCAGTCTTTTATTTTTTTTAACCTAGCGCCCTATAAATTGGAGATAAAAAATATTATTTATTCAAAAAACCCTTCTTATTTTTTGTCTTCATTTTAGTTTTTCTATATTCTTTTTTGATTTTGTGTTGAATACTATTACAATAAAAGCTATCAGTGAAACCTACATGGAAGCTATAGAGTTTTAAATTTTAGGCTCTCACAACTGGTTTTCAGACACTGGCAACCATTCCATCAGAAATAAAAAATAAAAACTGCCGTCCCTCATTCATTTTAAAAAAAATTGCCGGAAAATCATTTAATTTTGTTTGGTCAAACACATATATTTTTTTTTTTTTAAGCTCATCACACTGCAAATCATTGCAAGTTATTGCTATCACTTGGCATCTGTCATGACTCATACATTAACCTTTGGAAAACTTTTCTTCATAACCACCTGGCCAAATTCAAATTTATACTGCACAGACCATCTTTGGAGTATACCCTTTCTATTTTGTTCAAATGAAGCTGCTGCTATCTTTGGGCTTTGGTTAATGCCCCAAAAGCCTACAAAAAAAATGTTAAAATCTTCTCATGAACCACCAGAGAGAATGCCTTGATATTTGGTGTGGAACATTCTTTGGTATTTGAGGGAGGTTGGGAGGTCAATATTTGAGCTTTCTTTGGGGGCATACCCATTTTGGGCTCCACCAAAAATTTGCATTTCAAGAACCAATGAGCCAATTTGAACCAAATTCGGCATATTGTGTAAGTGAATCCTAAATACTTGATTGATGCCCAGAAAAAGTCAGATTCAAGTTTGTTCAAATTGGGTCCCTGGGTCAATATTTGGGCTCTTTATTTGAGCCCAAAGTTTAAGTTCATGCGATATGAGAAAATTTCTTTAAAAATCTTCGTTAGATCCACCAGTCAGAATTCTTTTATATTTGGCATGTGTCTGTGCCATCTCTTGGGGTGTCAGATTTAAGTTTGTTCAAATTGAGTCCTTGGCTTAATATGGGGGCTCTCTATTGGAGCCTAAAGTGTGACTTTGTGCATTATTATTATTTAAAAAACTGCACAGATGAGAATATTGTTTTTTGGGATACAGAGTCTTTAGGTCTAGTGGAATTTGATGGACCGAAAAAAATGCTATCAGTTTTGTCACAGGGTTCCATTTGGAGATGCTCATTTTAACATTGTTGGCAATGGAAAAATGCTGAGTCATCATCTTTCTTGTACTCCAACTAATTTGAAGCTTGTCTTGTTCTTTAAAACCGCTGGGCCAAATTCATTCATTTATGCCACAGATCATCTTTGGAATATACTCTTTCTACTTTGTTCAAATGAAGTGGCCGCCATCTTCAGGCTGGTGGAATTTACTCTTCTGATTTTCTTCCACAAAAGTTACTATGCCCCATAGGGTGGGGGTTAATGCTCCATATGCCTAAATGCTTTAAAAATTCTCTTCTCATAAACCACTTGCAACAATACTTGGATTTCTTGTATGGAACTTTAGTGATGCAGATTCACTTTTTTTTCCAAAGAAACTAGGTCAAAATTTGCTCCCAAATTTAGGCTCCACTCAAAATTTCTGTTTCAAGACCCAATGGGCAGATGTGAACCAAATTTGTCATGTAGTATATAACTGGGTCATAAGTTCTTCAATTATGCCAGAATTCTTAGCTCAGCTTTGACTTAAGTCAAATTTGAGGTTATGCCATGGTCCGTCATCCGTCTGGCTGTCTATCTGTCCGTCCATCTGTCCATCAACAATTCAATATAGTTTGGGCTAGATGCCGTATTTATGAACTGATCTTTACAAAACTTCTTGAGTACCTTTCTTATCACCGTGGGACGAGAACGAGTGTTTTTGGTTGTGGTCTGAAATTCAAGATTGCCACCAGCAGCCACTTTGTACTTTAGTTAGTGCAATCAGTTTTTTGTACAGAACTTCTGTATGAAGGTTCTGATTTGAATAAATTTTTGTATGAATGTTTAGTAACATGGAATACATCACATATAATACAGGGTTTTTTCTCGTGCAGAAATTATGCAAATTAGATGAACTTTGATTTATTCAGTGCTACTTATACACACAATAAGTGCACATGTCAATGCGGCTTGAGCTAGAGGCTGTATTTATGAACCGATCTTCATGAAACTTCTTGGGTACCTTTGTTATCACCTTGTGACAGGAACGAGTGTTTTGGGGTGCCTTTGTTATCAGTGCTGTGAGAACAAATATTTTGGGGTTCAACAGACCTGGTCACCCACTCTGGGACTCAGATTTCTTTTCTAGTTTAGCATCTAACTGTCGCCCACCTTTACAATACTTTACCTATACATTTGTTACAGGTTACGGTCAGCATTTATGTACAGACTGTTACAATACTTTTTATGTACCTTTGTGATCAGGTCATTACCTAGATGTGTGTCATTGCTGTGTGACACACTATACATGTCTTACACAAGTTCAGCTACAGTGTCATTGACACCAGGGACCAGCCGTGAGGGCGACTATGTCGCCCTTCTAAGCCCAAAGTCGCCTAGAAAAACAGTCGGGGCGATTACAAGTCGCCCTAAAAAAATTGGCCAAAATGAGGAAAGGCTGAGCTGAGTGATGCGAGGTTTGCATGAAAACTATTATTTTCATAAATCGAATGTGCTCGAGTGTGATAAATGTGCATTTTAATTCGTCAAATAAACATCCATTTATTTGAAATCACACGACAATCAATTGTCCATTGTCGCTTTTGGCGGATTTTTTTATTTCTATTTTGTTGTGTTTCAGTCGGAGCTTCAAGTGTCGAAACGAAAATAGGTGACTTACGCGACTCAACAAAATAACCCAGTTTGAAAGTAGGTTACGTCGCTTAGGATGCCAAAAATGTATACACAACGGACGTATTTTATAACACAGTATTTTCATTTTGTTTTTCTGACGACTGTCAACTGTTGGGCTGTCTATTCCCAGAAAAACACGAATGGAATTGAAACACATGAAAAAAAGTTTTAGTGATGACAAGAAAAGCTTTGTACAGGACACATGTGTGCATGTGGACGATCTTGAAAAAGGGTCCTCCTAAACACCGGAATGACACAAAATGACGCGGAATGACACCGGAATGCCATAAAAATGATGCGGAATGACATTTCTTTTACAAAATACTGAACCCCAGAACTTATTTTGTTTATTAACTAACGAAAGTACCTCCCAAGCAACCTTCTTACATCTGGTCCTGTTCACACTTTCAGACTTTGGAAATTATTAGCTTAGTAGAGGGTGCTGGGGGATTGGCACGAAGAAGAGGGGAGGGGTCATGAAGGAGAGGGTAGCAGTGGGGGATTTTCAGTCAATAATTACTTTGTGACTTTTTAACCTGGCACAGACGCATCATAGACAACTGGTCCTGGATTATTTGGACATTAATGGAGGACCACAATTTGAAAATATGAAGGGGCGGCGGAGGTGGTGCATGAATATTCTTAATTTTCCCCACTTTCCTATGAAGTCTCCCTACATGACACTGCAGTCTCCCTATTTGTTCTGGAGGGAGACTTGAAGTCTCCCTAAAATTCCCCCCTAGGCTGGTCCCTGATTGACACTTTCATTTTTTGGGGGAGTGGGGGGTGGGAGGCAGGGTAGAGAGATCCACAGGAGTAAAAAACAAACAAAAAATTTCATTCAGACACTTTTTTGATACATCACACAACAGAGCTTTGTTTTTGCAGATATAAATGGCCCAAAAACGTTGTCTTTTGTTGTGTCATAACAAAAATAAAAGAATTTGCTCTTGCTGCTGATCACCGACACACTCATCCCTTTTAACAACTTGAGCCAGGTGAGCATTTTATGCTCACTTGAGCATGTTTTTTTAAAAATCCTTCTGCTAGTCTGCTACCTATTTTGTCTTGGTTTTGCAAAATTTTGTTCATAAATGATCAGTTTGTTGCAATTTATTGGAGAGTACCTACTGGCACTCTCTAATAAATTGTAACCGAACAATTTTCTATAAACATTTTATGTTCACCACTGAGCAAATATCAAGCTAATGCACACAGTGTAAAGCCATTAGAGTGGCCTCCAGCACTTTTCAATCATGCCATGATAGCGGCTTCTAACACTCAACCAGTTAAGAACCCAGAGAGTGGACATGAGTTGAGTTGTGGATTGTAGAAATTTTCAAGACGGCAAAAATGAATGAATGTGAAACACCCATTTGTGATTTCATTGTAGAACTGATGAGGCAATTAATCATTCAGGTTTTTTACTGTGTGTTTTCATAACTAGCAATCAGCACTAGCATGTCCATTTGAAGACAGCTGTTCTTATTACGGAATGTTAATTAATAGGGGTTGCCCAAACCACAGAATTGTGGCATTGCAGGTACAAATTTGCTGTTGTAAAATGGACTAACGATGGCAATTTTGTGACTGTGCAAAATTTTAACCTGACTATTACGCTCAAAATAACCGTATCATATCTTCCTTGGTTGGCAACAAGTAAAAATATGTTCTGCACTTCACTTTGCTTTTTGTATTCAAGTGTAAATTATGCAAAAAATACCGTATAATATCTTCCTTGGGTGGCAACAAGTAAAGATATGTTCTGCATTATTACGCAAAAAGCAAATATGAATTAGACACTATTTCTAAAACCTCGCCCAGGTAACAGAGGCAGAGGCAAGTAAGTTCGTATACTGTATTCACACATCCAACCACACCTTGGCCCGGATCATTCAATCATTTAAAAGCGCGCTTGCATATCTCCGCCCCAGTACCCAACCTGCATCAATCAGACATCAATACCGCTGATAAAAAATAGAATCTTTTTATACCTTCCTTGTGTAGTAATAACACCACTCCCGCCTCCCCCCCCCCCCCCCCGATCCTTCCAGGGTATGTAAATGTTTTGGCCCCACCCACTATTGCAGCATATATATGCCCCCCCACCACTGTTCTAAGTGCAGCCCCTCCTATAATGTCTACACTGACAATTGTAGGCTAGGATTCCATACACCCCCCCCCCCCCCCTTCCATATACACATGATGTACGCATTGACATATACCCAATGATCATAATCTCACAACATATACACGCTATGTTCAACACCAATGCATTTTTAGGTGTAATTGCTCTATACACTAATTTAATAATCTGGTAACAGAGGCAGAGGCAAGTAAGTTCGTATACTGTATTCACACATCCAACCACACCTTGGCCCGAATCATTCAATCATTTAAAAGCGTGCCTACATATCTCCGCCCCAGCACCCAACCTGCGTCAATCAGACATCAATACCGCTGATAAAAAATAGAATCTTTTTATACCTTCCTTGCGTAGTAATAACCCCCCTCCCCCCCACCCGATCCTTCCAGGGTATGTAAATGTTTTGTCCCAACCCACTATTGCAGCATATATATACCACCCCCCCCCCACCCCCCCACCACTGATCTAAGTGTGGACCCTCCTATAATGTCTACACTGACAATCGTAGGCTAGGATTTCATACACCCCCCCCCCCCCCCTCCCCCCCCTTCCCCCCCCCCCCCCCCCATATACACATGATGTATGCATTGACATATACCCAATGATCATAATCTCACAACATTTTCACGCTATGTTCAACACCAATGCGTTTATAGGTGTAATTGCTCTATACACTAATTTATATCCCCCCCCCCCCCCCCCCTCCCCGGTTCAGCAAGTTTATAAATGAGAATATTTGGAATCTATAAAATTGCCGATACATATCTTCCTTGGGTGGCAACAAGTAAAGATATGTTCCGCATTACACGTTGTTCACTGTTTTTAATTGCAAATTATGGACAAACAATACCGTATCAGATCTTCCTTAGGTGGTAACAAGTGGAGATGTATTCCACGTTATTACGCGCAAATTTTGTTCTCAGTCTTAGAATTAGGAGCATTCAATCATTTATCGCAACCTCGCCCTGGTAACAGAGGCAGAAGCGAGTTCGCATGCAGTATTCACTCATTCAACCATTCCTTGACCCGAATTGTTCAAATGCGTTGTTCTCCATATTCAAGTGTATTGCTTGTAAAATCCCTGTATCATATCTCCCTTGGGTGGCAAAGATATGTTACTCATTTCATGTTGGTCCCTGTATCCGAGTCTATTACGCGCAAAATAACCGTATCATATCTTCCTTGGTTGGCAACAAATAAAGATATGTTGCGCACTTCACTTTGCTTTTTGTATTCAAGTGTAAAGTGTATGGCCAGTGACGCATGGGAAAGGCACGGGGTCACTCTCGCGCAACATCGCTCACGCAAAAATTGTCCAAGTTGCATGAATAATCAATCGCCTCTATTCTTGGGTGTGTTTTCATCCTTTTAAGTTGCGTCAACAGAAACATTCAATTAAGTTTTGATGTTGGGAAATTTTTAAGAATCACTCGCAATTTGAAGCGTTTAAAGTAAAATTCCAATCAATTCCTTTCCGTCGTTATGAACATGACACACAGTAGTTCGCTAAACATCTACACACTAACAGTAAGAGGGTTGCACATTGACAACTGGCCAGAGCTTACTCCCGCCACTAAACGAACATGCATCTTCAGATAAAAAATAGGGTGGCCATTCTGAGATGAGAAACGTTTGAATACTTCCCTATTTTTTTTTTTATCAAAGACATGTGGAATGTTGCCCCATTTCTTGTTTCTTTTATACACATGACACCTGTTGCTCCAATTCACCAGTGACATGAATTAATGTGCCCGATTTGGAATTTATGCATCCATTTTCCACGATTTTAATAATCTGCCATTTAAAATCCAGAACTAATTTTAGTGGGTTACATGTATTTTCACCGTCAAAATTTCCATCCATGTTCAGTTGTATTCTTTCATTCGTTTTGAAGGACGCTTGTCAGTTGAAGTTAAACATTGAAATCAACACTCAATCGAATTCACTCTACTCACAGTTTTCACTCTAGCAAACTTTATTTCAGGTGAGCGATTTTCCACTCTCCTCCATTTTGCTTTTTGCTCCCATTCGTCACTGTATGGTCCTTTTTCCCTTCTTTTGACTTAAGGCTACTTTAAACAAGCCTGCGGGTCAGGGCAGTGGTACAAGCTTTGCATTACCCTTGTTATATTTATGCACCTTTTTCAAAAAATAAATACTGTCCACACATTTGAGTTGATTTTAGTCAACTGGATGTTCTCAAAACAATTATGACAAACACATACTGTATTTTAACTGGTAGAGTGCTAAATTACTTTTTGTCATCAAATGTTTTCACTTGTGTCTGCCTTATTACAATTTATGGGAGAGTGCTTGTAGGCACTCTCACATAAATTGTAACATGGCATTTCCTACCAGACAAAATCATTTTATTTTGAATATAAGGTGAAGCGTATCCACCAAATATGAAGCCTTTAAGTTGTGGTACAGTAGAATCCTCTTAATTGAATATCCATTTTGCCAGTGAAAATTATTCAATTAACAGGAGTATACAATTAACAGGGATTTGGTCAGTTTCCTGTATTCTGGAGGTAAACTGAGCATTTATTCTATTATATCTTGTTTGACAGAGCTCATAGAGCTCTGTCAAACAAGATGTAATAGAACAAATGCCTGTTCTGGATGCAGTGAGGCCAAAAAGGTTGATAAATAAGGGGAATTTGGTGCATGTCACTAATTTTTTCGACAAATTACAAAAATTTATATACAATTAACAGGAGTTTACTCTACAACCCATATGCAATTAACAGATCAAATTTGTACTGAAGGTATGGTAAATGGTTTTGTGTTTGAAAATTATATTCAATTAACAGGGATATACAATTAAGAGATATCCAATTAAGTGGGCTCCACTGTATGTGTATTTCATAGTAAAGCCCAAATATGGGTTTCCTGCACTCTACCAGTTAATCGTGCTTAGTTATAGACTATACACATCAGCCAAAAAATGTAAAATTTTCCTCTAAAGTCTAACCATCCCATGATTTCATACTAATTTGGAACACTGCAAGTCTATAAAAACATTCAATGAAGGAGTTAATTTTAATGTGGGATTTCCTGAGAACCAAAACCAAGCCTAGAAATAAAGACCATCATCTTCAGAGGTCCCCAGAGGGTGAATTTACATACAGTGATGCTTCCCTTCACAGCTGTGTTGCATTACCAAATTTACCCTCTTTAAACCTCAATCTTAATCAAGGTTGCAGACCTAAACAGAAAGTGGTTCCAAGAGGATAAATTGGGACTCCAGCCCACTGAATTGGATAGCATCTACTAATACACCCTCTGGGGGAACTCATTCTACAAATGATGGATTGCTTTCTTCCAGGCTTGCCCTAAACCTTTTTTTGACCTTATCTATGTATTTGAAGAGCTTTGTTCTACAAATCTGTTGTACAAGCTGAACTTAATCCAGTTCCGGATGAAATCTAGTTTACATTGTACTCTCCTTTGCCTAATATATTCTAATAAGGCTCTTTCTTTTTATTACAGATGCTCAATAATACCAAAGAGTGGGAGGAAGGATGGGCAGTCGAAGGAGAACCCTATGAGAGAAGATGAAAAACATTACCATTTTATCCCTCCAGTGTCAGCCACAGAGGTGCAAAGGTCTAATGATGATGGAGAGGAGAGAGAGACCCTTGAAGCTGAGGTGAAAGAGATGAAGTTGAGTGATAAGAAGATCTCTTCTGCAAATGTGTTTTTTTCTAACTTCAATTACAGAAGCAGGTTAGTTTCACAAAACATTGTGATATGTTTCTATGAAAGTATATTTTTTGGAAGGAGCAGTGTTCACGCTTGCCTGAATCTGTCTGATGCCACATTTTTGGCATTCTATTTCAGAAAAGACAAATTTTGGGGTACAAAATTCTAATGGAAGGAGAGAGGGGTGTACTTCTCTCTCTGATCCGAGTAAATTGATCGAGTTTTGAAACATGAACTGGCAATTATTTTAAGAGTGAACGGACAATTGGTCATGGAAAAATCCAACAGAACTAAAAAATTCTGAGATAATCATTAGAAGGAGGAAAGACGGTCACCTGAGGTATATCTATATGCCACTCATATCAATTACTTGTCAAGCTAATTGCTGTCGGTATCTATACCGGTGTTGCACTTAGATAATATCAGATTAACTACTTACTGTTAATCAACTGGACTCACAGCAGTATGAAATATTTATCTGATTAAATGTAGCCTTTTGTAAAGTAGATAACTTACAATGTTTTACTGAAGAAATAACACAGAATTTACATTGAAAGTTTGATCAAACAGTATTTATTGGCAAAAGAAGTAATAATTTTTTTTTTTGGCTTCGTCATTGATCACACTCTTCACTGCCTCAGTGTCTTTCTTTCACAAGTGAAAAAACTTTAAGGCCAAACAAAATTAAATAATTGATTCTCATGTAACTTTTTTTCTTATTTTTTTTTCCTGATGGAATAGTATCAATGCCCAAAATCCAGTTGTGAGAGACTAAAATAAAATACTAGTGCTTCCATGTTGATTTAAGTGATAGTTTTTTAGCTCACCTACTTTAGTTGTGTGAGCTTATGGCATGGGTCGCTGTTGGCGTCAGCATCAGTGTCGGTGTTGGTGTCTGCGTAGGCATCAGCGTATGTGTCCAGTAATGTTAAAGCTTCTGTTTAAGTCACTAACTCGGCCTATTTCCATATCATGACATTTATAATGCTGCTATATGTTGATTATTATCATTCTACCATGATTTAACCCTTCATACCCTGCATTTTAAACATTTTTCTTGACATTTTTAGTTGCATTTAGTTTTCTGTTTAGCTCAGAATTTCATGTTTAACTTAGTGTTTAGGTCAGCTGCTGTGCTCCTTCTCTTCCCATGGCACTTATATTCATCATACATGTTCCTCAGTATCATTGTTCCATGATTAACCCCTCATACCCTGCATTTTAAACATTTTTCTTGACATTTTTAGTTGTGTTTAGTTTTCTGTTTTGCTCAGAATTTCATGTTTAACTTAGTGTTTCAATCAGCTGCTGTGCTCCTTCTCTTCCCATGGCACTTATATTCATCATACATGTTCCTCAGTATCATTGTTCCATGATTAAGCCCTCATACCCTGCATTTTAAACATTTTTCTTGACATTTTTAGTTGTTAGTTGCATTTAGTTTTCTGTTTAGGTCGGAATTTCATGATTAACTTAGTGTTTAGCTCACCTGCTGTGTTCCTTCTCTTCCCATGGTGCTTATATTCAACATACGTCTTCTTCGTTATCATTCTACCATGGTTTAACCCTTGTCCAATGAATTTCTTAAAATTTGTCTTCCAATTTTGGACGTTTAGTTTTCTGTTTAGCTTACACTTTGGCATTTCTTATCAACCTACCCACAATTGTTTACTACAGGCTTGCACTACAGTGGAAGTCCCTAACTCGGATAATATACTCTCTATTTTTGTCTTTCCCAAGCAACTTGGGAAAGAAAAGTGGTGCAAAAGCACCAAGAAAAAATAAGCCAAAACTGGGTCGAGTGCAACCGGCGCAGACCCAGTTCAGGACGCTCTCTTCCAAGTACAACTCCACGACTTCCGTTGCCAGTGCACATATGCGTCGCTAATGACTCATTCTTTTTTTTTTTTTATCCAAGATACGTGAAGGATGTGTCTCCGCTATATGCATTATGAAACAATGATAATTCAACTCGTCGATAATGGTTTTCCTGTAACTGGAATTATGGACCTGAAGATCGTATAATAACAGGACTGTGTTTTTTATATTCTCGTTAATATTTTCAACCACATTCTCATTGTATATTATTTACTATTCCATTTTCGCGAATGTTTTTTCGACATAGTGTCAATACAGTTCGACAATGAAATTTTTCGGTTGATAAATTTAATTGTTATTGGAGTTAGGTGTCAATCAGGGACTGTCTGGACAGGATTTCTTCACTCTTTTGAGGGCTGAATTTCTGGGGGTTTTTTGGTCCCTGTCGGTCGTCTGGGTTCTGTCGTGTACCCACCGTTTTTTTTTCTGGCACCTTCTCTCGTAGTTGAGGGTGTTCTTCTACTTTCTGTATCTGTTGAGTTCACGTTTTTCTTCTACTGCTCTCACCTTTGTTTTTTCCGGTTTGGTTCCTTTAGGGCAATTCCTTTTGCCCTCGCCTTGTTGTGTTCTCGTGTCCATTTTGTCCGCACCCACGGGTGGTGTGGAACGCTGTCGTTTCGGGCCCTCCCGACTCGACCATGTCTGGTGTGAGTTATACCCCCTCCATGGGGGATGTGCAGCTCCTCCAGCACACATGGGGGGTGGTGAAGGCTGTCGTTTCGGGGCCTCCCAGCTCGACCACGTCTGGTGAGAATTACTCCCCCTCCGTGGGGGATGTGCAGCTCCTCCCGCACCAGCGGGGGATGGGGAATGCTGTCGTTTCGGGGCCTCCCAACTTGACCACGTCTGGTGAGAGTTATTCCCCTTCTGTGGGGGATGTGCAGTTTTTTTTACTGTGGTGGATACTGCGGGAGCTGTTTGATTTCTGGTGAAGAGATGCCTGGTTCCGGGACTATGCGCCCTCTCCAGTCGACATTTGAGGCTGTCACTAGGGTGGCTCTCTCCCCTTTTCTGCCAGTTCCAACAGCTCCCGTCGTATCTGCTGCTTCTGCTGTTCCGTCTACAACATCATCGGGCACCGTTTTTAGCAGACCTCGGCTTAGGGTAAGGGTCTGCAGGGATGTCTGTAGTGTGGTTGTGGTGTATCGGCCTCAGCCTTCCCCGACTTCAACTCGGCAAAGTCTGAAGTGGCTGCCGACTGAACCCCCTACTGTGTCCACTCAGCCATTGAGCACAGTAGTTTTATACCTGCAGTGGTCTGCAGCGGTGTCTGGGAGTGTAGACGTGGGGGTATCAGCCTCAGCCTTCCCTGACTTCAACTCAGCGAAGTTGGAAGTGGCTGCCGGCCGAACCCTCTACTGTGGTCTCTGCACCGTAGAGTACCACAGTTTTGTCATTGGCGTTTTCCGTCTACTCATTCTTGCAAGTTTTGCGGGACCAACACCTTCTGTGCCGCCTGGACCTTCTGCCCTGCAGAGGTCTGCGGCAACTCTCCCGAGTTCCCGCTATGTTGATCCTCGGGGTGTGTCATACCCCTATAAACGTCTCCCCTGTTTCGGCTGCCACCCGTCGCCCTGCTTCGGGTGTATTGGAGGATCGTGACCCTTTGCTGGTTAAGAGGGTCATGTGTGAAGCCACTTTGCTGGTTCGTTCCCATGTCGAACAGGCTGGTACGGGCAGTGAGCTTAGGGAGGCCCTCTCCTTACTCAGTCGGGTTCTGTCCAAGAGCCTTCCCGTTGCTTCCAGCGAGGCAGCAAGTGGTTTCCAGGCGGCGCCATAGAGATTGGAAACAGGCCGCTTTCTGATCCCCCTGGTGCATACACCATGGGAGGTGTCGGCTGGATTGCCCACAATGGGCTATGTGTCTTCCGACTCCAGGGAGGAGTCAGACATCTTTGATGTCGAGAGCCAGCAGTCTTCTGAC
The DNA here is from genome assembly GCA_031216915.1 of Pictodentalium vernedei. Classification (NCBI taxonomy): domain Eukaryota; kingdom Metazoa; phylum Mollusca; class Scaphopoda; order Dentaliida; family Dentaliidae; genus Pictodentalium; species Pictodentalium vernedei. Next base: position 92,523,464 of record CM062288.1, read on the forward strand.
TTGGGGGCAGCTCTTGACTTTGTGTTTGGGTTCCTTGCAGATCTCAAACCATCAAACCAGCTGACAGTGTCAGCCAGGCCGCGATCATCGGTCGCACGCCTACAGCCTGTGGAGCAACCTGCTTCTGGGCATCTTCGACCGTGCCAGTCAGTACAGGTGGTTGAAGCATTTTCAGCACTGGACTCAGCTGAGTTCCAAGGCTATGAAGGCTCCATTCTTCACCAGGGTTGACACCTTTCTGCCTCGGGTGCGTTATCGCTACTACGATTTCGCCAATCCGTCAGTCTGCCAGACTTTGACGGTTTTGGATCAGGACTCCAATTCCCTCGGGCTTTCGAAGCCCAAGTCGGCCGTCATTCCTATGCCGACTCTGGAGTCCATGTTGGGCTTATCGAGAGAAATGCTGGGTATGATTTCTCTCTCCGATCACATCATATCTGCCTTCAGATAGGTTTGACGATGTACAGGCTCCTTTGCGTGTGCTGTCCAAGGCACTCATGCATCTTACTCACACGCATGTCTGTGACACAGCTATTTTGGAACTAGTTCGAAGGGACTCTGTGCTGGACACGGGCCGATCCCTTCCTTGGGGCAGCGCGCTGCTCTTCAATCTGCTTCTTTGGCAGGTCCGTTACTGTTCCATGGGTTCCATGTCGACGGTCCAGGATGACATCCTATGTCATTCCAAAGATCAGCTGCTGCTTCGTCAGCTTGATCAGCCTTCTAGGGGAGGCAGGGACCGTTCAAAGCCTAACAACTACCCTTCTGCTTCCTCTGCGAAGCAAAGGGCTGATCCTTCTGCCACCGCTTCTACTTCTTACTCACGGGGTAAGGGTAAGCGCCGGCAGGCTAGAGGGAAGTCTCAGGATTCTTCATTCAGTAGAGGAGGTGGTTTCTCCTCTCGCGGGTTTCTTCGGGGCTTGAACTGAAGGTCCTCACCTCGATTCGTCCAGGTTGGAGGAAGGATAGCAGAGTTCGCAGACCGTTGGGCCACCATCACATCTGATCCGTGGGTGTTGGATGTTGTTCGGTCCGGGCTGCGAATATCCTTCCGAAGGCACCCCACTCTGTCCAGAGTGCCTCTTCCAACCACAGTTCCTTCAGACGTTTTATGTCGGGAGCTTTTGTCCACGGAGATTGACAATCTCCTGGCCAAGGGGGCGATTGAGGTCATCAAGAACAATCAGTCAGTGGGGTTTTATTCCCACCTGTTCTTGGTGCCGAAGAAGGGCGGCCGACTCCGGCCGGTTATCGATCTGAGTATCCTGAACCAGTCTATCATTGCTCCCAAGTTCAGCATGGAGACTTTCAGGTCGGTCCGCCGTTCCATTCACCAGGGAGATTTCGCTTCCAGCATCGACCTGCCAGACGCTTACTTTCACGTTCCGATTCATCGGGTGTCGCGGAAGTATCTCAGGTTCGCTTTTCTGGGGCAAGTTTACCAGTTGAAGGCCATGCCTTTCGGCCTCAACCTGGCTCCTTGGGCCTTCACCCGACTGATGTCACATGTGATAGCCTTCCATCGTACACAGTCCAGGGTGACTACTTCGGCATATGTAGACGATATCCTTCAGAGGCATTCCAATGCTGCCTTACTGGAGTTGAATGTCGACACTCTGTTGAGCTTGCTCACGTCGTTAGGATTCAGAGTCAACGAGGAGAAGTCGGATTTGGTCCCTTCTCAGTTGTTTTGTCATCTGGGGATGGCCTTCCGCACTCGGTTCAATACGGTGGCTATTCCCCAGGCCAGGGCTGTGATTCTCTCAGCTTTTGCTCTGACTCTGTTCCCAGTCCATATCCGCGACAGCATGAGGTATTCTCCGGCTGCTCGGTCTCTGCGGTTCGGTGATGGATCTCATTCCTCTAGGTCGGCTGCATGTCAGACCTCTCCAACACTTTCCGCTCAGTCATTGGAGGCCGAATGTCGATTCTCTGGATCTGGTGCTTCAGTTACCAGAATCTCTTATCCTCACCTTCTCCACTGGACGAATGTTCAGTGGATCACGCAGGGTGTCCCGTTGGACTTCCCCACGTCCGATTGCGTTTTGACGGCAGATGTCGGCGATCTCGGATAGGGTGCGACGTTGGATCCTCTAGGACTTTCCCTTCACGGGATGTGGGACCAGGATCGGGCATCTCTACACATAAACCAGAAGGAGCTTCTTGCTCTTCTTTTGAGTTTCAGGCAGTGGATCCCTCACCTGTCAAATCGTCAGGTCCTTCTGTTGTTCGACAATTCGACAGTTGTTGCTTACATTCGAAACCAGGGCGGCATGCACTCGGTTCCAATGTTTGAATTGGCTCGGGATCGTCTACTGCTTGCTCAGGATGTCCACGCCGGGGCGGTTGTTCGTCACATTTCTGGTCGTCTGAACGTCCTAGCCGACTCCCTGTCCTGACAGGGTAGGTTCTTTTCCACCGAGTGGATGCTCCACATGGCGGTGTTCCATCGATCTCTTTGCGACTTGTTGGAACCATCAGGTGGACACTTTCGTGTCCCCGTGTCCAGATGCTCTGGCTTTTGCCGTGGACGCTCTGGCCCTCCTTTGGGACGGTCTTGTTGGCTACGCCTTCCTGCCGGTTCCGATTCCGCCTCAGGTTCTCGCCCAGATATGAACCTGCAGTCGTCGAATCCTTTCGAGCACACCCCTGTCGCCTCGGTGGGTGTGGATGAATCTGCTCCGCTCTCTGTTAGTGGTGGTTCTGGCATGACTCCCTCTACGTCGCGCCTTTCTTTGCCAAAGTCGCCCGAGGAGGTTTCAAGTTGACCCGACTTCATTGTGCCTTTGCACATGTCTTTTATTGGGTCCTGTCTCCTCCGTAGTGGTTTTTCGAGACAAGCAGTTGAGTTGCTTTCCTTCTTCAAGGAGGCACTCACTCCACTGGTTTAGCCTCTGTGGCTAAGTAGAAGGTTCTTATGTCGATGGTGTGCCATCTGTTGCTTCTGTCACTCCTTTGATCACACCGCTTGCAGAGTTTCTGGTATATGTTTGTTTCTGGAGGATCTCCAGCAAGTCCATGCTTCGGAGACCTGTTTCATATGTGGTACCGCATTGTTTCGACACTCCTCCTTGCCTCTCCAAGCTTGTTCCGCTCTTTTCTTTGAAAAGGCCCAGGACTTTGCAGTTTACTGCAAGAGTCTATTCAGCCTGTCGAAAACAATTGTGGGTAGGTAAATTTAAATTTTATAGTAAATTTCCTTTCTTATTATACCTACCACCATTGTTTACATGGAGACCCTCCCGTCTTCTTATACGGGTAAGAATCCTTCCTCCCTGCTGATCGCATAACTCTAATTCAAAAGAATAAGTCATTAGCGACGCATATGCGCACTGGCAACGGAAGTCATGGAGTTGTACTTGGAAGAGAGTGTCCCGTACTGGGTCTGCGCCGGTTGCACTCGACCCAGTTTTGGCTTATTTTTTCTTGGTGCTTTTGCACCACTTTTCTTTCCCAAATTGCTTGGGAAAGACAAAAATAGAGAGTATATTATCCGAGTTAGGGACTTCCACTGTAGTGCAAGCCTGTAGTAAACAACTGTGGTAGGTATAATAAGAAAGGAAATTTACTATAAAATTTAAATTTTCAGTGGGTTAAATTTTTTGTTTATATCAACTGCTGACACCTTTTTCATCCCATGGCCTTTATAATGCTTCCATATGGTGCTTACTATCATTCTACCACTATTTAACCCCCACACAGTGTGTTTGAAACGTTTCTCTTAACATTATTTGGTTAGTTTACTTTTCTGTTTAGCTCAGAATTTCATGTTTAACCATGTGTTTAGGTCAGCTGCTGTGCTCCTTCTCTTCCTATGGCACTTAATTCATCATACATGTTCCTCAGTATTATTGTTCCATGATTAACCCCTCATACTCTGCATTTTAAACATTTTTCTTGACATTTTTAGTTGCGTTTAGTTTTCTGTTTAGCTCAGAATTTCATGTTTAACTTAGTGTTTTGCTCACCTGCTGTGTTCCTTCTCTTCCCATGGTGCTTATATTCATCATACATCTTCATTATCATTCTACCATGGTTTAACACTTGTCCAGTGAATTTCTTAAAATTTTTCTTCCAATTTTGAACGTTAAGTTTCCTGTTTACCTCACACTTAGACATTTTCAGTGTGTTAAAGTTTTTGTTTTGGTCAGCTGCCGACACCCTTTTCATCCCATGGCCTTTGTATTGCTTCCATATGGTGCTTATTATCATTCTACCATTATTTCACCCAGTGCATTTTAAACTCCGGGAAGTAATCAGCACTTGTTTACTGTGGTAAACCAGTTCCGCTTTACTAGTAAAATAGGACCCAGTCACCAATGCTTGGGGTGAAAGTCCTCTAAAATGGGCAACATGTAGATCAACAATTGACTAAACTTGACTTCATCTCCATGTTGTGTCACGATTAGCCATGGTGCATAAATATGTGACGTTAACCACCAACAAACAGACAAACAATCTTTTTTCTTAACATTTTTTAGTTACGTTTACTTTTCTGTTTAGCTCAGAATTTCATGTTTGACTTAGCTTATGTTTCCGTAGTCTATTCTGGATTACATGGAATAGTGTGACATGTGCAGTGAAGATACAGAATAGTATTCACAAGGAAACAGCAAATTGCACTTTAAATGTAAACCAGAATGGAATTTGAGGGAGTGGCGCTCGCAATTTTTGTTGACGATGTTTCAATGACAACACGGCTGCTGTTTTTGCTCATCTCATTGCCGCATTGCCAGGTGCTTGGTGGCGAGTTGGCCCGATGGGGACTGGACCCATTCCCGGTCAATATGACCAGATTAAAAAGAAACAAAAAATTAACAAAGAAACGCTGGCCAGAACACATGAGTTTTCTTATTATTTCGACTCCCATTTGTTCAGGAGGCGTAGCCAGGATTTTATAATTGAGGGGGTGGGGGTGGGGCTAGCCATTTCGAGCCTTTCTTGGGGGGGCATACCATGATATTTGTAATGTTGTGGGGTTTCGGGGGTCCTTGCGTAGTCCAAGCTAGTACCCTTCCGGTGTTACCCCCCTCCTCCCACTTCCCTTCATGGAAGTGGGAGGAGGGGATAACGACCGGAGGTCCTAGTTAGGACAAGGACGTGGGAGGAGGCGGGTGACGACCAGAGGGTCCTAGTTTGGACAAGGCCTTTCCCGAGAAAATGTTGCAAAATTTACTGCTCCAAGATCGAATATGAGGCAATTGTAGCATTGTAGCCCTATATTGGAGAGCATTTTGGGGCTCTTAAGTTGTTTGAAACTTGCATTGGATCAATGTTTTGGGAGAGGGGATGCTAAACTTTTGGGGGGCCTGTACCCCAGCCCCCCTTCCCTCCCTACCCGTGGCTATGCCACTGCATTTGTTATGCCGTGGTCTGAAGCTGATTCTTTGCCGAGGAATTAATGCCTCCAATCCTATCATGTTCCGGATTGATTTTGAAACAAGGAATATTTTAGGTTTTTTTTTTCTTTATTTCACTGCCGACTGAGATGGATGTTCGACACATAAGCAGTCAAGTACAGGGGCGTATCCAGACCCAGGATTATCAGATCCTATAATTGAAAGGGGGGGGGGGATGGAGGGCAGGGGCAGCAGAGCCGGGGGCACAGGAAGCACATGCCCCCTCTTTTTTCACCAATTATGGGTACCCAAACAAACAGGAGTATTCTCACATAACCTACACATTAGTATGGCCACATTAACTGTGGAGGATGATAATAGTTCTAACAAAACTAGCAACATAATACTGTCGGCATCATCCATTAATGGCATTTTATATAATGGAGATATTGCACGTCGCAAGTTCGCAACCAGTAAATCCAATATTAAATCCAATTAGCACAGACTATGGTAACAGTACAACTAGTCCAAACTTTGACCCAAATTCCATAATATAATTTTGGGGTTTGATAAACTAGTCCAAATTTGGACCCAAATTCCGTAATATTACTTTTTGGGTTTTGTCCTTTGGACGTGCCAAACCCAAAAACTATTTACATTGCGGACTTTGTGTTGAAATTTTGACTATGGTATTTAAGGTGCGCATGTGTTCCCTCTTTGGAAGTTGCATTTAATTTTGTTCAGTATTCATGACATACGCGATAACAAAGTATCCCTCCAATCCCCCCCCCCCCCCCACACACACACACATACATTGAGCTCCTTTTTCCTTCCTGCAACCCTGTGGTTACACAGGAAAAAAAATTGTGCCCCTCCACCACTTGTTTTGAGCTTCCCCCAGCCCTGGGTGAGGGGCGGGTTACTGTTTGGAAGGTTGTTGAAGGTTGTAACTAGGACTCTTCGTCGTTACCCCTCCTTCCACTTCCCTGAAGGGAAGTGGGAGGATGGGGTAATGACCACAGGGTCCTAGTTAGGACAGAGAAGTTCGAGCAGGGGATAACGACCAGACTGACCAAGTCAAGATGGCACCTCCGCCGAGAAAATTTTGCAAAGTTAAGTGCTCTGAGATTGAATCTGATGCAATTGTACCATGTGTAGCCCTATATTGGAGATCATTTGGGTCAATATATCTTTTTTATTTTGGGGGGGTGGGGGCTGCTAAAGCTTTATGTTGACCTGGGCCTCCAGCCCCCATGGCTACGCCACTGGCCAGGATGCTGACTGAGCCGGGAGATTGGGGACAGGTTCTCGTCATTGTGTCCATACAACTCTGCTCGTTGACGTCATTTGAGCGAGAATTTAAGAAAAAAATTTCAGTACTTGGTGTCCACTATTTGTTGGTTATGAGTATACTGAGAACCAGCAAAGCCTGTTTGTGCACTCTCACCACAGAGTTCCCTTGAACAAGAAGGTCATGAATGCACCGCCGCGTTGTGTTAAGGTTCAGTAACAATACCCGATCTCCCCAGGAGGAAGGTGGAGAGGGGGAGGCAAACTCACACAGCCTGGCTAGAGCTTTATAATGGGCGGGGTGTGGTGACACCACTCAAATTTCTAACTGATGGGGGTGGGGGGGGGGGGGTGGAGAAAGGTTTCCAGATCTTCAGTTTTCAGAATTTTGTCCTTTTTGCATCCGTAGGATTTGAGCCTTGTAATCAAGTTGGTTGTACTCCCCCCCACCCCCCAACCACCCCCACCACTCCAACATTCATCATGTTAGGATTTCACTTCCAGATGTAATGTTCTATCACAATAACCAGAGTTTCAGGTCAAAGGGAAATAAATGAGTCAGTTATGGACGGTCAAGGGTGCATTGTCGCTTCGTAGAAAAAAGAATGAATTCCAGGGTCCAAAAAAACCCATTTCCTCGCATCTGAGCGGATATTTTGAGGTTTTTCGTGGAAATACATTTATAATATTTCACACTTCACAATTTGAGTGCTTGTAATTGCGGGTGTGGAGTATAAATTAAATTTGTGTCTTCGCGTTTTCTACAGCCCAATCTGCCTCCATAGGCAGGTGTTTTGTCTTAACAATCAATATTATAATGAACAAAAACTATTGGTAAGAGGTAAGATCAAAGAGAAAATAGCTGAGAACAACTACTTTGATGATGATGTTTTGATGATGATGAATCTGTATACTGAAGACGGTCTACCTTTTCACCGCCCCAGATATTAGGACAAGCAATCTACAGCCTAACCCCCTGCACCTACCCTACCCCCCCCCCCCCTCCCCCCCTACTATTTTTATGCCACTTTTGGACATATTTCGAGGACCTGCGACCAACTTTGAGGAAAACTTGGGGAATGTGCTCCCCCCACACCCCCGTGACCATGCCACTTCGTACGTGTTGTGTAATAACATACCGGGTAACGATGATATACAACGTTCAGATCACATTATAATTGTAAAAACGGTCTGATACAAGGTTTTAACTTTTAAGTCTGTTTAAGTAGCAATTCTATACAACGTTGCTCTAACGTTAACAGTGTTACAATGTTACATCAAAGTGTTCACACAAAATGGTGTTTTCGTTCTAGTTAAGATGTAATGACGTTGTTATAAAACACAATCATTTGATCACCTTGGAGTTTGACGAAACTGAGAAATTACGTCTTCAAAACGTTGTAGTGTGGCACAAAGTTGCAGTTACGTTGTGTGCCAGACTGAGCTGGGTCCATGTGCCCCAAATGTTTACCTAACTAAATTTTATGGACATTTTTGTAATTGATTGTAATACAAATGTCACTGTTGATGTTGAAAACTTAACTGGTGAGTTATTTTGGGTTATAAAAATTTGTTGATGTGTCTTTTCCTTGTTACAATTTATGGGAGCGTTCCTACATGTAGACACCCCCATGAATTGTAAGAAGGCAAATTCCAACAAAGTAATTTCATTTTGTAGCCAAAGAATATTGCAGCACTTGAACCTCAGAATAACTTAGCCTGAATATGGGCTCCGACTCCAGCACCCAACAAGTTGAAGAATAATATTCATTTATTGAATTTGGGGGAGGGGGGGGGGGAGAAAGAGGGGGGGAATGGGCCTGTTGTTTAATTGACTTCATAGTTCTTTCTCTTTATTTTCATCAATTATTTGTGGGTACGTTAAATATTTTGCTGAATTCCATGTACATGACATATTTGTTATTGTCTTGAATGCTCACACTTTTTTGGAGAATACAACGAACGGAAATATTTTCCACTATTTGTTGATAATTACGCATGTCAGGAATAAAAGGTAAACCATCTAAACCTGCTCGCGAGGTGGTTTACTCAGAATGATTCGGAATGATATTCCTGAATGACAGTTTGCAAAGAAAACAGCCAGATTGATAATCCAAGTTGTCTGCGCATGCCCGGAATAAACCATGTATTCTGGAATGGACTACAGAAACATGAGCTTAGTGTTTAGGTCACCTGGTGTGTTCCTTCTCTTCCCATGGTGCTTATATTCCTCAAAGATTCTTCATTATCATTGTACCATGGTTTCACCCTTGTCAACTGAATTTCAATTCAAATTTCTCTTCAACTTTTGAGCGTTGAGTTTTCTGTTTAGCTCACACTTAGACATTTTCAGTGTGTTAATGTTTCTATTCAGGGCAGCTGCTGACACCTTTTTCATCCCATGGCCTTTATATTGCTTCTATATGGTGCTTATTATCATTCTACCACTATTTAACCCTCCCACTATGTGTTTTAAACCATTCTCTTAACTTTTTTATTTTGATTTTTACTTACGTTTAGTTTTCTGTTTAGCTCAGAATTTCATGTTCAACTTAGTGTTTATGTCAGTTTCTGTGTTTTACTTTTAAGAGGTTCTGTTTAGGTCAGCTTTGTCGCATGTTATGAGCCTGTTTGATGCATTTCTTGTGTTTGCCAAAATTACTTTTAAAGAGGAATGTTGGTGAGCTATAGGGCGTTGGCATCCTTCTTGTTTTGTAAGTGATCATTAGGGCTGGGCGGTTTTGAAATTTGCATTTCGGTTCAGTTTCGGTTTTGTACAAACACTCGGTTTTCAGTTTTTCAAAATATATTGTAGAAATCCACATTTTAAAGGGTAATGTACACATCCAAATTCACCACTTTTCTCGGCTAATTGACATATTGTGGTGGGCCACAGTGGTGGAGCCATTGGGTATCTAGGGAGACCAGTCCTCCCCCCCCCCCCCATCCCACTGGCTCCTCCCATCCCCAAATTTGAAAAGATTCTTTTTGATTTCCTGCTCTCAATGCAGGTACAGTGCCCTCAGTCCTGAGATCCCCCCCCCCCCCCCCAACAAACTCTTCACCGGCATGGTCCCCCAGGATTTCAAACGATGGCTCCACCACTGTGGGATGTGCCTTGTTCTGTCAATGAGATTTGGGGCCTTGTCAAGATGCAAAAATTTACAAGAGAAGCAACATTTTAGCAAAAATCAACATTTCTTTATTTTTTAAGGAGTCGCTAAGCTCTCCCCCTGGTTTTGGTGGATAATATGCAATTGTTGTGCTTATTTCGGTAATTATCACATCGCTTCAAAATGGACTGCCTCATGTTTCTTAATGGTTCCTGCTTCTAATGACATTGGAATGAAAGGAACCCAAATCATATTTCTTGTGATTTTGATAACTATTATTGAAGTAAGTTGTGATATACAAATAACTTTTATTGGTCACTAGCTCACTCATTCCAATCTTTTCACAATATCTCTCCTAATTTCGACTGTAGAGGTTCATTTTTGACTTTGATTTTGCCCAAACATAGAAATTGGACAAAGTGAGCAGTGCCAAGGCGAAAATTTTGCCAACTTCACTTTGCCCCCTTGACTGATCACTGCATTGATTTGATCTCGGTCAAAACAGGCGATTGATGTTTATGAAGGGAGACAGCTGCATAATAGGATTTGAAAGTTTGCAATATTGCATCTTGGGATTTGTTGTGTACACAAAATTCACGTGGGGAAAACGTGTTGATTATAACAACAGCGCATTGGGAATGCAGCGTTAACTTGACAGTTTACACCTGATAGACCTGCAGTACTGCACAATTCCTTAAAAGTAAGTTCAAATACTATACAAACAATTCCCAATAAGTTAAAAAAAACTTTTCAGTAGTTACCTGCCATCCATTTAACAGGATATGTTCTATTTTAAATCAACCATTTTATTGTTGACAAAAAACTGAGCTGCCAATGCGCAGCGTTATCTCTGAGCATGTGACATCAGAGAATGTTCCAGAAGTCGGTTAATTAACATAATTTACCTGAAATTTTTCCCCTCAGAACTTTGAGGTTTTAAAACTCAATAAATTTTATGTTTACCTCCAGTCTAATTTACTACGCCCTGTACGCAGATGATTTGGGGTCAAAGGTAATTTATATTACTAAAACACCATATATTGTCAGGTAACTTGCAATACCTATTTGGTCGAATATGAGTGAGCCTGGGGCTGTGCCCAGTTCATTAAATTTACTTTACGATTCTTGAATTGCATATGTGGATTCTTACGTAGGACTTTTTAGTCCCCTACCGGCATTGCCGGAGGGGACTATAGGTTTGCACTCTGTCCATCCGTCAGTCTGTCCATATGTCAGTCTGTCAGTCACACTTTAGTTTTTCCGGAGTTTTTTTGAAACACTTCAACGGAAAGATTTCATTTTTGGTAAACTACTATAGAACGATGACTTAAGCTCAAGTTTGAGTTTCATGCTGATTGCATTATTCTTGTATGAGTTACGGCCCTTGGAAATATGAAAAAAGCACCAAAATATCAGTATTTTTATACTGTACCAATGACCCAGACATAGCTGGTGCTAACTCTTAAAAATATAGGGCCAAACACAAATTTTGCCCCCCAATCCCCAAAATTTGCATCTAAAACCAAAGAAAACATGTCCTGAGGGACACGAGGCCTGCAGACTCCGGACGTTCGCATAAGAAAGTGTGCGGGAGTCAACGTACACGGAGCTTCCAGCGGCAAAGCATCGTAAGACCGCTACTGCACAGGCCTCGGTGACTGACGTGCTATCCCAAATAGCACAGCTTATCGCAGCATCCCAGCAATGACAGAATCTCTGTCGCATTATGTATTATCCGACGACGCTGGGTCGGGACGCTCCGCGGAAGCAGGTACGGACGTCCGAAAATTTCATCCGGTCCGACGGGATGCCGAAAGGGATTCGGAGGATTTCGAGCTTTACCTTTCGGAACAACATAAGTTGCTGTGTATGTCATCTGACTTTATCTTCTAGAGGTTCTTTCGTCGGACCAGAATGCTGCGATGCCGGATAAGAAACTGATAGCGTCGGTGGACACAGAAATTTTTGGTTCGGTTCAGGGACATCGTTCCTCAGTTCCGACACAGTCCATTAATGTCACACAACTTTCGAATTATTGAACGACGCTATATATATTATTATATGCTTGCTATTAACAAGCATGTCTGGTTTCTTGTTCGCAAAGTTACTGAGATGTTTTTCAAAAGTGTGCCTCTGTCGTCATAGTTAATGAAGAGCTAGCGGCAATAAGTGCTCATGGAATACGTCAATCGCCTAAGAGGTCCCTAGTAGGATCAACGGAGTTGACATTCGCTAGCTCACCCGGTGTAGCGTCCATTCATCGAATGGTTCGGCAGTCGGGTTCGTCCGTTGCGGTCTAGGAAGGAGATTTGGGTGATGCGAGCACTATAATAGACTTTAGTACACACCCAGTGACGACGGATTAGAGGACAGATCGGAGGAAGTCCGGTTCCTAGCTCGTCCAGGTCCGTCCGGGCTGCGAGCGAGAGAGGTCCCTCTCTCGTACAACAACATATGGGACCGGATGTTGTGGTACAGACATTTCGCATTCGGAGCATATGTCCGTCGCTTGGGACGCTCCGTTATATAGACAGTCCAAGAGACTGTCGATAATGTTTCCTCATCCTCACAGCAGCGCACACGACCGCACATTGGCTACGTGACCTCGAGTATCCGGCCAGCTTCGTCATTCAGTGATTCCATGGCGAACAGGTCACGCCATCCGGTAGCCAAGGGACACGAGGCCTATACACTCCGTTCGCTCGCATAATAGAAGTATGCACGGGGTAACGAACACTGAGCTTCCAGCGGCAATGCATCATAAGACCGCTTCTCCACAGGCCTCAGTGACGGACGTGCTATCCAAAATAGCACAGTTTATCGCAGCATCCCAGCAAATGACAAATTCTCGGTTGGATCAGAAATAATCCGACGGCGCTGGGTCGGTGCGCTCCGCTGTTGCATCAGATTCGGACGACCGAACACTTTATAGGGTCCGACAGGATGGCGAAAGGGATTCGGACGATTTCGAGCGTTCCCTTTCGGAACAACAGAAGCTGCCATACTTTTCTTCCGGCATTATCTTCCAGAGGTTGTTCCGTCGGACTACATTGCTGCGATGCTGGATAAGAGACTAATAGCGTCATTGGACACGGAGTTTTGGATCGGTTCAGGGACATTGTCCCTGACTTTCCGACACAGTCCAATAATGTCTTTAGAACATTCGAATTATTTAACGACGCTATATATAAGCTTGCTACCATGCATGATAGTCTAGTTTCTTGTCCGCAATGCTCTATTCTGCCTTTTTTCAATTCTAGGAAATAATTTATATTGGCAGAACAGGGCATACCGAGAGTTCATATGCGTCTAGACGGCGGTGCTGAAGACTGGGAATTATCTTTTTCGCCGTCTATGTCAATTCCAACCACGATGTTGGAAACGACAATGATGTCTAATAGACTTAACTTAGACGCTTTATCATACGTAGACCACCTTACTGAGGCGTTATCATTACGTCTTCAAGAGAAAGAATTCCAGGATATGATCCTCAATGTGATTTCTTTCAAGGGCAGTAGTTTTTCCACGTATAACTCCGCCCTTCAGTGGCAACCTGGAGTTGGTTAGACGTGACGCAGCCCTAGCTACATCCACGCGCGTGGATAGTAAGGTGAAGAACTCTCTGAGTCACTTCGGTCTCGGAGAAGCTTCTCTTCTCCATTCTATTGCTAATGGATTCTATTAACTATCGGTACTGCTTATGGTATATCATTAACTCAGCAGTTTGTGCTTGAGATTTTGGCTCATGAAGTAAGAGCTCTTTCTACATCTTGGGCTTACATTAATAGCGTCGCTATTATAGATTTTATGAAGGCTGCACATTGGGCTCAGCCATCCACATTCATGAATTTTTATCTCAGAAATATTGAGTCCATTTCTGGAGGCCTCCATTGTTAGGTCTATTATCTACTGCTGAGAATGTCATTCACTTAACAGTTGCTACTATAGCTGGGTAGGCTTTCTGTTCCGGCAGTGACTCCGTCCTGCTGCCCTCTTCGCTCTGGGCTATTTGACCCAGGGCAAGGAGAAGGGGGGGGGAGGGTGTTCCCTTGGGTCACCTGTTTTATTATGAAAACAAGAGGATACCTCCTCCGGAGTTAGTAATTCTGAGCTGTTACTGGGATGGTTTTTAAGTGATAAGTTTATGTTTTAAAAATTCATTCAGGTCATAGTTTTTAAAGTATAGCTTTTGAATATATCACGTGTCAAACGGGCGTTATTATACAATCCTCAGACACTTTTAAGGAGTATAAGAGTCTCTATTCTCTAGACTAACTTTATTTATTGGCTTACTTTAAAAATTATTAGTATAAGGATTATACTGGATATTATAGAGTACATGGATGTTATGATGCTCAATTATGGAAGGTGTTGTGTCTTTCTAATTTATCATAAATAAGAAAGATATATGTAAGGCCTAATACTCCTTTTCCCCTCGAGGGGATGACTCTATTTTATATAATTGAGCTTATTGGAATTTCCTCTATGTCCTAGGCCCTCCAGCCTTTTTACTATTCAGCTATGTCTGGGTCATTGGTACAGTATAAAAATGTTAAAAAATTTATAGTAATTTATATATTTTTTATACTTACCAATGACCCAGACGGGGATGGCCCTCCCAGGAGTTGGGAACTCATACCTCCCCGCAGAGTACATAGCGCTTACCAGGCACTGGTTATAAGAATGATTAATGGCGCCAATTTCGGGACGTCCTTGACACTGCGCATGTGCAGTAGAGGTGAAGTATGGAGGGCCATTCAGGACATGTTTTCTTTGGTTTTAGATGCAAATTTTGGGGATTGGGGGGCAAAATTTGTGTTTGGCCCTATATTTTTAAGAGTTAGCACCAGCTATGTCTGGGTCATTGGTAAGTATAAAAAATATATAAATTACTATAAATTTTTTAACTTTCCGGAGTTTTTTGGGAAACACTTCAACGGAATGATTTCATTTTTGGTAAACTACTATAGAACGATGACTTACAGATAAAGTTTGAGTTTCATGCTGATTGCATTATTATGTGAGTTATGGCCCTTGGAAATATGGAAAAGCACCAAAATATCAGTTTTCCAGACTTTTTTTGGAAACGCTTCAACGGAATGATTTCATTTTTGGTAACCTACTATAGAACGATGACTTACATATCAAGTTTCATTTACACTCTGTCCATCCATCCATCAGTCTGTCAGTCAGTCTGTCGGTCATACTTTAGTTTTCCAGACTTTTTTTTTGGAAATGCTTCAACGGAATGATTTCATTTTTGGTAACCTACTATAGAACGATGACTTGCATATCAAGTTTCATTTGCACTCTGTCCATCCGTCAGTCTGTCAGTCAGTCTGTCAGTCATACTTTAGTTTTCCGGACTTTTTTTGGAAATGCTTCAACCGAATGATTTCATTCTTGGTAACCTACTATAGGACGATGACTTACAGATGAAGTTTGAGTTTCATGCTGATTGCATTATTCTTGTGTGAGTTATGGCCCTTGGAAATATGGAATAGCGCCAAAATATCAGTTTTCTGGACTTTTTTTTGGAAATGCTTCAACGGAATTCATGCTGATCACATCTAGGTTATAACATTTGTATAATTATTAATGCTCATTAGTCCGGTAGGGGACATTGTATTGCTTCAGCGATATGTGCGCTCTTGTTAATTTTTCATATTCCTTCTGGTGGTGGTTCGGTAGATATCAATTAAGATATAACAAATTTGCTACCACGATTTGTTGGGGTGGGAGGGGGGGGGGGGGTGGGTGGGTTGTTGTCAGTCCTCTCAAAGTAAGCACAAATGGCACAGCGTTTACCTTTGCCTGACATTATAGCCTTTGGCGTGCAGAAAGCAAGTGGTTGAGAGGTCATAAACTTACCAATTCTGGGAAATTTGTTGAAACCGAAAGACTCGGTTTTTGTTAAGGTGGCGGTTTGGTTTCAGTTTTGAAAAAAAAAAACGAACCAAACCAATAAACCGCCCAGCCCTAGTGATCATCCAACACAAAATCAATACAGAACAAATGAAATGGAGTTGAACTGGTTGAGTTGCTAGAAGCCACAATCGGGCCTTTAAAAAAAATGATACCAAAGCAAAACCAACCTTTCCTTTGCCCATTTTTTGTATTCAGTCAAACATAAATAAGTTTGTTTAAACAGATTTGTTCTATTACAAATTAATGGAGAGTGCCTGTTGGCACTCACCAATAGTTTGTAACGAAACAGTTTTTGACAATTGTTGAACTAATTCAGACCACCAAAAATAATCTAGCCCCCAAGCAGTTAAATGAATATTTATTTTGTACATAGATATGAAAATTATATCATTTCAAGAAGAGAATAACAATACTGTATTAATGTATATGACATATTACATCGCAAAGTTTGATGCAATACCACTGAAATCACACCCTATGATAATTTTATACATTTTGAATTCTGCCTCCGAAATAAATGACAAAACGGGTGCCGAAAAAACGAATGTGCTGCTGCCTGAGAATCAAAAGATTAATTTTGTTTAGCCTAATGACGAAATGTTAGACAACTAAGATTTTTTTAGTGCCACATCAAAATGTTTTCGTGCAGTTTGCTAAATTGGTACCCGGCTGCAGGAACACTTTGATACAGTAAGGTTATACAAGGGAATGTGTTATAACTTGTTTTGTTATGACTCATCAATCAATATAAACTTCAGCTTTCATTATTAAAAAATTCTCTTATGTTTCATGTTTGAAACTGCTCGAAAGCAGAATATGACAATTAAGTAGTCATGTTCCTGAACAAATTTTGGGTATTACTGGTATTATAAAGAATTACTTTCAGTAATCAAAATTCTTTAAAACGGTAATAAAAATTTTAGAACTGTTTTTTTTATTATTATTGCCAGATTAGCAGGCGTTCTCAACTATATTAATGGAGATTGAGCAAGGCAGAAAAACTCTTTAATTCATAGTGTCGTGCAATCTGAAGTGGGTGGCGACTGGTGCGCCATTAATAAAAACAAAATTGTCCTGGTAATAATAGAAATAACATGATTTTGTCGATGTCCTGGTTTATTAACAGCCCTTGAGGAATGAATGACAGCCTTCTGGCTTATCAACTTCCTCGACTTCAGCTTGGCTGTTGTTCATTCCTCGAGGACCATTAATAAACCGTAACAATCTCCAAACTCATTTTATTGTTATATTTAGTGATGAACTGATAATCGGAATCGAAAACGGACGGTTATGGGGCATCGGCTGATTATGACAACCAGCAGTTAAAAACCGGCAGTTTCCAGTTATTCTATATTTAACACTGACTATGAAAAATCCCTTTGATATCTGGCCATTTCAATAAGGTTTCCCCATTAAAAACGTGTGTAGTGCATAGCAAAAAATTTAGGGATTTGCAGAGCTGGAAGTTACCAACTGCAATCGGTATGAGATTGCCACCATTTCCCAAAGATTGTAGAGTCCATGTAAACATTAGAGAAACACATCAGGTGAGGTAACAGTGAAAAAAGAGCATTGAATAAAACATACTGACATACGTCTAAACCATGCGTCATATGACTTCACAACACACATTAACATCAAAATTATTATCTATTTAAGATACAAAGTATGTGTGCGTAGTATATTCCTGGTTAATACAGCCAAGTATATTGTATCCTTACACAAAACTGTATTAACACTATTTACCGGAATAAAACACAATCTTCACGAGAACAATATCGTTTGATTGTATCATTAATAACAATCTTTTCTCCACACCCCAACATAAATGCAAATATTAATTTGGCTAACTAATATTGCCTAGCACTAAATATGCATACTCTGAGAACTTACGTGGTATTAAGCTTTTGTAATTGATGATTTATCAATGAAATTCTGTAGTATAACAGGCACCAGCAGATTTCCTTCTGTTTCCTATTTCAACCATCAGAATCGGTATAATCGGCAGAGAAATAACCAGTAATCGGTTGATGGCAAGTTTTGATAATCGGTTCATCACTAGTTATATTAACTCTTAACCTGCTGAGTAATTTTAAACTATTTTTCATAAAATCTTATCATGGCTGCTTTGAAGCAGCCATGACTAGATTTGATGAAAAATTCATGAACATTTGATATAAGAAATCATTGGTTAAAAAGTCTACAAAACCTACAGGGGAAAATTTGTTTAGATATCTTCAAATTTGACTTATTTTAATAGCTAGGGATTTCCTGTCCTGGATGGGAATATATGTCAGCAGCATGAAAGGAGTTAATTCAAAGAAGTATTTTGAGTTAGGTTTAGGGAGCATGGTGGCTTAGTGGTTATGGAATTGGACTTCAAACCAAAAGGTCCTCTGTTTGATCCCTGCCAGAGGTAACTACATTGTGCTTTCCGGTAAGGCACTTAATCCTGATTTCCCATATGGGGTCATGGTGGTGCTGCGTACTGAGACATTCTGCATGTCAGTGGAGCACTTGTCTCTTTAACCATTGCTAACACTGCCTGTGCATAGTTAATATGTTAGAGTCGGACATTTACTCACCGCCGCTCAGTTATTTCTCTCTAGGCTTTCTCTACCCATAAAACTGGCTGACAGGAGGCGACACTGCTGTCAAAAGTGTTGTTAAAACCGTAAAAAAGTAAAAGTAAATTAAGAGTTACGTTTAAAGTTTGTACCAATGGTCATCAACCTGGGAACACTGTTGGAAAATTGCACTCCCCCTATCAAGCTTTAACCCTTTACCCAACGAATCGGCCGCATCCACCTGTGTAATATACAAATTCAGCAGCTGAAAAAAAAATTACATTTTTATACTGTACCAATGACCCAGACTTAACTGGTGCTAACTCTAAAATGTCTAGGGCCAGACTCAAATTTTACCCCCCAATCCCCAAAACTTGCATCTAAAACCGAAAATTACATGTCCTATATGGTCCTCCATACTTTTACTCCACTGCGCATGCGCAATGTCAAGGAGGTCTCGAAATTGGCGCAAATATCATTCTTTGTTTGGCCCTCAATACAGTTATACTTCACTGTTATTTGTGCTTGTAAATCTCAGTTTTAAAGATGCCAGACGCATAATTATGAGAGAAATGGTGGATATATGGTGGAAATAGAAGGTGGAGAGGAAAAAACAGTGGAAACAAATGTTCAGGGCTGTAACTTATAATTATTTCATGAAATTATTCATGTTACCTATTTTCGAGGCATGACCTTGTTGTGGTCATTCATGCTATGAATGTTCCATTGTTTAATCAGTGTTTCCTCTCTCCCTTTCCTGTATTCCCCCCTAGATATTCTTCCATGCTTTTGGCTTATTTTTTGTAATGTTTATTACTAAAATTTCTTGGGAGTTTTGGCTTGGGAACAGAATTATTTTCTGTTTTTTCCCCATGTTACATCCTCACCATTTTGGTCTGCATCTACCATCTGATGTTCTACAGTTTCTTCTCGGGAAGCCCCTTTTTTGCATCAGTGTTTATATTGGTAACTGATTTCAGGCCATGTTTGTTTCAGTGCCTGGAGTCTTGTTTCCAGTTTGTTGACACTTTTGCTTATGTTGACAACTGTCACTTCTGTCAGTGTTTACTTGTCTTCTGCTTAATTTAGTTCATAGCAAGATACATTAATATTGTCCGTAAGTGTTACATTAATTTTTCAAAATGATTTAAAATTTTTGTCCACACTTGGGCTTTTTGGGGATCCTTTGGGCTCAAGGTTCCCATTGGGGACATGCGCTCTTCTGAAAATTTTTTTTTTTTTTTTGAAAATTATTTTCTTTTGAAATGTTACAATGAAATATAAAATATTATGTATATTTATTTCAAGGGTTAGTGCGAGTAATATGACTGTGTATATTTTTTCAGGTTGAAAAAATATTCATCAATTGTAATGCGAGGATATCTTCCTCTAATTCACAAGTTCATTGTGTTTCTTATAGTCATTGTAGTCGCATTAATTCTTACTTTGTGTGTGTTGATTGTTATGACAACATTGGAGACGTGTGTCACGGTATTTTGTTAGAGGTGAGGGGTCCATTGGGAGGTTAACCGAGAATACAACTCTGTGTCGGTTATTAAAAAAACACCGACCGACGTGATCACAAAAGAACGTCATCCCGGTTACATGCGCGGTTAATTTATTATACCCCACGCAACAAAGTTGCAGGGGTATAATGTTTTTGACTGGTCCGTCCGTCAGTCCGTCAGTCTGTCAGTCCATCAGTCTGTCCTACTTGTTTTCCGGACTTTTTTTCTACACACTTCCAGATATTGAGCTGATTTTTGGTATGTGAGTCTAACATGGTGGCCTACAGATCAAGTTTGCATTTTGTTCCGCTCCACTGATTTTTACCAAAATTACGGCCCTTGGACTCTGAAAAATTCATCAAAATTACAGTTTTCTGGACTTTTTTTCTACACGCTTCCAGATATTAAGCTGACTTTTTGGTATGTTAGTCTGACATTGTGGCCTACAGATCAAGTTTGCATTTTGTTCCGCTCCACTGATATTTACCGAAATTACAGCCCTTGAACTTTGAAAAGTTTATCAAAATTACAGTTTTCTGGACTTTTTTTCTACACGCTTCCAGATATTGAGCTGATTTTTGGTATGTTAGTCTGACATGGTGGCCTACAGATCAAGTTTGCATTTTGTTCCGCTCCACTGATTTTTACCAAAATTACGGCCCTTGAACTTTGAAAAGTTCATCAAAATTACAGTTTTGCGCACTTTTTCCTACACGCTTCCAGATATTGAGTTGATTTTTGGTATGTTAGTCTAACATGGTGGCCTACAGAACAAGTTTGGGTTTTTTTCCGCTCCACTGATTTTTACCAAAATTACGGCCCCATAGACTTTGAAAAGTTCATCAAAATTACAGTTTTCCGGACTTTTTTTCTACACGCTTTCAGATATTATCGAAATTATGGCCATTTCGTATGTGAGTCTACCACAATGACTTACAGATCAAGTTTGCGTTTCGTTCTGCTCGGCTGATTTTTGCGGAAATAACGGGCCTGGACTCTAAAAATACAAGTAACAGATTTCCGGGTCATTTTCCTAAAAATTACAGTTTTCCGAGCTTGAAATATTGGGGCGCGTGGGGTATGTGAGTGTGCTCACTAAGGTTCTATATTTTATGGCATGCGATAACGCAATCTCGCAGCCTCGTGGTACGTTTTGGCGTAAAAATGGCTGAAACAACCAATCAACCTAGCCCAGTGTGGCAGTACTTCTGAGGACAGATAAGCAGGGCTTGCCTTGAATCGGGCCCGATCGGCCCCGGCTCAGAGAGGCCCCTTCTCGGGGCCTTTTCTTCGGCCCCGACTTTTTTTTCAGTCTTTGCTCCCGAAATCTCAGTGTTGGTAGGTTTGGGCAACAAAATTTTGCGAGATTAATTTTTCCATTCACGTCTCATTCATGCAAGTGTGATTATAATTGAAGAACCAGCAAATAACAGATAAAATAATAATACAAACTGTTTTTGTCTGATTTGAATTAAAATCCACCTAAATCCGCATGAAAACAGAAAATCACAAGCTTAAACAAAAAAAAACAAACATATTTACGAGACTTCGAAAGCACACTTGTCAACTAATAGGGAATTCCCTTCAATCCCACAATACTATGCGTGGGTACATCCAATCCTAACATCTGAATAAATGCAACACCAGACCCAGAAACTGCTGTCAAAATAAATGTATGAAATAAAATAAAATGTGTACCTGTGTCTACGTGGAGAGGTGGGGCGCATTCCATTTCTGAAATATCCAAAGCTGTGGGGAATTTTCATGGATTGAAATTATTTAAACCGTAAACTGAAATGTTTTTCAATTTTTTTCTTTAACCCTTGCATCGAAAATACATGCCACAAATGTACGAAACGTCCTAAAATTTTATCAACAAAAAATCCAAAATGTCTATGTACGAAACGTCCAGCACCCACATGATGGGTCCAAGTCGTTTCGTCCCCGGGATTTTTTTTTTCTCAACAAACATTCCACGATGCAGGGAATTGCACAATCCACCATGCAAAACACCAAAACAAACCAGAGGCTCAAGTGAGCCTAAAACGCTCACCTGGCTCAGGTTGTCAAAAGAGATGAGTGTATCTGGGAATGGACTTTTGAGGTGGAGACCATGAAAAGTGGAGAAAACTAAAAGATTTGGGCTTGTATTTTTGATATTTATTTGAACAAGACTAGTAATGGGGATAACTTACATGATCCATGGCACTGATGGCAAATTAGTGCTACAAACTGATAGATACCTCAGTAAATTATGTTTTTCAGAACAAATAACCAAAACCGAAACCGGAGTCAACTCTTTTTGTAAAAAAACGAGTAGATACCGACACCGAGCAAAAATTTACTAACCTCCCAACACTAGGGTCCATTACGGTCCTCTCTCTGTAGGGTCACTATATATTATCAGTTTCTTTTTTCAGAATTCAGAGTGATGTTTCCGTGATGTCTTCAATAAGTGTGTCTCCGTCGTTGCAGTATTAGGGCTAGCGGGAAGTGCTCAAGGTATTACGACAATTGCTGGGAGTTCGATCGAAGGCATTGGCGCCTGCTAGTCTGCCCGGTGTCAAATGGATCAGCATCTGGGTTAGTCCTTTGCGGTCCAGGGAAGCAGATTGGGTGATGCGAGCACTATAAACATCAAATGTGCACACCCAGCAACGACAGATCCAAGGATAGTATGGAGGAAACCTGTCAGTCCGGTAGCTAGTCCAGTCCACCCGGACCACGAGCGAGAGAGGCCCCCTCTCTCTTGCATCAACATCTGCACCGCAATGTTGTTGTTTGTTTATTCGCTTAGTCGGAGCTTACGTCCACTCCTCCTGCTCGGGGCGCTCCGTCGCACGACAGTCCGACGCAGCTGTTATATTGGCTTCCTCAGCCTCGTCAACACAGTTTTCCAGGGAACGTTCGCATATTATATAAATGCAGGATTGAACGTCCCTGGTGCTCCTGCTTCGCCGACCAAGGAATACACGTCGACCAGGTCACTCCATCTGCTAGCCAAGGATACGAGACCTTTCCAGTTGGGACGTTCACATATTATATAAATGCAGGAATGAACGTCCCGGGAGCTTCCAGCGGATAATTCACGTAGGACCACGGCTCAACAGGTCTCATAGGGTAACATGATCAAGGTTTTTGTTACCGTGATGTCTTCGTAAAGTGTGCTTCTGTCGTCACAGTCAAATGAAGAGCTAGCGGTAAAAGTGCTCATGCAGATACGTCAATTGCCTAAGAGGTCCCAAGTAGGATCGACGGCGTTTGCGTATGCTAGCTCGCCCGGTGTAGTGACCATTCATCAAATGGCTCAGCAGCCGGGTTCGTCCGTTGCGGTCCAGGAAGGAGATTTGGGTGATGCAAGCACTATAAAATACAATGTGCACACCCAGTGACGACGGATACGAGGATGGTACGGAGGAAGCCTATTAGTACGGTTGCAAGCTCCTCCTGGTCCATTCGGGCTGTGAGCGAGAGAGGTCCCTCTCTCGTACTACAACATCTGGGCCCAGATGTTGTGGTACAAAACGTTCCTCAGTCGGAGCACACGTCCACTGCCCGGGATGCTCCGTTATATAGACAGTCCGGAGAGACTTCTCTTTCGGCTTCCTCATCCTCACGGCAGCACACGCGACCGCACCTTGGCTACGTGACCAGTGATATTCAACCAACATCGCCAACCAGGGATTCTACGGCGACCAGGTCACGCCATCCGGTAGCCAAGGATACGAGGTCTTCATACTCCGGACGTTCGCATAAAAGAAGTATGCAGGAGTTAACTTCCAAGGAGGTTCCAGCGGCTAAATCCTGTAAGACCGCAGCTCCACAGGTCTCTGTTACGGACATGCTATCGCAGATAGCACAAATTATCGCAGCATCCCAGCAACCGACAGTAACTCTGTCGGATCAGGAATTATCCGAGGAAGCTGGGTCGGTACGTTGCACTGCAGGTTCAGACACGGATGACAAAGAATTACAAGTGGTCCGACAGGGTGGCGAAAGGGATACATATGAGTTATATTTTCCCTTTTCGGAACAACGTAATTGCTGTAGAGTGCATCCGGCATTATCATCTAGCGTTGTTCCTCCAGACCAAAAATGCTGCATTGCCAGATAAGAGACTGATAGCGCCACTGGACACAGAATTCTTAATCGGTTTAGGGACATCATCCCTCAGTTTCCGACATAGTCCAGATATGTCTCACGGACATTTGATCTGTTGAATGACGCTATATTTATATAACTTGCTACCTAAATGGTCAGGTTTCTTATCGGCAAATGCTCTACATCTGCCTTTCATCAATTCAAGGAATATTTTGAAACGGCAGGACAGAGCATTCTGAGAGTTCTCTACGTCTAGACGACCAGGTCAGAACCTAGTATTGTTTATACCGTCATCAATGTCAATTCCAACCACGATGTTGGAAATGACAATATCGTCTAGCAGGGTCAGCTTAGACGCATCATCGTACACAGATCACCTTACCAGAACGTTATCATTGCGCCTCAAAGAAAAAAGAATTCTAGGATGTACAACCTCCTTAAGAGTTCTTTCAAGGGCCTCACGTAAAACTCCATCCTTTTAGTGGCAATATGGAGTTGGTTAGACGTGACGCGGCCCTGGCTACATCCACGCGTGTGGATAGTAAGGTGAAAAACTCTCTCATAGTCGCTCTGGTCTCCAGAGAGTTTTCTTCGACGGCAAGCTTTCCGCAGTCTATGATCAGATAACTAAGAAAGCTTTAGACTCTCTGTTATTCAAATTCGCTTCCATATAGTCGGATTCAGCAGAGAAGAGTAGGACAGGCACTTCTGGGATGAATACGTCCAAGGGAAGTTCCTATAGAGGTTCCCATGCGTCCTCCAGGTCTTACTCTAGAGACCGTCAGGGTAGCGACTCAGGTAGGGGCCGTAATTCTGGCCCGAGGCATCCGGTCAGATGCCCCTAGGTCGATGGGGCGAGGTTCGAGCCGTGGAGGACATGGCTTCTCTTTCCACAAGCCTCGCTGGACCAGGAGGTAATGGTATTAACCTCTATCGTGTACTAGTGAGCGGAAGACTGTCAAGTTTCTCAATTAATTGGGAATAGATTACGTACGTCCCTTGGATTCAAGGGGTGATTTCGGAAGGACTAAATTGTCCTTAAAACGAAATCCTCTGTTAACTCGGAGTCCAAGATGGACTCAGCTTCCGTCAAGTCAGTAGCAAAGAGGCTCGCTTCCATCAGAAGTCCAGTCTCTTCTGGAATGGTCACGATAGAGATCGTAGAAATCCAGGAATTTCCAGGTTTCTACAACCATCCATTTCTGGTTCCAAAAACCAGACGGCTCGTTCCGTTCACTCATTATTCTGAACTGGATAAACAAGCTGATCGTGGCTCCAAGTTTATATATGGAGTCCATCCGATCGGTCAGAGCAAGTTTTCGGGTGTACGACTATGCTACATGCATAGATCTCAAGATGCGTACTTTCACGTCATGGTACATCAGGCGTTCAGAAAGTATCTTTGCTTCCGAATCATAGGAATCGTGTGTCAGTTCCGAACAATGTGCTTCGGTCTGAATCTAGCCCCCTGGGCTTTCACTTGCATAACGGACTCTGTAATGACTCATTTCCGAGCTTATTCGTCTGCGATAACATCGGCCTACCTGGACGACATTCTTTACAGGTACGGCAATGAGTTAACGCTTCAGAACGATGTGCAGAATCTGCTTCTATTGCTCCGACGTCTCGGTTTCATAAGTAAATGAGGAGAAGTCGGATCTGGTATCATCCAAGTCATTCACCAACCGGGGGATGAGCTTCGAAACGCACAACTTTTTCGTTCGTCTGCCGTTACCCAGAGCGAAATTATTCATTTGTTATGCTCACTATTGTCTTTGCTCAGACGTCTCAGCGAGAGATCTCATGATACTGATATGTTTGTGTGGAGCTACCGCAATTTTATTCCAATGGGGCGGTTATGCACTTGTCCTCTCCAATTTCTTCTGATCCAGAATTGGAGGGTGAAGATTTTTTATTTTCGCTCGATACGGACATCTTCTTGTCAATCAAGTGAATAAGATTTTCAGACTTGGGCAGGTTTTCAGTGCTCAACTAAGAGAGTTCCACTGCATTTGCCGGATCCAAGTTTTACAATCTTCACGGATGCCAGTCAAACAGGTTGGGTCATATCATTGAGCCCAACGGATTTGAAGGACCAGCGTCTTTGGGATCCGAAGTTCCTAATTAAGCACATTAACATCAAGAATGATGTCATTTTGGCTTGCGCTATGTTATTGAATAACGTTATTCAGTATGCTCATGTGCTAATTCTGTCCGACAATTTGACAGTATTAGCGTATTTTCGGAACTAGGGAAACAATCATTCCATTCTGTTATTCATGTTAACAGAAGGAATCTTTCTGTTTGTACTAGAACATCAAGTTCTCCTATCGGTCCGTCATATTCCGGGTCGTCTGAAAGTATTAGCGGACTCCCTTCACGGAGGGGCCGCTTGTTGATGCCAGAATGCACTTCCAACAATCGAGTGTTCAATCAGATTTGCTACCAAGGAGAGCGGCTTATGATCAACCTTTTTGTGACAATGAGTTGCAGACGTATGTGTAACAATGTTTGGATCTTCGAGCGTTTGCAGTAGATGCTCTATCGATCTTGTGAGACGGAATTATAGGATATGCGTATCTTCCAGCGCCGTTGATTCAGCAGATATTGCTCAAGTTATATCTCAATGCAAAATTATGTTGGTAGCATTTCTAGCTCCACAAGACCGTGGATTAATCTACTCAGGCGTCTGTTGTGGGACATGCCGTGGCAGTTTCCTCCACATTTCGGTCCATTCTATAGTCAGATGGATTCAATTTACTATCAGTACTGCTTATGATAATATCGTCAATCAGCAGTCTGTGCTTTAGTTTTAAGCTCATGAAGTAAGAGTTCTTTCTACATCATGGGCTTATGCTAATAATGTTGCTATTACAGCTCCAATGAGGGCTGCATATTGTTCTTAGCCCTCCACTTTCTCGAATATGTATCTGAGAAATATTGAGTCCATTTCTGCAAATCTGCATTGTTTAGGTCCATTATTTTTCACTCAGAATGTCGTCCACTAAACTGTGGCAACTATATATGTGTAGGCTTTTTGGTTCCGGAGTGACTCTGTCCTGCTGCCCTCTTTGCTCTGGAGTATTTAATCCAGGGCAAGGGGAATGGGGGGGGGGGGTGTTCCCTTAGGTCACCTGCTTTATAGTGTCAAACAAGGGAATACCTCCCTTGGAGTCAGTAATTCCGAGTCGGTACCGGGATGGTTTTAAAGTAAAGCTAATGTTTACTCATCTATGTAATATTTTTTAAGGGTTGCTCGGTGTGAAACATTTGTATATATCATGTATTAATCGGGTGTTAATATACAATCCTCCGTCACTTTTATATGAGTATATAGAGTCTCATTTTGCTGGACTTCCTTATTTATTGGCTTTACTTTAAAAAATATTAGTATAAAGGATTATACTGGATGTTAATAGAGATCATTGATGTTATTGCGCTCAATTACAATGGTGTTGTGTCTTTCTTCTTGATACAAATAAGAAAGATACATGTAAAGCCTATCTCTCATTTTCTCCTTCAGGGGATAGTTCTGTTATATGTAATTGAGTCTATTGGATTTACCTTTATGTCCTAGGCTCTCCAACCTTTTTTTCTATTCAGCTAAGTCTGGGTCATTGGTACAGTATAAAAATGTTAAAAAATTTATAGTAATTTATATATTTTTTTTATACTTACCAATGACCCAGACGGGGATGGCCCTTCCATGATTTGGGAACTCCCCCGCTGAGTACATAACGCTTACCAGACACTGGTTGTAAGAATGATAATTGTGCCAATTTCGAGAGTGGAGTAAAAGTGTGGAGGATCATATAGGACATGTAATTTTTGGTTTTAGATGCAAATTTTGGGAATTGGGAGGTAAAATTTGCATTTGGCCTAGATATTTTAGAGTTAGCACCAGCTAAGTCTGGGTCATTGGTAAGTATAAAAAATATATAAATTACTATAAATTTTTCAACTTTTCAAAATATTTCAACAAAACTATAACATGTGACCCCTCTTTGGAACGAGCTTGTTCCAATGAGGGGTCACATGATATGGTTTTGTTGAAATGTTTTGAAAAATTTTTTAAAATGATATTTAAAATAATAAATTTTGATATCGTCTGCATTTAGTAAATGGTTAAAAGGAAAATTTGAATAATATAACTCTATTGCACTTGAAAACAATCCATCTTTTGCCCCATTATTTTGGGTCATAACTGTATCCGAACATTTCTTGTGCAGTTACCTGTGACATGCCTGTATTGTTTTTCTATTGCAACCTGTTCACGATGTTGACTACTGTCTTCAACTCTGATTGTTGTGTCGGTCTATTGTTGTCGGTGGATTCAGAAGTGTGAGTACATGTAGTGTAAACTACATTATAAAAAAAGTAATATCAAAACAGTCGAGAAAAGGTATCTCTCGTCTAGCGAAAGCGTTAAATCCACAGACCTTGCTCCCAAAAAGTGCAAAGAGTCTTCATTGTTGGACTCTGTATTAGGATTGGAGTTGGATTCTCCATCTCTTGTAGACGTTAATACAAGTGGCGAAGGCGATGCTGAAATCTTATTCTTCAATGTTAAAAAGTATACCTACTGATGTATCAATGGGTATCCAGGAGAAACCTGATCAATCTCCAGAAGCAGGTGCCACTGCTTATACTGTAACTCTGGGTGCTCTGGGGAATTTTGAAAATACCAGTTATCCCAGTTCTCACGCATCTGAGATGGTAACAATGTTCGTTGTCACTCTGAAGGATCCCTCCATTCAAAACATGCTCATAGGTATAATTGATTGACAATTCTGTATGACCTCCCATTCCTGGCTGGATTTCTGACCTAGAATCTTGAGTCACTGACCTTGAAAAAACTATCGAGGTGAGCAGTACTACAATCTTAAAACTTGAAACTGAACTTGGCATCTCACACCAGTATGGTGTGCGTAACTCTGAGAATTTCATGAATTTCCGAAACACAGATAAAATTGCACTTGACATTGCAAATGCCATAGGTGTTCCTCTTAAAATTGGTGAAATTGAAAGCAGTCATCATTCTGAGCCCCCCAAACAGCCAATCTCCGAGATCTATTCTAGTTAAATTTGGAAGTTAAAGATCGCAAGACAGATTTTACAGAGGTTTGCTTAAGCTCAATGTGTCACTATTGAAAAACATCTACATCAAGGAACATTTAACCAAGGATCGGTCTGGTCTTGCGAGAAGGGGTCGTCTCCTCACTCGTGATAAGAAAATAGCCACCTCTTGGATGCATGGTGGAGTTGTATTTGTAAAATTCTTTGATGAAACCATCCTCTGTATTAAAACAATGCACAAATGTCGGCCATTGAAGAGAAATTCAAACTAGTAGTAAAAATCCGCACACAACCATAGTACCTCCATTGCCCATATGAATTTCCTACGAAGTGCACAGTCTTATATGCACCCTTCAATGATACTCAAATCATTAAGTAATCAGCTCTCACTAAATAGACTTGGTTCGACCACTAACTACACATCTGCGCAGGATGGTTTTTAACCCTTTACCTAATGAATCACCTGCATCTGTCCGCATAATCTGCAAATTGGGCAGTTGAAGAAATTAAATTTTTCAAAATATTTCAACAAAACAATATCATGTGACCCCTCATTGGAACAAGCTCACTGAGCTTGTTCCAAGGAGGGGGTCACATGATATGGTTTTGTTAAATTTTTTTGAAAATTTTTTAAAGATGATATTTAAAATAATAAATTTTGATATCGTCTGGGTTGGGTAAAGGGTTAAAACTGAATTTTACTCCTGCATTTGTTTTTCTAGCACAGGCCTGTGCTGTTGAATGACAAACCAATGGATGGGCCCACTGAACCCCTTAATGTGGTGTGCCATGTGACAGCGTCCTGACTCATGATAATAAAGTAGTTGGCTCTTGGATGCAAGATGGCATTGTACCCATAAAACTCTTTGATAAAATTGCCCACCGTACTACCAGTGATGTGCTAATGTCGGCCATTGAAGAGAAATTCAAACTAGAAGTTATAATCTGCACCCTACCACAGTACCTCCATCGCCTATATGAATTTCCCATATATGAGCTCTTCAAAGATACTCCAGTTATTGTGCTGGACTATCTAATCAGTTCACACCAAATAGACCACCAGCTGTGCATGTCCATTTTACTCCTGCACTTGTTTTTAGCTCATCTACTTCTATTAGAAGTGGTGAGCTTATATGATGACCTTGGCGTCAGCGTCGGCGGCCGGCGTGTCCAATATTGTAAGATTTAATGGTAAGGTTAATTTCTCAAAGATCAGTGGGCTCAGGCCTTTAATATTGCATATGTAGGTTGTAGGGGACTATCAGAACAGTATTTAACCCTGATACTACGACTTTTTTCCAAATTTCACCTAAAAATTTCTGCCAAAACTTATTGCAAGAATTTGCATTCAGGTGTTGTAAGAATTTGCGTTAAAGTCAGCTTTTGTGCAGATTGTGCTGCTTTAACTTCTCATTACTGTTGATTTTCATATTTCAATAACAACTGTAGGTATTAACCCTACTGTATGCAGAAATTTAATGGAAATTTTCTTTTTTTTCAGTCAAAATTTTCATGTTTTTCTCGGACTTAGTAAATTTTAAGTTGTAAAACTTTTTAAACTTTGTGTTTAGGTGAGTTGTGTTTCTATGTGTCTTTCCAGGCGATTAATATTCTACACTTGGGTTACTGAATTCCATTGCAGTAATATTTAACCCTCATTACATGCATATTTGAGGAATTTGAGGCTGATTTTCTGCCAAAACTTGTAAGAATTAGCGTTTAGGTGTTGTAAGAATTTGCGTTAATGTCAGCTTTTGTGCAGATTGTGGTGCCTTCACCTCTCATTACTGTTTATTTTCTCATTTCAGTAACTACTTTAGGTATTAACCCTACTGTATACAGAAATTTAACTGATTTCTTTTCTTTTTTTCAGTCACAATGTTCACGTTTTTCTCTGACTTACTCAATTTTAAGTTCTAAATGTTTGTGTTAAGGTGAGTTCTGTTTCTGTGTGTCTTTCCAGGCAATTGATATTGTACACATGGGTTACTGAACTACATTGCGGTAATGTTGCGCCCTCATTACATGCATATTTGAGGAATTTGAGGGGGATTTTTGGGACCTCTATTCACTTTCTTTAAAAAAAATTTTTTTCAACTTTTTTTTTTTTATTTAATACTTTCTCATACTTGTTACTAGTAATATTAAGGCTTATTTTAGTTGTTGATGTGATGTATTTTTGTTGGGACTTATAGTCACTTTCTTGAACGAATGGTTTTCTGCAATTCCTCTTTAACCAATGAATGTACTTCAATTACAATTTCAGTGATTCTTCATTACATAATGCCATTTTGCACCTCCTGTTTTATTTTTTGATCTGATGTATTTTTATTAGCTCACCTACTTCTATTACAAGTGGTGAGCTCATATGATGACTTCGGGCGTCAGCGTCGGCGTGCGGCATGTCCAATATTGTAAGATTTAATGTTAAGGTTATTTTTAGCTCACCTGAGCGAAGCTCAAGGGGAGCTTTACTAATCACTTTCCGTCCGTCGTCCTCCGTCGTCGTCGTCGTCCGGCGTTAACTTTACATTATCGACTTCTCCTCCTAAACCACTAGCCCAATTTTATTCAAATGTTGGCTAAATGTTTATTACCTAATGCCAATTCAGATTTGTTCAAATGAAGTTGCCCCTCCTCCTGGGTGGTGCCACGCCCCCAAGGGGCACCAAAATCTTTGTAAATCTTCTCATGAACCAGCAGTAGCAGAGACTTGATATTTGGTGTGAAGCTTCCTTTTGAGGTGTAGACTCAGATTTTTTCAAGAGAAGTTTGTGGGGCTATACTTGGCGTCGATATGGGAGGGGCAAAATTTTTTGCCCCGCCCAAAATTTCTATTTTCCAAACCGAGAGGCTGATTTGAACCAAATTTTATGTGAGGGCTTATTGGGTCATGAGTACTTGATTTATGCAAAAAAAAATTTTCCCGCAGCCCCGTGGGAACCGCAGGAGCTAAAAATAGAAAAAAATTAAAACGCCCATATCTCCAAAACTGCACGGCACTGAGAATTTTTATTTGGTGTGCAGCTTCCTTAGGACCAACAGAAAGGATTGGTAAAAAAAAATTGCCATCGGTTTTATCATAGGGTACAGTTTCGGGACTTTGAAAAAGTGCTGAGTCAACACTTTTTAACACTGTAGGCAATGGGAAAAACATTAAAAAATCTTCTCCAGATCCAGCAGGCAGAATCTTTTGATATTTGGTATGCAACATTGTAGGGTGGATCTGATTCAAGTTTGTTCAAATCGGCCCCCTGGGTTCATATTTGGGCTCAGTATAGGAGCCCGATTTCGAACTTAGTGCATTTCAGGCAAATTTCTTAAAAAATCTTCTTCTCCAGATCCAGCAGGCAGAACCTTTTGATATTTTGTATGCAACATTGTGGGGTTGATCTGATTCAAGTTTGTTCAAATCGGCCCCCTGGGTTTATATTTGGGCTCAGTATAGGAGCCCAAATTTGAACTTACTGCATTTCAGGCAAATTTCTTTGAAAATCTTCTTCTCCAGATTCAGCAGGCAGAATCTTTTGATATTTGGTATGCAACATTGTAGGGTGGATCTGATTCAAGTTTGTTCAAATCGGCTCCCTAGATTCATATTTGGGCTCACTATAGGAGCTCGAATTCGAATTTAGTGCATTTCAGGCAAATTTCTTCAAAAATCTTCTCCAGATCCAGCAGGCAGAATCTTTTGATATTTGGTATGCAACGTTGCGGGGTAGATCTGATTCAAGTTTGTTCAAATCAGCCCCCTGGATTCATATTTGGGCTTACTATAGAAGCCCGAATTCGAACTTAGTGCATTTCAGGCAAATTTCTTAAAAAATCTTCTTCTCCAGATCCAGCAGGCAGAATCTTTTCATATTTGGTAAGCAACATTGTGGGGTCGATCTGATTCAAGTTTGTTCAAATCGGCCCCCTGGGTTTATATTTGGGCTCAGTATAGGAGCCCAAACTTGAACTTAGTGCATTTCAAGCAAATTTATTAAAAAATCTTCTTCTCCAGATCCAGCAGGCAGAATCTTTTGATATTTGGTATGCAACATTGTGGGGTGGATCTGATTCAAGTTTGTTCAAATCGGCTTCCTAGATTCATATTTGGGCTCACTATAGAAGCTCGAATTCGAACTTAGTGCATTTCAGGCAAATTTCTTAAAAAATTTTCTTCTCCAGATCCAGCAGGCAGAATCTTTTGATATTTGGTATGCAACATTGTGGGATGGATCTGATGCAAATTTGTTTAAATCGGCTCCCTAGATTCATATTTGGGCTTACTATATAAGGTCGAATTCGAACTTAGTGCATTTCAGGCAAATTTCTTAAAAAATCATCTTCTCCAGATCCAGCAGGCAGAATCTTTTGATATTTGGTATGCAACATTGCGGGGTGGATCTGATTCAAGTTTGTTCAAATCGGCCCCCTGGATTCATATTTGGGCTCACTATAGAAGCTCGAATTCAAACTTAGTGCATTTCGGGCAAATTTCTTCAAAAATCTTCTTCTCCAGATCCAGTAGGCAGAATCTTTTGATATTTGGTATGCAACATTGCGGGGTGGATCTGATTCAAGTTTGTTCAAATCGGCCCCCTGGATTCATATTTGGGCTTAATATAGAAGCCCGAATTCGGGCTTAGTGCATTTCGGGCAAATTTATTAAAAAATCTTTTTCTCCAGATCCAGCAGGCAGAATCTTTTGATATTTGGTATGCAACATTGTGGGGTGGATCTGATTCAAGTTTGTTCAAATCGGCTTCCTAGATTCATATTTGGGCTCACTATAGAAGCTCGAATTCGAACTTAGTGCATTGCAGGCAAATTTCTTAAAAAATCATCTTCTCCAGATCCAGCAGGCAGAATCTTTTGATATTTGGTATGCAACATTGCGGGGTGGATCTGATTCAAGTTTGTTCAAATCGGCCCCCTGGATTCATATTTGGGCTCACTATAGAAGCTCGAATTCAAACTTAGTGCATTTCGGGCAAATTTCTTCAAAAATCTTCTCCAGATCCAGCAGGCAGAATCTTTTGATATTTGGTATGCAACATTGCGGGGTGGATCTGATTCAAGTTTGTTCAAATCGGCCCCCTGGATTCATATTTGGGCTTAATATAGAAGCTCGAATTCGCACTTAGTGCATTTCGGGCAAATTTATTAAAAAATCTTCTTCTCCAGATCCAGCAGGCAGAATCTTTTGATATTTGGTATGCAACATTGTGGGGTGGATCTGATTCAAGTTTGTTCAAATCGGCTTCCTAGTTTCATATTTGGGCTCAGTATAGAAGCTCGAATTCGAACTTAGTGCATATCAGGCAAATTTCTTAAAAAATCTTCTTCTCCAGATCCAGCTTCAGAATCTTTTCATATTTGGTAAGCAACATTGTGGGGTGGATCTGATTCAAGTTTGTTCAAATCGTCCCCCTTGGTTTATATTTGGGCTCCGTATAGGAGCCCAAATTTTAACTTAGTGCATTTAAGGCATATTTCTTAAAATATCTTCTTCTCCAGATCCAGCAGGCAGAATCTTTTGATATTTGGTATGCAACATTGTGGGGTGGATCTGATTGTGATTCATGAACGTATTTATTTGTAAAGTTGATAGAATCTTAGACAAAATTTGCAGAAAAGATCTACTATAGAAGGGGTGGTATCCAGGGTGAACCGTTTACCCAAATCTAGCAGTACTAATGCATTATTCACACAAATCTCCGTTCAAATTTTATGGCCCCTCATTGGAACACACGCATTCAGCTCATTCCAACAAAGGTCATATGCCATGTTTTCGGAACAAAAGAATAAAAATTTTAGTTATTCATGAAATTTTTAGGCAACTGTTGTCTGTTATTCACACTGCTTCATGAAATTTCAGTACTTTTAGAAGTTACCTCAGTAATCAAGGGTTAATTCCCCTTAATTAAATGTCGCCTCTAAAAAACAACCACTTTGCATATCTTACCTTTTTACCAGCATAACTGCCAAAACTTGTCAGCATTCTTCGCAAAAATCGCTATTCAAATTTTAATTTTTGTCTCTTAAACATACATGTACTTATCGCTTGTAAATACCCCATTGGAATGAGCTTTTTGAGCTCATTCCAATGAGAGGTCGCACACCATGCTTTTTGAGTCAAAAAAGCAATTTTTTTTAGTTATTCCAGAATTTCGTACGTAAAACACAGCTTTATGACTTCACATTAAAATGAGCTCTCTAAGCTTGTTCCAATCAACATTCACGCACTATGTCTTTCACACAAAAAATAAAATTTTCCATTTATTCAGGAATTTTGTTTGCAAGAACACTCTTACCCCCCCCCCCCCCCCCCCCACACACACACACACACACACAAACACACACACACACACACGCACACACACAAACACAGACACACACATCTAAAAGTTCGTCAGCAAAAAAACAGTTACTTCAATTTTTAAATGCATTATAGGAACAACTTGCCTAATCAAATTTAAATACTTTTGCATCATTCTGTATCTAGAACAAACCATTTACCATATCTTTACGCAAAATTCTCCAGCATCATTCACAAAAAAACACCATTATTTATATGTTCACATTTTTGTCTCAAAAATATACCTGATCTTCCCATACCCCTATTGAAATAAGCTACTTGAGCTAGTTCCAATGATGATAAAAAAAACTAATATTTTGGAAAATTTGTGAAAATTTTTGTTTTCTTGCATGCAAATATATACATGTAGCACATGGAAGATATCCACAGTTGGGGAGAGATGTCCAAGGCTATCTCTTCACATTCCTTGTTTGTGCTTCATGCTAAACCAGTTTGTCTGCAGAGATAAATTTGCTTTATTAAAAATCATTGGAGATTGTCCACACACCAATGATTTTAAATAAAACTAATTTTAGGTAACAAATGTTGAACTTCAAACAAAATCTATCACTCAACCAGTTAATGTTGATGAAGCATGACATGGTGAAGGTGACCTAAAATACTTCTTAGAGTCACTTTGTCAGGTGAGCGATTAAGGCCACGTGGGGCCTCTTGTTTCAAAAATCAGTGGCCTCAGGCCTTTCATATTGCATATGTACGTTGTAGGCGACTATCAGCACATTATTTAACCCTGATACTACGACTTTCTTTCAAATTTATATCCAATGATTCTATGTTGAATTGATATATAATAAATGCATAAATATAGACTTTCCAAAGCCATCACATAAACCACATTAATCATTTGATGCCTAGTTAATGATTTATATTAACTATATATTAGGCATGTAACATTGGAACGACATTATCAAGCGCGAATGTAGGTGAGCGTTGGGATGTAACATCCCTCTTGTTCTAGCATGAGGCTGCACTGTAATACGACACACTTTTGGAGGGGTCCCATCGAGCCCCATCCAGTGGCATGCCATGTGACCGTGTTGAATCATTAAATGCTAATATTTATCATGCATTTTACCATTACTTTGAAGAAGACTTTGGTACCTGAACACCTAAATTTTAAAGTATAAGTTGACTGGTTTAGTGCTCAACAATTGATTTTTGCAGGGCTTGTGCACGTGGTCTGATCATTTCAATCCAGATAATTCAGGGCACTTCCACAGATTTTAAGCCCTTTGAGTGGCTGCACCTGGCTGCACTCCATTGTGGTGCCCAAATATGGGCTACAAGCTCTCTGCCAACTAATAAAACCATACCCTACTACACATGGACATAGTGGGATATTGATTCAGCAGGTAATATAGCAGAGTACACGACATATGTACACGACACGACACGACTGGATTGTATACACTTCTCTTTGTTTCCATTAATTTCTCCAAGGTGCTTATTCCATGATTGAAATTAATGTGCAATATCTAAATATATATGAACTGAGTCACACCTTAACACCACAACTCCTATATCACTCACTGGAGCAAATACTCAATATTATCAAGGGCCAAACACAAATTTTGACCCCCCCCCCCCCCCAAACTTTGCATACAATACCAAAAATTAAAAGTCCTATCTGGCCCTCCATACTTTTAGTACTTGCGTATGCACAGTTCCCAGGAAGAGACCGGAATTGGTGGAAACATTTCTTTTGTTTGGCCCAATCAGTAAACATTTGAACTGACATCTATGCAATAAGTTCTCATTTTTGAAGATGTCAGACACAAATCAATGATGGTTTTCATGAAATCAACAGTGTAGCAGGATGCTGGAAGTGAATAACAGTGGTTTTAGAAGTTCAGGGCTCTAACTTTATAATTTTTATGTAAAATTATTCATGTTCCCCAATTTTGGGATATGCTTCTGAACGTCATCATTATAATACGACTCCGCTGTTGTTTTGTTAGTATTACTTCCCTTACCTCGACAGAACCCTCCTGTTATACTCCCAAGCTCATTTGGCTTTTTTATTGAAGAATTTTTTATTAAATTCTTGGGGACTTTAACTTGTAAAACGGAATAGGTATTCACTTTTTAAACCCTCCACCATTAGATTCCTGGTAAAAAGTTACCCCTAGTAGACACCTTTGAGGACCTATTTTGGTGAAGTCCATCAATTTTGCCCCTCCCCACCACCACCCCGCCACTTTTTTAAACACCACCATTAGATTCCTGATAAAAAGTTATCCCAAGTAGACCCCTTTGAAGACCTATATCGGTGAAAAAAAAATTTGTCATAATATTTGGTGCCCCTCCCTGCCCCCAACCCTCCCCTGCATACTTTTTTAAACCTAACAAGGACCTCCGCCATAAAAAAGTACCCCTAGTAGATGCATTTGGGCACTCTGGGTGGCCCCATATTCAT
Source organism: Pictodentalium vernedei (assembly GCA_031216915.1). Lineage (NCBI taxonomy): Eukaryota > Metazoa > Mollusca > Scaphopoda > Dentaliida > Dentaliidae > Pictodentalium > Pictodentalium vernedei. Next base: position 92,561,169 of record CM062288.1, read on the forward strand.
TTCTATAGCGGACAGACTGTGACAGACAGAGAGACAGACATACAGACATTCTAAAATATAGTATATAGGAGAAAAAAAAAGAAAAGATATAGAAAGAAGATGTTTACATCCTGTTGATAACTGTACATTTTGTATTCTTGCATCTTCTACCAGATGCATTTTTTCTTCATGTGCATTAGGTGGTTGTTGATCGGTTACTGACTTTTGGCATTTGTTGTGCCTGTTGTTGGTTAGTTTCTGGTTTTTCCTCTTGACGTCTGTTCAATATCGTTTTGGATTCGTATTAATTCAGTGTTTAGTTAAAAACTATTCTTGTTTTTTTTCCATTAGGATACATATAATATCTTATTACAATTGTTTAGCTTTAATTAGGTAGTGCTTGGCCACACTTAGCCTCTATCGGGATGCTCTTGGGCTCATGAGGTTCCCTTGGGGCACTTAGGCTTCATTCGAAAAAATTTTTTTTAATTTATTTCGAAAATTTTTTGTGATTGTGTATGTTATGTATCCTTGCAATGTTTATTCTGTATTATTGGGAGTTTAGCGAACTTATGATTTCCGCTTCATTATTATTGTATTTATTATAATAATTGGTACTTCGTGTAGTCTGGCAAGTCTCGGCTTTATGCTTGTTGTTTGCCGGTAGTTGCGGCACTCCTTCAATACTTGTACTAAGGCAAAAGGAGAAGAAGCCTGAAAGTTTCTCTATGGGACACTTGGCAAGATCTGGGGTCAGACGCGAGTTGGAGAACCCTCTCCATCCCGTTAGCAGTCAGAGTCTACTGTTTCCGTTGCAAGAAACTATAATGAGTCGGAACACATGTCAGGATGTTCCTTCCACACTGCAGCCGGGGTCGACTGCAGTTATGGCTTCTTCTTCTTACATGGAAGAGCATGCAAAGTGGATTAGCCTACTAGTTTCTCAACGAGATACTCAGCGAGATCTGGGGTTACATTGCAAGTTGGAGAGCATTCTCCATCCCGTTAGCAGTCAGGGTTGAATGTTTTCTGTCGTGAGAAACTTCAATGAGTCGGAGCACCCATCCGAAATGTGTGAGTCATAATGTTCCTTCCACACTTCATCTAGGGTCGGCTGTTGTTACTGCTTCCTCTTCTTCCATGGAAAAGCATGCTAAGGGGTAGAAGCCTACAAGTTTCTAAATAGAACGCTGGGCAAGGGCTGGCGCCAGACCGTGACCTGGAGAACACTCTCTGTTCTGTCAGCAGTCGTTGTCGACTGTTTCCGCTTCGAGAAACTTTAGTGAGTTGGGATGGGGGCGCGGTGGCTCAGTTGATAGAGGTGCAGGCTGCAAGCCGAGAGGTCCTCGGTTCGAATCCCACCTGCGGCAACCGCGTTGTGTCCTTGGGCAAGACACTTCACCCTGATTGCCTACATGGGGGCACGATGACGCTGTGTACTGAGGCGTACTGCACGTCGATGGTGCGCATGTCTTCAACCAATCTAACCCTGCCTGTGCTGCGGTGCAGAGTTCAGAGTTACGATGTTGGAGAGCTGACAGCTGCTCGTCGTTGCTCGGTGGTTCTCTCCGGGTACTCCGGCTTCCTCCACCCGTAAAACTGTCACGGTCACGATTAGCCATTGTGCATAAGTATGTGACCTTAAACACCAATAAATAAATAAATAAATAGTGAGTTGGGATGCCTGTTCACGCTTGTGGTTCGGGACGCTTCTTCCACACTGCAGCCGGGGCCAGTTGCATCTATGGCTTCCTCGGCTTCATCGATGAAGCACGTTAGACTGCAGACTAGCTGTCCGACTTAGCATGTTCATGCTGTTCCACGGAGATGTTCCCAGTCTTCACCACCGAAGTTGGATTAACCTGTAGCTAGTAGTTTGAGGCATTTTATATTGGGCATGTGTCGAAAGATCTGGGGTCAGATCTCTGACCTGCTGGCAGTATATGGTGAAGAAGTGGATAATCGCTGCTCTGCAAGCCTCATTCACAGACCTGTTGCCACAGACTGCGCAGCGCATCCCAGTAGTCGCAGGTTCTGCCGTTGACAGTCTCCGGTAATGAGCTGTCGGATGGTGCTGCGTTGGTCCAGTCATGTGTACATTCGGATGTTTTGTCCATGTTTTTCAGATGGAACATTCAGATGGTGAGAGGGCTATGTAGGTTGATTCTCCATCCCTCATGGAACGGCGCATTAAGACTATGAATTTTTATTCATAAGTTCTTTGAATCTTGTTCCATCTGAACAAAAGTCCAGGCAAAAAACAGCCTAAGGTACCGGGCGAAGGAAAGACAAAGATCTTTCCTTCCCGGATCTTTCTGCTCAGGTGTTGAAGGCTTTTGGTCCAATTAATGATGCCTCCCATGGCTTAGCAATAGTATAAGAAAGGTAATGATCTATTCCTTACCAATAGAAGATCGATAGATCACAGTTAGGCTGAGACAGCTGTCATGTTTGGAATAGAGCCATTAGAAGGAATATGTATGTCTTTTCCTTCTCGGTGTTGTATTCCTAGGTGTTAGAGGCATTTAGTGCTATTGTTGATGGCTTGATGCCATAGTAGCCTTATGTACAGTTGGAGCGGTCTTTTCTTATACATTAGTGGCTAATGTTGTAAGTCTCCATTTAGTGAGCTGTCTAAGGCTACAGGGTAACACACAGATATGTCTTCACCAATATATGACTTCTAGGCTGTATTAGCTATGCAGAGACCGCTAGCTTTTTGGAATAAGGCCATTAGAAGGAAAGATTACATTTTCCTTCTCGGTGTGATATTCCTAGGTGTCACAGGCATATAGTCCTATTGTTGTCGCCTTAGTTTGGCTTATGTGAATTAAGAGCGGTCTGTTTTTATATATCGTTGGCAACTAATGTCGTAGTGGCCTTATATATTTTAAAGCGATTTTTGCTTATACATTGTGGCTAACATCGTAAGTCTCCGTTTAGTGAGCTTTCCAAGGCTACAGGTGACAGATATTTGTCTTCCTGGGGATGAAGACTAATAAGCTGTGTTAGCTAAGCTGAGACTACTATCTCTTTGGAATTATAGAGGAGCAGTCCTTTATTCTTTACCTTGAGCGACTAATGTTGTAAGTCTCCGTTTAGTGAGCTTTCAAAGTCGCAAGTTTCACCGAGATATCTGTGTTAAGGGGATGAATACTTATTAGCTGCGCTAGCTAATCTGAGACTACTATCTCTTTGGAATTAGGGACGTTAAGAAGAAAGAGTAAGTTGTTTCCTTCTCGGTGTTGTATTCTTAGGCATCTGAGGCTTTTAGTCCTTTTGTTGACACCTTATTTGAATCAAGTACGGCCCTTTTTCCCTAACTTGAACAACTGACGTTGTAAGTCTCCATCTAGTGAACTTTCTAATGTTGTAAAAATTACACCAAGATATCTGTCTTCACCGAGATGAATCTTCTAAACTTCGTTAGCTAGACTGAGACTGCTGTCTTTCGGGAATATAACTGCTAAGGAAAGAGTTCATTTTTTTCCTTCTCGGTATTGTTTTCTTTAGGGTCATAGACTTTAGTCGTATTGTTGACACTATAGTAGCCTACTTTGAAATGTGAGTGATGGTTTTTTCCTTATCATTAATGGCTAGCATTGTAAGTCTCCTTTAGTGAGCTTTTATGGCAGCCATTTAACTGTCTTCATGAATAGAAAGACTTTTAGCTGCTTTAGCCAGGCTGAGATCACTGTCCTATCGGACAAGGTACTGTTACAAGAGAAGAGTTTGTTCTCTCCTTAGCGGTATTGTTTTTAGCTCACCTGAGCGAAGCTCAAGGGGAGCTTTACTGATCACTTTCTGTCCGTCGTCCGTCGTCGTCCGTCCGGCGTTAACTTTACATTATCGACCTCTTCTCACGAACTACTGGACCAAATTCAACAAAATTTGCTGTGCATGTTCCCTATCATATGTCAATTCAAATTGGTTCAAACAAAGTTGCCACGCCCACAGGGGGCACCACAGGGGGCATAACTCTGATAGCACCCTAAATTTGTTTCCAAAATTAAAAAAAATCTTCTTCTTCAGATCCACTGGGCCGAATTCTTTCATATTTGGTATACAACATTTCTAGGGGGGGTCAGATTCAGATTTGTTCAAATCAAGTCCTTAGGTTAATATTTGGGCTCCCTATGGGAATTTTAACTGCAATATGAGGATTATTCTTTAAAAATCTTCTTCGGATCCACTGGTCAGAATCTTTTCATATTTGGTATACAACATGTCTAGGGTGGTCAGATTCAAGTTTGTTCAAATCGAGTCCCTGGGTTTATATTTGGGCTCCCTATGGGAGCCCAAATTTTAACTTGGTGCAATATGAGGATTATTCTTTAAAAATCTTCTTCTTCAGATCCACATGCTAGAATTCTTTCATATTTGGTATACAACATCTCTAGGGGGCTCAGATTCAAGATTGTTCAAATCGAGTCCCTGGGTTCATATTTGGGCTCCCTATGGGAGCCCAAATTTGAACTTAGTGCAATATGACGATTATTCTTTAAAAATCTTCTTCATATCCACCAGTCAGAATTCTTCCATATTTGGTATACAACATCTCTAGGGGGGTCAGATTCAAGTTTGTTCAAATTGAGTCCCTGGGTTGATATTTTGGACTCTCTATGGGAGCCCAAATTTTAACTTCGTGCAATATGAGGATTATTCTTTAAAAATCTTCTTCTTCAGATCCAGCAGGCAGAATTCTTTCATATTTGGTATACAATATCTCTAGGGGGGTCAGATTCAAGAAATCGGGTCCATGAGTTAATATTTGGGCTCCCTATGGGAGCCCAAATTTTAACTTGGTGCAATATGAGGATTATTCTTTAAAAATCTTCTTCTTCAGATCCACCAGGTATAATTCTTTCATATTTGGTATACAACATTTCTAGGGGACGGGGGGTGGGGGGCAGAAGCACGTTTGTTCAAATCGAGTCCCTGGGTTGATATTTGGGCTCCCTATGGGAGCGCGAATTTTAACTTAGTGCAATATGAGGATTATTCTTTAAAAATCTTCTTCTTCAGATCCACCCGGCAGAATTCTTTCATATTTCGTATACAACATCTCTAGGGGGGGGGGGGGGGGGGTGGGGGCAGATTCAAATTTATTCAAATCGAGTCCCTAGGTTGATATTTGGCTCCCGGGAGCCCAAATTTTAACTTAGTGCAATTTGTAGATTATTGTTTAAAAATCATCTTCTTCAGATCCACCAGGCAGAATTCTTTCATATTTGGTATGCAACATCTTTAGGGGGGTCAAATTCAAATGTGTTCAAATCGACCCCTGAGTTGATATTTGGGCTCTCTATGGGAGCCCGAATTTTAACTTGGTGCAATATGAGGATTATTCTTTAAAAATCTTCTCCAGATCCACCAGGCAGAATTCTTTCATATTTGGTATACAACATCTCTGGGGGAGGGGGGGGGGGGGGGGGGGGGGGGCAGATTGAAGTTTGTTCAAATCGAGTCCCTGGGTTCATATTTGGGCTCCCTATGGGAGCCAGTAATTTAACTTAGTGCAATATGTTGAATTTTCTTTAAAAATCTTCTTCTTCACATCCACCAGTCAGAATCTTTTCATATTTGGTATATAGCATCTCTATGGGGGTTAGATTCAAGTTTGTTTAAATCGAGTACCTGGGTCAATATTTGCGCTCCCTATGGGAGTCCGAATTTTAACTTAGTGCAATATGCGGAATTTTTTTCAAAAATCATCTTCTTCAGTTCCACCAGTCAGAATCTTTTCATATTTGGTATATAACATCTCTCGGGGGGTCAGATTCCATTTTGTTCAAATTGAGACCCTGGGTCAATATTTGGGCTCCCTATGGGAGCCCAAATTTCAACTTGGTGCAATATGTGGAATATGCTTTAAAAATCTTCCTCTTCAGATCCACTAGTCAGAATCTTTTGATATTTGGTATACAATATCCTTAGGGAGTTGAGATTCAAGTTTGTTCAAGCCAAGTCCCTGGCTTCATATATATGCTGAAAATTTGGAGTCCAGTCTGGACTTAGAAATTTTGGACCAAAATCTGGAAATGAGTTTTTAGCTCACCTGATCGAAGCTCAAGGGGAGCTTTACTAATCACTTTCCATCCGTCTTCCGTCATTGTCCTTCGTCGTCCATCCAGCGTTAACTTTACATTATTGACTTCTCACGAACTACTGGACCAAATTCAACAAACTTTGCTGTGCATGTTCCCTATCACATGTCAATTTGTTCAAATGAGGTTGCCACGCCCACAGGGGTACCACAGGAGGCATAACTCTGATAGCACTCTAAATTTCTTTCCAAGATTAAAAAATCTTTTTCTTCAGATCCACTGGGCCGAATTCTTTCATATTTGGTATATAACATTTCTAGTGGGTTCAGATTCAGATTTGTTTAAATCGAGTCCCTGGGTTAATATTTGGGCTCCCTGTGGGAGCCCGAATTTTAACTTAGTGCCCGCATGAGGATTATTCTTTAAAAATCTTCATGTCCAAAAATGGCATAAAAATTGTAGGGGTTAGGTCCATGGGGGTTAGGTTGTAGCTTTTTAGATTGAAATGGGGTGTTTTTGGACACAGGAATTCAATTTTTTTTTTACCATGGGCCAAACCATCGTTGACCCTTGGCCGCCCCCCATATCGGACAGATTTATTTCACTCTGGTGGAAACCCTGATTATTGTTACCTAGGTTAACTAGCTCAAAATTCAGGGACGCAAAATTCTGAAATATGAAGGCTTGGAAAGTTTTTTCCGCACACCCCATACCCCATCACAACTCCACCGCTAGTTAGAAATTCAAGAGGTCTCACCCCCGATTAAAACAACTCTAAACCAGGCTAACATGTGCAAGTTTCCCCCTTCCCCCTCCCCCCTCCCCCCCCCCCCCCCCCCCCCCCTTCCAGGGCAAAAAATTTCACACGAATGCTCGTACTGTTCGCGTATCGGTTACGCAAAATGTAAAACATGCGAACGGTTGATCGGTTAACGAAAATCGGGCCGCTACATTGAGCAATGCACCTATGTCCCTTTCTGACATGCAAAATGTTCTTGGAAGTGTTTACATGTACTGTAGACAGAACGGAAATTTTACCTTTCGATGAAAATTGAAATGCAGTTTCTTGGAAATGAAGAGTAGAATAAAGGAGATAACTACTCTTATCATACGTTTTAAGAAGAAGAAAAAAATTTAGGCTGAAAGTATTTTGGTTGTGAAAAAAATCTGTTTTTTATGTGTTTATCTCAATTTTGGGGCGTAAAAGTGCAGGAACTGAAAATAGAAGGAAAATCCTGTGTATTGTGTGGGCACAATCGCTTCATCTAGTTGGTATATGCTTTTCTTAGGAGGGGCGTATGCAGCTTATTCAAGTCAAGTCCCTGGTTTGATATTTAGACTGCCATGTCAGGTGAGCGCCCTCAGACCCCTTGGGGTCTCTTGTTGTGTTAGTTGTCTGGGCTTTTAACCCTATTGATGACACCATTGTAACCTAGTGTGATTAATGAGCGTTCTTTCGATTGCCTTTAGTTAACTCCTTTTCAGGAATATATTCTCTGCTATAATCGCTTTTCAGGCATATATTTTCTGCTATAATCAGAATGAGGTGCAAAGAGTCTATATAGATTATTGTAATCGGGTGCCGGAACATAGTTCTTCGTCGCCCACTTTATTTTGATCCAGTCGATTGTTGTGGATTATATTTCCACTTGGTGGATTGGATATTATGTCTATATGGTGTACTGTCTGGTTTTCAAGGGATATGTTGACCCTGTTTTAGTGGTTATATTCCTTGCAATAGTGACATGTTCATCACGTCCCTCTCTGTCCTTAGTGGCATTATGGAATCGGTCAGACGTGAGGGAGCCCTATGGTTTCTATAGTATTCTTGATAACTTACACTAAAGTGTTACGAGTTGCGCCAGGTTAGTGTGTCTATGCTTGCTATGACTATAAGCTTTTTAGCTGCATTACTCTTTATTGAAAATAGCAGCAGCAGCAGTATAACTTTGGGAATGTGGCATTTCCTTTTCTTATAGTGAAAAATAAATTTGTCACTGTTCCAAGCTTTAGTATAACTGCACCGGCCGTACTTATCTACTGATTCAAGTAATGCAGGTGAGGGGGGTTGTTCAATATGAATTGTTCATCAGAAGCGAATAAGTACTATCAGATAATTTTCCATTGGGATTCAGTTGGACAAGTTTAAGGTTGTACATATTTATATCACCGGTTTTGACCTGTCCATGTATTCTGGATGCGCTGTACATTTAGAAGCTTGCGATTTTAATAACTGGGATCACCACGATATAGCCTTAACTGCTGATGTGGCGTTAAGTACCAATAAATTAATAATAATTAATAACCGGGTGCCTTTTAGGCGAATAAATATATACTACTCAAAGTTTGCTAAGCACCAAATATTTGACACATCATTGTAAAATTTGCTTGCGACATATTTGCGATATTTTTGGTGGATATGATTGAGGAATGTATTGAGATGGTCCTCAGTGTTTACATTAGCTCTCTTGACAGGCAGACTTTTTGTGATAGTCATGGAAAGCATGTACCTCTTGATTTTCATGATGTTTTCGTGTACTGTGTACACGTACATGTCGTGTAGGGTATTCAATCTTCACTTCGACACAAACTCTTGTGTTTTAATGATTGAATATGGCAAATGCAAATGTAAGAAGACATTTGTCTGAGGCAGAAATGTGGCATGATGTAGGGATGGTGGAGTAAGGGCTACCCATTGTCAGGTTGGTGAAGCCCTTGGTGTGCACCATACGATGATCACCAGAGCCTGGGCAAGATTTCAGCAGTATGGCACACCAGTAAGATGGCATGATGGTGGCAGAGACGGGGCAACATCTGCAGCTGAAGACCGGTTTTTGATCATTCAGGCACATAGGAACCGCTTTGCCACAGCAACCCAGCTTTGCAGTGACCTTCAGAATACAACTGGGGTAAATGTTTCGACGCAGACTATCCGGGCAAGGTTGCACGAAGGTGGTCTCCGATCGAGAAGACCATGTATTCGCATTCCGCTGTCCCAGAACTACGGCCAGGCACGATTTGAATGGGCCATGGACCAGAGAAGATTGGTGACCTGGCCTTTTTACAGATGAGTCAAGGTAGTGCCTAGACAACACAGATAGGTAGTCTAAGGAGAAGACCAGGAGAGCGATTCCATGCAGCCAACATTGCTGAGCTTGATCACTATGGTGGAGGGTTAGTCATGGTCTGGGGTGACATCAGCAGGGATGGACATACAAAGCTCTGTGTCCTTGACCATGGTACATTGACTTCACAGCGGTATATTGATGAGATCCTGGACACCCACGTCAGATTGTTTGCAGGTGCTGTGGGTGATAGATTCATTCTGATGGACGATAATGCCCATCCTCATGTTGCCTATGCTGTCTGGGTGTACTGACAGAGGGAGGGGATTGAGCGTATGGACTGGCCAGCAAGATCCCCTGACCTCAATCCAATCGAACATGTCTGGAATGAGTTGCAACTTGCAATTTCAGCCCGTCCAGTCCAGCCAAGAAGTGTCCAGGAGCTTGGTGCCATGCTGGTCCAAGAATGGAACAACATCCCACAAAGGACCACCAGGAACCTGATTGGGAGCATGAGAGGCGTTGTCAAGCTGTAATTAACAGTAATGGGTCTTATACTCGATATTGAAGCCATAACAGTTCGCTCCGTTAACTTTTTGGCAAATTGAAAAATTTCCTCTTTTACCAATAATATCCATTTTCCATGGTTATCGTATTCAAAAGCTAAAAAATAATGTCAAACACAAATAAAGTCTTAATTTCTGTACTTAAATCATTAAATTTGTAATTAAATAAAAAATATATACACTTTACATTACAATATTTCAACTAAAATGTAAAACAGGTAGTTGGATATACTTGGTGCTTAGCAAATTTTGAATTGTATATATTATTCTGTACCGCTCTTTCACTGATTCCAGGCCGCTTCCCTCTTTGTTTTGAAGATTATTCCTTCAAAAAAAAAGGGAGGGGGGGGGGGGGGATTTCTCTTAACCTCTTCTGGCCTTATATTAAGTGTATAACTCTGAGTGAAGCTGTTAACATCTGTAGATTATTTTGATCTTATGTACAGCTTGTTACATTATACACGGCATAATCATTTATGCTAAGTAATAGGGAATTACTTGGATATTGTTCCTTATTTTGGTGGTATGTCTTCTCGATTGTTGTATAGAGAGACATATATGTAGTTCCTTAAAATTTTAATCTTCTTTTCACCTTGGGAGTTCTAATGCAGGCTGAGGGGCTGAATTTTGATCTGTTATTCCTTTATGTCCTTGGCCCTCCTGCCTTTTTACGATTCAACTTAGTCTGGGCCATTGGTTTTAGAATAAAAATATGAAATTTAAAGTAATTTGTATAGTTTTTTATACTAACCAATGGCCCAGATGGGGATGGCCGTCCCATGAATGGGCACTCATACGTCCCTGCTGAGTTATAACATTAGTAGGCACAACTAGGAAGAATGAAGCTTGTCGCCAATTCCGGTCTCTTCCTGGATACTGCGCATCTGCAAATACTAAAAATATGGAGGGCCAGATAGGACTTTTAATTTTCAGTATTAATTGTTTTCAAATTTTGGGAATTGGGATTGGATTGATTGATCTAGTCTCTCACCTCAAATGAATTATTTCACATAACCAGTTCAGTCAAGCGATTACTCTGTTTATTACTTTTCATTATTAACGATAATTATATTATTTAACAAAAATCGTCAATTAATTTTCATTATTTTATCATTTTTTCATTTTTCATCTCGAAAACATAGGTTATGACCCCTCATTGGAACGAGCTTGTCAAGCTCGTTCCAATGAGGGTTCATAACCAATGTTGTTTTTGAAACAAAAAGTGAAAATAATAGTTATTCAAGAATTTTTTTTGCAGGTGTAGTCTGCTTTTCATATTAGGTTAAGGGTTAAAAAAAAACAATGAAGTCCCCATTACATCCAGAGCAAAGCATTTTTGTTTGCGCACACAGATACATGACACGATTGTTGATTGCATAATTCACTTGTGAAATTATAATTTTCAGCAAACATGGAAATCCCAGTAAATCACACTTTGGAAAGTAATAAAATAAAACAACTATACCTTCACGCTGGTCATCCGATTACCACCTCTGCAGTGCAGTACCTCATTTGCGGTTTAAAAATGATGGAAACGGTTAAAGGTAGGTGTCATAAAATATGGTATAACTGCTATTAACTTGCGTATATCAGTAAAAAAAATTTAATCTGGAGATCTATGGAATTTTATTGCATTCTTGTACATAGTGTCGGTGTGTTTTATGAAGTAATTGGGCTCTGTTATTGAAAATACATCAGCATTCATCCTCATTCTTTCGGAAATTTTTGACAAAATTTGTTCTCTCCGTGAATATCAAGCACATAGAAGGTCAAACCTTTGCTCCAATGTTGCTTAAGGCTTTTGTCTTGGAGTTTAGGTCAGCTTTCATAAAAAGTCCTGCATTCGCCTTATTTGGCAGCTTCGACGAGAGGTGTTGAACTTTTAGAATACCTGATTTGCGGTGTTGTCTAAACCGCAAAAGGTGGTAACTTTACACTGCCAATAAGGTATTCACAAAAATCACTTACCCCCCTTGGTAAATTCCGTTTAAACATGTTTTCACAAAAGGCTTACAAACGTAACTTACACATTTGGCTAAAATAAGACAATTCTCTATACAGATGCTGCTCCAAGGACTCATAATAGCATATTTTAAATATAATTCGCAGTTCAAACCCAACAACTGGAATTTTTATCTCCTCATTTCCACTTTAAAATACTTAAAAAAAATGTTTTTTTTATTTCTCTCATGAAAATATTTCTTGGATGAAAGTATTGGTGATTAATATCTACCCTGAAAGAGTTTGCAACACAAGTGGGCTTGTTGAAATGCGTGTACTTACCAATTTTCAAACTTGTAAGCGTAACAGTCTGCTGTTTTTTAAACCACAAACGGGTTAATGCACCACAAAGGTGGTAATCGGATGACCAGCATGACATTGCTGTGATCATAAAGTCATAAAAGATAGAGAGAATATTGACTGTGGATCATGATCAAATCAAAAATCTCTGTCCAATATCCTGTCCAAGACATTGTAACATTTCACTTTTAGGAAATACAGAAATACTGCATCTGAGTTGTTTTTGTTTGTTTTTCTATCAAATCATTATCTTATCATGAAAAAGACCGCTTTTGTGATCACAGTACATGTACTACAGGGTTTCTTTTGGGTGTCTACTGAGAACGAAAATGCGTCTCCCTTTCCCAACAGCATTTGATTTTTTCCTGAACTGGGTGGTCATAAACCCTCAGAACACCAATAATTATCTACCTAACACAGTGTAGAAAGCATCTGAATTCAAGGGCAAATGACAGTGTCTTCTTTGATAGAATAAGAGCAGTTTAACTCTTAGAAGCCGGGGAATCAGAATGAATTTATTGAACACGACATACCACCTATTCAGGCAAACAACACTAGACTAGAAACACCTGCTCAGTGTTTAATTCTCCCCAGCCCAAAGATAGCCGAACCTTCACAGCCAGATTACCTGCTGCATTACATCAAAGACAAGAAAACTTGATTCCCAGCTACTAAGAGTTAATAAAAACTACAGAGACTGGAATGAACATATTTCATATGGCTGTTGTCTGTTACAAAACTTACTACATGTGTACTACACTGCCAGTTCGGCTCTCTGAAAGTCATGGCTGCCCACTATGTGGTGGAGTATCCATGACATTCAGATAGCACAACTAACAGTATACATGCAGCAGCTTTTGTATTAATGTTCTCAGTTCAATTTGAAGGGGAATTTTGTATTCATTAAATGCTACTTCTCCTCCAAAACAAATAACCAATTGGAAACCTCACAACATGAATTTTTATCCCCCACTGACAAAGTCAGCAGGGGGATATTGAAATGGTGTTTGTCCATCTGTCTGTCTGTAAGTCTGTCCATCATTATTTCTATCCCTCCCTTCATCCGACTAAACAAATCAGGTTTATGCGCCTAGTTGTAGGAACACAGCACTGTAATGTGTCTAGTCAGATTTATATGACTAACCACATAAAGTTGAACTAACAAATGGTGTTTATGTGTCTAAAAAAGTGGGTTATGTGGCTAAAATGTTTTTTTATGTGGTTAAAATGGTTTATGTGGCTAAAAAGGGACAAAAGTGGGTATTGTATTTTCAGGGATTTTATGTTAGAGAAAGTGTTAGGGTCAGTAAGCTGAAAGGGTCAGGGTTGCGACCATCAAGAAATTAGACTTAAGAGTTTTTAGTGGTTGTCTATGCATTTTGAATTCCTCAAATATTTTAGTCACATAAACCCTGATTTTAGTAGCGTCTGTCCATCCGTGCATCACAAACATTGTCTGCTTAACTCATACAGTTTTCAGTGGATTTTTACTAAACTTGGTCTGAAGTATCAGTAAAATGTACATGTGGTCAGAAAGTTTTGATGCAACTAATTTTGCATTGTTACAACCCTTGAAAATAGCAAAATTTCCATCACAAAGGATTGTGCACTTAACAACTCCTGCATTTTTCATTGGATTTTTACGAAACTTTGTGTGCAGTATCCGTATGATGTGTACATGTGCACATGGAAAGGAAGTTTCAATTTTCGAATAATATTTCCAGAGTTCTAGCCCTTGTCGACTTTGAATTTACTAAAATTCCAGGTTTTTGGAAGATATCTTCAGTTGCGATCCACATAGTTCCTTCAGTTGCAATGAACCTAATGATGTATTTAACCTTGTCCAGTGAAGTCAATTCACCATCTCAGTGATTGTTCATCCATATTTTCATCTGTCTTGATCACCTCATGCTTATTCCCATCATACCATAAAAGTCGGCAGGGGATATGGCTGTTGTTAGACTCTCTTGTCCCAATGGCATTAGCCCTGAACAATTTCCCAGAGTGTAGATGAATCCCTGTACTGTACAGTACATGTAGACTGACAATACCTGAACATTCAAAATATTAAGAACGTAATAGCAAAATATCCACAGTGGTGAACAGTAAACACTTTATATAATAAACTAGCTGAATCACTTGTCTAGCTGACTGGCTGTAAAGGGAGCCAAATGGAAGTTAAGAAAATGCAATTTGAAAACAACACCATTCAGTTACCTTCTCAAGAATAAATCATTAATATTATATGTTTGACAAGAGAAAAAAATATACAGGGTTTGTCACATTTCCGGTTTTCAAAAATTGGTAACTACCATATCAAACATTACATGAAAATATGCACTAACCAAGGTTATAAAAATACCCAGGGTTAGTTGGTTACATGTTACATAGGGTGCAGGATTCAGGGAACTAATTGAAATACTTGGATTGATACTGGATTGTGGAAATGTTTTGAAAGTGAATTCCAGAAATGAAAATACATTCTACTTTCTGTTTTCAATCAATTGCTTGTTTTGTATTGGAGAAAATATTTGCTTGCTGTAAGGTGAAGTTATTTTTTGCTCAGCAGGGAATTTTCAACTAAAAGTAATGTTTTCAGTGTATTTAACCAAACGAGGTTGCTGCCAGGAAAAGCACACTAGTATTTTTTGTCACCTTTCTTTTTAGGGTTTGATGGAGACATGTACTTACAAATTTACATCAAAGTTCAGGACCATGAGACAATCATCAATGGAGACTCTATAACTTGATAAAACATACTCCGTGAAAATTGATGGACAAGTTGTGTATCGGTAAGTAAATTTTCATGATATAAGTTATATTGGAATATTGATTTGTCTGTGACAGTGGAGCCCTCGAAGAACAGTGATGAAGAAAATATACATGAAGCTCAATAATTTAAAAAAAAACATTTGTAAGTTAACATAAACCAAATGTGATTGTTTTGGCAGCCACAGATAGGAATGGGTTGGTGCAAGCCAGAAAATAAGCAGACTGTCATCTGCAAAATGAGTTCCCCAGAGGGTGAATATAGTGATGCTACCCTGCATAGCAGGGTAGCATCATTAAATTTATCCTCTGTGAACCTCAATCTGAATCAGGGTCTCAAAACTAAACAAAAAGAGGTACCCAGAGGTTAAATTGACCCACTGTATGGGATAGCATCATCAAATTCACCCCCTCATTCTGCAAATGTCAGACTGCTTATTTTTAGGCCTGGGTTGGTGTTTGGTCATGGACATGTTAGCATGTAAAAGTCCTTTAAAATAAAGCCTTTTATTAACACTTGGGTATTTTAAGAATAGATGAGTGCAATAGGTAGGTGAGTGTAGTCAGAAAAATATTGATATCATCTGCAATAAATATTTGGTAATGAAGTAATGGACAATTTATGATAAAGTTCATGGGATCTTTATCTGGCGCGGTGGCTCAGTAAGTATAGGTGCAGGCTGCAAGCTGAGAGGTCCTCGGTTCGAATCCCACCTGCGGCAACCACGTGTCCTTGGGCAAGACACTTCACCCCCATTGCCTACATGGGGGCACGGTGACGTTGTGTACTAAGGCGTACTGCACGTCGATGGTGCACCTGTCTTCAGCCAATGCTAACCCTGCTTGTGTGGAGTTCTTATGTTGGGGAGCTGACAGTTGCTCGCCATTGCTCAGTGGTTCTCTCCGGGTACTCCGGCTTCCTCCACCCGTAAAACTGTCACGGTCATGATTAGCCATTGTGCAGAAATATATGACCTTAAACACCAATAAATAAATAAATAAATATTATCTGCTTTCTAGAGGAATGCTGTAGGACCCTGTGAATCAGACTTTTTCTGTTTCAGTTTGAATGAAACGTGAATCGAATCGTGGGTTTAAGGTTCGATTTTGAACCAAATTCAAATGAAATCAGACATTCAGTTAGTATGTGTGGTGACCACATATATCACAGTTGAAACATCTAACGCGTTCCTGCCCTTGCAAGTTCATGCATTGTTGAGCCATCTGTACAACTGATACACGCGAATACATTCTGATAAAAAGTCTTCTTGATTGCCCCTAAAGATTTGATTGAAGCCTGGTTACGACCATGAAAATAATAACCAACCAACAGCTCTGACTAACCACCAGTCAAGAGCAATATTCTTGATTTTAACTTAATTGGCGAGAAATAAGGACCACGTATAATGATATACATGTATGTGAAAATAAATATACATCAGTTTCTGTGATAGTCATTGGGATATTCGATTTCAGTATTTGGTTCTCAGGTATTCAAAAATCCAATTGAATCTAATCAGACAAACAATTGAAAATTCCAGTCGAAGATTCACAGGGCCCAAGTCTGCTTGTGATTTCTAGATAAGTCTTTGCTCCATATATAGATACCCCCAAGCTTAATTAAGAAACATTGTCAGAATAGTTTGATCATGATCCAGAAGATCTCCTCATGACTGCATGTTGAAGCACCTGTTTTGAGGTTACAAAGTTTGTCAGTCAGGCCCTGGGTATTATTAACACTTTACGTAATGCAAACGATATCAAACTTTATTATTTTAAATTCTATCTTTTCAAAAACAGTTCCACAAAGCCATATCATGTTACCCCTCATTGGAACGAGCTCTTTGAGCTTGTTCCAATGAGCGGGTAATATGATATGATTTTGTTGGGGGGGTGGCTGCAAACCATGAGGTCCTCTGTTAGAATCCCACCTTTGGCAATCATGTTGTGTTCATAGGCAAGACACTTAATCCAAATTGGCCATGTGGGGCAAGTGGCATTGTGTTTTAAGGCGTACAGCACATCGATGGTGCACTTGTCTTCAACCAATGCTAACCCTACTTGTGTGGAGTTAGGATTGTTAGGGAGTCTCTGACAGTTACTTGCCATTGCTCGGTGGTTCTCTACACAACTCTGGCTTCTTCCACCCGTAAAACTGTCTGACCTGAGGTGACCCTGGCTGTCGAAGATGTCATTAAACCACAATAAATAAATAACTGTAGAATTTGCATAATATGCAGGCTGATGTGGCCATTTTGTTAGGTAAAGGGTTAAAGTATATTCTAACATTTCCCTGCTATTGTCCACTCTTTTTTTTGTGGAAACAGAGGATCTAAAGCAGGTGAGGCAAAAAAAACAAAAAACAGTTTTGGTTCTCGGACACTCCCTCATTGAATTCTAAACCCCTTTGTTGAACATTTCTATTGGCTTGCAGTGTCTTTCGTAGTTATTGATTAATAGTGAGACTTTAACCCTTTACCCAACGAATCGCCCGCATCCGCCCGCGTAATATGCAAATTCAGTAGTTGAAAAAATATTATTTTTCCAAAGATTTCAACAAAACCATATCATGTGACCCCTCGTTGGAATGAGCTCATCGAGCTCGTTCCAACGAGGGGTCACATGATATGGTTTTGTTGAAATTTTTGGAAAAATTTGAATAAATGATATTTAAAAAAATAAATTTTGATATCGTCTGCGTTGGGTAAAGGGTTAAAATTTTAACTTTTTTGATTGATGTATATTTGTTTTCAATAAAGCATGATTACAATACAGTGCATATTCATTATATTTGTCTTGTAAATATCCAGTTTACTCTCTTCTGCAGAAAATAGAACTGTGCGGTATTGAAATTTCAGGTTTGGTATCGATATTTTTCGGTACGGTATTCGGTTTATGCATAGAATACTAAAAATAGTCGCAAATTGACCCAATTTCCCAACATTCAACCATATAGTAACTTAACAGATTCAGTGCTGACATCTCATGAACTTGACAAGTTAGTTTGATATCTGATTAGTCTAGCAAACTTATTTAATGAATCGCTCCATTCATTGTGAATCATCTCACTGCATCAAGTGATTCATTAAATAACTTGCCAAACTAATCAGTTGGCCTCTCTGTCCTTCATTCATGTACCATACCCCTCCCCCATTGAATCGGGTAGAAGAAACATATATGCTCTTCAACTTTAGGGCTTTTCAGTAAGCTTTCACTAGCAGTAACTCTCTTGTTCTGCCCCCCACCCCCACCCCCACCCACCCCACTTTCACAATAGCAACATGATTAATATCCACTGTCCAGTGAATCCAGTGTTCAAGATCACAAATATGTAAGTAAACTGAAGTAATTCAACTGTAATTAATCTCTCTATGATAAGCCTAGTTGTGAAAACATTGTGCAATCATTGGCAGTCGTGCAATTAGGGCTGCACGGTATTTCGATATACCGGTAATACCGGTATTGAAATCTTAACCGGTTAAATATCGTCCATTTTTAGCTCAACTTTGACGAAGTCAAATTTGAGCTATTGTCATGGCCCGTCGTCCGTCTGTCTGTCTGGCCGTCTGTCGTCTGTCCGTACGTCAGCAATTGGCTATGGCTCGGGCTAGAGGTCGTATTTATGAACTGATCTTTACGAATCTTCTTGTGTACCTTTGTTATGACCCTGGGACGGGAACGAGTGTTTTTAGGTGTGGTCCGAAATTCAAGATGGCTGCCAGTGGCCATTTTGTACCGATGATGCAAAAATCAGTTTTTTCTACAGAACTTCTGTATGAAAGTTCTGATTTGAATAAAGTTTTGTATAAATGTTTAGTACCATGGGATACATCACATATAATACAGGTTTTTTTCTCGTGCGTAAATTATGCAAATTAGACTGACTTTGATTTATTTAGTGTTACTTTCAGAGCTGTAAGTGCCAAGCTGCTATGGCTCGGGCTAGAGGCCGTATTTATGAACCGATCTTTACGAAACTTCTTGGGTACCTTTGTTATGACCGTGGGACGAGAACGAGTGTTTTTGGGTGCGGTCCGAAATTCAAGATGGCTGCCAGCCGCCATTTTGTACCGACGATGCAGAAATCTGTTTTTTGTACAGAACTTCCATATGAAATCTCTGATTTGAATAATTTTTTGTATGAATGTTTAGTACCATGGGATACATCACATATAATACGGGTTTTTTTCTCGTACGTAAATTGTGCAAATTAGACTAATTTTGATGTTTTTTGGGGTTACTTTCAGCACTGTAAGTACAAATGCCAATACGGCTCGGGCTGGAGGCCGTATTTATGAACCGATCTTTACGAAACTTCTTGGGTACCTTTGGTATCACCGTGGGACGAGAACGAGTGTTTTTGGGTCCGGTCCGAAATTCAAGATGGCCGATGGCAGCCATTTTGTACAAAATTAGGTGCAATCAGATTTTTGCACAGAACTTCCATATGAAAGCCCTGATTTGAATAATTATTTTGTGTGAATGTTTAGTACCATGGGATGCATCACATATAATACGGGTTTTTTTCTCGTGCAGAAATTATGCAAATTAGATGAACTTTGATTTTTCAGTGCGACTTACACACAGTAAGTACACATGTCAATACGGCTCAGACTAGAGTCTGTATTTATGAACTGATCTTCACGAAATGTCTTGGGTACCTTTGTTATCACCTTGGGACGAGAACGAGTGTTTCTGGGTGTGGTCTAAAATTCAAGATGGCTGCCAGTGGCCATTTTGTACCGAAATTAGGTCTAATCAGTTTTTTGTACACATCTTCTATACAGCTCAGACTAGAGGCCATATTTATGAACCAATCTTTACGAAACTTCTTGTGTACCTTTGTTATCACCGTGGGATGAGAGCGAGTGTTTTTGGGTGTGGTCCGAAATTCAAGATGGCCACCTTTGTACCAAAATTAGTGCAATCAGTCTTTTGTATAGAACTTCTCTATGAAAGTTCTGATTTGAATAAATTTTTGTATGAATGTTTAGTAACATGGAATACATCACATATTGTAAGGGGTTTTTTTTCGTGCCGAAATTATGCAAATTAGATGAACTTTAATTTATTCAGTGCTACTTACACAATGTAAGCACACATGTCAATACGGCTCAGGGTAGAGGCTGTATTTAAGAACCGATCTTCACAAAACTTCTTGGGTACCTTTGTTATCTCCTTGGGATGAGAATGAGTGTTTCTGGGTACGGTCCAAAATTCAAGATGGCTGCCAGTGGCCATTTTGTACCGAAATTAGGTCCAATCAGTTTTTTGTCACAAGTTCTATACAGCTCGTATTTATGAACTGATCTTCACAAAACTTCTTGAGTACTTTTGTTTTCACCTTGGGACAGGAACGAGTGTGTTTTGGGGTGCCTTTGTTATCACTGTGCTATGAGAACAAATATTTTGGGGTTCAGTCAGACCCACTCTGGGACTCAAAGATTTTTTCTAGTTCAGCATCTGACTGTCACCCACCTTTACAATACTTTACCTATACATTTGTTACAGGCAACGGTCAGTATTCATGTACAGACCGTTACAGTACTTTATATGTACCTTTGTTATCAGGTCATTACCTAGATGTTTGTCATTGCTGTGTCACATACTATACATGTACATGTCTTTGTCTTGACAAGTTCAGTTGAGCTACAGTGTCATTGACACTTTCATTTTTTAATACCGGTATATCGTCTGTGACGATATTCATTTCGAGCCGCGGTTTTTAGTGACAGACATTTTCTGTAAAAATTCTATTTAATCTCACAGCTGATTGAAAAAAAATGTATATAAACAGAAATTGTGAAAAGCAGTTTGTTTTTTATCAATACACTTCATGTCCTGATACTAGTAAAATATTCTCCCATAAGCCGTTTTTTTTAGCTAAACTTTGGCGAAGCCAAATTTGTGCTTTTGTCATGGCCCGTCGTCCGTCTGTCCATACGAACGTCAACAATTGGATACGGCTCGGGCTAGAGGCCGTATTTATGAACCGATCTTTACGAAACGTCTTGGGTACCTTTGTTATGACCGTGGGACGAGAACGAGTGTTTTTGGGTGCGGTCCGAAATTCAAGATGGCTGCCAGCCGCCATTTTGTACCGACGATGCAGAAATCTGTTTTTTGTACAGAACTTCCATATGAAATCTCTGATTTGAATAATTTTTTGTATGAATGTTTAGTACCATGGGATACATCACATATAATACAGGTTTTTTTCTCGTGCGTAAATTGTGCAAATTAGACTAATTTTGATGTTTTTTTGGTGTTACTTTCAGCACTGTAAGTGCAAATGCCAATACGGCTTGGGCTAGAGGCCGTATTTATGAACCGATCTTTATGAAACTTCTTGGGTACCTTTGGTATCACCGTGGGACGAGAACGAGTGTTTTTGGGTCCAGTCCGAAATTCAAAATGGCCGATGGCAGCCATTTTGTACAAAATTAGGCGCAATCAGATTTTTGCACAGAACTTCCATATGAAAGCGCTGATTTGAATAATTTTTTGTGTGAATGTTTAGTACCATGGGATACATCACATATAATATGTGTTTTTTTCTCGTGCAGAAATTATGCAAATTAGATGAACTTTGATTTTTTCAGTGCGACTTACACACAGTGAGTACACATGTCAATACAGCCAGACTAGAGTCTGTATTTATGAACTGATCTTCACAAAATGTCTTGGGTACCTTTGTTATCACCTTGGGACGAGAACGAGTGTTTCTGGGTGCGGTCTAAAATTCAAAATGGCTGCCAGTGGCCATTTTGTACCGAAATTAGGTCTAATCAGTTTTTTGTACACAACTTCTATACAGCTCAGACTAGAGGCCATATTTATGAACCAATCTTTACGAAACTTCTTGGGTACCTTTGTTATCACCGTGGGATGAGAGCGAGTGTTTTGGTGTGTGGTCCGAAATTCAAGATGGCCACCAGCAGCCATTTTGTACCAAAATTAGTGCAATCAGTCTTTTGAACAGAACTTCTGTATGAAAGTTCTGATTTGAATAAATTTTTTTATGACTGTTCAGTAACATGGAATACATCACATATTGTAAGGGGGTTTTTTTTTCGTGCAGAAATTATGCAAATTAGATGAACTTTGATTTATTCAGTGCTACTTACACAATGTAAGCCCACATGTCAATATGGCTCAGGGTAGAGGCTGTATTTATGAACCGATCTTCACAAAACTTCTTGGGTACCTTTGTTACCACCTTGGGACGAGAATGAGTGTTTCTGGGTACGGTCCAAAATTCAAGATGGCTGCCAGTGGCCATTTTGTACTGAAATTAGGTCCAATCAGTTTTTTGTCACAAGTTCTATACAGCTCGTATTTATGAACTGATCTTCACAAAACTTCTTGGGTACCTTTGTTTTCACCTTGGGACAGGAACGAGTGTGTTTTGGGGTGCCTTTGTTATCACTGTGCTATGACAACAAATATTTTGGGGTTCAGTCAGACCCACTCTGGGACTCAAAGATTTCTTTTCTATTTAGCATCTGACTGTCACCCACCTTTACAATACTTTACCTATACTTTTGTTACAGGCAACTGTCAGTATTTATGTACAGACCGTTACAATACTTTATATGTACCTTTGTTATCAGGTCATTACCTAGATGTTTGTCATTGCTGTGTCACATACTATACATGTACATGTCTTTGTCTTGACAAGTTGAGCTACAGTGTCATTGACACTTTCATTTTTGTTTCTCCGATGACACAGGTAAGTGCAGATTTTCCCCAAACAGTATGGCTTTGAACGTGAACCGTGAAGAATGATTACAGTATTTCCATTAATAATGGCTTTTGTTACACTAATAAAAAATATAAAAGGAATAATATTGTTTATTTTCACTTTGTTAAGAGTTATTTAATATTGAAATAGTATTTATACATCGCCAGCATTCACCCACTGCACGAGGTGGTTCACCGGTGCATCAAAACGTGCCTATCGAGCATGTGTATTTCAGCTGTTTGTGATACCGCGTGACAAAACTGACTGCTTTCATTTGTGGAAAAGTGTACAAACTCCTAGCCCTCTGGCCGCATCCTGCTTAACCAGTACATGGCAAACACCCTCTAGTGGTGATCTATTCACATGAGCACGACAAAATCCAGGTTAAGCGTTTTTGTTTTGTAAAGCGATGGATCAAATAGTATATATTTATTTGAAATTATCGACTCAAAATAAACGATATTTGTTGTGCCATCATGAAGTTTATTTCCAAATATTTATACAAGATTGAATTAAGACAAGTTACTAGGCTTATTATTTCAGTGCTTTTAAAATGTAATTATTTGACTTCTAATGTCAAAAAAATACTGGGACAATTTTGGGTGAGAATCTTACATGTTTTGAACTTGACGATATACTGGTTTTTCGCGATATTTTTTAAAATACCATTACCGGTATTGAAATCCGAATATCGTGCAGCCCTACATGCAATGCATCAATGACATGGTGTCAATTTATCCACCTTCCATTGTTAGGGTTCATCCATGACAAATGTATAAAATAACATGTTTTATGACACAGTTGCAATTACAGGGGATTTTGAGAGGAATCACTCTATCAGTGTTCACTAACTTCACTTCTCGTTCTTTGCCTCATACATGTTTCTGAAAATACCAGAGAATCTACGATTTTCCGGGATAAATTTTCATCTTCCATGAAAAAAGTTGTACAAATCGATTCTTTACTAATAACAGCAAATCATTTCCAAAGCATTTGCTGCACCTCCATCGACCAAATGAACTTCGATAATGATAAATCTGATGTCGCCTATTGGCTTCCGTATATTGTTTTTTAATGCGTCTTAAAATTACACGTCTTTCCCATGTACGCTGGTGTTTATCTATTCAAAAGAATTTAAATCAGATGGTCGGGTGTTAAAGTTTGGGGGCTTGTATTTTAATAGAATGATTAGTTGTTAAAGGTATCATCTGCAACTTAAAATATTAATGCTGAATTGAAAAAAATACTAGAAAAAAAATTGCGGAGACGATAACCAATGGCAGTACATGTATTAACGTCTGTCAAGTTGTCAAAATATTTAATTTTCAAAATCAGTGGATTATTTCCAACCAAATGTCAACCAGTCAACCACCCACCCGACCCTCAATGTCCCCTGTGAATAAATCGCACAGTAATTTCCAGAAAATATATTGAATCAGCCAGAATGTTGGAAACATTGGAACCGGGTTGTATTTCTTCAGAAACGGAAGAACCAAGTTAAAAACTTGCCATTTTTCGGTCGGCACTTTTTTATTTCTTTCTCCGACGTATAATGTATTCGGCAGTGTCTGCTGCAACATGTCACTTACAAATTTCATATTTGCACGTTTTCTTATCAATTTGATCAAAATATGTGGCCCACAGGTGTCTAGACTTATGATCCACCTTGATGAGTTGACTTTCTGTCAATTTTGCAGAAAAATATAAATACCGAAATAAGCGGTATTTTTGTTTGTTTTCGGTACGTTTTTTGGTATCTCTATATTATAATATCGAAACCGTACCAAAAATTTGGTATAGCGCCCAGCAGAAAATAACTGAAATGTTTATATGTGGACAATATTTATATTTGAAAATTGTGCATAAATTACTGAACACAAATGTATTCTGGTTGAGGGCTGTAGTTTCAAATTTGGGTTTTTCTCTGCCTATAGGCACTCTCCCATACATTTATAAAGGCAAGAACAGGAGAATAAATTTTCCTATTAAAAATAATTTTGCACTCTAGCAGTTATTGAACATAAAAAAATAAAGAAAAAAAAATAAAAGTCTCTCTCCCACATTGATTAAAAAAATTAGTTGCTCGAGGACCAAATGTATTTTTTTATTTCGCCTTAAACACTCCTTTTTGGATAGACAGGTGGTGAGTAAGTCAAAGAATACTTTGGAGTAGGAATACCTATATGTGTTAGCATTCTGAAATTTGAAGTGTAAACCTATTTGGATAGGACTTAAATGCATTTGAAAGTTGATATCTTTAAAACCTCTCCCTATTGGCTTAATGAAGATGAATTGAATTTGATGTTCTTTTCGATTAGCAGTTTCATACCATGTAACAAAAGCTATTTTGCAAAGTTCTGAACCACCAATTTGTCAAGGGATTAACCCTTTACCTAACATGAAATGCAGACAACACTTGCAAAAACAATTCTTAAATAACTATTTTTTTCATTTTTTTTCTCAAAAACATAGGTTATGACCCTTCATTGGTACAAGCTCACTGAGCTCGTTCCAAAGAGGGTCATAACGTTTTTGAGACACAAAAAGGAAAAAATTAATGAAAATTAATTGGAAATTTTTGTGAATAGCACTGGCTGGTTTTGGCCATTACGTTGGGTAAAGGGTTGAAAGGAAATTCTTGAGAGTATGTCACCCAGTGACCAGCCAGTCAGATGACTTGGGTAAAGAAGTTACCACATATTGACAAGGTATGCTCTATTCTATAAAAAGCGACTTGTAGTCACTTTGTGAGTATTCAGTCTACCTTCAAATTGGGTGAATTTCATGCAAAATTTGAAAAAGAAACCACCTAAAAAGTTGTTTTATTGGAAGTATGATGTTTGAACTCAAATTTCTAATAACTAAAAACAAAATCAACAGATAAAAATGGGTTGAATGATCAGTCAAACCAAACAAGTTTATGCTTACAGTGATTATAGGTAAAAGTTAAGGGATTTTATGTTTGAGGATTCTTTCAAAACAACTGTTTTTTTTTTTAACTGTATGGATGGCATTTGTCAAGAAAACAATACTTTTGGATGAAAACTTCTTTTAATATCTCAATTAAAGTGTGAAGTGTAGAGATGAGTAAAATGCCCCATAAGACGAATGCTGATTATTTTAGACAACAATTGGCTGATAACGAATGCCGATGTGTAAAAGTTAAGGGATTTTATGTTTGAGGATTCTTTCAAAACAACTGTTTTTTTTTTTAACTGTATGGATGGCATTTGTCAAGAAAACAATACTTTTGGATGAAAACTTCTTTTAATATCTCAATTAAAGTGTGAAGTGTAGAGATGAGTAAAATGCCCCATAAGACGAATGCTGATTATTTTAGACAACAATTGGCTGATAACGAATGCCGATGTCAGATGGTTTCTTTATTATTCAAGCTTACTGCAAAGCTGGCTGATTAACAGTAATCAGAATTTAATTTACTGTACCGACCGTCAGTAAGCCCACTATTGTGGGTAAGCACCCCCCCCCCCAACTTTTTAGAAAACATATTTTTGGGGGTATCACCCCAAAATAAGCCCACCCATATTTCTCTGTATTAAA
Organism: Pictodentalium vernedei; assembly: GCA_031216915.1. Taxonomy (NCBI): domain Eukaryota; kingdom Metazoa; phylum Mollusca; class Scaphopoda; order Dentaliida; family Dentaliidae; genus Pictodentalium; species Pictodentalium vernedei. The sequence continues at coordinate 92,587,201 of CM062288.1, forward strand.
GTTTCGACTTCCGGTACCAGTCATCATGAAAATGTGCACAAAAATTTCAGTTGTTCAATCAATTGTCCCGTGTTGTGAAAACTGAGTCTGGAAACCTGTCATATGGTATTTTTATCCCCCCGAAAAAAAATTTCGGGGGATATAGTCGTCACGCGTTTTTTTTCGTCCGTCCGTCCGTCCGTCCATTTACATTTCGTTTCCGGATGATAACTTCCCATGAAATAGTTTGATTGTAACCAAACTTGATATGTGGCTTAAACATATAAAAATACAGGTCAAGTTTGAATCCGGGTTCATCCTGATTAATATTACCAGAGTTATGCCCCTTTTTAATTTAGAAAATCTTATGATTTTTGGTTTCCGGATGGTAACTTTCCTCAGGATAGTTTGATTGTAACCAAACTTGATATGTGGTGCAAACATATCAAAATACGGGTCAAGTTCGAAAATGGGTTTGTCCTGATTAATTTTACCAGAGTTATGCCCCTTTTCAACTTAGAAAATCTTATGATGACCACACTTTTTTCGGGGGGATCAGCTGCCCCGTGGATGTGGCAGCCCTCTAGTTATGACTAGCAGTTCAGTTGCAGACTCTTTGACCCGTGTTGCTAAAAATGAGTTCGTAAATTTGAATACGCGCTATACAGTCATCAGTGAAATTTTAGGGATTAACGTTGAAATATCAACACCAAACTTCGGGTATGTATTATTTATACTGTTTTCAACCGGAAAACATTCACTTGGTATTTTTAGGATTAGTTGTTCATTTGCGGACGCTTTGTCCTGTGTTGTGAAAAGTGAGTCCATAAGTTTGTGAATGCACAATGCATTTAACAGAGAAATTTTAGGGGTTAGAGGTGGAATATTGATTCCGAACTAATATGTGTTATTTAGACTGTTTTCAATCTGAAACCGTTCATTTGATATTTTTAGGATGAGTAGTTCATTTGCGGACTCTCTGTCCCATGTCCCGTATTCACATGAATCATGATGGATAAAAAACAACCCGGTACACAGATACACAATCAAAATTTTTATGCTTCAATATAATATTCTGCCTTGTTTTTCACGAACCGTCAAATTGATCAGTTACCTGATATCAGTAACAGGCGAGTGACATACCGATTGCTTGCCACTGGTTGTCCCACAAAGGGGAAGAAAGTTCATTACAGATCATCCATAACTCTTTCACCGAGTTTCAGACAATCGGCGAGGGCCGATGTTGAACCACGAGTGCCGATGGTGAACGGATGGGTGATTATCAGCCGAGTGCCGATGTTACACCGATTAATCTTCTCGTCTCTAGTGAAGTGGGTCAAAAACATGTCTTGTTTACATTTACATAATAGGGGTGCACTCGTAGTTTCCAAATGTCATTACGTGTACACTCCATACGAAAAAATTAATCAAAAATTGACCGAGTGTGTTATGTGCAATTACATAATGTCAGACGTCCACTCACTAATCAGTGTTAATTGGACTGTATTGGGAAAAGATTCACCAATTAACATATTAATTTCTGTTCACTAAATCTTTTTTTTGTACCTGATTCATTTTGTTTGGGAATTTTCTATATGAAATAAAATCTTTAAAGGTGAAAATCGGTGAAAATCCCATTATTTTGTGTTATAAATTTGACCCCAAAAATGAAAATTTCGCCGATCACGTGCGACAGTGTGGCTCTTCCGTCAATTGGATCTACATTGCATGAAATATTCTTAAGTCATTGGAGACCGGCGAACAAACTCAGGGGGGAATCCAAATCATATATCAGCGAAAATTTTATTTTAATATGAAAACAAATCGAAAATCTCACAAATTAACGAATGGATTTTTTCAACTCCAATATTAAACCACAGTACAGAGTTCTGGAAATGAAAGATATGGCATTTGTATCTGAATATTTTATTAAATGTAGGTTTTAGAAATTTTCTGACTGAACAATATAATTGCTAATCAGTCTCTGAAAGATTTTTCTCGCGAAACATTAATTGGTTATGTAATCCTTCTCACGTGACCGCACTAAAACAGCTTTTCATACCCGGTCGTTTCTCCACAAACGACGGGGTATTAACAAGTGCGGTTTTGTATGCAATGTACACGTAATGAATTGCTCTAGAAATGGGTCCTCCTAACTACTGAAATTACCTGGAATTACTTACATTTTCCGGGAATTATTCAACATAGAACATTTTATATTGAATCAGTTACAGGGAGGTAAATAAACCTTCATTTTTACACATTGAAGGGTGCTCAGTTCTTTATAAAAATGATACACTTTCCTTGTTTTCCAAATTATAGGATTACTGTCACTGCCAATCAATAATACCATGGAAGTAGATATGTTGAATGTGTTAAAACTTTCCAGATATTCACTCGGAACATGAAAAAGAAATATTGAATTTTAATAAAGTACCAAATTATTTTAAAGGCTAAGAGTTAGGCATAGACATGCTCTGGTAGTGTTTTCTGGTAAAGTCTCTTGGCTGTCCAAAAACAGCCAAGACTTGGCTTGAAATCACTGTCCTGCCATTTTAAGTTTCAAGTACAGGTTGTCTTTAGATTGAAAACTTGGAAAATTATTCAGCCCCTGAAGAGTTCACATTCCCTGTAATTGTTAGAGTGGTAAGTTAGTAGTTTTCCTTGAAGCTTTATTTTTGTTTCTTTCAGATTTTATTGGGATTATAGAGCTGTACAGTTCACTATAGACATTGCTAATTGTCAAATTAATGCAACTGAACCTTGTTCATTAGTATTGTTCAGTGGTAGCTCAGTTCCAGATTCCATGCACACAAATTCCAGTCAGTCGTGTAGCTCATTCCTTTGTACTTTGACATTCCAAAGCCCTTCAGTAGCTGGATGGCACTACCTTCTAAAGAATACTAATACTGGAAGTACCAGTTTGAACTTCAACATTTCTTCTCAAGGTAATATCAGTTATGTATAATTATAAAACAAAATGTGATGAAAAAAGTTTATATACTATTATTTTAACTGGTACAGGGGGACCGTGTTAACCCTTTACCTAACATGAAAAGCAGACGACACTTGCAAAACAAATTCTTGAAGAACTAATTTTTAGCTCAACTTTGACGTAAGTCAAATTTGAGCTTATGCCATGGCCAGTCATCCGTCTGGCCATCTGTCCGTCAACAGTTCTATACGGCTCGGTCTAATCAGTTTTTAGCTCACTGAAGGGAGCTTAACTTATCACTTGCTGTCCGTCGTCGTGAACATTTTTCAAACGACTTCTCTGAAACCACTGGTCCGATTTTCACTAAACTTCATGTGAATGTTCATTACTATATGGCAATTCATGTTTGTTCAAATGAAATGGCCATGTCCCTTGGGGGCTCTGTATGGGGCATAACTCTGATAGCACCATATGAATTACAGAAAAATTATTAAAAAATCTTCTCCAGAACCAGTGGGCAGAATCTTTAGATATTTGGTATGCAGCATCTTGGTATGAGTTGGATTCACGTTTGTTCAAATTGAGTCTTTTGAACAATATTGGGGCTGACTATGGGGGCGTGAAATTTTACTTAGTACAGTTCAAGAAAAATTCTTTAAAAATCTTCTCCAGAACCAGTGGGCAGAATCTTTTGATATTTGATAAGCAGGATGCTAGTATGGGTCTGATTCAAGTTTGTTTAAATTGAGTCCCCCCCCCCCCCCCCCACCCCCACCCCCGATCAATATTTGGGCTCAATATGGGGGCATGAATTTTTATTTTGTGCAACTCAAGTCTAATTCTTTAAAAATCTTCTTATCCAGAACCAGCATGCAGAGTCTTTTGATATTTGGTATACAGCATTCTAGTATGGGCTTGATTCAAGTTTGTGCAAATTGAGTCCCATTGTTCATATTAAGGCTCATCATGGGAATTTGAATTTCAACTTGGTGTAATTTACAATTTTCCAAACGACGTCTCCTCTGAAACCACTGGTCCGATTTTCACGAGACTTCATGTGGATGTTTATTACTACATGGCAATTCATGTTTGTTCAAATGAAATGGTCATGTCCCTTGGGGGCTCTGTACACGGCATAACTCTGATAGCACCGTATGAATTATAGAAAAATTATTAAAAAATCTTCTTCTCCAGAACCAGTGGGCAGAATCTTTTGATACTTGGTATGCAGCATCTTGGTATGGGTCTGATTCAAATTTGTTCAAATCGAGTCCCTCAACCAATATTGGGGCTCACTATGGGGGTGTGAATTTTTACTTAGTGCAATTTAAGAAAAAAAAATTAAATATCTTCTTGTTAAGAACCAGTGGGCAGAATCTTTTGATACTTGGTATGCAGCATCTTGGTATAGGTCTGATTCAAGTTTGTTTAGATTGAGTCCCTCAGCCAATATTGGGGCTCACTATTGGGGTGTGAATTTTTATTTAGTGCAATTTAAGAAAATTTTTAGCTCACCGAAGGGAGCTAAACTTACCACTTGCCGTCCGTCATCTGTCGTCCGGCGTCGTTCATCTGGCGCCGTGATCAGTTTTCAAACAACTTCTCCTCTGAAACCGCTAAGTCGATTTGCTCGAAACTTGGTATGGATGTTCATTACCATATGTCTATTCCAGTTTGTTCAAATGAAATGGACATGCCCACTTGGGGCTCCATAGGGAGCATAACTCTGATAGCACCCTATGTATATTAGAGAAATTACTAAAAAATCTTCTTCTCCCGCACAAGTGGGTAGAATAATTTGATATTTGGTATACAACATTATGGGGTGGATCTGATTCAAGTTTGTTCAAATCGACCCCCTGGATTCATATTTGGGCTCACTACAGAAGCCTGAATTCAAACTTAGTGCATTTCAGGCAAATTTCTTAAAAAATCTTCTTCTCCAGATCCAGCTGACAGAATCTTTTGATATATGGTATGCAACATTGTGGGGTGGATCTGATTCAAGTTTGTTCAAATCGGCCCCCTGGATTCATATTTGGGCTCAGTATAGAAGCCCAAATTGGAACTTAGTGCATTTCAGGGAAATTGCTTAAAAAAAAAATCTTCTCCAGATCCAGCAGGCAGAATCTTTTGATATTTGGTATGCAACATTGTGGGGTGGATCTGATTCAAGTTTGTTCAAATCGGCTCCCTGGATTTATATTTGGGCTCACTATAGAAGCTCGAATTTGAACTTAGTGCATTTCAGGCAAATTTCTGAAAAAAAATCTTCAACAGATCCAGCAGGCAGAATCTTTTGATATTTGGTATGCAACATTGGGGGTGGATCTGATTCAAGTTTGTTCAAATCGGCCCCCCTGGATTCAAATTTGGGCTCAGTATAGAAGCTCAAATTCGAACTTAGTGCATTTCAGGCAAATTTCTTAAAAAATCTTCTTCTCCAGATCCAGCAGGCAGAATCTTTTGATATTTGGTATGCAACATTGTGGGGTGGATCTGATTCAAGTTTGTTCAAATCGGCCCCCTGGGTTTATTTTTGGGCTCAGTATAGGAGCCCACATTTGAATTTAGTGCATTTCAGGCAAATTTCTTTAAAAATCTTCTCAAGATCCAGCAGTCAAAATCTTTTGTTATTGGGTATGCAGCATGCTTAGGGGGTGAGATTCAAGTTTGTTCAAGCCAAGTCCCTGGGTTCATATTTGAATTATAACTCAGTTCAAAATGAGGAATTTTCTTTAAAAATCTTCTTCAGATCCAGCAGTCTGAATGTTTTGATATTTGGTATGCAGCATCCTTAGGGGGTGAGATTCAAGTTTGTTCAAGCCATGCCCCTAGGTCCATATTTGGGCTCAATGTGGGAGCCCGAATGATAACTTAGTTCAAAATGAGGAATTTTCTTTAAAAATCTTCTTCAGATCCAGCAGTCAGAATGTTTTGATATTTGGTATGCAGCATCCTTAGGGGGGTGAGATTCAAGTTTGTTCAAGCCATGTCCCTAGGTCCATATTTGGGCTCGCTGTGGGAGCTTGAATTGTAACTTAGTTCGAAATGAGGAATTTTCTTTAAAAATCTTCTTCTTCAGATCCAGCAGTCGGATTGTTTTGAGCATCCTTAAGGGGGCGAGATTCAGGTTTGTTAAAGCCAAGTCCCTGGGTCCATATTTGGGCTCCCTGTGGGAGCCTGAATGATAACTTAGTTCAAAATGAGGAATTTTCTTTAAAAATCTTCTTCTCATTACATGTACACTCCATACGAAAAAATTATCCCAAAATCGACTAAGTGTGTTATGTGTAATTACATAATGTCAGACGTCCACTCACTAATCAGTGTTGATTGGACTGTATTGGGAAAAGATTCGCAAATTAACATAGTAATTTCTGTTCACTAAATCTTTTTTTTGTACCTGATACATTTTGTTTGGGAATTTTGTATATCAAATAAAATCTTTAAAGATGAAAATCGGTTTGGTAAATCCCTTTATATTATGTGACAAATTTGACCCAAAAAATGAGAATTTCGCCGATCACGTGCAACAGTGTGGCTCTTCCGTCAATTGGATATACATTGCATGAAATATTCTGAAGTCATTGGAGACCGGCGAACAAACTCAGGGGGAATCCAAGTCATAATATCAGCGAAAATTTTATTTTAATATGAAAACAAATCGAAAATCTCACGAATTAATGAACAGATTTTTTCAATTCCTATATTAAACCACTGTACAGAGTTCTGGAAATAAAAGATATGGCATTTGTATCTGAATATTTTATTAAATGTAGGTTTTAGAAATTTTCTGACTGAACAATATAATTGCCAATCAGGAACAGTCTCTGAAAGTTTTTTCTCGCGAAACATTAATTGGTTATGTAATCCTTCTCACGTGACCGCACTAAAACAGCTTTTCATACCTGGTCGTTTCTACACAAATGACGGGGTATTAACAAGTGCGGTTTTGTATGCAGTGTACATGTAATGTCAGATCCAGCAGTCCAAATGTTTTGATATTTGGTATGCAGCATCCTTAGGGAGGAAAGATTCAAGTTTGTTCAAGCCATGTCCCTAGTTCCATAAAATTTGTCTCTCATGACTTCTTTCCTTTGTAGTGTTGATGAACCATGTCTAACTGAATGTGACCCCAAATACTTCTTTGAACCACTTTGGCCAGTGAGCGATTAAGGCTCCTTGGGGCCTTTTGTTTAAAAATTTCCCTCTCCAGAACCAATGGGCAGAATCTTTTGATATTTTGGATGCAACATCTTGGAGTGAGCTTGATTCAAGTTAGTTCAAATCGAGTCCCTTGATCAATATTGGGGCTCCCTATAGGGGCATGAATTTTTCCTTAGTGCAATGTAAGGAAAAATCTTCTCCAGAACCAGTGGGCAGAATCTTTCGATATTTGGTATGCAGCAATTTGGTATGAGTCTGATTCAAGTTTGTTCAAATGGAGTTCCTCGATCAATATTGGGGCTACTTATGGGGGCGTGGATTTTTACTTGGTACAATTTAAGAAAAAATCTTCAAAAATTTTCTTCTCTAAAACCAGTGGTCAGAATCTTTTTATATTTGGTACGTAGCATCTTAGTAAGGTTCTGATTCAAGTTTGTTCAAATTGAGTCCCTCGATCAATATTGGGCCTCACTATGGGGGCGTGAATGTTTAATTTAATTTGTGCAATTCAAGGAAAATTCTTTAAAAATCTTCTTCAGAACCATCATGCAGAATCTTTTGATATTTGATCAGCAGCATTGTCCCATTCAGTCCTGTTGATGTTTTAGCTCCACAGAGAGTATAGATTTACTCTGTAGAATCTTAAGAATAACTTTTGATAAAATTTGTGTCTTAACAGTATGGAACATTCGGTGAGCGCCTAAGGCCCCCTGGGGCCTCTTGTTTATACACAACTTCTATACGGCTCAGGCTAGAGGACGTATTTATGAACCGATCTTTACAAAACTTCTTGGGTACCTTTGTTATCATCGTGGGATGAGAACGAGTGCTTTTGGGTGTGGTCCGAAATTCAAGATGGTCACCAGCAGCCATTTTGTACCAAAATTATTGCAATCAGTTTTTTGTACAGAACTTCTGTATGAAAGTTCTGATTTGAATAAATTTTCGTATGAATGTTTAGTAACATGGAATACATCACATATAATACAGGGTTTTTTCTCGAGCAGAAATTATGCAAATTAGATGAATTTGGATTTATTCAGTGCTACTTATACACAGTAAGTGCACATGTCAATACGGCTTGGGCTAGAGGCTGTATTTATAAACCGATATTCACAAAACTTCTTGGGTACCTTTGTTATCACCTTGGGACGAGAACGAGTGTTTCAGTGTGCGGTCCAAAATTCAAGATGACTGCCAGTGGCCATTTTGTACCGAAATTAGGTGCAATCAGTTTTTTGTCACAACTTCTATACAGCTCGTATTTATGAACTGATCTTCACGAAACTTCTTGGGTCCCTTTGTTTTCACCTTGGGACAGGAACGAGTGTGTTTTTGGGGTGCCTTTGTTATCACTGTGTTATGAGAACAAATATTTTGGGGTTCAGTCAGACCCACTCTGGGACTCAAAGATTTCTTTTCTAGTTTAGCATCTGACTGTCACCCACCTTTACAATACTTTACCTATACATTTGTTACAGGCTACGGGCAGCACATACTATACATGTACATGTCTTAACAAGTTGAGCTACACTGTCATTGACACTTTCATTTTCATTTTTTGTCTCAAAAACTTAGGTTGTGATCCCTCATTGGAATTAGCTTGATGGTCTCATTCCAACGAGGGGGTCATAACCTATGTTTTTCAGACAAAAAAATAATGAAAATTAATTGGCGATTTCTGAGAATATGCTGGCCGGTTTTGGCCTTTACATTGGGTAAAGGGTTAATTCAATTGCCAATTTGGCAGTGAAAATTATTCATTTAACAGAGATTTGGTAACTTTTCTGTATTCTAGAGATAACTTACTAATTACTACTTATGCCAGTCTACCCTGCTGGTGTTTGGCACGCCAGCCACAGATCTTCTGAATCCATCTTTCCTGACTCGTACATGGTCCTTAATGTTCAATGTGCCGTTTGGTTCTTCTGGTTAGTCACCTTTGTAGCATCCTTTTGGCTTCCCCCAACCAGCATCCTGCATTTTCCTAATGAAAATCCTTTTTCTTTCAGGATAAAAGTTTCTAAGGTTTCTGCTGTTAATGTGTCTGTAGTGAGTTGGGTTTTTACGTTGCTAGCCCCACGCCCATCCTTCCTCCATTATCCTGACTTGGGACAGGCAGATCATAAGTCTCAAGAGACCTCACTGGTGGAGTTATTCTAGAGATAAAGAGAGTATTTTATTATTTCTTGTTTGACAGAGCTCACTGAGCTCTGTCAAACAAAATATAATAGAGTAAATGTCTGTAATGGATGTACTGAAGCCAAATAGGTCTATACATAAGTGGAATACGGTGATTGTCAGGGTAATATCTTGACACATTACAAGATTTTTTATTCAATTATCAGTGGTTTTCTCTATGACCCTGGGAGCGCCATGGCTCAGTGGTAGACTGTTGGTCTTTTGTGCTCGAGGTCCTGAGTTCGATCCCCGCTCGGAATGATCCGCATTGTGTCCTTGCGCGAGACATTTCATCCCGGTTACCTACATGGGGGCACGATGAAGCCGTGTACTAAGGCTTACTGCACGTCGATGGTTCACATGTCTTCAACTAATGTAACCCTGCTTGAGCAGAGCTCAGACAGAGTAAGAATGTTGAGGAGCTGACAGCTGCTTGTCAATGCGCGGTTGTTCTCTCCGGGTACTCGGCTTCCTCCACCCGTAAAACTGTCACGGTCATGATTAGCCATTGTGCAAGAGTATGTGATCTTAAACACCAATAAATAAATATCTCTATAACCCATATGCAATTGCAGGTCAAGTTTGTACTGAATGTATGGAAAATAGTTTTATGTTAGGAAGTTATATTCATTTAACAGGGATATTCTGTTAAGAGATGTCCAATTAGGTGAGATTCACTGTTCTGTTCTTTTTTTCTTGAGTTTATAAAAGGGTTCTCACAGGGTCTTGAATTCAAAGAACAATCTTGAATTTGACCAAGGGTCATTCAAGGCATTGAAATCCTGAAAAATGTGTCGGGAGGGTTTGAAAGTCCTTGGAATATTCTCGAAGTTAAACTGCTGATGAGGCATGTAATCATAACTATATTGTTTTATATGCCAGAGTTTGTGAATGCATAGTCCTAACTTGGATCTCTGGTCATTTCTCTTGTAGGGTAATGACTGGAGGTCCTAGTTAGGACTAGTGACAGAAAGGTCTTGAAAATCCCATGAATTTGGCTATAGTTGGGGCTTGAAAAATGCTGAAATAGGGCCTTGCCTCCAGGAACCCTGTATCATAAAATCAAGTGATGGCTGCTGTAAAGCCATTTTGAATAGTCATTTTGCCAGTGGGAAATATTTAGTATCATGATCATTAATCCAACCAGATTATGATCTTTTTACCATATTCTGATTGCAAATTAAACAATTATTTTATTAAATCTTGTTTAACCCTTTGAACCCTAGTGGTATCTTCCATATCAGTTCAATGGCAGCAACAGGAAGGATCCATATTCTTTATTTGGGGGTAGACCAATTAATATTTTTAACGTGCAGCCTTGGGGCTGTGTGTTGAAAATGTTGATTGGTCTACACCACACCTTCACTCAGAAGTCAACCTACTCAATGAAATTATGAATATCTTGTTACTGGGCCGGAAAAACGGCCTCTGGGGTTCAAAGGGTTAATAGAGCTTGTGGGTGTGGTTGACAGGCCATGGAGCACAAATGGTCTGTCATCGCTAAGAGTAAAATACGATGCTGGCCTATTGCTGGGAGTGGAATACCATTTCTTACCAACCTACCTCAATTGTTTACTACAGGCTTGCACTGCAGTGGAAGAACCTAACTCGGATAAAATACTCTCTATTTTAATCTTTCCCAAGATTTGGGAAAGAAAAGTGGTGTAAAAACACCACGAAAAAATAAGCCAAAACTGGGTCGAGCGCCATCGGCGCACACCCAGTATGGGACGCTCTTCCATAGTACAAATCCACGACTACCGTAAAACAGTGCGCAGTGCGTCAATTCGTCATTCTTTTGATTATCCGCACACGTGGTGGATGTGTGCCATCTTGCTCGGTAACAGTGATATTTTAACTCGTCGATAATGGTTTTCCTGTGACTGGAATTATGGATCTGAAGATCGTATAATAACAGGACTGTGTTTTATATATTCTCGTTTATATTTTCAACCACATTCTCATTGTATATTATTTACTATTCCGTTTTCGCGAATGTTTTGTTTTCGACATCACTCGATTCGACAATGAATTTTTCAGTTGATGAATTAATTGTTATTGGAGTTAGGTGTCAATCAGGGACTGTCTGGACAGTATTTCTTCACTCTGTTGAGGGCTGAATTTCTGTTTTTTCGGTCCCTGTCGACCGTCTGGGTTCTGTCATGTACCCATCATTTTTTTTCTGCCACCTTCTCGCGTAGTTGAGGGTGTTCTACTTTCTGTTTCTGTTGAGTTCACCTTTTTTCTTCTACTGCTCTCACCTCTGTTATTTCCAGTTCGGTTCCTTTAGGGCAATTCCTTTTGCCCTCGCCTTGGTGCGTTCTCGTGGCCGTTTCTTCCACACCCGTGGGTAGTGTGGAACGCTGTCGTTTCGAGAGCCTCCCGACTCGACCACGTCTGGTGTGAGTTTACCCCCTCCATGGGGGATGTGCAGCTCCTCCCGGAACACTGTCGTTTCGGGCCCCCCCTCCCCCCCGACTCGACCACGTCTGTTGTGAGTTTGACCCCCTCCGTGGTGGATGTGTAGCTTCTCCTGTTTCCGCGGGGAGGGGGGGACGCTGTCATTTTGGGGTCATCTGACTCGACCTCGTCTGGTGAGAGTTGCTCCCCCTTCCATGGGGGATGTGCAGCTCCTCCCGCACCAGTGGGGGGTGGGGAACGCTGTCGTTTTGGGGCTTCCCATCTCGACCATGTCTGGTGAGAGTTATTCCCCTTCCGTGGGGAATGTGCAGTTTTTCTGCCAGTTCCAACAGCTCCCGTCGTATCTGCTGCTACTGCTGTTCTGTCTACAACGTCATTGGGCACCATTTTTTTAGCCGGCCTCGGCTTATCCCTGCAACTCAGCGAAGTCGGAAGGGGCTGCCGACTGAACCCCCTACTGTGTCCTCTCAGCCGTTGAGCACAGTAGTTTTCTACCTGCAGTGGTCTGCTGCGGTGTCTGGGAATGTAGACGTGGGGCTATCGGCCTCAGCCTTCCCTGACTTCAACTCGGCGAAGTTGGAAGTGGCTGCCGGCCGGACCCTCTACTGTGGTCTCTGCGCCATCAAGCACCACAGTTGTGTTATTGGATTCGGATGTTCTTAGTGGGGACACTATGAACTCCGTGGCGTTTCCGTCCACTCATTCTGGCCACACGACCAGTTTTGGGGGACCAATGTCTTTTGTGCAGCCTGGACCTTCTGCCACGTAGAGGTCCGCAGTGACAATCATGAGTTCCTGCTATGTTGATCCTCGGGGTGTGTCATACCCCTATACACGTCTGCCTTCAGACGTTTCAGCTGCTGCTCGTCGTCCCGCGTCGGGTGTTTTGGAGGATCGTGACCCTTTGCTGGTTAAGAGGGTCAGAGGTGAAGCCACTTTGCTGGTTCGTTCCCCTGTTGAACCGGCCAGTACGGGCAGTGAGCTCAGAGAGGCCCTCTCCTTACTCACTCAGGTTCTGTCAAATAGCCTTCTCGTTGCTTCCAGCGAGGCAGCGAGTGGTTTCCAGGCACCCCCTATGGCGCCGCCTCCTGGGATTGGAAACAGGCTTTCTGATCCCCCTGGTGTTCCGACACCATGGGAGACACCGGCTGGTTTGCCCACGATGGGCTATGTGTCTTCCGACTCAGGGGAAGAGTCATCCTCTGACCAGGGTGCCTCTTCCAACCACAGTTCCTTCAGACGTTTTACGTCGGGAACTTTTGTCCACGGAGATAGACAATCTCCTGACAAAGGGGGCGATCGAGGTCGTCAAGAACATTCAGTCAGTGGGGTTCTATTCCCGCCTGTTCTTGGTGCCGAAGAAGGACCGCCGACTCTGACCGGTTATCGATCTGAGTATCCTGAACCAGTCATTGCTCCCAAGTTCAGCATGGAGACTTTCAGGTCGGTCCGCCGTTCCATTCACCAGGGAGATTTCGCTTCCAGCTTCGACCTGCGAGACGATTACTTTCACGTTCCGATTCATCGGGCGTCACGGAAGTATCTCAGGTTCGCTTTTCTGGGGCGAGTTTACCAGTTCAAGGCCATGCCTTTCGGCCTCAACCTGGCTCCTTGGGCCTTCTCCTGACTGATGTCGCATGTGATAGCTTTCCATCGCACACAGTAACACCCAGGGTTGTCCTCCCATGCACTTCAGCATGCTCACACTTATGCGAATATCAGTACACCAACGGCCCTGACCGCTATTATTGTCCCACTGGAAAACATTTTGTGCTAAACTATCATTATTCGACTCAACCAATTTATTCCAAAGTCTAAGCATATTTAACCAGTGTCGCTCTTTGCAAGATTTCAGCCCCATGTCTCTGTTTACTGCATACAGTGGTGTAAAACGATGTGCCCCTAAAAAGTAACAGAATACCCTGTTTTGTATTGCATGTGTTTTAAAGCCCCAGATGCCAGATGCATGGTCCAAAATTGGATGCACACATTAACTATATAAATTTTTATACTATAAACCAATGGCCCAGACCAGCTGTACAAACTCAGTTATCAAGGGCCAAACACAAATTTTGAACCCCCCAATCCCTCAAATTTGCATGCAAAACCGAAAATTGGAAGTCCTATCTGGCCCTCCATACAGTTACTCTCCATGCATGCACAGCCGTCAGGAAGTGACTGGAATTGGCGGCAACATCATTCTTTGTTTGGCCCGAAAGTCAGTAACAATGTTCTGACACCTGTGCTTTAAAATCTCCTTTTTTGAGGAGGCCAGACACAAATCAATGCAAGAATTGGTCTATCCAAGGCTGTTATTGGATGATGGAAGTGTTTCAGATGTTCAGGGCTGTAACTTTATAATAATTATAAAATTACTTCATGTTTCCCAATTTCGGGTCATACGCCTGACGTCATCATTTTTAGCTTAACTTGACAAAGTCAAGATATGCTGTTGCCATCACGCGTGCGGAAGTCTGTGAGTCTGTTAGTCTGTGAGTCTGTTCACATTTTCCTTTAGTATGGGCTACACCCCGCAGTTCTTGTCTGATCGTCACGAAATTTCATATGCAGGTTTGGGGTCATGTCTAGATGAGAACGTCCCCTTTTGGTCACAATCGGTCAACTGGTATCGCTGCCTGAGCCCAAAACCCGAAAACCATTAGCACAGTCTACAGGTAGTATTTATGAAAGGATTTCATTGTAACTTGGTAGGATGCCTCTGTATAATGCCTAAATGAGAACATCCCCTTTTGGGCATGATCTGTCAACCGTGATGGCTGCCCAAGCCCAAAACCCAAAAACTTTTAGCACAGTCTGCAGGTCATGTTTAATATGGAGGGATTTCATTGTAACTTGGTAGAATAACTCTTATGATGTCTAGATGAGAATTTCCCCATTTGGGCATGATCTGCCAACCCTGACGACTGCCGAGCCCAAAACCCAAAAACCTTTAGCACAGTCTACAGGTCATATATATTGAGGAATTTCATTGTAACTTGGTGGGTTGACTTCATATAATGTCTGGATGAGAAAGTCCCATTTTGGACGTGATTGGGCAACTGTGACAGCAACAGGGGCCCGAAGCCTGAAAACCTTTAACAGAGTCTACAGGTCATATTTATGAAGGGATTTCATTGTAACTTCGTAGAATGACTCCAAATAATGTCTAGATGAGAATATCCCATTTTGATCGCGATCATTCAGCCTTGATGGGTGGCTGAGCCCAAAAACCTTTAGCATAGGCAAAAGGTCATATTTATGGAAGGATTTCATTGTAACCTGTTAGGCTGACTCCATATAATGCCTAAATGATGACATCCCCTTTTGGTCGTGATTGGTCAAATGTGATGGCTACTGGTGCCTGAAGCCCGAAATCCTTGAACACAGTCTACAGGTCATATCTATGAAGGGATTTCATTGTAACTTTGTAGGATCACTCCAGATGATGCCCAGATGAGAGTGTCCCCTTTGGTTGCGATCATGCAACCATGCTGGCTGCCTGATCCCGAAGCCCGAAAACCTTGAGCACAGTCTACAGGTCATATTTATAAAGGGATTTCATTGTAACTTGGTAGGTTGACTTCATATAATGTCTAGATGAGAACATCCCCTTTTAGACACCATTGGGCAACTGTGACAGCTACAGGGACCCGAAGCCCGAAAACCTTTAGAACAGTCGACAGATGATAATTATGAAGGTATTTCATTGTAGCTTGGTAGGATGATTCCAAATAATGTCTAGATGAGAACATCCCCTTTTGTTCACTATAATTCAGCGTTTATGGCTGCCCGAGCCCAAAGACCTTTAGCATAGTCTATAGGTCGTATTTATGGAAGGATTTCATTGTAACTTGTTAGGTTGACTCCATATAATGCCTAGATGATGACATCCCCTGTGATGGATACAGGTGCCCAAAGCCCGAAAATCATGAGCACAGTCTACAGGTCATATTTATTAAGGGATTTCATTGTAACTTCGTAGGATCACTCCAGATATGCCCAGATGAGAATGTCCCCTTTTGGTTGTGATCATTCAACCATTATGGCTGCCTGAGCCCGAAACCCGAACACCTTTAGCACAGTCTACAGGTCATATTTACGAAGGGATTTCATTGTAACTTTGTAGGTTTGACTTCATATAATGTCTAGATGAGGGCATCCCCTTTTGAACACAATTGGGCAACTGTGACAGCTACAGGGTCCCGAAGCCCAAAAACCTTTATAATAGTCTACAGGTCATAATTATGAAGGGATTTCATTGTAGCTTGGTAGGATGATTCCAAATAATGTCTAGATGAGAACGTCCCCTTTTGGTCACGACCATTCAGCTTTGATGGCTGCCTGAGCCCAAAAACCTTTAGCATAGTCTATAGGTCATATTTATGGAAGGATTTCATTGTAACTTGTTAGGTTGACTCCTTATAATGCCTAGATGATGACATTCCCTTTTGGTCGTGATTGGTCAACTGTGATGGCTACAGGTGCCTGAAGCCCAAAAATTTTGAGCACAGTCTACAGGTCATATTTATGAAGGGATTTCATTGTAACTTTGTGGGATCACTCCAGATGATGCCCAGATGAGAATGTCCCCTTTTGGTTGCCATCATTTAACCATGATGGCTGCCCGAGCCCAAAGCCCAAAAACCTTGAGCACAGTCTACAGGTCCTATTTATGAAGGGATTTCATTGTAACTTGGTAATAGACCACGAGCGGGAGAGGCCCCTCTCTAACCTAACAACATTTGGGGCCAAATGTTATGAAAAACTTGCACGAGCCAGAGCATACGTCCATCCTCTGCTCAGGACACTCCGTCCAGTCTGCAGCCGGGGTCAGATTCAGTCATGGCTTCCTCCGCCACATTATTAAAGCACACACGGCCTCAGACTAGCTACCCAACTTCAGTTATCCAGTCAGCTGCGCAAATATGGAGCCATTCTTCGCCTGTGAAGTCAGACCATCTGGTAGCTAGCGATCCAAGGCATCGATCAATGAGACGTTCGGTGAAGAGATCTATCGCTGGATTGTCGTCCCAGAAGCAGCAAGCAGCGAAAAAACAGAAGACCGCAGAACGTGTGCAAAACAGAACACTTGGGGTTGATTGTTTTTGGTTCGAGAAACTTTAGTGAGTTGGGAGGCCCGTTCATGCTTGCGGTTTGGGACGCTCCTTCCACACTGCAGCCGGATTCGGTTGAAGCTATGGCAATTTTCCTTGCTTCATTAATGAAGCGATCTGACTTTGCAGGTTCGGGTCGATAGCTAGTCGTTTGAGGCTTTTTTTTTATACGGGACATGTGTCGAGGATCTGAGGCCAGATCTCAGTCCCGTGAGCAGCTTATGGTAACAAGTGGATTATCATTGCTCTGCTAGCCTCAGTCATGAACTGGCTGCCGCAGATTGCTCTGCGTATCCCAGCATTCCAGTAGTTGCTGGTACTACCATTTAACAGACTCCGATGGTGAGCTGTCGGACAGTGCTGCGTTGGTCCAGTCATCCGTTCAGTCAGATGGAGTTGACCATATTTGCTGATGGAACATTTGGATGGTGAGAGGGATATGGAGTGTGAGTCCCCATCATTCACAAAAGGGCACTTTAAGACTATGAAATTTCAGTCTTAAGCTCTTAGAATATTGTTCCATCTGAATATAAGTCTGCATTTAGATGATCAGTCCGGGGATGGAGATATGTCCCTACCTGCATCATTTAATATATGCTCGGAAATAATGAAATGTGCTATTTCATTCAAAACAGCTAATCTGGGTGCAATGTCCTAAGCAGATCACCTTACCAGAGCTATTGCGCAACGTCTCGATGGAAAGGAATATGAGGACGTGGTTCCTTGCTAAGAGTTCTTTCCAGGGCAGTCGTGTATGCCACATACAACTCTGCACGGACAGAGGAATTAGGAGTTGGTAAGACATGATGCTGCCCTTGCATCATCATCGCTTATAGATGACAAGGTGAAAAGCTTTCAATGAATCACTCCGGTTACCGGAAATATACTATTTGACGATAAGCTTATGCTGCTATATGAGCACACTACAAGAAAACTTCTAGTGCTCTGCTATTGAAGTTGGTGTCTCATCAACACACTTCAGCAGACTGGGGTAAGCGAGGCCGTTCTGCTTCTAAGAAATCATCAAGAGAATTAGGGTACAATAATCCTCTTATATTTACTCCGGAAGTCGTCGTTATAGCAACTCGGA
Organism: Pictodentalium vernedei; assembly: GCA_031216915.1. NCBI lineage: Eukaryota > Metazoa > Mollusca > Scaphopoda > Dentaliida > Dentaliidae > Pictodentalium > Pictodentalium vernedei. The sequence continues at coordinate 92,605,091 of CM062288.1, forward strand.
AAAGGGGCATAGGTCTGATCAAGGCTATGGATCTGATGCCCCTAGGTCGACGAATAATGGAAGGTTATCATCGTCACGAGAAACTGGATGTTGATCACGGAAGTTTCTTTCAAAGAGAGTTGCTCCTATTGGAGGTAAAGGCTCTCTTATTGAATGGAACAGTTGAGATTGACGAGACGAGCTTCTTCGCAGGGAGGACTCAGTTTCTCCTCCTGCAAGCATCGTAAGTCGTACAGGTGATGGACATGACCTTGATTGCTTGCCAGTTGACGGAAGGGTATCAGCTTCACGATAAACTAGATGTTAATCACGGAAGTTCCTTTCAAAGCATTCCTCCTGGTGGAAGTGAGGCTTTCTTATTGAAGGGAACAATTGAGGTCTTCGAGAATAGATTTCGGTTGCTGTTCACTTGGCAATAAGTTATCAGCCTCGCAATTAAGTGGATAAATTGTGGAAAATCAGTGGATGAGAATGTAGTCTTGGCAGGCCTGCAGCTATCAGCCCGAGCAAGCTCCACTTACAAGTATACTTGTTGGACAAATCTTCCAAGAGAGGCTTTCCTTCTGGAGGTACAAGCTCACCTTTTGAAGAAAAGTATTAGACGTTGTCGAAATTATTCTCCAGTTTTTTATCGCTTGTTTCTCGTCCTGAATCCGGATGGATAGTGCATAGATGGGCTGAGATATTCCTTTGCGTCAAGACAATTATGTCATTATGGATGCCATAGTTGCCTTCTGTACGGTTACAGCAGTCTTTTGGGTTAGGCTCTGAGTTTATGTCATTGTGGACGCCATAGTAGCCTTCTGTACGGTTACAGCGGTCTTTTGGGTTAGGCTCTGACTGCTGTCTTTTGGGAATAAAACTGAAAAAGAAACTGTGCTTTTCGGTTTGTTTTTCCAAGGTGTCATAGACTTGCGTTTTAATGGTTACTCCATAGTAGCCTAGTTAGAATCATGAGCGAGATTTTTTCAGTATTAAGCAGTGGACTGAATTTATTGTGTCTTGGGACTGCGGTCTCTTTGGGAATTCAGGCTGTTTATATAGCGGCTCTTCATTCCCTACCTTGCGCGACGATAATTGTAAGTCTCTGTTAACTGGTAGAGTGCTGGAAGCCCATATTTGGGGTTTAATCACAAGTCCAGGTACCGTAACTTAAAGGCTTCATGTTCAGCAGAGGTGATTCATATTATCTTTGAAGGAAAATTACATGGTCTGTATAGATTTGTCTTGTTAGAATTAATGGGAAAGTGCCCATTCACTCTCCCGTAAATTGTAACAAGGCAAAGACATGTGAACAATTTATCATTACCAAAAATAATTTAGCACTCTACCAGTTAAGTGAGCCTTCAGGGTTGCAACTTACACCGATATATCTGTCTTCACGAAGATGAAGACTTATAAGCTATGGCTTGCATTGTGAGTCTCCTTAGTGAGCTTCTAGGGCCTCAGTTATCAGCTTTTAATGGTCTTCACGTACAGGAAGACCTTTAGCTACTTCAGCTAGGCTGAGTTCATTGTTCTATCAGACATGATACTGTTTGTTAGAGGAGGTTATTCTATTCAAACCGATATGGTTTGGTGTGAGTTATGTAAATACAGTGTATTTGTTCATCATGTCCTTCTTCACCCTTAGTGGCATTATCGAGTAAGTCTGACATGAGGGAGCCTTGCGGTTCCTGTACTATTTGATGACTAACACAAGAACGATTCAACTAATGCAGGTGAGGGTGGTTCAATATGATTTTGAATCCCCCCATCCACCCCCTCCCCCCCCTCCCCCCTGTCAATGTGTTAAGAGGCGATTACCAGGCAAGACGTAGTTTTCTTCCCGTAAGCCTCATATGCATTAAAGTATATAATGCCTTTCGTGACTTCTCGATTGGCGGCTAGCTGTGTCCTGTTCTTTGGCGATCTCATGAGCATATCCACTTTTTAGTTGGTTTGTTTCCTGTGGTTGTTCGCTTATGTCATACGAGCATATGATTCAACATCAATAAATTGCTTGCCTTTGTGTACCTGTATGGCTGTCAAGTCAGTTAACTGGTATTCAGATGATTACATGTGGGATTTCAATGCTCGTGTTCATAATAAGTGTATGTATGTTATGGACCTCAGAAACAATGAATTATTTTGGGGGCGGTCTGTGACGGGTCTGTGAATCATAGCTTGTTCCATTTCTAAATCCAGGATTCTATAAGTTTCAGTACACAAATCGAATATAACATTTCTATGCATTCTCTTATATTTGCACGTATCTGGGAGTGTTATTTATTGGAATTTATTGTACCCCTGAATGGGGTCACCTGTTGGTTGCCTCTCCAGAGATCGTCCATTGTGATTCTATTGGACAAGTGTATGTGGTACATATTGTATCACCTGTTTTCGACCTATCTACGTATACCGACTCCGGTATATCTTACAAGTGTGCGCTATTAATTACCTGGATCGCCCCAATAGCCTTAGCTTCTGAAGATGCGTTAAGCACCAATTTATTAATAGTAATTAATATTTGGGTGGCACTGTGCCTGTTCAGCGAATATATATTGTTATTTGGTACCACTTTTACTGATTCCAGAGCACTCCTCTCTTTGTTTTTGAAAAAGAAAAAGATTCCTTCAAAAAAAGTGGGGGCAGTGATTTTATAAATTTCCTCTGGCTTGATAAGTGTGTAACTATGAGTGAAGCTGTTTTGTCTGTAGATTATATCTGATCCTGGATACAGCTTGTTTTTTATTGTATATGGCATATGTTTGTGGGGGTTAACTTCTCACTTTCGAATATGCCATTCTAATTTTTATTGCTTAGTCCAGATTAGCCTTAAAATTGGGAACTCGTTACATCCAAGTAGCATAGTCATTCATGCTAAGAATGCGGAATTACTTAAATTTGGCTCCTTATTTATGATATGTCTTCTCTATTATTGTATAGAGAGACATACATGTAATTCCTTTTAATTTACTTTCCTTTCGCCTTGGATTGCAGGCTTGGGAACATTGTTGGTCTGCTAATCCTGAAGCCCTAGGTCCTCCACCTTTTTACGATTCAGCTAGTCTGGGCCATTGGTTTATAGTATAAAAATATGATAAATTTAAAGTAATTTGTATATTTTTTATACTTACCAATGGCCCAGACGTGTATGGCCCTCCCATGAGTGGGCACTCATACCTCCCCGTGGAGTTATTATGTAGTACGCTCTTCTACAAAGAATGATGTTTGTGCCAATTCTGGTCACTTCCTGATGGCTGTGCATGTGCTGAGGGTAAAAGTATGGAGGACCAGAATGACTTTTAATTTTCGGTTTTGCAAGCAAATTTGGGGGATTGGGGGGTTCACAATTTGTGTTTGGCCCTTGATAACTTTGAGTTTGCATCAGCTAGTCTGGGCCATTGGAAAGTATAAAAAATATACAAATTACTTTAAATTTATCATTTTTTCAAAAGTCTGAAAGTCTACGTCCTTGTATGAATGAATTGTAGAATTTCATTCATACAAGGGGCTCTTTCATCTGATTTAGCAAGACTATCAGCAATAGTAAAGTTTTTATTTTCGTGAAGAGTCACACCAAGGTACATGTAATTATATTGTTCAACTCCTTCTCCCCCAATTTAAATTTTTAAGCCATTTCACAGGGGTGAAAATCTGTCGTGAATCCGCGAATCCATTCGCGTAAACATTCTAGCAAGTCAGTCCTGCGTGAATCCAAGTGGATTCGCGTACCCATCTTGCCTGGATTCACGTGGACTGATAAGGTTAAACAATAAAGCTGTTAGGCCAAAAAAAAGTAAATTGATTCTCAGGCTCCGCCGCATTGCAAAAATGGCCCGCATTGGGCCTTTTTTATTGCTATAAACGTTGTACGTAGCACAAAAATGGAGGACTAAAAAATTAAAAAAGCGTATTGTTTCAAAGACCGAAAATGAACGGATATGAGGGTTTCTGGCCAGTGAATAAGCCCAGGGTGCATAATATAAAAGAGTGGGAAAGGTACATGGGGTGGTTTGATATTTTTGAGGCTTTGAACCAGCCACAGAATTCAGCGCAAACTTAAGTTGACACTAAGTTAGACAAGCTATACATACACAGCGATGACGTCGGATGTCCACAAATCTCAAACAGTTTACCCGGTAGTGGTAAGAAATTTGTTTGAAAAACCCAAAGAATAATACATACTGGAGAGTATATTGGGAGAATTAAGAAATATTTTGATATGTTGTCATTTTGAAAACCGAACGTTTCCAGGAACGAGAGTGAAAAACGAGAAATCAGCTGTTTAATTATGTTAAAACAGAAACAGAAACAAGGCTGCACATCAAGGGAGACTACTCAAAGCACGGATTTGCCAAATGTAAATACAATCCAAGCCATTGTTTGGTGATACGCCCTGCTTATTTCTTTGCGTTTCGCTGGATATATTTATTTAATATAATGATGCTATCACCCAGACATCTGATACAGCTTCAAGAACAAGGGTTTGTGTGAAAATGAATTACTACAGTGATAAAATGAATGACGTTTTATCAGTTTGAAACGTTGAGTCACTTTGCACATTTGCATATCGGTATGCTTGGATTGAAATTTTGTCAAACGACTCTGAGTTCTTCTGTGCATATTTCTTGACGCTCCTGTGTTGTTTCAACACAATATCTGTTCGCCCCGAGTCGCGATTAGGGCGAAATCACCTTGGACGAATGGGAATTGGGGTGAAATGACTCGCAGAGACGGGTGGGGGGAGTATTGGGGCAAAAGGACCAGACATCTTCTTGACAGGCGCGGGACGAAATTATAAGCACAAGCACCTGCTCCAACCCATTTGCTGAGAAAAAATACCTCCCCCTTCTATATATTTAAACATGCAGGAGAGGGGTTTGTTTTTTTTCTTGGAATTATTTTCATCAAATGGCCGGCTGGAGCAGATGCCTGTGTAAAAATGTAAAAAGGGACATCCATTCTGAATTGCGCTCGAGTACAAGGTTCATTTCTTTTGGATGGACGTAAAACTGATGGGGGGTGGGGGGGGGGGGGGGTAGGGGGTAAACATATCCAGTAACATTTCACCAAAAGTATTTACTAAATAGTATAACTTCGGGGAGGAGGGCGGTGGGGGGGGGGGGGGGCTAAACGTATCCAGTAACATTTCACCAAAAGTATTTACTAAATACCTACCTTGAATGAAGTTTAAAATCACAACAAATACTGTTGACATAAATAACAAAAAGAAGAAAAGTCAAATGCCCCTCCCCCACCGCACCTTACACCAACAACCACCTCAACAAAAAAAAAAACCTGGTTTGGGGACAAATATCTTTTAAGGTATCGTGAATGGATTCTCGTAGCAAAATTTGCGAGAATCCATTTGGATTCTCGCAAAATCGAACGGATTTTCACCCCTGTTTCACCAGTACGATTCTTTTTAAAGTGAATGACTTTAGTATTTTTTTCATTTACTATCATACGCCATTTATTACACCAGGTATTCACCATCTCCAATAACCTCTGCATGTCGTCTTCATTTTCAGACAATAGGACAATATCATCTGCATACAAAAGAATGGAGATAATGTCATCGCCGACTTGTACCCCTTTTTGACAATCTTTAATTTCCCCAGCCAAATCATCAATAAATATATTAAAAAGAGTGTAGGGAATAAAATATCCCTGTGTTTTACCCCGCTAGTGCTCATGAAATATTCTCTTAGTTCACCATTGATCCTAACTCATGATTCAGTACCATAGACCATGTTCTTAATTGCCCTGTACATATTTCCATCAATACCGATCTTCAGTAATTTGTACAACAGCTTATCATATATCATAATCCACACGGTCGATTGCCTTTTGGAAGTCAATAAAAGTTGCAAGGATTTCATGCTTAGCCCTGATCAATGATGTGAGTGTGCATATGTTATCAACACAAAGCCTGCATGGCCTGAATCCATTCTGCTTGTCAATGAGTAACCCATTGTCCTCGATATAATGAACTAATCTATTGTGTAACAAAATGAGTACAATTTACTACATGTTGGACTCGAGGAGATCCCCCTGTAATTATTTGGAATTCTGGGATCATTTGCTCTGTCTTGGGAGAGGACAGATAATAAACCTTTTCCACAGAGATGGTTAATGCCATTTTCAAAAATTAATTGAAATGATTTATGCAACAGATTAATTCCAGGGCTAAATTTGAAAATTTTCTAGGACAGATAATCGCATCCACTTGATTTGCAAGTTTTTGCTTATTGACAATTTGTTTGACTTCACTGCATTCTATTGAATGATTGAGTAGATCATTTTTTTTTATTACAGCGCGTCTAAAAACTTATCCTCAAAGAAAAATGTACCTGTACCCCTTTTTCTGTTTTCAAAGAATGTTTTGTCAAACTGTGTTTCATTACATTCCTGATTTTAAAGTTTTTCGAATTCTTTTCTCCAAACATGAAGAATCTCTGAATTTTCCCTACTAAATGATGCATTTTGTTCCAGATTTTAGTTTATTCTGGGTTCCCAAAATGGTTTATATAATTTGATCTTTTTATTAGGTTTGTATGTTTTTGATGCATCGTAATTTGGAGTTCTTTGATAACAATATCAACAAGCTGCAAGTTAATTTCATTGATTTGACATTGGGATTCCCTTGCACTCTCAATTGCTTGAACAATTTGACTAAGGTGGTATGGCAAATCAACATCCTGGAGAAATGTTCTTAGTAAGGGTATATTTTATTTGTTTTTACCATTTATTTATTTATTGATGTTGAAGGTCACATAATTCTGCACAATGGCTAATCGTGACCATGACAGTTTTACGGGTGAAGAAGCCGGAGTACTCCGAGAGATCCACCGAGCAATGGCGAGCAACTGTCAGCTCCCCAACATACTAACTCCACACAAGCAGGGTTAGCTCTGGTTGAAGACAAGTGAACCATCGACGTGCAGTATGCCTTAGTACACAACACCACCTTATCCCCACATGGTCAATGGGGTGAAGTGTCTTGCCCAAAGACACAAGGCGGTCGTCACAGGTGGTATTCGAAAATGAGGACCTCTCAGCTTGCAGTCTGCACCTTTACCAACTGTGCCACCATGCCCCCTGTTACCATTTAATTGACTTTTTTCGTTTTTCGAGGTTGGACTGCATTGGGATACTGACATCAACGTTGTAGTCAAATACAACAAAACTATGATCTGGTGGTTTACACCTTTTTCCATCCAGGGGTACAAGGAAAATTTTTCTGTAAAGGAGGCTTGTGTGATAACTCGAAAATTGTCACACTTATCAAAAATGTCATGTGCAACACAAATAATATCTACCAGTGAACTTCCCCTAGAACTAATACATGTGAAGTTGTCATTTAACTCTTTGCATGCTGCTGGTGGATATTCCTGCCCAGCACAGGGGTTCTCTTGTCTCTGAAATAAGTTTAATTTGTGCATATTTAATCATATTGTCTCCCTGTAAGTGGAATTAATTTATTTTTTCCCTAGTGATCTCTTGTATTACATTTAGCTTAATTTTTCATCAAATCTAGTCATGGCTGCTTTGAAGCAGCCATGACTAGATTTGCTGAAAAATATCTAGAAAACACTCAGCGGGTTAAGAGTTAATGGATTTCCTCTCCCATTCGAGCAACACATTTTTGACTCGATGAGAAACTCCAAAAATGCCTTTGTTGATTTACTGTATCATCAGTTATTACACGACCTGGTAAAGCATCGAATTCTGTGTTGTAATCTAATAAATTGCCTTTCCGAGCAATAAAATCACTGCTCGGAAAGGCAATTTATTAGATTACAACACAGAATTCGATGCTTGAGAGAAAAAGGAGTCTGCATCCCAACCCTATGGGGAATTCTCTGGTGGGAGATAATATGAGAAAACTACAAAAGCTGAATCATTTTCTTTCGATTCAAACTTAACACACAAAATGCCTTCATAAGATTGATCCAGAACAAAATAATCAAAATATTTCAGCAACTTTACTTCAATGAAAAGACTCACATCTCCCGGACCCCACAGAGCCGATCTGTGTCTCAACATTCAGTTGAATCCTATCCATTCATACCCGTCCATCTCTGTCACATCTTCACCATTTTGGTGACTTTCATTGACACTCAGAATATTACAGTCAACTGGTCTAATAAGTTGCCCTACTTTCCCCAGCCCATCCATTTAAATTAATGTGCCCAATTGTTAGTCTGTCATTCCCAAAATTACCACAGTTAGCAGTGTTTGCATAAACATTGCCCCTATGAAACATTTGACAGTCGCGGGTTATGTCCTATTTTTCAGAATCATTTTCAGCTCAACTTAACAAAATCAAGTTTGGCTATTGCTGTCACTTCTCATCTGTCAGTGTACAAATGTACACAACTTTCTTTGGAACTCCCTGCAGGGTACATTTCTAATTGGATCCCTTTGAAACTTGGTGTGCTTGTTTGGGGTGATCTCCAGATGGGAACTATCGATTTTCTTTCAATTCTATCAAAAAATGTTTAAAAAATAGTTTCCATTGGCAATGACCTTTGATGAACTTCGTGCAGCTATGCATCAATATTTTCCTTTTTCATATTTGGTATACAACATCTCTAGGGGGGGGGGGGGGGGTTCAGATTCAAGTTTGTTCAAATCAAGTCCCTGGGCTAATATTTGAGCTCCCTGTAGGAGCACAAATTTTAACTTAGTGAAATATGAAGGAGTTGCTTTAAAAATCGTCTTCAGATTGACCAGCCAGAATCCTTTCATATTTAGTATATGACATCTCTAGGCAGTTGAGATTCAAGTTTGTTCAAATCGAGTTCCTGGGTTTGTATTTGGGCTCTTTGGGTTCAGATCCACCAGTCAGAATACCTTCATATTTGTTATACAACATCTCTAGGGGAGGGGGCCGATTCAAGTGTGTTCCCAGGTTAAAATTTGGGTTCCCCAAAGGAGCCCGTGTTTTAACTTTGTGCAATATGAAGGAATTTCTTTAAAAATCTTCTTCAGAACCATCAGTTAGAATCTTATGATATTTGGAATACAGTAATATCTCGGAATTGTGGGGTGGGGATGGGGGTGGCATCTGTCATATTCAATTTTGTTTAAATTGAGTGCCTAGGTCAATAATTGAGCTCCCTATAGGATTCCAAGTTTTAACTTAGTGCAATATGAGGAAATTTCATCAAAAAACTTTTTTAGATCCACGAGTCTGAATGCTTTCATATTTAGTGTGGAACATCTTGGTGGGGGGGGGGGGGGGGGGAGTGTTAGGCTGTGTGTGTCATTAAAGTTAATTCAAATCGGGTCGCTGTGGTGGGGAAGTTCGGTAGTGCTTGTCTACAGCTGATAGAATTGGAAGCAGTCATGAAGACACATAATAATAATCCTCTGACATGGACACTAGAGTTATGAATAATTTCATGACTTCATTCCTCTGTAGTGTTGATGAACCATGATTAACTGAATGTGTCCCAAAATAGTTCTTCGAACCACTTTGTCAGGTGAGCAATTAAGGCCCCTTTGGGGTCTCTTGTTTTATTACTTTGTAGCTAGTTTTGTTCTCTTTGGAACAAAATGTGCAATGCACATGAATTGAGCATTTTCATTTTGGGATATTTCAGATTGCCACTAGTTTCTGTTCAATCTGAGGCTTATACAGGCACAGGATAATTGCAACAGAGGTATACTCAACTTCCTGTTTGGTAAGTCAGATTAAGCCAACTTGCAAATGAAAAGGTAAGATTGATTGCTCCATTTATCTCTTCATTTTTGGGCAGAGACAGTTTGAATTTTAACTGGTAAAATGCTGAATTTTTTTCAAAGGTGATTTGAAAAGTGTATTTTTTTTACAGATGCCATGCTACCAGCAGAACGTGACAGTGATTATAAATAATTTTATTACAATACATTGGAGAACATCAAATCATTTTAATCAAATGTTTCCAGATTTTTCTTCTGCAACAATAACAAGCTGATGCTTTCAGTGTAAAGCCACCAAAGAGGCTTCTAGCACTCAAGCTGTTAAGCAAGAGAACTTGTTTATATTTGCGACTGCATTATAATAAACAAGAATCAGTTGAAGGGAGTTTACAGCTGCATTGCACATTTTGAAAAAAATAAAATTCTACTGGCATTCCAACCCTCTTGTTCCCAGGCCTCTACAAAGTGAGCGCCTGTCCATTCATCCATTCTTTTGCCGAAAAAAGCGACTTCCTGTAGGAAACCCACCAAATACAGCAGTGCTACTTTATTGAGGTGACAAGCCGGAAAATAAGCAGACTGTCATCTGCAAAATGAGGTCTCCAGAGGGTGAATTTAGTGATGCGACCATGCATAGCAGAGTTGCATCACTAAATTTACCCTCTGTGAACCTCAATCTGAATCGGGGTCTCAAAACTAAACAGAAAGAGGTACCCAAAGGATAAATGGACCCACTTTATGAGATAGCATTAAGAAATTCATCGTCTGGGTACCTCATTCTGCAAATGTCAGACGGCTTATTTTCAGGCCTGTGTGGTGAACAAGTTGTCTCACTGGTAAAATAGGACTGGTCACCGATGCTTGGGGTGGAAGTACTCCAAAATAGACAATATGGGCATAAACGATAGACTAAAGTACCCACTGGGGGAGAAGCTGAGTCACCCCACTGCAGGGGAGTAAGAATCACACCCCACTGTGGGGAGTAAGAGTCACACCCCCACTGTGGGGGAATCTGAGTCACATCCCTAGTGCAGGGAAATATGACTGTCACCCCCACTGTGGGGCATGTACGAGTCACAACCCCACTGTGGGGGAAGTACAAGGCACCCACACTGTGGGGGAGTAAGTCACACCCACACTGTGGGGGAGTAGCAGATACACCCCACTGCGGGGGAGTAAGAGTCACACACCCACTGTTGGAGAATCTGAGTCACACCCTACCGCCAGGAAATATGACTCTCAACCCCACTGTGGGGCAAGTACAAGTCACAACCCCACTGTGGGGGGAAGTACGAGACACCCCCACTGTGGGCAAGTACGAGTCACAACCCCACTGTGGGGGAAGTACGAGACACCACCACTGTGGTGGAATAAGAGTCACACCCCCACTGCGGGGGGAGTAGCAGATACACCCCACGGCGGGGGAGTAAGAGTCACACACCCACTGTGGGAGAATCTGAGTCACACCGCTACTGCGGGGAAGTATGACTCTCACCCCCACAGTGGGGCAAGTACGAGTCACCTCCCCACTGTGGGGGAAGTACGAGACATGCCCACTGCAGGGGAGAGTCACACCCCACTGCAGGGGAGTAAGTCACTGCGGGGAGTAAAAGTCACACCCCCACGGTGGGGGAATCTGAGTCACATCCCCCACTGTGGGGGAGTAGCAGATACACCCCCTCTGCGGGGGAGTAAGAGTCACACCCCCCACTGTGGGAGAATCTGAATCACATACCTACTGCGGGAAAATATGACTCTCACCCCCCACTGTGGGGCAAGTACGAGTCAAAACCCCACTGCGAGGAAGCATGAGTCACACATGCCCATTGTAGGGGAAGCCGGTCACACCCCAACTGTGGGGGAGGCTGTGTTACACCCACTGACGAGGCCGAGTGACACATCGCATCCCCCACTGCAGGGGGAGTAGCAGACACACCCACACTGCGGGGGAGTAAGAGTCACAGTCCCACTGTGGGGGAATCTGAGTCATATCCCTACTGCAGGGAAATATGACTCTCACCCCCACTGTGGGGCAAGTACGAGTCAAAACCCCACTGCGGGGAAGCATGAGTCACATATGACCATTGTAGGGGAAGCCGGTCACACCCCAACTGTGGGGGAGGCCGTGTCACACACACTGACGAGGCTCAGTGGCACCCACTGGGGGAGAAGCCGAGTCACCCCCACTGCAGGGGAGTAAGAGTCACCCCCCACTGTGGGGAGTAAGAGTCACACTTCCACTGTACGGAAGTACGAGACACCCCCACTGCGGGGGAGAAAGAGTCACACCCCCACTGCGGGGAGTAAGTCACACCCCACTGTGGGGAGTAAGAGTGACACCCCCACTGTGGGGGAATCTGAGTCACATCCTCTACTGTGGGGGAGTAGCAGATACACCCCCACTGCAGGGGAGTAAGAGTCACACCCCCACTGTGGGAGAATCTGAGTCACACCCCCTACTGCAGGGAAATATGACTGACCCCACTGCGGAGGAGTAGCAGATACAACCTCACTGCAGGGGAGTAAGAGTCACATCCCCACTGTGGGGAAAACTGAGTCGCATCCCCCACTGCAGGGAAGTAGCAGATACACCCCCACTGCGGGGGAGTAAGAGTCACAGTCCCACTGTGGGGGAATCTGAGTCATATCCCTACTGCAGGGAAATATGACTCTCACCCCCACTGTGGGGCAAGTACGAGTCAAAACCCCACTGCAGGGAAGCATGAGTCACACATGACCATTGTAGGGGAAGCCGGTCACAACCCAACTGTGGGGGAGGCCGTGTCACACCCACTGACGAGGCTGAGTGGCACCCACTGGGGAGAAGCCAAGTCACCCTCACTGCAGGGGAGTAAGAGTCACACCCCCCACTGTGGGAGACTCTGAGTCGCATCCCCCACTGCGGGGGAGTAGCAGATACACCCCCACTGCGGGGGATTAAGAGTCACACCCCCCACTGGGGGAATCTGACTCGCATCCCCCCACTGTGGGGGAGAAAGAGTTACAGCCCAACTGTGGGGGAATCTGAGTCACACCCCTACTGTGGGGATATATGACTCTAACCCCCACCGTGGGGGCAAGTACGAGTCACAAACCCCCTGGGGGGAAGTACAATACACCCCCCACTGCGGGGAGAAAGTCACACCACCCACTGCGGGGAGTAAGTCACACCCCACTGCGGGAGTAAGAGTCACACCCCCACTGTGGGGGAATCTGAGTCACACCCCTACTGCGGGGAAATATGACTCTCACCTCCACTGTGGGGCAAGAACGAGTCAAAACCCCACTGCGGGGAAGCATGAGTCACACATGCCCATTGTAGGGGAAGCCGGTCACACCCCAACTGTGGGGGAGGCTTTGTCACACCCACTGACGAGGCTCAGTGGCACCCACTGGGGGAGAAGCCAACTCACCCCCACTGCAGGGGAGTAAGAGTCACACCCCACTCTGGGGAGTCCCTACTGCAGGGAAATATGACTCTCACCCCCACTGTGGGGCAAGTACGAGTCACAACCCCACTGTGGGGGAAGTACGAGACACCCCCCACTGTGGGGGAGAAAGAGTCACACCCCCACTGTGGGGAGTAAGTCACACCCCACTGCGGGGAGTAAGAGTCACACCCCCACTGTGTGGAACAACCCCACTGTGGGGGAAGTACGAGACACCCCCCACTGTGGGGGAGAAAGAGTCACACCCCCACTGTGGGGAGTAAGTCACACCCCACTGCGGGGAGTAAGAGTCACACCCCACTGTGGGGGAATCGGAGTGACATCCCCCACTGCGGGTGAGTAGCAGATACACTCCTACTGCGGGGGAGTAAGTAACACCCCCACTGTGGGAGAATCTGAGTCACACCCCTACTGCAGGGAGATATGACTCTCCACCCCCCACCCCCGCCCCCCACTGTGGGGCAAGTTCGAGTCAAAAGCCCACTGCAGGGAAGCATGAGTCACACATGCCCATTGTAGGGAAAGCCGGTCACACCCCAACTGTGGGTGAGGCCGTGTCACACCCACTGACAAGGCTGAGTGGCACCCACTGGGGGAGAAGCCAAGTCACCCCCACTGCGGGGGAGTAAGAGTCACACCCCCACTGTGGGGGAATCTCAGTCGCATCCCCCACTGCAGGGGAGTAGCAGATACACCCCCACTGCGGGGGAGTGAGAGTCACACCCCCACTGTGGGGGAATTTGACACGCATCCCCCACTGCGGGGGAGTAAGAGTCACCACCCCACTGTGGGGGAATCTGAGTCACATCCCTTCTGCGGGGAAATATGACTCTCACCCCCACTGTGGGGCAACTTTGAGTCAAAACCCCACTGCGGGGAAGCATGAGTCACACATGCTGACGAGGCTGAGTGGCACCCACTGGTGGAGAAGCTGAGTCACCCCCACTGCAGGGGAGTAAGAGTCACACCCCACTGTGGGGGTAGGAGTCACACCCCCACTGTGAGGGAATCTGAGTCGCTTCCCCCACTGCGGGGGAGTAGCAGATACAACCCCACTGCGGGGGAGTAAGAGTCATACCCCCACTGTGGGGGAATCTGAGTTGCATCCCCCACTGCCGGGGAGTAGCAGATACACCCCCACTTCGGGGGAGTAAGAGTCACAGCCCCACCGTGGGGGAATCTGAGTCATATCCCCACTGCAGGGAAATATGACTCTCACTCCCACTGTGGGGCAAGTACGAGTCTCAACCCCACTGTGGGGGAAGTATGAGACACCCCCACTGCGGGGGAGAAAGAGTCACACCCCCACTGTGGGGAGTAAGTCACACCCCACTGCGGGGAGTAAGAGTCACACCCCCACTGGGTGATGTCCCCCACTGCGGGGGAGTAGCAGATACACCCCTACTGTGGGGGAGTAAAAGTCAGACCCCCACTGTGGGAGAATCTGAGTCACACCCCTACTGCGGGGAAATATGACTCTCACACCCACTGTGGGGCAACTTTGAGTCAAAACACCACTACGGGGAAGCATGATTCACACATGCCCATTGTAGGGGAAGCCGGTCGCACCCCAACTGTGGGGGAGGCCGTGTCACACCCACTGATGAGGCTGAGTGGCACCCACTGGGGGAGAAGCCAAGTCACCCCCACTGCGGGGGAGTAAGAGTCACACCCCCACTGTGGGGGAATCTGAGTTGCATCCCCAACTGCAGGGGAATAGCAGATACACACCCACTGCGGGGGAGTAAGAGTCACAGCCCCACTGTGAGGCAATCTGAGTCATAATCCTACTGCAGGGAAATATGACTCTCACCCCCACTGTGGGGCAAGTACGAGTCACAACCCCACTGTGGGGGAAGTACGAGACACCCCCACTGTGGGGGAGAAAGCGTCACATCCCCACTGCGGGGAGTAAGTCACACCCCACTGCGGGGAGTAAGAGTCACACCCCCACTGTGGGGGAATCGGAGTGACGTCCCCCACTGCGGGGGAGTAGCAGATACACCCCTACTGCGGGGGAGTAAGAGTCAGACCCCCACTGTGGGAGAATCTGAGTCACACCCCTACTGCGGGGAAATATGACTCTCACCCCCACTGTGGGGCAAGTTCGAGTCAAAACCCCACTGCGGGAAGCATGAGTCACACATGCACATTGTAGGGGAAGCCGGTCACACCCCAACTGTGGGGGAGGCCGTGTCACACCCACTGACGAGGCTGAGTGGCACCCACTGGGGGAGAAGCCAAGTCACCCCCACTGCGGGGAGAAGCCAAGTCACACCCCTACTGCGGGGTAGCAGATACACCCCTACTGTGGGGGAGTAAGAGTCAGACCCCCACTGTGGGAGAATCTGAGTCACACCCCTACTGCGGGGAAATATGACTCTCACCCCCACTGTGGGGCAAGTTCGAGTCAAAACCCCACTGCGGGAAGCATGAGTCACACATGCACATTGTAGGGGAAGCCGGTCACACCCCAACTGTGGGGGAATAGCAGATACACACCCACTGCGGGGGAGTAAGAGTCACAGCCCCACTGTGAGGCAATCTGAGTCATAATCCTACTGCAGGGAAATATGACTCTCACCCCCACTGTGGGGCAAGTACGAGTCACAACCCCACTGTGGGGGAAGTACGAGACACCCCCACTGTGGGGGAGAAAGAGTCACATCCCCACTGCGGGGAGTAAGTCACACCCCACTGCGGGGAGTAAGAGTCACACCCCCACTGTGGGGGAATCTGAGTTGCATCCCCAACTGCAGGGGAATAGCAGATACACACCCACTGCGGGGGAGTAAAAGTCACAGCCCCACTGTGGGGCAATCTGAGTCATAATCCTACTGCAGGAAAATATGACTCTCACCCCCACAGTGGGGCAAGTACGAGTCACAACCCCACTGTGGGGGAAGTACGAGACACCCCCCCACTGCGGGGAGTAAGTCACACCCCACTGCGGGGAGTAAGAGTCACACCCCCACTGTGGGGGAATCGGAGTGACGTCCCCCACTGTGGGGGAGTAGCAGATACACCCCTACTGCGGGGGAGTAAGAGTCAGACCCCCACTGTGGGAGAATCTGAGTCACACCCCTACTGCGGGGAAATATGACTCTCACCCCCCACTGTGGGGCAAGTTCAAGTCAAAACCCCACTGCGGGGAAGCATGAGTCACACATGCACATTGTAGGGGAAGCCGGTCACACCCCAACTGTGGGGGAGGCCGTGTCACACCCACTGACGAGGCTGAGTGGCACCCACTGGGGGAGAAGCCAAGTCACCCCCACTGCGGGGGAGTAAGAGTCACACCCCCACTGTGGGGGAATCTGAGTTGCATCCCCAACTGCAGGGGAATAGCAGATACACACCCACTGCGGGAGAGTAAGAGTCACAGCCCCACTGTGGGGCAATCTGAGTCATAATCCTACTGCAGGGAAATATGACTCTCACCCCCACTGTGGGGCAAGTACGAGTCACAACCCCACTGTGGGGGAAGTACGAGTCACCCCCCACTGCGGGGGAGAAAGAGTCGCACCCCCACTGCGGGGAGTAAGTCACACCCCACTGCGGGGAGTAAGAGTCACACCCCCACTGTGGGGGAATCGGAGTGACGTCCCCCACTGCGGGGGAGTAGCAGATACACCCCTACTGCGGGGGAGTAAGAGTCAGACCCCCACTGTGGGAGAATCTGAGTCACACCCCTACTGCGGGGAAATATGACTCTCACCCCCACTGTGGGGCAAGTTCGAGTCAAAACCCCACTGCGGGGAAGCATGAGTCACACATGCACATTGTAGGGGAAGCAGGTCACACCCCAACTATCGGGGAGGCCGTGTCACACCCACTGACGAGGCTGAGTGGCACCCACTGGGGGAGAAGCCGAGTCGCTCCCACTGCAGGGGAGTAAGAGTCACACCCCACTGTAGGGGGTAAGAGTCACACCCCCACTGTGGAGGAATCTGAGTCGCATCCCCCACTGCGGGGGAGTAGCAGATACAACCCCACTGTGGGGGAGTAAGAGTCACACCCCCACTGTGGGAGAATCTGAGTTGCATCCCCCACTGCAGGGGAATAGCAGATACACCCCCACTGCGGGGGAGTAAGAGTCACAGCCCCACTGTGGGGCAATCTGAGTCATATCCCTACTGCAGGGAAATATGACTCTCACCCCCACTGTGGGGCAACTTTGAGTCAAAACCGCACTGCGGGGAAGCATGAGTCACACATGCCCATTGTAGGGGAAGCTGGTCACACCCCAACTGTGGGGAAGGCCGTGTCACACCCACTGACGAGGCTGAGTGGCACCCACTGGGGGAGAAGCCAAGTCACCCCCACTGCGGGGAGAAGCCAAGTCACACCCCTACTGCTGGGTAGCAGATACACCCCTACTGCGGGGGAGTAAGAGTCAGACCCCCACTGTGAGAGAATCTGAGTCACACCCCTACTGCGGGGAAATATGACTCTCACCCCACTGTGGGGCAAGTTCGAGTCAAAACCCCACTGCGGGGAAGCATGAGTCACACATGCACATTGTAGGGGAAGCCGGTCACACCCCAACTGTGGGGGAGGCCGTGTCACACCCACTGACGAGGCTGAGTGGCACCCACTGGGGGAGAAGCCAAGTCACCCCCACTGCAGGGGAGTAAGAGTCACACCCCCACTGTGGGGGAATCTGAGTTGCATCCCCAACTGCAGGGGAATAGCAGATACACACCCACTGCGGGGGAGTAAGAGTCACAGCCCCACTGTGGGGCAATCTGAGTCATGATCCTACTGCAGGGAAATATGACTCTCACCCCCACTGTGGGGCAAGTACGAGTCACAACTCCACTGTGGGGGAAGTACGAGACACCCCCCACTGCGGGGGAGAAAGAGTCGCACCCCCACTGCGGTGAGTAAGTCACACCTCACTGCGGGGAGTAAGAGTCACACCCCCACTGTGGGGGAATCGGAGTGACGTCCCCCACTGCGGGGGAGTAGCAGATACACACCTACTGCAGGGGAGTAAGAGTCAGACCCCCACTGTGGGAGAATCTGAGTCACACCCCTACTGCGGGGAAATATGACTCTCACCCCCACTGTGGGGCAAGTTCGAGTCAAAACCCCACTGCGGGAAGCATGAGTCACACATGCACATTGTAGGGGAAGCCGGTCACACCCCAACTGTGGGGGAGGCCGTGTCACACCCACTGACGAGGCTGAGTGGCACCCACTGGGGGAGAAGCCAAGTCACCCCCACTGCGGGGAGAAGCCAAGTCACACCCCTACTGCGGGGTAGCAGATACACCCCTACTGTGGGGGAGTAAGAGTCAGACCCCCACTGTGGGAGAATCTGAGTCACACCCCTACTGCGGGGAAATATGACTCTCACCCCCACTGTGGGGCAAGTACGAGTCACAACTCCACTGTGGGGGAAGTACGAGACACCCCCCACTGCGGGGGAGAAAGAGTCGCACCCCCACTGCGGGGAGTAAGTCACACCTCACTGCGGGGAGTAAGAGTCACACCCCCACTGTGGGGGAATCGGAGTGATGTTCCCCACTGCGGGGGAGTAGCAGATACTTGGGGCAGTATACTCGGACGTCCCCCACTGCGGGGAAGAAAGAGTGACACCTCCACTGCGGGGAGTAAGTCACACCCCACTGCGGGGAGGAAGAGTCACACCCCCACTATGGCTGAATCGGAGTGACATCCCCCACTGCGGAGGAGTAGCAGATAACACCCCTACTGCGGGGGAGTAAAAGTCAGACCCCCACTGTGGGAGAATCTGAGTCACACCCGTACTGCGGGGAAATATGACTCTCACCCCCACTGTGGGGCAACTTTGAGTCAAAACCCCACTGCGGGGAAGCATGAGTCACACATGCCCATTGTAGAGGAAGCCGGTCACACCCCAACTGTGGGGGACGCCGTGTCACACCCACTGACGAGGCTCAGTGGCACCCACTGGGGGGAGAAGCCAAGTCACCCCCACTGCAGGGAGAAGCCAAGTCACACCCCTACTGCTGGGTAGCAGATACACCCCTACTGCGGGGGAGTAAGAGTCAGACCCCCACTGTGGGAGAATCTGAGTCACACCCCTACTGCTGGGAAATATGACTCTCACCCCACTGTGGGGCAAGTTCGAGTCAAAACCCCACTGCGGGGAAGCATGAGTCACACATGCACATTGTAGGGGAAGCCGGTCATACCCCAACTGTGGGGGAGGCCGTGTCACACCCACTGACGAGGCTGAGTGGCACCCACTGGGGGAGAAGCCAAGTCACCCCCACTGCAGGGGAGTAAGAGTCACACCCACTGCGGGGGAGTAAGAGTCACAGCCCCACTGTGGGGCAATCTGAGTCATGATCCTACTGCAGGGAAATATGACTCTCACCCCCACTGTGGGGCAAGTACGAGTCACAAATCCACTGTGGGGGAAGTACGAGACACCCCCCACTGCGGGGGAGAAAGAGTCGCACCCCCACTGCGGGGAGTAAGTCACACCCACTGGAGGAGAAGCCAAGTCACCCCCACTGCGGGGGAGTAAGAGTCACACCCCCACTGTGGGGGAATCTGAGTTGCATCCCCAACTGCAGGGGAATAGCAGATACACACCCACTGCGGGGGAGTAAGAGTCACAGCCCCACTGTGGGGCAATCTGAGTCATAATCCTACTGCAGGGAAATATGACTCACCCCCACTGTGGGGCAAGTACGAGTCACAACCCCACTGTGGGGGAAGTACGAGACACCCCCCACTGCGGGGGAGAAAGAGTCGCACCCCCACTGCGGGGAGTAAGTCACACCTCACTGCGGGGAGTAGGAGTCACACCCCCACTGTGGGGGAATCGGAGTGACGTCCCCCACTGCAGGGGAGTAGCAGATACTCGGGGGAGTATACTCGGACGTCCCCCACTGCAGGGGAGAAAGAGTCACACCCCCACTGCGGGGAGTATGTCACACCCCACTGCGGGGAGAAAGAGTCACACCCCCACTATGGCTGAATCGGAGTGACATCCCCCACTGCGGAGGAGTAGCAGATAACACCCCTACTGCGTGAGAGTAAAAGTCTGACCCCCACTGTGGGAGAATCTGAGTCACACCCCTACTGCGGGGAAATATGACTCTCACCCCACTGTGGGGCAAGTTCGAGTCAAAACCCCACTGCGGGGAAGCATGAGTCACACATGCCCATTGTCACACCCCAACTGTGGGGGACGCCGTGTCACACCCACTGACGAGTCTCAGTGGCACCCACTGGGGGAGAAGCCAAGTCACCCCCACTGTGGGGGAGTAAGAGTCACACCCCCACTGTGGGGGAATCTGAGTTGCATCCCCCACTGCAGGGGAATAGCAGATACACCCCCACTGCGGGGGAGTAAGAGTCACAGCCCCACTGTGGGGCAATCTGAGTCATATCCCTACTGCAGGGAAATATGACTCTCACCCCCACTGTGGGGCAAGTACGAGTCAAAACCCCACTGCGGGGAAGCATGAGTCACACATGTGAATTGTAGTGGAAGCCGGTCACACCCCAACTGTGGGGGAGGCCGTGTCACACTCACTGACGAGGCTGAGTGGCACCCACTGGGGGAGAAGCCGAGTCACCCCCCACTGCAGGGGAGTAAGAGTCACACCCCACTCGGGGGAGTAAGAGTCACACCCCCACTGTGGGGGAATCTGAGTCACATCCCCCACTGCGGTGGAGTAGCAGATACACCCCCACTGCGGGGGAGTAAGAGTCACACCCCCACTGTGGGGGAATCTGAGTCATAATCCTACTGCAGGGAAATATGACTCTCACCCCCACTGTGGGGCAAGTACGAGTCACAACCCCACTGTGGGGGAAGTACGAGACACCCCCCACTGCGGGGGAGAAAGAGTCGCACCCCCACTGCGGGGAGTAAGTCACACCCCACTGCAGGGAGTAAGAGTCACACCCCCACTGTGGGGGAATCGGAGTGACGTCCCCCACTGCGGGGGAGTAGCAGATACACCCCTACTGCGGGGGAGTAAGAGTCAGACCCCCACTGTGGGAGAATCTGAGTCACACCCCTACTGCGGGGAAATATGACTCTCACCCCCACTGTGGGGCAAGTTTGAGTCAAAACCCCACTGCGGGGAAGCATGAGTCACACATGCACATTGTAGGGGGAGCCGGTCACACCCCAACTGTGGGGGAGGCCGTGTCACACCCACTGACGAGGCTGAGTGGCACCCACTGGGGGAGAAGCCAAGTCACCCCCACTGCGGGGGAGTAAGAGTCACACCCCCACTGTGGGGGAATCTGAGTTGCATCCCCAACTGCAGGGCAATAGCAGATACACACCCAGTGTGGGGGAGTAAGAGTCACAGCCCCACTGTGGGGCAATCTGAGTCATAATCCTACTGCAGGGAAATATGACTCTCACCCTCACTGTGGGGCAAGTACGAGTCACAACCCCACTGTGGGGGAAGTACGAGACACCCCCCACTGTGGGGGAGAAAGAGTCGCACCCCCACTGCAGAGAGTAAGTCACACCTCACTGCGGGGAGTAAGAGTCACACCCCCACTGTGGGGGAATCGGAGTGACGTCCCCCACTGCGGGGGAGTAGCTGATACTTGGGGGAGTATACTCGGACGTCCCCCACTGCGGGGGGAGAAAGAGTCACACCCCCACTGTGTGGAGTAAGTCACACCCCACTGCGGGGAGGAAGAGTCACACCCCCCACTATGGCTGAATCGGAGTGACATCCCCCACTGCGGAGGAGTAGCAGATAACACCCCTACTGCGGGGGAGTAAAAGTCAGACCCCCACTGTGGGAGAATCTGAGTCACACCCCTACTGCAGGGAAATATGACTCTCACCCCCACTGTGGGGCTACTCTGAGTCAAAACCCCACTGCGGGGAAGCATGAGTCACACATTCCCATTGTAGGGGAAGCCGGTCACACCCCAACTGTGGGGGAGGCCGTGTCACACCCACTAACGAGGCTGAGTGGCACCCACTGGGGTAGAAGCCAAGTCACCCCCACTGCGGGGAGAAGCCAAGTGCCAACTCACATCCCTTCTGCGGGTAAATATGACTCTCACCCCCACTGTGGGGCAAGTACAAGTCACAACCCCACTGTGGGGGAAGTATGAGACACCCCCACTGCAGGGGAGAAAGAGTCACATCCCCCACTGCGGGGAGTAAGTCACTCCCCACTGCGGGGAGTAAGAATCACACCCCCACTGTGGGGGAATCGGAGTGATGTCCCCCACTGCGGGGGAGTAGCAGATACTCCCCTACTGCAGGGGAGTAAGAGTCACAGCCCCACTGTGGGGCAATCTGAGTCATATCCCTACTGCAGGGAAATATGACTCTCACCCCCCCCCCCCCCCCCCCTACTGTGGTGCAAGTTTGAGTCAAAACCCCACTGCGGCGAAGCATGAGTCACACATGTCAGTTGTAGGGGAAGCCGGTGACACCCCAACTGTGGGGGAGGCCGTGTCACACCCACTGATGAGGCTGAGTGACACCCACTGGGGGAGAAGCCGAGTCACCCCCACTGCAGGGGAGTAAGAGTCACACCCCCACTGCGGGGAGTAACTCACACCCCACTGCGGGGGAGTAAGAGTCACACCCACACGGTGGGAGAATCTGAGTCACATCCCCACTGCGGCAGAAATATGGCTCTCACACCCCGCTGTGGGGCAAGTTCGAGTCAAAACCCCACTGTGGGGAAGCATGAGTCGCACATGCCCATTGTAGGGGAAGCCGGTCACAACCCAACTGTGGGGGAGGCCGTGTCACACCCACTGATGAGGCTGAGTGACACCCACTGGGGGAGAAGCCAAGTCACCCCCACTGCAGGGGAGAAAGAGTCACACCCCCACTGTGGGGGAATCGGAGTGATGTCCCCCACTGCGGGGGAGTAGCAGATACACCCCTACTGTGGGGGAGTAAAAGTCAGACCCCCACTGTGGGAGAATCTGAGTCACACCCCTACTGCGGGGAAATATGACTCTCACGCCCACTGTGGGGCAACTTTGAGTCAAAACCCCACTGCGGGGAAGCATGAGTCACACATGCACATTGTAGGGGAAGCCGGTCACACCCCAACTATCGGGGAGGCCGTGTCACACCCACTGACGAGGCTGAGTGGCACCCACTGGGGGAGAAGCCGAGTCGCTCCCACTGCAGGGGAGTAAGAGTCACACCCCACTGTAGGGGTAAGAGTCACACCCCCACTGTGGGGGAATCTGAGTCGCATCCCCCACTGCGGGGGAGTAGCAGATACAACCCCACTGTGGGGGAGTAAGAGTCACACCCCCACTGTGAGGGAATCTGAGTTGCATCCCCCACTGCAGGGGAATAGCAGATACACCCCCACTGCGGGGGAGTAAGATTCACAGCCCCACTGTGGGGCAATCTGAGTCATATCCCTACTGCAGGGAAATATGACTCTCACCCCCACTGTGGGGCAAGTACGAGTCAAAACCCCACTGCGGGGAAGCATGAGTCACACATGTGAATTGTAGTGGAAGCCGGTCACACCCCAACTATGGGGGAGGCTGTGTCACACTCACTGACGAGGCTGAGTGGCACCCACTGGGGGAGAAGCCGAGTCACCCCCCACTGCAGGGGAGTAAGAGTCACACCCCACTCTGGGGAGTAAGAGTCACATCCCCACTGTGGGGGAATCTGAGTCGCATCCCCCACTGCGGGGGAGTAGCAGATACACCCCCACTGCGGGGGAGTAAGAGTCACACCCCCACTGTGGGGGAATCTGAGTTGCATCCCCAACTGCAGGGGAATAGCAGATACACACCCACTGTGGGGGAGTAAGAGTCACAGCCCCACTGTGGGGCAATCTGAGTCATAATCCTACTGCTGGGAAATATGACTCTCACCCCCACTGTGGGGCAAGTACGAGTCACAACCCCACTGTGGGGGAAGTACGAGACACCCCCCACTGCGGGGGAGAAAGAGTCGCACCCCCACTGCGGGGAGTAAGTCACACCCCACAGCGGGGAGTAAGAGTCACACCCCCACTGTGGGGGAATCGGAGTGACGTCCCCCACTGCGGTGGAGTAGCAGATACCCCCCTACTGCGGGGGAGTAAGAGTCAGACCCCCACTGTGGGAGAATCTGTGTCACACCCCTACTGCGGGGAAATATGACTCTCACCCCCACTGTGGGGCAAGTTTGAGTCAAAACCCCACTGCGGGGAAGCATGAGTCACACATGCACATTGTAGGGGAAGCCGGTCACACCCCAACTGTGGGGGAGGCCGTGTCACACCCACTGACGAGGCTGAGTGGCACCCACTGGGGGAGAAGCCAAGTCACCCCCACTGCGGGGAAGTAAGAGTCACTCCCCCACTGTGGGGGAATCTGAGTTGCATCCCCAGCTGCAGGGGAATAGCAGATACACACCCACTGCGAGGGAGTAAGAGTCACAGCCCCACTGTGGGGCAATCTGAGTCATAATCCTACTCCTGCAGGGGAGAAAGAGTCACACCCCCACTGTGGGGGAATCGGAGTGATGTCCCCCACTGCGGGGGAGTAGCAGATACACCCCTACTGTGGGGGAGTAAAAGTCAGACCCCCACTGTGGGAGAATCTGAGTCACACCCCTACTGTGGGGAAATATGACTCTCACGCCCACTGTGGGGCAACTTTGAGTCAAAACCCCACTGCGGGGAAGCATGATTCACACATGCCCATTGTAGGGGAAGCCGGTCACACCCCAACTGTGGGGGAGGCCGTGTCACACCCACTGATGAGGCTGAGTGGCACCCACTGGGGGAGAAGCCAAGTCACCCCCACTGCGGGGGAGTTAGAGTCACACCCCCACGGTGGGGGAATCTGAGTTGCATCCCCAACTGCAGGGGAATAGCAGATACACACCCACTGCGGGGGAGTAAGAGTCACAGCCCCACTGTGGGGCAATCTGAGTCATAATCCTACTGCAGGGAAATATGACTCTCACCCCCACTGTGGGGCAAGTACGAGTCACAACCCCACTGTGGGGGAAGTACGAGACACCCCCCACGGCGGGGGAGAAAGAGTCGCACCCCCACTGCGGGGAGTAAGTTACACCCCACTGCGGGGAGTAAGAGTCACACCCCCACTGTGGGGGAATCGGAGTGACGTCCCCCACTGCGGGGGAGTAGCAGATGCACCACTACTGCGGGGGAGTAAGAGTCAGACCCCCACTGTGGGAGAATCTGAGTCACACCCCTACTGCGGGGAAATATGACTCTCACCCCCACTGTGGGGCAAGTACGAGTCACAACCCCACTGTGGGGGAAGTATGAGAGACCCCCCACTGCGGGCAGTAAGTCACACCCCACTGCAGGGAGTAAGAATCACACCCCCACTGTAGGGGAATCGGAGTGACGTCCCCCACTGTGGGGCAAGTACGAGTCACAACCCCACTGTGGGGGAAGTACCAGACACCCCCACTGCGGGGGAGAAAGAGTCGCACCCCCACTGCGGGGAGTAAGTCACACCCCACTGCGGGGAGTAAGAGTCACACCCCCACTGTGGGGGAATCGGAGTGACGTCCCCCACTGCGGGGGAGTAGCAGATACACCCCTACTGCGGGGGAGTAAGTGTCAGACCCCCGCTGTGGGAGAATCTGAGTCACACCCCTACTGCGGGGAAATATGACTCTCACCCCCACTGTGGGGCAAGTTCAAGTCAAAACCCCACTGCGGGGAAGCATGAGTCACACATGCACATTGTAGGGGAAGCCGGTCACACCCCAACTGTGGGGGAGGCCGTGTCACACCCACTGACGAGGCTGAGTTGCACCCACTGGGGGAGAAGCCAAGTCACCCCCCACTGCGGGGGAGAAAGAGTCGCACCCCCACTGCGGGGAGTAAGTCACACCTCACTGCGGGGAGTAGGAGTCACACCCCCACTGTGGGGGAATCGGAGTGACGTCCCCCACTGCGGGGGAGTAGCAGATACTCGGGGGAGTATACTCGGACGTCCCCCACTGCGGGGGAGAAAGAGTCACACCCCTACTGCGGGGAGTAAGTCACACCCCACTGCGGGGAGAAAGAGTCACACCCCCACTATGGCTGAATCGGAGTGACATCCCCCACTGCGGAGGAGTAGCAGATAACACCCCTACTGCGGGAGAGTAAAAGTCAGACCCCCACTGTGGGAGAATCTGAGTCACACCCCTACTGCGGGGAAATATGACTCTCACCCCCACTGTGGGGCAACTTTGAGTCAAAACCCCACTGCGGGGAAGCATGAGTCACACATGCCCATTGTAGGGGAGCCGGTCACACCCCAACTGTGGGGGAGGCCGTGTCACACCCACTGACGAGGCTGAGTGGCACCCACTGGGGGAGAAGCCAAGTCACCCCCACTGCGGGGAGAATCCAAGTCACACCCCTACTGCTGGGTAGCAGATACACCCCTACTGCGGGGGAGTAAGAGTCAGACCCCCACTGTGGGAGAATCTGAGTCACACCCCTACTGCGGGGAAATATGACTCTCACCCCACTGTGGGGCAAGTTCGAGTCAAAACCCCACTGCGGGGAAGCATGAGTCACACATGCACATTGTAGGGGAAGCCTGTCATACCCCAACTGTGGGGGAGGCCGTGTCACACCCACTGACGAGGCTGAGTGGCACCCACTGGGGGAGAAGCCAAGTCACCCCCACTGCAGGGGAGTAAGAGTCACACCCACTGCGGGGGAGTAAGAGTCACAGCCCCACTGTGGGGCAATCTGAGTCATGATCCTACTGCAGGAAAATATGACTCTCACCCCCACTGTGGGGCAAGTACGAGTCACAAATCCACTGTGGGGGAAGTACGAGACACCCCCCACTGCGGGGGAGAAAGAGTCGCACCCCCACTGCGGGGAGTAAGTCACACCCACTGGAGGAGAAGCCAAGTCACCCCCACTGCGGGGGAGTAAGAGTCACACCCCCACTGTGGGGGAATCTGAGTTGCATCCCCAACTGCAGGGGAATAGCAGATACACACCCACTGCGGGGGAGTAAAAGTCACAGCCCCACTGTGGGGCAATCTGAGTCATAATCCTACTGCAGGAAAATATGACTCTCACCCCCACTGTGGGGCAAGTACGAGTCACAACCCCACTGTGGGGGAAGTACGAGAGACCCCCCACTGCGGGGAGTAAGTCACACCCCACTGCATGGAGTAAGAGTCACACCCCCACTGTGGGGGAATCGGAGTGACGTCCCCCACTGTGGGGGAGTAGCAGATACACCCCTACTGCGGGGGAGTAAGAGTCAGACCCCCACTGTGGGAGAATCTGAGTCACACCCCTACTGCGGGGAAATATGACTCTCACCCCCACTGTGGGGCAAGTTCAAGTCAAAACCCCGCTGCGGGGAAGCATGAGTCACACATGCACATTGTAGGGGAAGCCGGTCACACCCCAACTGTGGGGGAGGCCGTGTCACACCCACTGACGAGGCTGAGTTGCACCCACTGGGGGAGAAGCCAAGTCACCCCCACTGCGGGGGAGTAAGAGTCACACCCCCACTGTGGGGGAATCTGAGTTGCATCCCCAACTGCAGGGGAATAGCAGATACACACCCACTGCGGGGGAGTAAGAGTCACAGCCCCACTGTGGGGCAATCTGAGTCATAATCCTACTGCAGGGAAATATGACTCACCCCCACTGTGGGGCAAGTACGAGTGACAACCCCACTGTGGGGGAAGTACGAGACACCCCCCACTGCGGGGGAGAAAGAGTCGCACCCCCACTGCGGGGAGTAAGTCACACCTCACTGCGGGGAGTAGGAGTCACACCCCCACTGTGGGGGAATCGGAGTGACGTCCCCCACTGCGGGGGAGTAGCAGATACTCGGGGGAGTATACTCGGACGTCCCCCACTGCAGGGGAGAAAGAGTCACACCCCCACTGCGGGGAGTAAGTCACACCCCACTGCGGGGAGAAAGAGTCACACCCCCACTATGGCTGAATCGGAGTGACATCCCCCACTGCGGAGGAGTAGCAGATAACACCCCTACTGCGTGAGAGTAAAAGTCAGACCCCCACTGTGGGAGAATCTGAGTCACACCCCTACTGCGGGGAAATATGACTCTCACCCCACTGTGGGGCAAGTTCGAGTCAAAACCCCACTGCGGGGAAGCATGAGTCACACATGCCCATTGTCACACCCCAACTGTGGGGGACGCCGTGTCACACCCACTGACGAGGCTCAGTGGCACCCACTGGGGGAGAAGCCAAGTCACCCCCACTGTGGGGGAGTAAGAGTCACACCCCCACTGTGGGGGAATCTGAGTTGCATCCCCCACTGCAGGGGAATAGCAGATACACCCCCACTGCGGGGGAGTAAGAGTCACAGCCCCACTGTGGGGCAATCTGAGTCATATCCCTACTGCAGGGAAATATGACTCTCACCCCCACTGTGGGGCAAGTACGAGTCAAAACCCCACTGCGGGGAAGCATGAGTCACACATGTGAATTGTAGTGGAAGCCGGTCACACCCCAACTGTGGGGGAGGCCGTGTCACACTCACTGACGAGGCTGAGTGGCACCCACTGGGGGAGAAGCCGAGTCACCCCCCACTGCAGGGGAGTAAGAGTCACACCCCACTCGGGGGAGTAAGAGTCACACCCCCACTGTGGGGGAATCTGAGTCACATCCCCCACTGCGGTGGAGTAGCAGATACACCCCCACTGCGGGGGAGTAAGAGTCACACCCCCACTGTGGGGGAATCTGAGTCATAATCCTACTGCAGGGAAATATGACTCTCACCCCCACTGTGGGGCAAGTACGAGTCACAACCCCACTGTGGGGGAAGTACGAGACACCCCCCACTGCGGGGGAGAAAGTCGCACCCCCACTGCGGGGAGTAAGTCACACCCCACTGCAGGGAGTAAGAGTCACACCCCCACTGTGGGGGAATCGGAGTGACGTCCCCCACTGCGGGGGAGTAGCAGATACACCCCTACTGCGGGGCAGTAAGAGTCAGACCCCCACTGTGGGAGAATCTGAGTCACACCCCTACTGCGGGGAAATATGACTCTCACCCCCACTGTGGGGCAAGTTTGAGTCAAAACCCCACTGCGGGGAAGCATGAGTCACACATGCACATTGTAGGGGAAGCCGGTCACACCCCAACTGTGGGGGAGGCCGTGTCACACCCACTGACGAGGCTGAGTGGCACCCACTGGGGGAGAAGCCAAGTCACCCCCACTGCGGGGAAGTAAGAGTCACTCCCCCACTGTGGGGGAATCTGAGTTGCATCCCCAGCTGCAGGAGAATAGCAGATACACACCCACTGCGGGGGAGTAAGAGTCACAGCCCCACTGTGGGGCAATCTGAGTCATAATCCTACTGCAGGGAAATATGACTCACCCCCACTGTGGGGCAAGTACGAGTCACAACCCCACTGTGGGGGAAGTACGAGACATCCCCCACTGCGGGGGAGAAAGAGTCGCACCCCCACTGCGGTGAGTAAGTCACACCTCACTGCGGGGAGTAAGAGTCACACCCCCACTGTGGGGGAATCGGAGTGACGTCCCCCACTGCGAGGAGTAGCAGATACTCAGGGGAGTATACTCGGAAGTCCCCCACTGCAGGGGAGAAAGAGTCACACCCCCACTGCGGAGAGTAAGTCACACCCCACTGCGGGGAGGAAGAGTCACACCCCCACTATGGCTGAATCACAGTGACGTCCCCCACTGCGGAGGAGTAGCAGATAACACCCCTACTGTGGGGGAGTAAAAGTCAGACCCCCACTGTGGGAGAATCTGAGTCACACCCCTACTGCGGGGAAATATGACTCTCACCCTCACTGTGGGGCAACTTTGAGTCAAAACCCCACTGTGGGGAAGCATGAGTCACACATGCCCATTGTAGAGGAAGCCGGTCACACCCCAACTGTGGGGGAGGCTGTGTCACACCCACTGACGAGGCTGAGTGGCACACACTGGGGGAGATGCCAAGTCACCCCCACTGCGGGGAGAAGCCAAGTCACACCCCTACTGCGGGTAGCAGATACACCCCTACTGCGGGGGAGTAAGAGTCACACCCCCACTGTGGGGGAATCTGAGTTGCATCCCCAACCGCAGGGGAATAGCAGATACACACCCACTGCGGGGGAGTAAGAGTCACAGCCCCACTGTGGGGCAATCTGAGTCATGATCCTACTGCAGGGAAATATGACTCTCACCCCCACTGTGGGGCAAGTACGAGTCACAACCCCACTGTGGGGGAAGTACGAAACACCCCCCACTGCGGGGGAGAAAGAGTCGCACCCCCACTGCGGGGAGTAAGTCACAGCTCACTGCGGGGAGTAAAAGTCACACCCCCACTGTGGGGGAATCGGAGTGATGTACCCCACTGCGGGGGAGTAGCAGATACTCGGGGCAGTATACTCGGATGTCCCCCACTGCGGGGGAGAAAGAGTCACACCCCCACTGCGGGGAGTAAGTCACACCCCACTGCGGGGAGGAAGAGTCACACCCCCGCTATGGCTGAATCGGAGTGACGTCCCCACTGCGGAGAAGTAGCAGATAACACCCCTACTGCAGGGGAGTAAAGGTCAGACCCCCACTGTGGGAGAATCTGAGTCACACCCCTACTGCGGGGAAATATGACTCTCACCCCCACTGTGGGGCAACTTTCAGTCAAAACCCCACTGTGGGGAAGCATGAGTCACACATGCCCATTGTAGGGGAAGCCGGTCACACCCCAACTGTGGGGGAGGCCGTGTCACACCCACTGACGAGGCTGAGTGGCACCCACTGGGGGAGAAGCCTCTTCACCCCCACTGCGGGGAGAAGCCAAGTCACACCCCTACTGCGGGTTAGCAGATACACCCCTACTGTGGGGGAGTAAGAGTCAGACCCCCACTGTGGGAGAATCTGAGTCACACCCCTACTGCGGGGAAATATGACTCTCACCCCCACTGTGGGGCAAGTTTGAGTCAAAACCCCACTGCGGGAAGCATGAGTCACACATGCACATTGTAGGGGAAGCCGGTCACACCCCAACTGTGGGGGAGGCCGTGTCACACCCACTGACGAGGCTGAGTGGCACCCACTGGGGGAGAAGCCAAGTCACCCCCACTGCAGGGGAGTAAGAGTCACACCCCCACTGTGGGGGAATCTGAGTTGCATCCCCAACTGCAGGGGAATAGCAGATACACACCCACTGCGGGGGAGTAAGAGTCACAGCCCCACTGTGGGGCAATCTGAGTCATGATCCTACTGCAGGGAAATATGACTCTCACCCCCACTGTGGGGCAAGTACGAGTCACAACCCCACTGTGGGGGAAGTACGAGACACCCCCCACTGCGGGGGAGAAAGAGTCGCACCCCCACTGCGGGGAGTAAGTCACACCTCACTGCGGGGAGTAAAAGTCACACCCCCACTGTGGGGGAATCGGAGTGATGTCCCCCACTGCGGGGGAGTAGCAGATACTCGGGGCAGTATACTCGGATGTCCCCCACTGCAGGGGAGAAAGAGTCACACCCCCACTGCGGGGAGTAAGTCACACCCCACTGCGGGGAGGAAGAGTCACACCCCCACTATGGCTGAATCGGAGTGACGTCCCCACTGCAGAGAAGTAGCAGATAACACCCCTACTGCGGGGGAGTAAAGGTCAGACCCCCACTGTGGGAGAATCTGAGTCACACCCCTACTGCGGGGAAATATGACTCTCACCCCCACTGTGGGGCAACTTTCAGTCAAAACCCCACTGTGGGGAAGCATGAGTCACACATGCCCATTGTAGGGGAAGCCGGTCACACCCCAACTGTGGGGGAGGCCGTGTCACACCCACTGACGAGGCTGAGTGGCACCCACTGGTGGAGAAGCTGAGTCGCCCCCACTGCAGGGGAGTAAGAGTCACACCCCCACTGCGGGGATTAAGTCACACCCCACTGCGGGGAGTAAGAGTCACACGCCCACTGTTGGGGAATCGGAGTGATGTCCCCCACTGCGTGGGAGAAGCAGATACACCCCTACTGTGAGGGAGTAAAAGTCAGACCCCCACTGTGGGAGAATCTGAGTCACACCCCTACTGCAGGGAAATATGACTCTCATCCCCACTGTGGGGCAAGTTCGAGTCAAACCCCACTGCGGGGAAGCATGAGTCACACATGCACTTTGTAGGGGAAGCCAGTCACACCCCAACTGTGGGAGAGGCCGTGTCACACCCGCTGACGAGGCTGAGTGGCACCCACTGGGGAGAAGCCGAGTCGCCCCCACTGCAGGGGAGTAAGAGTCACACCCCACTGTGGGGGGTAAGAATCACACTCCCACTGTGGGGGAATCTGAGTCGCATCCCCCACTGCGGAGGAGTAGCAGATACAACCCCACTGCGGGGGAGTAAGAGTCACACCCCCAATGTGGGGGGAATCTGAGTTGTATCCCCCACTGCAGGGGAATAGCAGATACACCCCCACTGTGGGGGCAGGGGTGAGGGGTTATAGTAAGAGTCACAGCCCCACTGTGGGGGAATCTGAGTCATATCCCTACTGCAGGGAAATATGACTCTCACCCCCACTGTGGGGCAAGTATGAGTCACAACCCCACTGCAGGGAAGCATGAGTCACATGTGCCCATTGTAGGGGAAGCCGGTTACACCCCAAGTGTGGTGGAGGCCGTGTCACACCCACTGACGAGGCTGAAAATATGAAATATGAGACACCCCCACTGCGGGGGAGAAAGAGTCCCACCCCCACTGCGGGGAGTAAGTCACACCCCACTGTGGGGAGTAAGAGTCACACCCCCACTGTGGGGGAATCCCCCACAGTTGAGGAAGCATGAGTCACACATGCACATTGTAGAGCAGGCCGTTCACACCCCAACTGTGGGGTGGCTGTGTCACATCCACTGGTGAGGCTCAGTTGTACCCCACTGTGGGAGAAGTCAAGTCACCCCCCTTCTGCGGTGGAGTAAGAGTCACCCATCCCCACTGTAGTGGAGTAAGAGTCAAGTACGTGTCCTTAAACACCAAAAAATAAATAAATATGAAATGCCATCCACAGTTCATCTGCATTTTATGCTGTATTGAAGGCACAGTTATAACCCTGTGGGTACCCTGAAATTTCAAGTAAGACAGTGCATGTTTACATCGATGGACTACGATTGTTTTATTTGTGAAAGGGGCCCAGGCAGCCAACACCTTGTATGTGGGCAGCATAGACTTTTGTGATTGGCTGATTTGTCAACGACCAGCAATCTGAGAATATTAATCAAGTAATTAATCAGTTTTTTAATGAAATACAAATACTTGACAAAAAAAGTGCTCAGAATTCAAATTGCATTTGCTTGTTACTTATCATAATATTTTTTGTATGATTTTAATTTTTTTTCCTTTCATTTGAAGGATGGTACTAATAATATATCAACCCTGTGGGTACCCAGGGAATTACAAGTAGAGCAGTGCTTGTTTCCATTAGTGCACTACTATTGTTTTACTTGTGAAAAGGACCTAGGCATCCAACACCTTGAATGTGGACAGCAGGGATTTTGTCATTGGCTGATTATCTCTGTTGTCATGAAATTGCTGTACCAACCAGCACATCTGACACTCAATTGTGATCAAGCAATCAGTCGCTTGATGATGTACAAATACTTACAGATCACTATCCCAAGATTTTCAAATTACATTTGATTGAATGCATTGAAATGTCATCCTCTCCATGGGAACTCAGGAAGTGAAGCAGTGCTTTTTTATTTACTCTGGTAAACAAGCACTGTTTTACTGGTAAAATAGGACTCGGTCACCAACACCTGGGATGGAAGTCCTGTAAAATGAGAAACATGGATACAAACGATTGGCTGGACTTGACTTTACCTCCATGTGTGCAGAAGTATGTGTGCTTAAACACCAATAAATAAATAAATAGGAAGTGCCATCCACAGTTCGTCTGCATTTTATGTTGTATTAAAGGCACAATTATAACAATGTGGGTACCCTGAAATTACAAATAAGACATTGCATGTTTATGTCACTGGACTACGATTGTTTTATTTGTGAAAGGGAGGCCCAGGCAGCCAATGCCTTGTATATGTGGGCAGCATAGATTTTTGTGATTGGCTGATTGTCTGCGACCTATCAATCTGACAATATTAATTAATTAATCAGTTTCTTAATGAAATACAAATACTTGACAAAACATTGCTCACAATTCAAATTACATTCGCTTGTTACTTGTCATAATATTTTTTGTATGATTTTAATTTTTTTTCTTTTTATTTGAAGAATGGTACTAATGATATATCAACCCTGTGGGTACATAGAGAATTACAAGTAGAGCAGTGCTTGTTTCCATGTGTGCATGTCACTGCTTTCCATGGGTGCATTGTAACAGCTTTCAATTAATAGGAGCCAAGAGTGTTAAAAAAATTGAGTTACAACATAACTCTGCCATACAAACTCAGTCGTAATCAAATTCTCAAGGAGATGAAAGTGAAAATAAAGACATGAGTCAAGACACGTCACTTCAAACTGAGTCTGCATCAAACTCATGTGCCTGCATTAGATTTTCCAACTAGGGCCTAAAAATGTAAACACTAAAATCAAGTATGGGATATCCAATAAACGCATTGCAAAATAATTGAACAAAGTGTTATTTTGTTCAATGGAAGGACAAAATACGCAATAAATGGGAATATGAGAAAAATATTCCACTTATTTTCATTAAAGAGTTTCACATGAATAAAACTTTTAAAGTGAGATTAGCATAATAGAAAGGCAATCTAAAGTAATTTTTGCATTTACCATAGCAAAACATATTATGGTTAAATTTAACTGTTGCTACATGTGATGGCTATTGGATTGTGTATATGGGATTAAGCCTAGAATGAATATTTTGTCATTTTGAAAAAAAATCAAAATTGCCGGCAACCCTTTTTGGCATTTTATATTTATTTATATTTCTTCCCCTAGCATAAAAGTGTATGACTGAGTCTGTGTATGTTACAGTGTGAGGTCGCGGTCCTTAGAAATTGATGGAATTTTATTTGTGGTTGATCCCAAATGTACATAATTTGATACCGCTTCAGGTTGCAATATTGATGAATTGAAATTAATTTAAAGCT
Source organism: Pictodentalium vernedei (assembly GCA_031216915.1). Classification (NCBI taxonomy): domain Eukaryota; kingdom Metazoa; phylum Mollusca; class Scaphopoda; order Dentaliida; family Dentaliidae; genus Pictodentalium; species Pictodentalium vernedei. Next base: position 92,640,233 of record CM062288.1, read on the forward strand.
ATAAATACAAGTACATGCAGAAGCTCATCACACTTTCTAAACCAATGTATAAAACCCACACATCTCTACTTACCCATTTAGTCGAGCAAATATCAGGTATTTTGTTATTGTATTTAAGTTCTGATATCTTGTGCTTCAGTACCTAAGCCAAAATATATTCACAGCAAGTCCATTCTGAAAAATCACGTTGCTCAAAAATGTAAATTCAGGGATACATAGTAAAAAAATAAGAAATGTTCTTTTTTATAGGGTTAGTAGCAACTTTTAAAATCTAGTGTACATAGTTTAATTTTCATTTAACCAAAAGCAAGCTGTGTTAAAGTTTATTCATGCACAACGTAGTGCATCCATCCAGGTTTCAGACGTATAACTCCCATGTATGTTGTATGTCTCAGGTTGTGGATATATATATATATATATTATATATATATATATCTCTGACAGGTTCCTGATTTCCCTTGTGATTGGCATTTAAAGATTTTTTTGTTCTATCTCACTATTTCTTCAGCTGTCACATTTAATATAGTAGTATTTTCCCCTATGTATCTCAGATATTAAACACGTCTTCTTCCAATACTGAACGCACTTGGAAATCCTATTTATCAGGTGTGTGCAGAATTATGTGACCTTAAACACCAATAAAGTAAATATGAAGTACCATCCACAGTTCGTCTGCATTTTATGTTGTATTAAAGGCAGAATAATAACCTCATGGGTACCGTGAAATTTCAAGTAAGACAGTGCATGTTTACTTCCCTGGACCATGATTTTTTTTATTTGTGAATGGGACCCAGGCAGGCAACACCTTGTATGTTGGCATCATAGATTTTTTTGATTTGCTGATTGCCTCCGACCAGCAATCTGATAATAGTGATCAAGTAATCTGTTTCTTAATGAAATACAAATACTTGACAAAACATTGCTCACAATTCAAATTACATTTGCTTGTTACTTTTCATTATATTTTTTGTAAGATTTTAATTTTTTCTTTTATTTGAAGGATGGTACTTTTAATATTTCAACCCTGTGTGTACCTGGGGAATTACAAGTAGAGCAGTGGTTGTTTCCATTAGTGGACATCACTGGACTACTATTGTTTTACTTGTAAAGAGGATCTAGGCAGCCAACACCTTGAATGTGGACAGCAGGGATTTTGTCATTGGCTGATTATCTCTGTTGTTGTCATGAAATTGCTGTACCAACCAGCGCACCTGACACTCAGTTGTGATCAAGCAGGCAGTTGCTTGATGATGTACAAATACATTACGGAATATTATTTTCAACATTTTAAAACTATATTTAATTGAATGCATTGAATTGCCATCTGCAGTTCTTCTGCATTATATTTGACACCTTGTTTCATTCAAGGTATGATATAAACCCTGTGGGTACGCAGGGAATTACAAGTAAGACTTTGCTTGTTTACATCAGTGGACTACTAATGTTTTATTTGTAAAAAGGACCCAGGCAGCCAACACCTTGTATGTGGGCAGCGGAGATCTTTGTGATTGGCTGATTGTCTCCGTTGTTGTCATGAAGTAGCTGTTACAACCAGCACATCTGACACTGAATTGTGATCAAGCAATTTGTCGCTTGATGATATACAAATACTTACAGATCACTATCCCAAGTTTTAAAATTACATTTGATTGAATGCATTGAAGTTCCATCCTCTCGCCGGGAACCCAGGAAGTGAAGCAGTGCTTTTTTATTTACTCTGGTAAACAAACTCTGCTTTACTAGTAAAATAGGACTTTGTCACCAACACCTGGGATGGAAGTCCTGTAAAATGAGAAACATGGATATAAACGATTGGCTGGACTTGACTTTACCTCCATGTGTGCAGAGGTAACATCTGGAATGGAAGTCCTGTAAAATGAGAAACATGGATATAAACGATTGGCTAGACTTGACTTTACCTCCATGTGTGCAGAAGTATGTGTCCTTAAACACCAATAAATAAATAAATATGAAGTGCCATCCACAGTTCATCTGCATTTTATGTTGTATTAAAGGCACAGTTATAACCATGTGGGTACCCTGAAATTACAAGTAAGACAGTGTATGTTTACTTCACTGGACTACAATTGTTTTATTTGTGAAAGGGGGGCCCAGGCAGCCAACACCTTGTATGTAGGCAGCATAGATTTTTGTGATTGGCTGATTGTCTGCGACCAATAAATCTGACAATATTAAGTAATTAATCAGTTTCTTAATGAAATACAAATACTTGGCAAAACATTGCTCACAATTCAAATTACATTTGCTTGTTACTTTTCATAATATTTTTTGTAAGATTTTAATTTTTTTTCTTTTCATTTGAAGGATGGTACTAATAATATATCAACCCAGTGGGTACCCGGGGAATTACAAGTAGAGCAGTGCTTGTTTCCATTAGTGGACATTAGTGGACTACTATTGTTTTACTTGTAAAAGGGACCTAGGTAGCCAACACATTGAATGTGGACAGCAGGGATTTTGTCAATGGCTGATTATCTCGGTTGTTGTCATGAAATTGCTGTACCAACCAGCGCATCTGGCACTCAATTGTGATCAGGCAGGCAGTTGCTTGATGATGTACAAATACATTACGGAATATTATTTTCAACATTTTAAAACTATATTTAATTGAATGCATTGAATTGCCATCTGCAGTTCTTCTGCATTACATTTGACACCTTGTTTCATTCAAGGCATGATATAAACCCTGTGGGTATCCAGGGATTTACAAGTAAGACATTGCTTGTTTACATCAGTGGACTACTAATGTTTTATTTTTAAAAAGGACCCAGGCAGCCAACACCTTGTATGTGGGCAGCGGAGATCTTTGTGATTGGCTGATTGTCTCTGTTGTTGTCACGAAGTAGCTGTTACAACCAGCTCATCTGACACTGAATTGTGATCAAGCAATTAGTCGCTTGATGATATACAAATACTTACAGATCATTATCCAAAGATTTTAAAATTACATTTGATGGAATGCATTGAAGTGCCATCCTCTCGTCGGGAACCCAGGAAGTGAAGCAGTGCTTTTTTGTTTACTCTGGTAAACAAGCTCTGTTTTACTGGTAAAATAGGACTTTGTCACCAACACCTGGGTTGGAAGTCCTGTAAAATGAGAAACATGGATATAAACGATTGGCTGGACTTGACTTTACCTCCATGTGTGCCGAAGTATGTGTCCTTAAACACCAATAAATAAATAAATATGAAGTGCCATCCACAGTTCATCTGCATTTTATGTTGTATTAAAAGAACAGTTATAACCCTGTGGGTAACCTGAAATTTCAAGGAAGACCATGCATGTTTACATCAATGGACTACGATTGTTTTTTTTTTGTGAAAGGGTCCCAGGCAGCCAACACATTGTATGTGGGCAGCATAGACTTTTGTGATTGGCTGATTTTTCTCCCACCAGCCATCTGACAATATTAATCAAGTAATTAATCAGTTTCTTAATGAAATACAAATACTTGACAAAAAAGTGCTCACAATTCAAATTACATTTGCTTGTTACTTGTCATAATATTTTTTGTATGATTTTAATTTTTTTTCTTTTCATTTGAAGGATGGTTCTAATAATATATCAACCCTGTGGGTACCCGGGGAATTACAAGTAGAGCAGTGCTTGTTTCCATTAGTGGACTACTATTGTTTTACTTGTAAAAGGGACCTAGGCAGCCAACACCTTGAATGTGGACTGCAGGGATTTTGTCATTGGCTGATTATCTCTGTTGTTGTCATGAAATTGCTGTACCAACCAGCGCATCTGACACTCAGTTGTGATCAAGCAGGCAGTTGCTTGATGATGTACAAATACGTTACGGAATATTATTTTCAACATTTTAAAACTATATTTAACTGAATGCATTGAATTGCCATCCGCAGTTCTTCTGCATTACATTTGACACCTTGTTTCATTCAAGGTATGATATAAACCCTGTGGGTACCCAGGAAATTACAAGTAAGACATTGCTTGTTTACATCAGTGGACTACTAATGTCTTATTTGTAAAAAGTACCCAGGCAGCCAACACCTTGTATGTGGACAGTGGAGATCTTTGTGATTGGCTGATTGTCTCTGTTGTTGTCATGAAGTAGCTGTTACAATCAGCACATCTGACACTGAATTGTGATCAAGCAATCAGTCGCTTGATGATGTACAAATACTTACAGATCACTATCGCAAGATTTTAAAATTACATTTGATTGAATGCATTGAAGTGTCATCCTCTCCATGGGAACCCAGGAAGTGAAACAGTGCTTTTTTTGTTTACTCTGGTAAACAGGCTCTGTTTTAGTGGTAAAATAGGACTCTGTCACCAACACCTGGGATGGATGTCCTGTAAAATGAGCAACATGGAAACAAATAAATAAATGAATAAATATGAAGTGCCATCCACAGTTTGTCTGCATTTTTGTTGTATTAAAGGCACAGTTATAACCATGTGGCTACCCTGAAATTACAAGTAAGACACTGTGTGTTCACTTCACTGGACTACGATTGTTTTATTTGTGAAAGGGGGGCCCAGGCAGCCAACAGCTTGTATGTAGGCAGCATAGATTTTTGTGATTGGCTGATTGTCTGCGACCAATCAATCTGACAATATTAAGTAATTAATCAGTTTCTTAATGAAATACAAATACTTGGCAAAACATTGCTCGCAATTCAAATTACATTTGCTTGTTACTTTTCATAATTTTTTTTGTAAGATTTTAATTTTTTTTCTTTTTATTTGAAGGATGGTACTAATAATATATCAACCCAGTGGGTACCCGGGGAATTACAAGTAGAGCAGTGCTTGTTTCCATTAGTGGACATTAGTGGACTACTATTGTTTTACTTGTAAAAGGGACCTAGGTCGCCAACACCTTGAATGTGGACAGCAGGGATTTTGTCATTGGCTGATTATCTCTGTTGTTGTCATGAAATTGCTGTACCAACCAGCGCATCTGGCACTCAATTGTGATCAGTCAGGCAGTTGCTTGATGATGTACAAATACATTACGGAATATTATTTTCAACATTTTAAAACTATATTTAATTGAATGCATTTAATTGCCATCTGCAGTTCTTCTGCATTACATTTGACACCTTGTTTCATTCAAGGCATGATATAAACCCTGTGGGTATCCAGGGATTTACAAGTTAGACATTGCTTGTTTACATCAGTGGACTACTAATGTTTTATTTGTAAAAAGGACCCAGGCAGCCAACACCTTGTATGTGGGCAGCGGAGATCTTTGTGATTGGCTGATTGTCTCTGTTGTTGTCACAAAGTAGCTGTTACAACCAGCTCATCTGACACTGAATTGTGATCAAGCAATTAGTCGCTTGATGATGTACAAATACTTACAGATCACTATCCCAAGATTTTAAAATTACATTTGATTGAATGCATTGAAGTGTCATTCTCTCCATGGGAACCCAGGAAGTGAAACAGTGCTTTTTTGTTTACTCTGGTAAACAGGCTCTGTTTTAATGGTAAATAGGACTCTGTCACCAACACCTGGGATGGAAGTCCTGTAAAATGAGCAACATGGATACAAATAAATAAATGAATAAATATGAAGTGCCATCCACAGTTTGTCTGCATTTTATGTTGTATTAAAGGCACAATTATAACCATGTGGCTACCCTGAAATTACAAGTAAGACAGTGTATGTTTACTTCACTGGACTACGATTGTTTTATTTGTGAAAGGGGGCCCCAGACAGCCAACACCTTGTATGTGGGCAGCATAGATTTTTGTGATTGGCTGATTGTCTGCGATCAATCAGTCTGACAATATTAAGTAATTAATCAGTTTCTTAATGAAATACAAATACTTGGCAAAACATTGCTCACAATTCAAATTACATTTGCTTGTTACTTGTCATAATATTTTTTGTATGATTTTAATTTTTTTTTCTTTTCATTTGAAGGATGGTACTAATAATATATCAACCCTGTGGGTACCCGGGGAATTACAAGTAGAGCAGTGCTTGTTTCCATTAGTGGACTACTATTGTTTTACTTGTAAAAGGGACCTAGGCAGCCAACACCTTGAATGTGGACTGCAGGGATTTTGTCATTGGCTGATTATCTCTGTTGTTGTCATGAAATTGCTGTACCAACCAGCGCATCTGACACTCAGTTGTGATCAAGCAGGCAGTTGCTTGAAGATGTACAAATACGTTACGGAATATTATTTTCAACATTTTAAAACTATATTTAACTGAATGCATTGAATTGCCATCCGCAGTTCTTCTGCATTACATTTGACACCTTGTTTCATTCAAGGCATGATATAAACCCTGTGGGTATCCAGGGATTTACAAGTTAGACATTGCTTGTTTACATCAGTGGACTACTAATGTTTTATTTGTAAAAAGGACCCAGGCAGCCAACACCTTGTATGTGGGCAGCGGAGATCTTTGTGATTGGGTGATTGTCTCTGTTGTTGTCACGAAGTAGCTGTTACAACCAGCTCATCTGACACTGAATTGTGATCAAGCAATTAGTCGCTTGATGATATACAAATACTTACAGATCACTATCCAAAGATTTTAAAATTACATTTGATGGAATGCTTTGAAGTGCCATCCTCTCGTCGGGAACCCAGGAAGTGAAGCAGTGCTTTTTTGTTTACTCTGGTAAACAAGCTCTGTTTTACTGGTAAAATAGGACTTTGTCACCAACAACTGGGTTGGAAGTCCTGTAAAATGAGAAACATGGATATAAACGATTGGCTGGACTTGACTTTACCTCCATGTGTGCAGAAGTATGTGTCCTTAAACACCAATAAATAAATAAATATGAAGTGCCATCCACAGTTCATCTGCATTTTATGTTGTATTAAAGGCACAGTTATAACCCTGTGGGTACCCTGAAATTTCAAGGAAGACCATGCATGTTTACATCAATGGACTACGATTGTTTTTTTTTTTTAAAGGATCCCAGGCAGCCAACACATTGTATGTGGGCAGCATAGACTTTGGTGATTGGCTGATTTTTCTCCCATCAGCCATCTGACAATATTAATCAAGTAATTAATCAGTTTCTTAATGAAATACAAATACTTGACAAAAAAGTGCTCACAATTCAAATTACATTTGCTTGTTACTTGTCATAATATTTTTTGTATGATTTTAATTTTTTTTTCTTTTCATTTGAAGGATGGTACTAATAATATATCAACCCTGTGGGTACCCGGGGAATTACAAGTAGATCAGTGCTTGTTTCCATTAGTGGACTACTATTGTTTTACTTGTAAAAGGGACCTTGGCAGCCAACACCTTGAATGTGGACAGCAGGGATTTTGTCATTGGCTGATTATCTCTGTTGTTGTCATGAAATTGCTGTACCAACCAGCGCATCTGACACTCAGTTGTGATCAAGCAGGCAGTTGCTTGATGATGTACAAATACGTTTCGGAATATTATTTTCAACATTTTAAAACTATATTTAACTGAATGCATTGAATTGCCATCCGCAGTTCTTCTGCATTACATTTGACACCTTGTTTCATTCAAGGTAAGATATAAACCCTGTGGGTACCCAGGGAATTACAAGTAAGACATTGCTTGTTTACATCAGTGGACTACTAATGTTTTATTCGTAAAAAGTACCCAGGCAGCCAACACCTTGTATGTGGACAGCGGAGATCTTTGTGATTGGCTGATTGTCTCTGTTGTTGTCATGAAGTAGCTGTTACAACCAGCACATCTGACACTGAATTGTGATCAAGCAATCAGTCGCTTGATGATGTACAAATACTTACAGATCACTATCCCAAGATTTTAAAATTACATTTGATTGAATGCATTGAAGTGTCATCCTCTCCATGGGAATCCAGGAAGTGAAACAGTGCTTTTTTGTTTACTCTGGTAAACAGGCTCTGTTTTAGTGGTAACATAGGACTCTGTCACCAACACCTGGGATGGAAGTCCTGTAAAATTAGCAACATGGATACAAATAAATAAATGAATAAATATGAAGTGCCATCCACAGTTCGTCTGCATTTTATGTTGTATTAAGGGCACAATTATAACCATGTGGGTACCCTGAAATTACAAGTAAGACAGTGTATGTTTACTTCACTGGACTACGATTGTTTTATTTGTGAAAGGGGGCCCCAGACAGCCAACACCTTGTATGTGGGCAGCATAGATTTTTGTGATTGGCTGATTGTCTCCGACCTATCAATCTGACAATATTAAGTTATTAATCAGTTTCTTAATGAAATACAAATACTTGACAAAACATTGCTCACAATTCAAATTACATTTGCTTGTTACTTTTCATTATATTTTTTGTAAGATTTTAATTTTTTTTCTTTTTATTTGAAGGATGGTACTAATAATATATCAACCCAGTGGGTACCCGGCAAATCACAAGTAGAGCAGTGCTTGTTTCCATTAGTGGACTTTAGTGGACTACTATTGTTTTACTTGTAAAAGGGACCTAGGTAGCCAACACCCTGAACGAGGACAGCAGGGATTTTGTCAGTGGCTGATTATCTCTGTTGTTGTCATGAAATTGCTGTACCAACCAGCGCATCTGGCACTCAATGGTGATCAGGCAGGCAGTTGCTTGATGATGTACAAATACATTACGGAATATTATTTTCAACATTTTAAAACTATATTTAATTGAATGCATTTAATTGCCATCTGCAGTTCTTCTGCATTACATTTGACACCTTGTTTCATTCAAGGTATCATATAAACCCTTTGGGTACCCAGGGATTTACAAGTAAGACATTGCTTGTTTACATCAGTGGACTACTAATGTTTTATTTGTAAAAAGGACCCAGGCAGCCAACACCTTGTATGTGGGCAGCGGAGATCTTTGTGATTGGCTGATTGTCTCTGTTGTTGTCACGAAGTAGCTGTTACAACCAGCACATCTGACACTGAATTTTGATCAAGCAATTAGTCGCTTGATGATATACAAATACTTACAGATCACTCTCCAATGATTTTAAAATTACATTTGATGGAATGCATTGAAGTGCCATCCTCTCGTAGGGAACCCAGGAAGTGAAGCAGTGCTTTTTTATTTACTCTGGTAAACAAGCTCTGTTTTACTGGTAAAATAGGACTTTGTCACCAACACCTGGGATGGAAGTCCTGTAAAATGAGAAACATGGATATAAACGATTGGCTGGACTTGACTTTACCTCCATGTGTGCAGAAGTATGTGTCCTTAAACACCAATAAATAAATAAATATGAAGTGCCATCCACAGTTCATCTGCATTTTATGTTGTATTAAAGGCACAGTTATAACCCTGAAATTTCAAGGAAGACCGTGCATGTTTACATCAATGGACTACGTTTGGTTTTTTTTGTGAAAGGGTCCCAGGCAGCCAACACATTGTATGTGGGCAGCATAGACTTTTGTGATTGGCTGATTTTTCTCCCACCAGCCATCTAACAATATTAATCAAGTAATTAATCAGTTTCTTAATGAAATACAAATACTTGACAAAAAGTGCTCACAATTCAAATTACATTTGGTTGTTACTTGTCATAATATTTTTTGTATGATTTTAATTTTTTTTCTTTTCATTTGAAGGATGGTACTAATAATATATCAACCCAGTGGGTACCCGGGGAATTACAAGTAGAGCAGTGCTTGTTTCCATTAGTGGACTACTATTGTTTTACTTGTAAAAGGGACCTACGCAGCCAACACCTTGAACGTGGACAGCAGGGATTTTGTCATTGGCTGATTATCTCTGTTGTTGTCATGAAATTGCTGTACCAACCAGCGCATCTGACACTCAGTTGTGATCAAGCAGTCAGTTGCTTGATGATGTACAAATACATTACGGAATATTATTTTCAACATTTTAAAACTATTTTTAATTGCATGCATTGAATTGCCATCCGCAGTTCTTCTGCATTACATTTGACACCTTGTTTCATTCAAGGTATGATATAAACCCTGTGGGTACCCAGGGAATTACAAGTAAGACATTGCTTGTTTACATCAGTGGACTACTAATGTTTTATTTGTAAAAAGTACCCAGGCAGCCAACACCTTGTATGTGGGCAGCGGAGATCTTTGTGATTGGCTGATTGTCTCTGTTTTGTCATGAAGTAGCTGTTACAACCAGCACATCTGACAGTCAGTTGTGATCAAGCAGTCAGTCGCTTGATGATGTACAAATACTTACAGATCACTATCCCAAGATTTTAAAATTACATTTGATTGAATGCATTGAAATGTCATCCTCTCCATGGGAACCCAGGAAGTGAAGCAGTGCTTTTTTATTTACTCTGGTAAAAAAGCACTGTTTTACTGGTAAAATAGGACTCTGTCACCAACACCTGGGATGGAAGTCCTGTAACATGAGCAACATGGATATAAACTATTGGCTGGACTTTACTTTACCTCCATGTGTGCAGAAGTATGTGTCCTTAAACACCAATAAATAAATAAATATGAAGTGCCATCCACAGTTCATCTGCATTTTATGTTGTATTAAAGGCACAGTTATAACCCTGTGGGTATCCTGAAATTTCAAGGAAGACCGTGCATGTTTACATCAATGGACTACGATTGTTTTTTTCATGAAAGGGTCCCAGGCAGCCAACACATTGTATGTGGACAGCATAGACTTTTGTGATTGATTTTTCTCCCAACAGCCATCTGACAATATTAATCAAGTAATTAATCAGTTTCTTAATGAAATACAAATACTTGACAAAAAGTGCTCACAATTCAAATTACATTTGCTTGTTACTTGTCATAATATTTTTTGTATGATTTTAATTTTTTTTTCTTTTCATTTGAAGGATGGTACTAATAATATATCAACCCTGTGGGTACCCGGGGAATTACAAGTAGATCAGTGCTTGTTTCCATTAGTGGACTACTATTGTTTTACTTGTAAAAGGGACCTAGGCAGCCAACACCTTGAATGTGGACTGCAGGGATTTTGTCATTGGCTGATTATGTCGGTAGTTGTCATGAAATTGCTGTACCAACCAGCGCATCTGACACTCAGTTGTGATCAAGCAGGCAGTTTCTTGATGATGTACAAATACGTTATGGAATATTATTTTCAACATTTTAAAACTATATTTAACTGAATGCATTGAATTGCCATCCGCAGTTCTTCTGCATTACATTTGACACCTTGTTTCATTCAAGGCATGATATAAACCCTGTGGGTATCCAGGGATTTACAAGTAAGACATTGCTTGTTTACATCAGTGGACTACTAATGTTTTATTTGTAAAAAGGACCCAGGCAGCCAACACCTTGTATGTGGGCAGCGGAGATCTTTGTGATTGGCTGATTGTCTCTGTTGTTGTCACGAAGTAGCTGTTACAACCAGCTCATCTGACACTGAATTGTGATCAAGCAATTAGTCGCTTGATGATATACAAATACTTACAGATCACTATCCAAAGATTTTAAAATTACATTTGATGGAATGCATTGAAGTGCCATCCTCTCGTCGGGAACCCAGGAAGTGAAGCAGTGCTTTTTTGTTTACTCTGGTAAACAAGCTCTGTTTTAATGGTAACATAGGACTCTGTCACCAACACCTGGGATGGAAGTCCTGTAAAATGAGCAACATGGATACAAATAAATAAATGAATAAATATGAAGTGCCATCCACAGTTCGTCTGCATTTTATGTTGTATTAAGGGCACAATTATAACCATGTGGGTACCCTGAAATTACAAGTAAGACAGTGTATGTTTACTTCACTGGACTACGATTGTTTTATTTGTGAAAGGGGGCCCCAGACAGCCAACACCTTGTATGTGGGCAGCATAGATTTTTGTGATTGGCTGATTGTCTCCGACCTATCAATCTGACAATATTAAGTTATTAATCAGTTTCTTAATGAAATACAAATACTTGACAAAACATTGCTCACAATTCAAATTACATTTGCTTGTTACTTTTTATTATATTTTTTGTAAGATTTTAATTTTTTTTCTTTTTATTTGAAGGATGGTACTAATAATATATCAACCCAGTGGGTACCCGGCAAATTACAAGTAGAGCAGTGCTTGTTTCCATTAGTGGACTTTAGTGGACTACTATTGTTTTACTTGTAAAAGGGACCTAGGTAGCCAACACCTTGAACGAGGACAGCAGGGATTTTGTCAGTGGCTGATTATCTCTGTTGTTGTCATGAAATTGCTGTACCAACCAGCACATCTGGCACTCAATGGTGATCAGGCAGGCAGTTGCTTGATGATGTACAAATACATTACGGAATATTATTTTCAACATTTTAAAACTATATTTAATTGAATGCATTTAATTGCCATCTGCAGTTCTTCTGCATTACATTTGACACCTTGTTTCATTCAAGGTATGATATAAACCCTTTGGGTACCCAGGGATTTACAAGTAAGACATTGCTTGTTTACATCAGTGGACTACTAATGTTTTATTTGTAAAAAGGACCCAGGCAGCCAACACCTTGTATGTGGGCAGCGGAGATCTTTGTGATTGGCTGATTGTCTCTGTTGTTGTCACGAAGTAGCTGTTACAACCAGCACATCTGACACTGAATTTTGATCAAGCAATTAGTCGCTTGATGATATACAAATACTTACAGATCACTCTCCAATGATTTTAAAATTACATTTGATGGAATGCATTGAAGTGCCATCCTCTCGTAGGGAACCCAGGAAGTGAAGCAGTGCTTTTTTATTTACTCTGGTAAACAAGCTCTGTTTTACTGGTAAAATAGGACTTTGTCACCAACACCTGGGATGGAAGTCCTGTAAAATGAGAAACATGGATATAAACGATTGGCTGGACTTGACTTTACCTCCATGTGTGCAGAAGTATGTGTCCTTAAACACCAATAAATAAATAAATATGAAGTGCCATCCACAGTTCATCTGCATTTTATGTTGTATTAAAGGCACAGTTATAACCCTGTGGGTACCCTGAAATTTGAAGGAAGACCATGCATGTTTACATCAATGGACTATGATTGGGTTTTTTTGAAAGGATCCCAGGCAGCCAACACATTGTATGTGGGCAGCATAGACTTTTGTGATTGGCTTATTTTTCTCCCATCAGCCATCTGACAATATTAATCAAGTAATTAATCAGTTTCTTAATGAAATACAAATACTTGACAAAAAAGTGCTCACAATTCAAATTACATTTGCTTGTTACTTGTCATAATATTTTTTGTATGATTTTAATTTTTTTTTCTTTTCATTTGAAGGATAGTACTAATAATATATCAACCCTGTGGGTACCCGGGGAATTACAAGTAGATAAGTGCTTGTTTCCATTAGTGGACTACTATTGTTTTACTTGTAAAAGGGACCTAGGTAGCCAACACCTTGAATGTGGACAGCAGGGATTTTGTCATTGGCTGATTATCTCTGTGGTTGTCATGAAATTGCTGTACCAACCAGCGCATCTGACACTCAGTTGTGATCAAGCAGGCAGTTGCTTGATGATGTACAAATACGTTTCGGAATATTATTTTCAACATTTTAAAACTATATTTAACTGAATGCATTGAATTGCCATCCGCAGTTCTTCTGCATTACATTTGACACCTTGTTTCATTCAAGGTATGATATAAACCCTGTGGGTACCCAGGGAATTACAAGTAAGACATTGCTTGTTTACATCAGTGGACTACTAATGTTTTATTTGTAAAAAGTACCCAGGCAGCCAACACCTTGTATGTGGGCAGCGGAGATCTTTGTGATTGGCTGATTGTCTCTGTTTTATCCAAAGATTTTAAAATTACATTTGATGGAATGCATTGAAATGTCATCCTCTCCATGGGAACCCAGGAAGTGAAGCAGTGCTTTTTTATTTACTCTGGTAAACAAGCACTGTTTTACTGGTAAAATAGGACTTTGTCACCAACACCTGGGATGGAAGTCCTGTAACATGAGCAACATGGATATAAACTATTGGCTGGACTTTACTTTACCTCCATGTGTGCAGAAGTATGTGTCCTTAAACACCAATAAATAAATAAATATGAAGTGCCATCCACAGTTCATCTGCATTTTATGTTGTATTAAAGGCATTTATAACCCTGTGGGTATCCTGAAATTTCAAGGAAGACCGTGCATGTTTACATCAATGGACTACGATTGGTTTTTTCGTGAAAGGGTCCCAGGCAGCCAACACATTGTATGTGGACAGCATAGACTTTTGTGATTGATTTTTCTCCCACCAGCCATCTGACAATATTAGTCAAGTAATTAATCAGTTTCTTAATGAAATACAAATACTTGACAAAAAGTGCTCACAATTCAAATTACATTTCCTTGTTACTTGTCATAATATTTTTTGTATGATTTTAATTTTTTTTCTTTTCATTTGAAGGATGGTACTAATAATATATCAACCCTGTGGGTACCCGTGGAATTAAAAGTAGAGCAGTGCTTGTTTCCATTAGTGGACTACTATTGTTTTACTTGTAAAAGGGACCTAGGCAGCCAACACCTTGAATGTGGACTGCAGGGATTTTGTCATTGGCTGATTATCTCTGTTGTTGTCATGAAATTGCTGTACCAACCAGCGCATCTGACACTCAGTTGTGATCAAGCAGGCAGTTGCTTGATGTTGTACAAATACGTTACGGAATATTATTTTCAACATTTTAAAACTATATTTAACTGAATGCATTGAATTGCCATCCGCAGTTCTTCTGCATTACATTTGACACCTTGTTTCATTCAAGGTATGATATAAACCCTGTGGGTACCCAGGGAATTACAAGTAAGACATTGCTTGTTTACATCAGTGGACTACTAATGTTTTATTTGTAAAAAGTACCCAGGCAGCCAACACCTTGTATGTGGACAGTGGAGATCTTTCTGATTGGCTGATTGTCTCTGTTGTTGTCATGAAGTAGCTGTTACAATCAGCACATCTGACACTGAATTGTGATCAAGCAATCAGTCGCTTGATGATGTACAAATACTTACAGATCACTATCCCAAGATTTTAAAATTACATTTGATTGAATGCATTGAAGTGTCATCCTCTCCATGGGAACCCAGGAAGTGAAACAGTGCTTTTTTTGTTTACTCTGGTAAACAGGCTCTGTTTTAGTGGTAACATAGGACTCTGTCACCAACACCTGGGATGGAAGTCCTGTAAAATGAGCAACATGGATACAAATAAATAAATGAATAAATATGAAGTGCCATCCACAGTTCGTCTGCATTTTATGTTGTATTAAAGGCACAATTATAACCATGTGGGTACCCTGAAATTACAAGTAAGACAGTGTATGTTTCCTTCACTGGACTACGATTGTTTTATTTGTGAAAGGGGGGCCCAGGCAGCCAACACCTTGTATGTGGACAGCATAGAATTTTGTGATTGGCTGATTGTCTCTGACCTATCAATCTGACAATATTAAGTTATTGATCAGTTTCTTAATGAAATACAAGTACTTGACAAAACATTGCTCACAATTCAAATTACATTTGCTTGTTACTTTTCATTATATTTTTTGTAAGATTTTAATTTTTTTACTTTTTATTTGAAGGATGGTACTAATGATATATCAAACCTGTGCGTACCCAGAGAATTACAAGTAGAGCAGTGCTTGTTTCATTAGTGGACATCAGTGGACTACTATTGTTTTACTTGTAAAAGGGACCTACGCAGCCAACACCTGGAATGTGGACAGCAGGGATTTTGTCATTGGCTGATTATCTCTGTTGTTGTCATGAAATTGCTGTACCAACCAGCGCATCTGACACTCAGTTGTGATCAAGCAGTCAGTTGCTTGATGATGTACAAATTCATTACGGAATATTATTTTCAACATTTTAAAACTATATTTAATTGCATGCATTGAATTGCCATCCGAAGTTCTTCTGCATTACATTTGACACCTTGTTTCATTCAAGGTATGATATAAACCCTGTGGGTACCCAGGGAATTACAAGTAAGACATTGCTTGTTTACATCAGTGGACTACTAATGTTTTATTTGTAAAAAGTACCCAGGCAGCCAACACCTTGTATGTGGGCAGCAGAGATCTTTGTGATTGGCTGATTGTCTCTGTTTTGTCATGAAGTAGCTGTTACAACCAGCACATCTGACACTCAGTTGTGATCAAGCAATCAGTCGCTTGATGATATACAAATACTTACAGATCACTATCCCAAGATTTTAAAATTACATTGATTGAATGCATTGAAATGTCATCCTCTCCATGGGAACCCAGGAAGTGAAGCAGTGCTTTTTTATTTACTCTGGTAAACAAGCACTGTTTTACTGGTAAAATAGGACTCTGTCACCAACACCTGGGATGGAAGTCCTGTAACATGAGAAACATGGATATAAACGATTGGCTGGACTTGACTTTACCTCCATGTGTGCAGTAGTATGTGTCCTTAAACACCAATAAATAAATAAATATGAAGTGCCATCCACAGTTCATCTGCATTTTATGTTGTATTAAAGGCACAGTTATAACCCTGTGGGTACCCTGAAATTTCAAGGAAGACCGTGCATGTTTACATCAATGGACTACGATTGTTTTTTTTGTGAAAGGGTCCCAGGCAGCCAACACATTGTATGTGGACAGCATAGACTTTTGTGATTGGCTGATTTTTCTCCCACCAGCCATCTGACAATATTAATCAAGTAATTAATCAGTTTCTTAATGAAATACAAATACTTGACAAAAAAGTGCCCACAATTCAAATTATATTTGCTTGTTACTTGTCATAATATTTTTTGTATGATTTTAATTTTTTTTTCTTTTCATTTGAAGAATGGTACTAATAATATATCAACCCTGTGGGTACCCAGGGAATTACAAGTAGAGCAGTGCTTGTTTCCATGTGTGCAGGTCACTGCTTTCCATGGGTGCATTGTAACAGCTTTCAATTAATAGGAGCCAAGAGTGTTGTAAAAATTGAGTTACAACATAACTCTGACATACAAACTCAGTCGTAATCAAATTCTCAAGGAGATGAAAGTGAAAATAAAGACATGTGTCAAGACACTTCACTTCAAACTGAGTCTGCATCAAACTCATGTGCCTGCATTAGATTTTCCAACTAGGGCCTAAAAATGTAAACACTAAAATCAAGTATGGGATATCCAATAAACGCATTGCAAAATAATTGAACAAAGTGTTATTTTGTTCAATGGAAGGACAAAATACGCAATAAATGGGAATATGAGAAAAATATTCCACTTATTTTCATTAAAGAGTTTCACATGAATAAAACTTTTAAAGTGAGATTAGCATAATAGAAAGGCAATCTAAAGTAATTTTTGCATTTACCATATCAAAACATATTATGGATAAATTTAACTGTTGCTACATGTGATGGCTATTGGATTGTGTATATGGGATTAAGCCTAGAATGAATATTTTGTCATTTTGAAAAAAAATCAAAATTGCCGGCAACCCTTTTTGGCATTTTATATTTATTTATATTTCTTCCCCTAGCATAAAAGTGTATGACTGAGTCTGTGTATGTTACAGTGTGAGGTCGTGGTCCTTAGAAATTGATGGAATTTTATTTGTGGTTGATCCCAAATGTACATAATTTGATACCGCTTCAGGTTGCAATATTGATGAATTGAAATTAATTTAAAGCTATAAATACAAGTACATGCAGAAGCTCATCACACTTTCTAAACCAATGTATAAAACCCACACATCTCTACTTACCCATTTAGTCGAGCAAATATCAGGTATTTTGTTATTGTATTTAAGTTCTGATATCTTGTGCTTCAGTACCTAAGCAAAAATATATTCACAGCAAGTCTATTCTGAAAAATCACGTTGCTCAAAAATGTAAATTCTGGGATACATAGTAAAAAAAAAGAAATGTTCTTTTTTATAGGGTTAGTAGCAACTTTTAAAATCTAGTGTACATAGTTTAATTTTCATTTAACCAAAAGCAAGCTGTGTTAAAGTTTATTCATGCACAACGTAGTGCATCCATCCAGGTTTCAGACGTATAACTCCCATGTATGTTGTATGTCTCAGGTTGTGGATATATATATATATATATATATATATATATATATATATATATATATATATATATATATATATATATATATATATATATCTGACAGGTTCCTGATTTCCCTTGTGATTGGCATTTAAAGATTTTTTTGTTCTCTCTCACTATTTCTTCAGCTGTCACATTTAATATAGTAGTATTTTCCCCTATGTATCTCAGATATTAAACACGTCTTCTTCCAATATTGAACGCACTTGGAAATCCTATTTATCAGGTGTGTGCAGAATTATGTGACCTTAAACACCAATAAATAAATATGAAGTACTATCCACAGTTCGTCTGCATTTTATGTTGTATTAAAGGCAGAATAATAACCTCATGGGTACCGTGAAATTTCAAGGAAGACAGTGCATGTTTACTTCCCTGGACTATGATTTTTTTTATTTGTGAATGGGACCCAGGCAGGCAACACCTTGTATGTTGGCATCATAGATTTTTTTGATTTGCTGATTGCCTCCGACCAGCAATCTGACAATAGTGATCAAGTAATCTGTTTCTTAATGAAATACAAATACTTGACAAAACATTGCTCACAATTCAAATTACATTTTCTTGTTACTTTTCATTATATTTTTTGTAAGATTTTAATTTTTTCTTTTATTTGAAGGATGGTACTTTTAATATTTTAACCCTGTGGGTACCTGGGGAATTACAAGTAGAGCAGTGGTTGTTTCCATTAGTGGACATCACTGGACTACTATTGTTTTACTTGTAAAGAGGATCTGGGCAGCCAACACCTTGAATGTGGACAGCAGGGATTTTGTCATTGGCTGATTATCTCTGTTGTTGTCATGAAATTGCTGTACCAACCAGCGCATCTGACAATCAGGTGTGATCAAGCAGGCAGTTGCTTGATGATGTACAAATACATTACGGAATATTATTTTCAACATTTTAAAACTATATTTAATTGAATGCATTGAATTGCCATCTGCAGATCTTCTGCATTACATTTGACACCTTGTTTCATTCAAGGCATGATATAAACCCTGTGGGTACCCAGGGATTTACAAGTAAGACATTGCTTGTTTACATCAGTGGACTACTAATGTTTTATTTGTAAAAAGTACCCAGGCAGCCAACACCTTGTATGTGGGCAGCGGAGATCTTTGTGATTGGCTGATTGTCTCTGTTGTTGTCACGAAGTAGCTGTTACAACCAGCACATCTGACACTGAATTGTGATCAAGCAATTAGTCGCTTGATGATATACAAATACTTACATATCACGATCCAAATTTTTAAAATTACATTTGATGGAATGCATTGAAGTGCCATCCTTCGTAGGGAACCCAGGAAGTGAAGCAGTGCTTTTTTATTTACTCTGGTAAACAAGCTCTGTTTTACTGGTAAAATAGGACTTTGTCACCAACACCTGGGATGGAAGTCCTGTAAAATGAGAAACATGGATATAAACGATTAGCTGGACTTTACTTTACCTCCATGTGTACAGAAGTATGTGTCCTTAAACACCAATAAATAAATAAATATGAAGTGCCATCCACAGTTCATCTGCATTTTATGTTGTATTAAAGGCACAGTTATAACCCTGTGGGTATCCTGAAATTTCAAGGAAGACCGTGCATGTTTACATCAATGGACTACGATTGGTTTTTTCGTGAAAGGGTCCCAGGAAGCCAACACATTGTATGTGGACAGCATAGACTTTTGTGATTGATTTTTCTCCCACCAGCCATCTAACAATATTAATCAAGTAATTAATCAGTTTCTTAATGAAATTCAAATACTTGACAAAAAGTGCTCACAATTCAAATTACATTTGCTTGTTACTTGTCATAATATTTTTTGTATGATTTTAATTTTTAGTCGAGTTGTGACGAAGTCAAACTCGACTTATAGTTTGGTGAATGGCGGGCGGGCGGATGGGCGGGCGGATGCGCGGGCGGGTGGGCGGGCGTAAACAATTGGTTTCCGGATGATAACTTGATAGTGATTGAACTCACATTCATTAATCTTCATACGTAGGTTGGTCTTGGTGGGAGGAAGAACCCTATTGATATTGGACATGCTACGTCGAAGGTCAAGGTCACAGTGACCTTGAACGTAGTAAATCTTAAACAATTGGTTTCCGGATGATAACTTGATAATGGTTCAACTCACATTCATGAAACTTCATAGGTAGATTGGCCTTGGTGAGGGGAAGAACCCTATTGATTTTGGACTCGCTACGTCAAAGGTCAAGGTCAATGTGACCTTGAACATAGTAAATCGCAACAATTCCTTTCCGGATGATAACTTAATAGTAGTTCAACCTACATTCATGAAACTTCATAGGTGGGTTGGCCTTGGTGCGAGGAAGAACTCTATTGATCTTGGACTCACCAGATCAAAGGTCAAGGTCACAGTGACCTTTAACATAGTATAACGCAACAATTGGTTTCCGGATGATAACTTGATAGTGGTTCAACCTAGAGTCATGAAACTTCATAGATTTGTTGGCCTTGGTGCGAGGAAGAATCCTCTTGATCTTGGACTCACCAGGTCAAAGGTCAAGGTCACAGTGACCTTGAACATAGTATATCGCAACAATTGGTTTCCGGATGATAACTTGATAGTGGTTCAACCTAGAGTCATGAAACTTTACAGGCGTGTTGGCCTTGGTGCGAGGAAGAACCCTATTGATGTTGGACTCACCAGGTCAAAGGTCAAGGTCACAGTGACCTTGAACATAGTATATCGCAACAATTGGTTTCCGGATGAGAACTTGATAGTGGTTCAACCTAGAGTCATGAAACTTCATAGGTGTGTTGGCCTTGGTGCGAGGAACTGTTGTCACAACTTGACATTGGATCGGTGATCCTGAGCGGCATTTTTTTTCTTCTCATTTGAAGGATGGTACTAATAATATATCAACCCTGTGGGTACCCGGGGAATTACAAGTAGAGCAGTGCTTGTTTCCATTAGTGGACTACTATTGTTTTACTTGTAAAAGGGACCTAGGCAGCCAACACCTTGAATGTGGACTGCAGGGATTTTGTCATTGGCTGATTATCTCTGTTGTTGTCATGAAATTGCTGTACCAACCAGCGCATCTGACACTCAGTTGTGATCAAGCAGGCAGTTGCTTGATGATGTACAAATACGTTACGGAATATTATTTTCAACATTTTAAAACTATATTTAACTGAATGCATTGAATTACCATCCGCAGTTCTTCTGCATTACATTTGACACCTTGTTTCATTCAAGGTATGATATAAACCCTGTGGGTACCCAGGGAATTACAAGTAAGACATTGCTTGTTTACATCAGTGGACTACTAATGTTTTATTTGTAAAAAGTACCCAGGCAGCCAACACCTTGTATGTGGACAGTGGAGATCTTTGTGATTGGCTGATTGTCTCTGTTGTTGTCATGAAGTAGCTGTTACAATCAGCACATCTGACACTGAATTGTGATCAAGCAATCAGTCGCTTGATGATGTACAAATACTTACAGATCACTATCCCAAGATTTTAAAATTACATTTGATTGAATGCATTGAAGTGTCATCCTCTCCATGGGAACCCAGGAAGTGAAACAGTGCTTTTTTTGTTTACTCTGGTAAACAGGCTCTGTTTTAGGGGTAAAATAGGACTCTGTCACCAACACCTGGGATGGATGTCCTGTAAAATGAGCAACATGGAAACAAATGAATAAATATGAAGTGCCATCCACAGTTCGTCTGCATTTTATGTTGTATTAAAGGCACAATTATAACCATGTGGGTACCCTGAAATTACAAGTAAGACATTGTGTGTTCACTTCACTGGACTACGATTGTTTTATTTGTGAAAGGGGGGCCCAGGCAGCCAACACCTTGTATGTAGGCAGCATAGATTTTTGTGATTGGCTGATTGTCTCCGACCTATCAATCTGACAATATTAAGTTATTAAACAGTTTCTTAATGAAATACAAATACTTGACAAAACATTGCTCACAATTCAAATTACATTTGCTTGTTACTTTTCATTATATTTTTTGTAAGATTTTAATTTTTTTTCTTTTTATTTGAAGGATGGTACTAATAATATATCAACCCTGTGGGTACCCCGTGAATTACAAGTAGATCAGTGCTTGTTTCCATTAGTGGACATTAGTGGACTACTATTGTTTTACTTGTAAAAGGGACCTAGGCAGCCAACACCTTGAGTGTGGACTGCAGGGATTTTGTCATTGGCTGATTATCTCTGTTGTTGTCATGAAATTGCTGTACCAACCAGCGCATCTGACACTCAGTTGTGATCAAGCAGGCAGTTGCTTGATGATGTACAAATACGTTACGGAATATTATTTTCAACATTTTAAAACTATATTTAACTGAATGCATTGAATTGCCATCCGCTGTTCTTCTGCATTACATTTGACACCTTGTTTCATTCAAGGTATGATATAAACCCTGTGGGTACCCAGGGAATTACAAGTAAGACATTGCTTGTTTACATCAGTGGACTACTAATGTTTTATTTGTAAAAAGTACCCAGGCAGCCAACACCTTGTATGTGGACAGTGGAGATCTTTGTGATTGGCTGATTGTCTCTGTTGTTGTCATGAAGTAGCTGTTACAATCAGCACATCTGACACTGAATTGTGATCAAGCAATCAGTCGCTTGATGATGTACAAATACTTACAGATCACTATCCCAAGATTTTAAAATTACATTTGATTGAATGCATTGAAGTGTCATCCTCTCCATGGGAACCCAGGAAGTGAAACAGTGCTTTTTTTGTTTACTCTGGTAAACAGGCTCTGTTTTAGGGGTAAAATAGGACTCTGTCACCAACACCTGGGATGGAAGTCCTGTAAAATGAGCAACATGGATACAAATAAATAAATGAATAAATATGAAGTGCCATCCACAGTTCGTCTGCATTTTATGTTGTATTAAAGGCACAATTATAACCATGTGGGTACCCTCAAATTACAAGTAAGACAGTGTATGTTTACTTCACTGGACTACGATTGTTTTATTTGTGAAAGGGGGGGCCCAGACAGCCAACACCTTGTATGTGGGCAGCATAGATTTTTGTGATTGGCTGATTGTCTCCGACCTATCAATCTGACAATATTAAGTTATTAATCAATTTCTTAATGAAATACAAATACTTGACAAAACATTGCTCACAATTCAAATTACATTTGCTTGTTACTTTTCATTATATTTTTTGTAAGATTTTAATTTTTTTTCTTTTTATTTGAAGGATGGTACTAATAATATATCAACCCTGTGGGTACCCCGTGAATTACAAGTAGAGCAGTGCTTGTTTCCATTAGTGGACTACTATTGTTTTACTTGTAAAAGGGACCTAGGTAGCCAACACCTTGAATTTGGACAGCAGGGATTTTGTCATTGGCTGATTATCTCTGTTGTTGTCATGAAATTGCTGTACCAACCAGCGCATCTGACACTCAGTTGTGATCAAGCAGTCAGTTGCTTGATGATGTACAAATACATTACGGAATATTATTTTCAACATTTTAAAACTATTTTTAATTGCATGCATTGAATTGTCATCTGCAGTTCCTCTGCATTACATTTGACACCTTGTTTCATTCAATGTATGATATAAACCCTGTGGGTACCCAGGGAATTACAAGTAAGACATTGCGTGTTTACATCAGTGTACTACTAATGTTTTATTTGTAAAAAGTACCCAGGCAGCCAACACCTT
This sequence comes from Pictodentalium vernedei, assembly GCA_031216915.1. NCBI lineage: Eukaryota > Metazoa > Mollusca > Scaphopoda > Dentaliida > Dentaliidae > Pictodentalium > Pictodentalium vernedei. The sequence goes on from CM062288.1 coordinate 92,663,922, forward strand.
GTATGTGGGCAGCGGAGATCTTTGTGATTGGCTGATTGTCTCTGTTTTGTCATGAAGTAGCTGTTACAACCAGCACATCTGACACTCAGTTTTGATCAAGCAATCAGTCGCTTGATGATGTACAAATACTTACAGATCACTATCCAAAGATTTTAAAATTACATTTGATGGAATGCATTGAAGTGCCATCCTCTCGTAGGGAACCCAGGAAGTGAAGCAGTGCTTTTTTATTTACTCTGGTAAACAAGCTCTGTTTTACTGGTGAAATAGGACTCTGTCACCAACACCTGGGATGGAAGTCCTGTAAAATGAGAAACATGGATATAAACGATTGGCTGGACTTGACTTTACCTCCATGTGTGCAGAAGTATGTGTCCTTAAACACCAATAAATAAATAAATATGAAGTTCCATCCGCAGTTCATCTGCATTTTATGTTGTATTAAAGGCACTGTTATAACCCTGTGGGTATCCTGAAATTTCAAGGAAGACCGTGCATGTTTACATCAATGGACAACGATTGTTTTTTTCGTGAAAGGATCCCAGGCGGCCAACACATTGTATGTGGACAGCATATACTTTTGTGATTGATTTTTCTCCCACCAGCCACCTGACAATATTAATCAAGTAATTAATCAGTTTCTTAATGAAATACAAATACTTGACAAAAAGTGCTCACAATTCAAATTACATTTCCTTGTTACTTGTCATAATATTTTTTGTATGATTTTAATTTTTTTTCTTTTCATTTGAAGGATGGTACTAATAATATATCAACCCTGTGGGTACCCGTGGAATTACAAGTAGAGCAGTGCTTGTTTCCATTAGTGGACTACTATTGTTTTACTTGTAAAAGGGACCTAGGCAGCCAACACCTTGAATGTGGACTGCGGGGATTTTGTCATTGGCTGATTATCTCTGTTGTTGTCTTGAAATTGCTGTACCAACCAGCGCATCTGACACACAGTTGTGATCAAGCAGGCAGTTGCTTGATGATGTACAAATACGTTTCGGAATATTATTTTCAACATTTTAAAACTATATTTAACTGAATGCATTGAATTGCCATCCGCAGTTCTTCTGCATTACATTTGACACCTTGTTTCATTCAAGGTATGATATAAACCCTGTGGGTACCCAGGTAATTACAAGTAAGACATTGCTTGTTTACATCAGTGGACTACTAATGTTTTATTTGTAAAAAGTACCCAGGCAGCCAACACCTTGTATGTGGACAGTGGAGATCTTTGTGATTGGCTGATTGTCTCTGTTGTTGTCATGAAGTAGCTGTTACAATCAGCACATCTGACACTGAATTGTGATCAAGCAATCAGTCGCTTGATGATGAACAAATACTTACAGATCACTATCCCAAGATTTCAAAATTACATTTGATTGAATGCATTGAAGTGTCATCCTCTCCATGGGAACCCAGGAAGTGAAACAGTGCTTTTTTTGTTTACTCTGGTAAACAGGCTCTGTTTTAGTGGTAAAATAGGACTCTGTCACCAACACCTGGGATGGAAGTCCTGTAAAATGAGCAACATGGAAACAAATAAATAAATGAATAAATATGAAGTGCCATCCACAGTTCGTCTGCATTTTATGTTGTATTAAAGGCACAATTATAACCATGTGGGTACCCTGAAATTACAAAATTACCATTTTATGTTGTATTAAAGGCACAATTATAACCATATGGGTACCCTGAAATTACAAGTAAGACAGTGTATGTTTACTTCACTGGACTATGATTGTTTTATTTGTGAAAGGGGGGCCCAGGCAGCCAACACCTTGTATGTGGGCAGCATAGAATTTTGTGATTGGCTGATTGTCTCCGACCTTTCAATCTGACAATATTAAGTTATTAATCAGTTTCTTAATGAAATACAAATACTTGACAAAACATTGCTCACAATTCAAATTACATTTGCTTGTTACTTTTCATTATATTTTTTGTAAGATTTTAATTTTTTTACTTTTTATTTGAAGGATGGTACTAATGATATATCAAACCTGTGCGTACCCAGAGAATTACAAGTAGAGCAGTGCTTGTTTCATTAGTGGACAGTTGTGATCAAGCAATCAGTCGCTTGATGATATACAAATACTTACAGATCACTATCCCAAGATTTTAAAATTACATTTGATTGAATCCATTGAAATGTCATCCTCTCCATGCGAACCCAGGAAGTGAAGCAGTGCTTTTTTATTTACTCTGGTAAACAAGCACTGTTTTACTGGTAAAATAGGACTCTGTCACCAACACCTGGGATGGAAGTCCTGTAACATGAGCAACATGGATATAAACGATTGGCTGGACTTGACTTTACCTCCATGTGTGCAGTAGTATGTGTCCTTAAACACCAATAAATAAATAAATATGAAGTGCCATCCACAGTTCATCTGCATTTTATGTTGTATTAAAGGCACAGTTATAATCCTGTGGGTACCCTGAAATTTCAAGGAAGACTGCATGTTTACATCAATGGACTACGGTTGTTTTTTTTGTGAAAGGGTCCCAGGCAGCCAACACATTGTATGTGGACAGCATAGACTTTTGTGATTGGCTGATTTTTCTCCCACCAGCCATCTGACAATATTAATCAAGTAATTAATCAGTTTCTTAATGAAATACAAATACTTGACAAATAAGTGCCCACAATTCAAATTACATTTGCTTGTTACTTGTCATAATATTTTTTGTATGATTTTAATTTTTTTTTCTTTTCATTTGAAGAATGGTACTAATAATATATCGACCCTGTGGGTACCCAGGGAATTACAAGTAGAGCAGTGCTTGTTTCCATGTGTGCATGTCACTGCTTTCCATGGGTGCATTGTAACAGCTTTCAATTAATAGGAGCCAAGAGTGTTGTAAAAACTGAGTTACAACATAACTCTGCCATACAGACTCAGTCGTAATCAAATTCTCAAGGAGATGAAAGTGAAAATAAAGACATGTGTCAAGACACGTCACTTCAAACTGAGTCTGCGTCAAACTCATGTGCCTGCATTAGATTTTCCAACTAGGGCCTAAAAATGTAAACACTAAAATCAAGTATGGGATATCCAATCAATGCATTGCAAAATAATTGAACAAAGTGTTATTTTGTTCAATGGAAGGACAAAATACACAATAAATGGGAATATGAGAAAAATATTCCACTTATTTTCATTAAAGAGTTTCACATGAATAAAACTTTTAAAGTGAGATTAGCATAATAGAAAGGCAATCTAAAGTAATTTTTGCATTTACCATAGCAAAACATATTCTGGATAAATTTAACTGTTGCTACATGTGATGGCTATTGGATTGTGTATATGGGATTAAGCCTAGAATGAATATTTTGTCATTTTGAAAAAAAATCAAAATTGCCGGCAACCCTTTTTGGCATTTTATATTTATTTATATTTCTTCCCCTAGCATAAAAGTGTATGACTGAGTCTGTGTATGTTACAGTGTGAGGTCGCGGTCCTTAGAAATTGATGGAATTTTATTTGTGGTTGATCCCAAATGTACATAATTTGATACCGCTTCAGGTTGCAATATTGATGAATTGAAATTAATTTAAAGCTATAAATACAAGTACATGCAGAAGCTCATCACACTTTCTAAACCAATGTATAAAACCCACACATCTCTACTTACTCATTTAGTCGAGCAAATATCAGGTATTTTGTTACTGTATTTAAGTTCTGATATCTTGTGCTTCAGTACCTAAGCCAAAATATATTCACAGCAAGTCTATTCTGAAAAATCACGTTGCTCAAAAATGTAAATTCTGGGATACATAGTAAAAAAAAAAGAAATGTTCTTTTTTATAGGGTTAGTAGCAACTTTTAAAATCTAGTGTACATAGTTTAATTTTCATTTAACCAAAAGCAAGCTGTGTTAAAGTTTATTCATGCACAACGTAGTGCATACATCCAGGTTTCAGACGTATAACTCCCATGTATGTTGTATGTCTCAGGTTGTGGATATATATATATATATATATATATATATATATATATATATATATCTGACAGGTTCCTGATTTCCCTTGTGATTGGCATTTAAAGATTTTTTTGTTCTATCTCACTATTTCTTCAGCTGTCACATTTAATATAGTAGTATTTTTCCCCTATGTATCTCAGATATTAAACACGTCTTCTTCCAATACTGAACGCACTTGGAAATCCTATTTATCAGGTGTGTGCAGAATTATGTGACCTTAAGTAAATATGAAGTACCATCCACAGTTCGTCTGCATTTTATGTTGTATTAAAGGCAGAATAATAACCTCATGGGTACCGTGAAATTTCAAGAAAGACAGTGCATGTTTACTTCCCTGGACTATGATTTTTTTTATTTGTGAATGGGACCCAGGCAGGCAACACCTTGTATGTTGGCATCATAGATTTTTTTGATTTGCTGATTGCCTCCGACCAGCAATCTGACAATAGTGATCAAGTAATCTGTTTCTTAATGAAATACAAATACTTGACAAAACATTGCTCACAATTCAAATTACATTTGCTTGTTACTTTTCATTATATTTTTTGTAAGATTTTAATTTTTTTACTTTTTATTTGAAGGATGGTACTAATGATATATCAACCCTGTGCATACCCAGGGAATTACAAGTAGAGCAGTGCTTGTTTCCATTAGTGGACATCAGTGGACTACTATTGTTTTACTTGTAAAAGGGACCTACGCAGCCAACACCTTAAATGTGGACAGCAGGGATTTTGTCATTGGCTGATTATCTCTGTTGTTGTCATGAAATTGCTGTACCAAGCAGCGCATCTGACACTCAGTTGTGATCAAGCAGTCCGTTGCTTTATGATGTACAAATACATTACGGAATATTATTTTCAACATTTTAAAACTATATTTAATTGCATGCATTGAATTGCCATCCGCAGTTCTTCTGCATTACATTTGACACCTTGTTTCATTCAAGGTATGATATAAACCCTGTGGGTATTCAGGGAATTACAAGTGAGACATTTCTTGTTTACATCAGTGGACTACAGATGTTTTATTTGTAAAAAGTACCCAGGCAGCCAACACCTTGTATGTGGGCAGCGGAAATCTTTGTGATTGGCTGATTGTCTCTGTTTTGTCATGAAGTAGCTGTTACAACCAGCTCATCTGACACTGAATTGTGATCAAGCAATTAGTCGCTTGGTGATATACAAATACTTACAGATCACTATCCAAAGATTTTAAAATTACATTTGATGGAATGCATTGAAGTGCCATCCTCTCATCGGGAACCCAGGAAGTGAAGCAGTACTTTTTTGTTTACTCTGGTAAACAAGCTCTGTTTTACTGGTAAAATAGGACTTCGTCCCCAACACCGGGATGGAAGTCCTGTAACATGAGCAACATGGATATAAACGATTGGCTGGACTTGACTTTACCTCCATGTGTGCAGTAGTATGTGTCCTTAAACACCAATAAATAAATAAATATGAAGTGCCATCCACAGTTCATCTGCATTTTTGTTGTATTAAAGGCACAATTATAACCATGCGGCTACCCTGAAATTACAAGTAAGACAGAGTGTGTTCACTTCACTGGACTACGATTGTTTTATTTGTGAAAGGGGGGCCCTGGCAGCCAACACCTTGTATGTAGGCAGCATAGATTTTTGTGATTGGCTGATTGTCTACGACCAATCAATCTGACAATATTAAGTAATTAATCAGATTCTTAATGAAATACAGATACTTGGCAAAACATTGTTCACAATTCAAATTACATTTGCTTGTTACTTTTCATAATATTTTTTGTAAGATTTTAATTTTTTTTCTTTTTATTTGAAGGATGGTACTAATAATATATCAACCCTGTCGGTACCCGGGGAACTACAAGTAGAGCAGTGCTTGTTTCCATTAGTGGACTACTATTGTTTAACTTGTAAAAGGGACCTAGGCAGCCAACACCTTGAATATGGACAGCAGGGATTTTGTCATTGGCTGATTATCTCTGTTGTTGTCATGAAATTGCTGTACCAACCAGCGCATCTGACACTCAGTTGTGATCAAACAGTCAGTTGCTTGATGATGTACAAATACATTACGGAATATTATTTTCAACATTTTAAAACTATATTTAATTGCATGCATTGAATTGCCATCCGCAGTTCTTCTGCATTACATTTGACACCTTGTTTCATTTAAGGTATGATATAAACCCTGTGGGTACCCAGGGAATTACAAGTAAGACATTGCTTGTTTACATCAGTGGACTACTAATGTTTTATTTGTAAAAAGTACCCAGGCAGCCAACACCTTGTATGTGGGCAGCGGAGATCTTTGTGATTGGCTGATTGTCTCTGTTGTTGTCACGAAGTAGCTGTTACAACCAGCACATCTGACACTCAGTTGTGATCAAGCAATCAGTCGCTTGATGATATACAAATACTTACAGATCACTATCCCAAGATTTTAAAATTACATTTGATTGAATGCATTGAAATGTCATCCTCTCCATGGGAACCCAGGAAGTGAAGCAGTGCTTTTTTATTTACTCTGGTAAACAAGCACTGTTTTACTGGTAAAATAGGACTTAGTCACCAACGCCTGGGATGGAAGTCCTGTAACATGAGCAACATGGATATAAACGATTGGCTGGACTTGACTTTACCTCCATGTGTGCAGTAGTATGTGTCCTTAAACACCAATGAATAAATAAATATGAAGTGCCATCCACAGTTCGTCTGCATTTTATGTTGTATTAAAGGCACAATTATAACCATGTGGGTACCAAGAAATTACAGGTAAGACAGTGTATGTTTACTTCACTGGACTACGATTGTTTTATTTGTGAAAGGGGAGCCCAGACAGCCAACACCTTGTATGTGGGCAGTATAGATTTTTGTGATTGGCTGATTGTCTCTGACCTATCAATCTGACAATATTAAGTTATTAATCAGTTTCTTAATGAAATACAAATACTTGACAAAAAGTGCTCACAATTCAAATTACATTTGCTTGTTACTTGTCATAATATTTTTTGTATGATTTTAATTTTTTTTCTTTTCATTTGAAGGATGGTACTAATAATATATCAACCCTGTGGGTACCCGGGGAATTACAAGAAGAGCAGTGCTTGTTTCCATTAGTGGACTACTATTGTTTAACTTGTAAAAGGGACCTAGGCAGCCAACACCTTGAATATGGACAGCAGGGATTTTGTCATTGGCTGATTATCTCTGTTGTTGTCATGAAATTGCTGTTCCAACCAGTGCATCTGACACTCAGTTGTGATCAAGCAGGCAGTTGCTTGATCATGTACAAATACGTTACGAAATATTATTTTCAACATTTTAAAACTATATTTAACTGAATGCATTGAATTGCCATCCGCAGTTCTTCTGCATTACATTTGACACCTTGTTTCATTCAAGGTATGTTACAAACCCTGTGGGTACCCAGGGAATTACAAGTAAGACATTGCTTGTTTACATCAGTGGACTTCTAATTTTTTATTTGTAAAAAGTACCCAGGCAGCCAACACCTTGTATCTGGACAGCGGAGATCTTTGTGATTGGCTGATTGTCTCTGTTGTTGTCATGAAGTAGCTGTTACAATCAACACATCTAACACTGAATTGTGATCAAACAATCAGTCGCTTGATGATGTACAAATATTTACAGATCACTATCCCAAGATTTTAAAATTACATTTGATTGAATGCATTGAAGTGTCATCCTCTCCATGGGAACCCAGGAAGTGAAACAGTGCTTTTTTTGTTTACTCTGGTAAACAGGCTCTGTTTTAGTGGTAAAATAGGACTCTGTCACCAACACCTGGGATGGAAGTCCTGTAAAATGAGCAACATGGATACAAATAAATAAATGAATAAATATGAAGTGCCATCCACAGTTTCGTCTGCATTTTTGTTGTTTTAAAGGCACAATTATAACCATGTGGGTACCCTGAAATTACAAGTAAGACAGTGTATGTTTACTTCACTGGACTAGGATTGTTTTATTTGTGAAAGTGGGGCCCAGGCAGCCAACACCTTGTATGTGGGCAGCATAGAATTTTGTGATTGGCTGATTGTCTCCGACCTATCAATCTGACAATATTAAGTTATTAATCAGTTTCTTAATGAAATACAAATACTTGACAAAACATTGCTCACAATTCAAATTACATTTGCTTGTTACTTTTCATTATATTTTTTGTAAGATTTTAATTTTTTTACTTTTTATTTGAAGGATGGTACTAATGATATATCAAACCTGTGCGTACCCGGGGAATTACAAGTAGAGCAGTGCTTGTTTCATTAGTGGACATCAGTGGACTACTATTGTTTTACTTGTAAAAGGGACCTACGCAGCCAACACCTTGAATGTGGACAGCAGGGATTTTGTCATTGGCTGATTATCTCTGTTGTTGTCATGAAATTGCTGTACCAACCAGTGCATCTGACACTCAGTTGTGATCAAGCAGTCAGTTGCTTGATGATGTACAAATACATTACGGAATATTATTTTCAACATTTTAAAACTATATTTAATTGCATGCATTGAATTGCCATCCGCAGTTCTTCTGCATTACATTTGACACCTTGTTTCATTCAAGGCATGATATAAACCCTGTGGGTACCCAGGGATTTACAAGTAAGACATTGCTTGTTCACATCAGTGGACTACTAATGTTTTATTTGTAAAAAGGACCCAGGCAGCCAGTACCTTGTATGTGGGCAGCGGACATCTTTGTGATTGGCGAATTGTCTCTGTTGTTGTCACGAAGTAGCTGTTACAACCAGCACATCTGACACTGAATTGTGATCAAGCAATTACTCGCTTGATGATATACAAATACTTACAGATCACTATCCAAAGATTTTAAAATTACATTTGATGGAATGCATTGAAGTGGCATCCTCTCCATGGGAACCCAGGAAGTGAAGCAGTGCTTTTTTATTTACTCTGGTAAACAAGCTCTGTTTTACTGGTAAAATAGGACTTTGTCACCAATGCCTGGGATGGAAGTCCTGTAAAATGAGAAACATGGATATAAACGATTGGCTGGACTTGACTTTACCTCCATGTGTGCAGAAGTATGTGTTCTTAAACACCAATAAATAAATAAATATGAAGTGCCATCCACAGTTCATCTGCATTTTATGTTGTATTAAAGGCACAGTTATAACCCTGTGGGTACCCTGAAATTTCAAGGAAGACCGTGCATGTTTACATCAATGGACTACGATTGTTTTTTTTGTGAAAGGGTCCCAGGCAGCCAACACATTGTATGTGGACAGCATAGACTTTTGTGATTGGCTGATTTTTTTGCCACCATCCATCTGACAATATTAATCAAGTATTTAATCAGTTTCTTAATGAAATACAAATACTTGACAAAAAGTGCTCAATTCAAATTACATTTGCTTGTTACTTGTCATAATATTTTTTGTATGATTTTAATTTTCTTTTCATTTGAAGGATGGTACTAATAATATATCAACCCTGTGGGTACCCGGGGAATTACAAGTAGAGCAGTGCTTGTTTCCATTAGTGGACTACTATTGTTTTACTTGTTAAAGGGACCTAGGCAGCCAACACCTTGAATGTGGACAGCAGGGATTTTGTTATTGGCTGATTATCTCTGTTGTTGTCATGAAATTGCTGTTCCAACCAGCGCTTCTGACACTCAGTTGTGATCAAGCAGGCAGTTGCTTGATGATGTACAAATACATTACGGAATATTATTTTCAACATTTTAAAACTACATTTAATTGAATGCATTGAATTGCCATCTGCAGTTCTTCTGCATTACATTTGACACCTTGTTTCATTCAAGGCATGATATAAACCCTGTGGGTACCCAGGGATTTACAAGTAAGACATTGCTTGTTGACACAGTGGAGTACTAATGTTTTATTTGTAAAAGGTACCCAGGCAGCCAACACCTTGTATGTGGGCAGTGGAGATCTTTGTGATTGGCTGATTGTCTCTGTTGTTGTCACGAAGTAGCTGTTACAACCAGCACATCTGACACTGAATTGTGATCAAGCAATTAGTCGCTTGATGATATACAAATACTTACAGATCACTATCCAAAGATTTTAAAATTACATTTGATGGAATGCATTGAAGTGCCATCCTCTCGTAGGGAACCCAGGAAGTGAAGCAGTGCTTTCTTATTTACTCTGGTAAACAAGCTCTGTTTTACTGGTAAAATAGGACTTTGTCACCAACACCTGGGTTGGAAGTCCTGTAAAATGAGAAACATGGATATAAATGATTGGCTGGACTTGACTTTACCTCCATGTGTGCAGAAGTATGTGTCCTTAAACACCAATAAATAAATAAATATGAAGTGCCATCCACAGTTCAATTGCATTTTATGTTGTATTAAAGGCACAGTTATAACCCTGTGGGTACCCTGAAATTTCAAGGAAGACCATGCATGTTTACATCAATGGACTACGATTGTTTTTTTTGTGAAAGGGTCCCAGGCAGCCAACACATTGTATGTGGGCAGCATAGACTTTTGTGATTGGCTGATTTTTCTCCCACCAGCCATCTGACAATATTAATCAAGTAATTAATCAGTTTCTTAATGAAATACAATTACTTGATAAAAAAGTGCTCACAATTCAAATTACATTTGCTTGTTACTTGTCATAATATTTTTTGTATGATTCTAATTTTTTTTTCTTTTCATTTGAAGGATGGTACTAATAATATATCAACCCTGTGGGTACCCGGGGAATTACAAGTAGATCAGTGCTTGTTTCCATTAGTGGACTACTATTGTTTTACTTGTAAAAGGGACCTAGGCAGCCAACACCTTGAATGTGGACAGCAGGGATTTTGTCATTGGCTGATTATCTCTGTTGTTGTCATGAAATTGCTGTACCAACCAGCGCATCTGACACTAAGTTGTGATCAAGCAGGCAGTTGCTTGATGATGTACAAATACGTTACGGAATATTATTTTCAACATTTTAAAACTATATTTAACTGAATGCATTGAATTGCCATCCGCAGTTCTGCATTGCATTTGACACCTTGTTTCATTCAAGGTTTGATATAAACCCTGTGGGTACCCAGGGAATTACAAGTAAGACATTGCTTGTTTGCATCAGTGGACTACTAATGTTTTATTTGTAAAAAGTACCCAGACAGCGAACACCTTGTATGTGGACAGCGGAGATCTTTGTGATTGGCTTATTTTCTCTGTTGTTGTCATGAAGTAGCTGTTACAATCAGCACATCTGACACTGAATTGTGATCAAGCAATCAGTCGCTTGATGATGTACAAATACTTACAGATCACTATCCCAAGATTTTAAAATTACATTTGATTGAATGCATTGAAGTGTCATCCTCTCCATGGGAACACAGGAAGTGAAACAGTGCTTTTTTTGTTTACTCTGGTAAACAGGCTCTGTTTTAGTGGTAAAATAGGAATCTATCACCAACACCTGGGATGGAAGTCCTGTAAAATGAGCAACATGGATACAAATAAATAAATGAATAAATATGAAGTGCCATCCACAGTTTCGTCTGCATTTTTGTTGTATTAAAGGCACAATTATAACCATGTGGGTACCCTGAAATTACAAGTAAGACAGTGTATGTTTACTTCACTGGACTACGATTGTTTTTTTTGTGAAAGGGGGGCCCAGGCAGCCAACACCTTGTATGTGGGCAGCATAGAATTTTGTGATTGGCTGATTGTCTCCGACCTATCAATCTGACAATATTAAGTTATTAATCAGTTTCTTAATGAAATACAAATACTTGACAAAACATTGCTCACAATTCAAATTACATTTGCTTGTTACTTTTCATTATATTTTTTGTAAGATTTTAATTTTTTTACTTTTTATTTGAAGGATGGTACTAATGATATATCAAACCTGTGCGTACCCGGGGAATTACAAGTAGAGCAGTGCTTGTTTCATTAGTGGACATCAGTGGACTACTATTGTTTTACTTGTAAAAGGGACCTACGCAGCCAACACCTTGAATGTGGACAGCAGGGATTTTGTCATTGGCTGATTATCTCTGTTGTTGTCATGAAATTGTACCAACCAGCGCATCTGACACTCAGTTGTGATCAAGCAGTCAGTTGCTTGATGATGTACAAATACATTACGGAATATTATTTTCAACATTTTAAAACTATATTTAATTGCATGCATTGAATTGCCATCCGCAGTTCTTCTGCATTACATTTGACACCTTGTTTCATTCAAGGCATGATATAAACCCTGTGGGTACCCAGGGATTTACAAGTAAGACATTGCTTGTTCACATCAGTGGACTACTAATGTTTTATTTGTAAAAAGGACCCAGGCAGCCAACACCTTGTATGTGGGCAGCGGAGATCTTTGTGATTGGCTGATTGTCTCTGTTGTTGTCACGAAGTAGCTGTTACAACCAGCACATCTGACACTGAATTGTGATCAAGCAATTAGTCGCTTGATGATATACAAATACTTACAGATCACTATCCAGAGATTTTAAAATTACATTTGATGGAATGCATTGAAGTGGCATCCTCTCCATGGGAACCCAGGAAGTGAAGCAGTGCTTTTTTATTTACTCTGGTAAACAAGCTCTGTTTTACTGGTAAAATAGGACTTTGTCACCAACACCTGGGATGGAAGTCCTATAAAATGAGAAACATGGATATAAACGATTGGCTGGACTTGACTTTACCTCCATGTGTGCAGAAGTATGTGTTCTTAAACACCAATAAATAAATAAATATGAAGTGCCATCCACAGTTCATCTGCATTTTATGTTGTATTAAAGGCACAGTTATAACCCTGTGGGTACCCTGAAATTTCAAGGAAGACCGTGCATGTTTACATCAATGGACTACGATTGTTTTTTTTGTGAAAGGGTCCCAGGCAGCCAACACATTGTATGTTGGCAGCATAGACTTTTGTGATAGGCTGATTTTTCTCCCACCAGCCATCTGACAATATTAATCAAGTAATTAATCAGTTTCTTAATGAAATACAATTACTTGACAAAAAAGTGCTCACAATTCAAATTACATTTGCTTGTTACTTGTCATAATATTTTTTGTATGATTCTAATTTTCTTTTCTTTTCATTTGAAGGATGGTACTAATAATATATCAACCCTGTGGGTACCCGGGGAATTACAAGTAGATCAGTGCTTGTTTCCATTAGTGGACTACTATTGTTTTACTTGTAAAAGGGACTTAGGCAGCCAACACCTTGAATGTGGACAGCAGGGATTTTGTCATTGGCTGATTATCTCTGTTGTTGTCATGAAATTGCTGTACCAACCAGCGCATCTGACACTAAGTTGTGATCAAGCAGGCAGTTGCTTGATGATGTACAAATACGTTACGGAATATTATTTTCAACATTTTAAAACTATATTTAACTGAATGCATTGAATTGCCATCCGCAGTTCTTCTGCATTACATTTGACACCTTGTTTCATTCAAGGTATGATATAAACCCTGTGGGTACCCAGGGAATTACAAGTAAGACATTGCTTGTTTGCATCAGTGGACTACTAATGTTTTATTTGTAAAAAGTACCCAGGCAGCCAACACCTTGTATATGGACAGCGGAGATCTTTGTGATTGGCTGATTGTCTCTGTTGTTGTCATGAAGTAGCTGTTACAATCAGCACATCTGACACTGAATTGTGATCAAGCAATCAGTCGCTTGATGATGTACAAATACTTACAGATCACTATCCCAAGATTTTAAAATTACATTTGATTGAATGCATTGAAGTGTCATCCTCTCCATGGGAACCCAGGAAGTGAAACAGTGCTTTTTTTGTTTACTCTGATAAACAGGCTCTGTTTTAGTGGTAAAATAGGACTCTGTCACCAACACCTGGGATGGAAGTCCTGTAAAATGAGCAACATGGATACAAATAAATAAATGAATAAATATGAAGTGCCATCCACAGTTCGTCTGCATTTTATGTTGTATTAAAGGCACAATTATAACCATGTGGGTACCCTGAAATTACAAGTAAGACAGTGTATGTTTCCTTCACTGGACTACGATTGTTTTATTTGTGAAAGGGGGGCCCAGGCAGCCAACACCTTGTATGTGGGCAGCATAGAATTTTGTGATTGGCTGATTGTCTCTGACCTATCAATCTGACAATATTAAGTTATTAATCAGTTTCTTAATGAAATACAAGTACTTGACAAAACATTGCTCACAATTCAAATTACATTTGCTTGTTACTTTTCATTATATTTTTTGTAAGATTTTAATTTTTTTACTTTTTATTTGAAGGATGGTAGTAATGATATATCAAACCTGTGCATACCCAGGGAATTACAAGTAGAGCAGTGCTTGTTTCATTAGTGGACATCACTGGACTACTATTGTTTTACTTGTAAAAGGGACCTACGCAGCCAACACCTTGAATGTGGACAGCAGGGATTTTGTCATTGGCTGATTGTCTCTGTTGTTGTCATGAAATTGCTGTACCAACCAGCGCATCTGACACTCAGTTGTGATCAAGCAGTCAGTTGCTTGATGATGTACAAATACATTACGGAATATTATTTTCAACATTTTAAAACTATATTTAATTGCATGCATTGAATTGCCATCCGCAGTTCTTCTGCATTACATTTGGCACCTTGTTTCATTCAAGGCATGATATAAACCCTGTGGGTACCCAGGGATTTACAAGTAAGACATTGCTTGTTCACATCAGTGGACTACTAATGTTTTATTTGTAAAAAGGACCCAGGCTGCCAACACCTTGTATGTGGGCAGCGGAGATCTTTGTGATTGGCGAATTGTCTCTGTTGTTGTCACGAAGTAGCTGTTACAACCAGCACATCTGACACTGAATTGTGATCAAGCCATTAGTCGCTTGATGATATACAAATACTTACAGATCACTATCCAAAGATTTTAAAATTACATTTGATGGAATGCATTGAAGTGGCATCCTCTCCATGGGAACCCAGGAAGTGAAGCAGTGCTTTTTTATTTACTCTGGTAAACAAGCTCTGTTTTACTGGTAAAATAGGACTTTGTCACCAACGCCTGGGATGGAAGTCCTGTAAAATGAGAAACATGGATATAAACGATTGGCTGGACTTGACTTTACCTCCATGTGTGCAGAAGTATGTGTTCTTAAACACCAATAAATAAATAAATATGAAGTGCCATCCATAGTTCATCTGCATTTTATGTTGTATTAAAGGCACAGTTATAACCCTGTGGGTACCCTGAAATTTCAAGGAAGACCGTGCATGTTTACATCAATGGACTACGATTGTTTTTTTTGTGAAAGGGTCCCAGGCAGCCAACACATTGTATGTGGACAGCATAGACTTTTGTGATTGGCTGATTTTTCTCCCACCAGCCATCTGACAATATTAATCAAGTAATTAATCAGTTTCTTAATGAAATACAAATACTTGACAAAAAGTGCTCAATTCAAATTACATTTGCTTGTTACTTGTCTTAATATTTTTTGTATGATTTTAATTTTTTTTCTTTTCATTTGAAGGATGGTACTAATAATATATCAACCCTGTGGGTACCCGGGGAATTACAAGTAGAGCAGTGCTTGTTTCCATTAGTGGACTACTATTGTTTTACTTGTAAAAGGGACCTAGGCAGCCAACACCTTGAATGTGGACAGCAGGGATTTGTCATTGGCTGATTATCTCTGTTGTTGTCATGAAATTGCTGTACCAACCAGCGCATCTGACACTCAGTTGTGATCAAGCAGGCAGTTGCTTGATGATGTACAAATACATTACGGAATATTATTTTCAACATTTTAAAACTATATTTAATTGAATGCATTGAATTGCCATCTGCAGTTCTTCTGCATTACATTTGACACCTTGTTTCATTCAAGGCATGATATAAACCCTGTGGGTACCCAGGGATTTACAAGTAAGACATTGCTTGTTTACATCAGTGGACTACTAATGTTTTATTTGTAAAAGGTACCCAGGCAGCCAACACCTTGTATGTGGACAGCGGAGATCTTTGTGATTGGCTGATTGTCTCTGTTGTTGTCATGAAGTAGCTGTTACAACCAGCACATCTGACACTGAATTGTGATCAAGCAATTAGTCGCTTGATGATATACAAATACTTACAGATCACTATCCCAAGATTTTAAAATTACATTTGATTGAATGCATTGAAGTGCCATCCTCTCGTTGGGAACCCAGGAAGTGAAGCAGTGCTTTTTTATTTACTCTGGTAAACAAGCTCTGTTTTACTGGTAAAATAGGACTTTGTCACCAACACCTGGGTTGGAAGTCCTGTAAAATGAGAAACATGGATATAAACGATTGGCTGGACTTTACTTTACCTCCATGTGTGCAGAAGTATGTGTCCTTAAACACCAATAAATAAATAAATATGAAGTGCCATCCACAGTTCATCTGCATTTTATGTTGTATTAAAGGCACAGTTATAACCCTGTGGGTACCCTGAAATTTCAAGGAAGACCATGCATGTTTACATCAATGGACTACGATTGTTTTTTTTATGAAAGGGTCCCAGGCAGCCAACACATTGTATGTGGGCAGCATAGACTTTTGTGATTGGCTGATTTTTCTCCCACCAGACATCTGACAATATTAATCAAGTAATTAATCAGTTTCTTAATGAAATACAATTACTTGATAAAAAAGTGCTCACAATTCAAATTACATTTGCTTGTTACTTGTCATAATATATTTTGTATGATTCTCTGTTGTTGTCATGAAATTGCTGTACCAACCAGCGCATCTGACACTAAGTTGTGATCAAGCAGGCAGTTGCTTGATGATGTACAAATACGTTACGGAATATTATTTTCAACATTTTAAAACTATATTTAACTGAATGCATTGAATTGCCATCCGCAGTTCTTCTGCATTACATTTGACACCTTGTTTCATTCAAGGTATGATATAAACCCTGTGGGTACCCAGGGAATTACAAGTAAGACATTGCTTGTTTGCATCAGTGGACTACTAATGTTTTATTTGTAAAAAGTACCCAGGCAGCCAACACCTTGTATGTGGACAGCGGAGATCTTTGTGATTGGCTGATTGTCTCTGTTGTTGTCATGAAGTAGCTGTTACAATCAGCACATCTGACACTGAATTGTGATCAAGCAATCAGTCGCTTGATGATGTACAAATACTTACAGATCACTATCCCAAGATTTTAAAATTACATTTGATTGAATGCATTGAAGTGTCATCCTCTCCATGGGAACACAGGAAGTGAACAGTGCTTTTTTTGTTTACTCTGATAAACAGGCTCTGTTTTAGTGGTAAAATAGGACTCTGTCACCAACACCTGGGATGGAAGTCCTGTAAAATGAGCAACATGGATACAAATAAATAAATGAATAAATATGAAGTGCCATCCACAGTTCGTCTGCATTTTATGTTGTATTAAAGGCACAATTATAACCATGTGGGTACCCTGAAATTACAAGTAAGACAGTGTATGTTTCCTTCACTGGACTACGATTGTTTTATTTGTGAAAGGGGGGCCCAGGCAGCCAACACCTTGTATGTGGGCAGCATTGAATTTTGTGATTGGCTGATTGTCTCTGACCTATCAATCTGACAATATTAAGTTATTAATCAGCTTCTTAATGAAATACAAGTACTTGACAAAACATTGCTCACAATTCAAATTACATTTGCTTGGTACTTTTCATTATATTTTAAGATTTTAATTTTTTTACTTTTTATTTGAAGGATGGTAGTAATGATATATCAAACCTGTGCGTACCCAGGGAATTACAAGTCGAGCAGTGCTTGTTTCATTAGTGGACATCAGTGGACTACTATTGTTTTACTTGTAAAAGGGACCTACGCAGCCAACACCTTGAATGTGGACAGCAGGGATTTTGTCATTGGCTGATTATCTCGGTTGTTGTCATGAAATTGCTGTACCAACCAGCGCATCTGACACTCAGTTGTGATCAAGCAGTCAGTTGCTTGATGATGTACAAATACATTACGGAATATTATTTTCAACATTTTAAAACTATATTTAATTGCATGCATCGAATTGCCATCCGCAGTTCTTCTGCATTACATTTGACACCTTGTTTCGTTCAAGGTATGATATAAGCCCTGTGGGTACCCAGGGAATTACAAGTAAGACATTGCTTGTTTACATCAGTGGACTACTAATGTTTTATTTGTAAAAAGTACCCAGGCAGCCAACACCTTGTATGTGGGCAGCGGAGATCTTTGTGATTGGCTGATTGTCTCTGTTGTTGTCACGAAGTAGCTGTTACAACCAGCACATCTGACACTCAGTTGTGATCAAGCAATCAGTCGCTTGATATACAAATACTTACAGATCACTATCCCAAGATTTTAAAATTACATTTGATTGAATGCATTGAAATGTCATCCTCTCCATGGGAACCCAGAAAGTGAAGCAGTGCTTTTTTATTTACTCTGGTAAACAAGCACTGTTTTACTGGTAAAATAGGACTCTGTCACCAACACCGGGATGGAAGTCCTGTAACATGAGCAACATGGATATAAACGATTGGCTGGACTTGACTTTACCTCCATGTGTGCAGTAGTATGTGTCCTTAAACACCAATAAATAAATAAATATGAAGTGCCATCCACAGTTCATCTGCATTTTTGTTGTATTAAAGGCACAATTATAACCATGTGGCTACCCTGAAATTACAAGTAAGACAGTGTGTGTTCACTTCACTGGACTTCGATTGTTTTATTTGTGAAAGGGGGGCCCTGGCAGCCAACACCTTGTATGTAGGCAGCATAGATTTTTGTGATTGGCTGATTGTCTGCGACCAATCAATCTGACAATATTAAGTAATTAATCAGTTTCTTAATGAAATACAAATACTTGGCAAAACATTGTTCACAATTCAAATTACATTTGCTTGTTACTTTTCATAATATTTTTTGTAAGATTTTAATTTTTTTTCTTTTTATTTGAAGGATGGTACTAATAATATATCAACCCTGTGGGTACCCGGGGAATTACAAGTAGAGCAGTGCTTGTTTCCATTAGTGGACTACTATTGTTTTACTTGTAAAAGGGACCTAGGTAGCCAACACCTTGAATGTGGACAGCAGGGATTTTGTCATTGGCTGATTATCTCTGTTGTTGTCATGAAATTGCTGTACCAACCAGCGCATCTGGCACTCAATTGTGATCAGGCAGGCAGTTGCTTGATGGTGTACAAATACATTACGGAATATTATTTTCAACATTTTAAAACTATATTTAATTGAATGCATTGAATTGCCATCTGCAGTTCTTCAGCATTACATTTGACACCTTGTTTCATTCAAGGCATGATATAAACCCTGTGGGTACCCAGGGATTTACAAGTAAGACATTGCTTGTTTACATCAGTGGACTACTAATGTTTTATTTGTAAAAAGTACCCAGGCAGCCAACACCTTGTATGTGGACAGTGGAGATCTTTGTGATTGGCTGATTGTCTCTGTTGTTGTCATGAAGTAGCTGTTACAATCAGCACATCTGACACTGAATTGTGATCAAGCAATCAGTCGCTTGATGATGAACAAATACTTACAGATCACTATCCCAAGATTTTAAAATTACATTTGATTGAATGCATTGAAGTGTCATCCTCTCCATGGGAACCCAGGAAGTGAAACAGTGCTTTTTTTGTTTACTCTGGTAAACAGGCTCTGTTTTAGTGGTAAAATAGGACTCTGTCACCAACACCTGGGATGGAAGTCCTGTAAAATGAGCAACATGGAAACAAATAAATAAATGAATAAATATGAAGTGCCATCCACAGTTCGTCTGCATTTTATGTTGTATTAAAGGCACAATTATAACCATGTGGGTACCCTGAAATTACAAAATTACCATTTTATGTTGTATTAAAGGCACAATTATAACCATGTGGGTACCCTGAAATTACAAGTAAGACAGTGTATGTTTACTTCACTGGACTACGATTGTTTTATTTGTGAAAGGGGGGCCCAGGCAGCCAACACCTTGTATGTGGGCAGCATAGAATTTTGTGATTGGCTGATTGTCTCCGACCTATCAATCTGACAATATTAAGTTATTAATCAGTTTCTTAATGAAATACAAATACTTGACAAAACATTGCTCACAATTCAAATTACATTTGCTTGTTACTTTTCATTATATTTTTTGTAAGATTTTAATTTTTTTACTTTTTATTTGAAGGATGGTACTAATGATATATCAAACCTGTGCGTACCCAGAGAATTACAAGTAGAGCAGTGCTTGTTTCATTAGTGGACTGTTGTGATCAAGCAATCAGTCGCTTGATGATATACAAATACTTACAGATCACTATCCCAAGATTTTAAAATTACATTTGATTGAATCCATTGAAATGTCATCCTCTCCATGGGAACCCAGGAAGTGAAGCAGTGCTTTTTTATTTACTCTGGTAAACAAGCACTGTTTTACTGGTAAAATAGGAAGGACTCTGTCACCAACACCTGGGATGGAAGTCCTGTAACATGAGCAACATGGATATAAACGATTGGCTGGACTTGACTTTACCTCCATGTGTGCAGTAGTATGTGTCCTTAAACACCAATAAATAAATAAATATGAAGTGCCATCCACAGTTCATCTGCATTTTATGTTGTATTAAAGGCAGAGTTATAATCCTGTGGGTACCCTGAAATTTCAAGGAAGACTGCATGTTTACATCAATGGACTACGGTTGTTTTTTTTGTGAAAGGGTCCCAGGCAGCCAACACATTGTATGTGGACAGCATAGACTTTTGTGATTGGCTGATTTTTCTCCCACCAGCCATCTGACAATATTAATCAAGTAATTAATCAGTTTCTTAATGAAATACAAATACTTGACAAAAAAGTGCCCACAATTCAAATTACATTTGCTTGTTACTTGTCATAATATTTTTTGTATGATTTTAATTTTTTTTTCTTTTCATTTGAAGAATGGTACTAATAATATATCGACCCTGTGGGTACCCAGGGAATTACAAGTAGAGCAGTGCTTGTTTCCATGTGTGCATGTCACTTTTTTCCATGGGTGCTTTGTAACAGCTTTCAATTAATAGGAGCCAAGAGTGTTGTAAAAATTGAGTTACAACATAACTCTGCCATACAGACTCAGTCGTAATCAAATTCTCAAGGAGATGAAAGTGAAAATAAAGACATGTGTCAAGACACGTCACTTCAAACTGAGTCTGCGTCAAACTCATGTGCCTGCATTAGATTTTCCAACTAGGGCCTAAAAATGTAAACACTAAAATCAAGTATGGGATATCCAATCAACGCATTGCAAAATAATTGAACAAAGTGTTATTTTGTTCAATGGAAGGACAAAATACGCAATAAATGGGAATATGAGAAAAATATTCCACTTATTTTCATTAAAGAGTTTCACATGAATAAAACTTTTAAAGTGAGATTAGCATAATAGAAAGGCAATCTAAAGTAATTTTTGCATTTACCATAGCAAAACATATTCTGGATAAATTTAACTGTTGCTACATGTGATGGCTATTGGATTGTGTATATGGGATTAAGCCTAGAATGAATATTTTGTCATTTTGAAAAAAAATCAAAATTGCCGGCAACCCTTTTTGGCATTTTATATTTATTTATATTTCTTCCCCTAGCATAAAAGTGTATGACTGAGTCTGTGTATGTTACAGTGTGAGGTCGTGGTCCTTAGAAATTGATGGAATTTTATTTGTGGTTGATCCCAAATGTACATAATTTGATACCGATTCAGGTTGCAATATTGATGAATTGAAATTAATTTAAAGCTATAAATACAAGTACATGCAGAAGCTCATCACACTTTCTAAACCAATGTATAAAACCCACACATCTCTACTTACTCATTTAGTCGAGCAAATATCAGGTATTTTGTTACTGTATTTAAGTTCTGATATCTTGTGCTTCAGTACCTAAGCCAAAATATATTCACAGCAAGTCTATTCTGAAAAATCACGTTGCTCAAAAATGTAAATTCTGGGATACATAGTAAAAAAAAAAGAAATGTTCTTTTTTATAGGGTTAGTAGCAACTTTTAAAATCTAGTGTACATAGTTTAATTTTCATTTAACCAAAAGCAAGCTGTGTTAAAGTTTATTCATGCACAACGTAGTGCATCCATCCAGGTTTCAGACGTATAACTCCCATGTATGTTGTATGTCTCAGGTTGTGGATATATATATATATATATATATATATATATATATATATATCTGACAGGTTCCTGATTTCCCTTGTGATTGGCATTTAAAGATTTTTTTGTTCTATCTCACTATTTCTTCAGCTGTCACATTTAATATAGTAGTATTTTCCCCTATGTATCTCAGATATTAAACACGTCTTCTTCCAATACTGAACGCACTTGGAAATCCTATTTATCAGGTGTGTGCAGAATTATGTGACCTTAAACACCAATAAAGTAAATATGAAGTACCATCCACAGTTCGTCTGCATTTTATGTTGTATTAAAGGCAGAATAATAACCTCATGGGTACCGTGAAATTTCAAGAAAGACAGTGCATGTTTACTTCCCTGGACTATGATTTTTTTTATTTGTGAATGGGACCCAGGCAGGCAACACCTTGTATGTTGGCATCATAGATTTTTTTGATTTGCTGATTGCCTCCGACCAGCAATCTGACAATAGTGATCAAGTAATCTGTTTCTTAATGAAATACAAATACTTGACAAAACATTGCTCACAATTCAAATTACATTTGCTTGTTACTTTTCATTATATTTTTTGTAAGATTTTAATTTTTTTACTTTTTATTTGAAGGATGGTACTAATGATATATCAACCCTGTGCATACCCAGGGAATTACAAGTAGAGCAGTGCTTGTTTCCATTAGTGGACATCAGTGGACTACTATTGTTTTACTTGTAAAAGGGACCTACGCAGCCAACACCTTAAATGTGGACAGCAGGGATTTTGTCATTGGCTGATTATCTCTGTTGTTGTCATGAAATTGCTGTACCAAGCAGCGCATCTGACACTCAGTTGTGATCAAGCAGTCCGTTGCTTTATGATGTACAAATACATTACGGAATATTATTTTCAACATTTTAAAACTATATTTAATTGCATGCATTGAATTGCCATCCGCAGTTCTTCTGCATTACATTTGACACCTTGTTTCATTCAAGGTATGATATAAACCCTGTGGGTACCCAGGGAATTACAAGTGAGACATTTCTTGTTTACATCAGTGGACTACTAATGTTTTATTTGTAAAAAGTACCCAGGCAGCCAACACCTTGTATGTGGGCAGCGGAAATCTTTGTGATTGGCTGATTGTCTCTGTTTTGTCATGAAGTAGCTGATACAACCAGCTCATCTGACACTGAATTGTGATCAAGCAATTAGTCGCTTGGTGATATACAAATACTTACAGATCACTATCCAAAGATTTTAAAATTACATTTGATGGAATGCATTGAAGTGCCATCCTCTCATCGGGAACCCAGGAAGTGAAGCAGTACTTTTTTGTTTACTCTGGTAAACAAGCTCTGTTTTACTGGTAAAATAGAACTTCGTCCCCAACACCGGGATGGAAGTCCTGTAACATGAGCAACATGGATATAAACGATTGGCTGGACTTGACTTTACCTCCATGTGTGCAGTAGTATGTGTCCTTAAACACCAATAAATAAATAAATATGAAGTGCCATCCACAGTTCATCTGCATTTTTGTTGTATTAAAGGCACAATTATAACCATGCGGCTACCCTGAAATTACAAGTAAGACAGTGTGTGTTCACTTCACTGGACTACGATTGTTTTATTTGTGAAAGGGGGGCCCTGGCAGCCAACACCTTGTATGTAGGCAGCATAGATTTTTGTGATTGGCTGATTGTCTGCGACCAATCAATCTGACAATATTAAGTAATTAATCAGATTCTTAATGAAATACAGATACTTGGAAAAACATTGTTCACAATTCAAATTACATTTGCTTGTTACTTTTCATAATATTTTTTGTAAGATTTTAATTTTTTTTCTTTTTATTTGAAGGATGGTACTAATAATATATCAACCCTGTGGGTACCCGGGGAATTACAAGTAGAGCAATGCTTGTTTCCATTAGTGGACTACTATTGTTTTACTTGTAAAAGGGACCTAGGCAGCCAACACCTTGAATGTGGACAGCAGGGATTTTGTCACTGGCTGATTATCACTGTTGTTGTCATGAAATTGCTGTTCCAACCAGCGCTTCTGACACTCAGTTGTGATCAAGCAGGCACTTGCTTGATGATGTACAAATACATTACGGAATATTATTTTCAACATTTTAAAACTATATTTAATTGAATGCATTGAATTGCCATCTGCAGTTCTTCTGCATTACATTTGACACCTTGTTTCATTCAAGGCATGATATAAACCCTGTGGGTACCCAGGGATTTACAAGTAAGACATTGCTTGTTGACACAGTGGAGTACTAATGTTTTATTTGTAAAAGGTACCCAGGCAGCCAACACCTTGTATGTGGGCAGCGGATATCTTTGTGATTGGCTGATTGTCTCTGTTGTTGTCACGAAGTAGCTGTTACAACCAGCACATCTGACACTGAATTGTGATCAAGCAATTAGTCGCTTGATGATGTACAAATACTTACAGATCACTATCCAAAGATTTTAAAATTACATTTGATGGAATGCATTGAAGTGCCATCCTCTCGTAGGGAACCCAGGAAGTGAAGCAGTGCTTTTTTATTTACTCTGGTAAACAAGCTCTGTTTTACTGGTAAAATAGGACTTTGTCACCAACACCTGGGTTGGAAGTCCTGTAAAATGAGAAACATGGATATAAACGATTGGCTGGACTTGACTTTACCTCCATGTGTGCAGAAGTATGTGTCCTTAAACACCAATAAATAAATAAATATGAAGTGCCATCCACAGTTCATCTGCATTTTATGTTGTATTAAAGGCACAGTTATAACCCTGTGGGTACCCTGAAATTTCAAGGAAGACCATGCATGTTTACATCAATGGACTACGATTGGTTTTTTTGTGAAAGGGTCCCAGGCAGCCAACACATTGTATGTGGGCAGCATAGACTTTTGTGATTGGCTGATTTTTCTCCCACCAGCCATCTGACAATATTAATCAAGTAATTAATCAGTTTCTTAATGAAATACAATTACTTGATAAAAAAGTGCTCACAATTCAAATTACATTTGCTTGTTACTTGTCATAATATTTTTTGTATGATTCTAATTTTTTTTTCTTTTCATTTGAAGGATGGTACTAATAATATATCAACCCTGTGGGTACCCGGGGAATTACAAGTAGATCAGTGCTTGTTTCCATTAGTGGACTACTATTGTTTTACTTGTAAAAGGGACCTAGGCAGCCAACACCTTGAATGTGGACAGCAGGGATTTTGTCATTGGCTGATTATCTCTGTTGTTGTCATGAAATTGCTGTACCAACCAGCGCATCTGACACTAAGTTGTGATCAAGCAGGCAGTTGCTTGATGATGTACAAATACGTTACGGAATATTATTTTCAACATTTTAAAACTATATTTAACTGAATGCATTGAATTGCCATCCGCAGTTCTTCTGCATTACATTTGACACCTTGTTTCATTCAAGGTATGATATAAACCCTGTGGGTACCCAGGGAATTACAAGTAAGACATTGCTTGTTTGCATCAGTGGACTACTAATGTTTTATTTGTAAAAAGTACCCAGGCAGCCAACACCTTGTATGTGGACAGCGGAGATCTTTGTGATTGGCTGATTGTCTCTGTTGTTGTCCTGAAGTAGCTGTTACAATCAGCACATCTGACACTGAATTGTGATCAAGCAATCAGTCGCTTGATGATGTACAAATACTTACAGATCACTATCCCAAGATTTTAAAATTACATTTGATTGAATGCATTGAAGTGTCATCCTCTCCATGGGAACCCAGGAAGTGAAACAGTGCTTTTTTTGTTTACTCTGATAAACAGGCTCTGTTTTAGTGGTAAAATAGGACTCTGTCACCAACACCTGGGATGGAAGTCCTGTAAAATGAGCAACATGGATACAAATAAATAAATGAATAAATATGAAGTGCCATCCACAGTTCGTCTGCATTTTATGTTGTATTAAAGGCACAATTATAACCATGTGGGTACCCTGAAATTACAAGTAAGACAGTGTATGTTTCCTTCACTGGACTACGATTGTTTTATTTGTGAAAGGGGGGCCCAGGCAGCCAACACCTTGTATGTGGGCAGCATAGAATTTTGTGATTGGCTGATTGTCTCTGACCTATCAATCTGACAATATTAAGTTATTAATCAGTTTCTTAATGAAATACAAGTACTTGACAAAACATTGCTCACAATTCAAATTACATTTGCTTGTTACTTTTCATTATATTTTTTGTAAGATTTTAATTTTTTTACTTTTTATTTGAAGGATGGTAGTAATGATATATCAAACCTGTGCGTACCCAGGGAATTACAAGTAGAGCAGTGCTTGTTTCATTAGTGGACATCAGTGGACTACTATTGTTTTACTTGTAAAAGGGACCTACGCAGCAAACACCTTGAATGTGGACAGCAGGGATTTTGTCATTGGCTGATTATCTCTGTTGTTGTCATGAAATTGCTGTACCAACCAGCGCATCTGACACTCAGTTGTGATCAAGCAGTCAGTTGCTTGATGATGTACAAATACATTACGGAATATTATTTTCAACATTTTAAAACTATATTTAATTGCATGCATTGAATTGCCATCCGCAGTTCTTCTGCATTACATTTGACACCTTGTTTCATTCAAGGCATGATATAAACCCTGTGGGTACCCAGGGATTTACAAGTAAGACATTGCTTGTTCACATCAGTGGACTACTAATGTTTTATTTGTAAAAAGGACCCAGGCAGCCAACACCTTGTATGTGGGCAGCGGACATCTTTGTGATTGGCGAATTGTCTCTGTTGTTGTCACGAAGTAGCTGTTACAACCAGCACATCTGACACTGAATTGTGATCAAGCAATTAGTCGCTTGATGATGTACAAATACTTACAGATCACTATCCCAAGATTTTAAAATTACATTTGATGGAATGCATTGAAGTGGCATCCTCTCCATGGGAACCCAGGAAGTGAAGCAGTGCTTTTTTATTTACTCTGGTAAACAAGCTCTGTTTTACTGGTAAAATAGGACTTTGTCACCAACACCTGGGTTGGAAGTCCTGTAAAATGAGAAACATGGATATAAACGATTGGCTGGACTTGACTTTACCTCCATGTGTGCAGAAGTATGTGTCCTTAAACACCAATAAATAAATAAATATGAAGTGCCATCCACAGT
The DNA here is from genome assembly GCA_031216915.1 of Pictodentalium vernedei. NCBI lineage: Eukaryota > Metazoa > Mollusca > Scaphopoda > Dentaliida > Dentaliidae > Pictodentalium > Pictodentalium vernedei. Next base: position 92,691,247 of record CM062288.1, read on the forward strand.
TCATCTGCATTTTATGTTGTATTAAAGGCACAGTTATAACCCTGTGGGTACCCTGAAATTTCAAGGATGACCATGCATGTTTACATCAATGGACTACGATTGGTTTTTTTGTGAAAGGGTCCCAGGCAGCCAACACATTGTATGTGGGCAGCATAGACTTTTGTGATTGGCTGATTTTTCTCCCACGAGCCATCTGACAATATTAATCAAGTAATTAATCAGTTTCTTAATGAAATACAATTACTTGACAAAAAAGTGCTCACAATTCAAATTACATTTGCTTGTTACTTGTCGTAATATTTTTTGTATGATTCTAATTTTTTTTTCTTTTCATTTGAAGGATGGTACTAATAATATATCAACCCTGTGGGTACCCGGGGAATTACAAGTAGATCAGTGCTTGTTTCCATTAGTGGACTACTATTGTTTTACTTGTAAAAGGGACCTAGGCAGCCAACACCTTGAATGTGGACAGCAGGGATTTTGTCATTGGCTGATTATCTCTGTTGTTGTCATGAAATTGCTGTACCAACCAGCGCATCTGACACTAAGTTGTGATCAAGCAGGCAGTTGCTTGATGATGTACAAATACGTTACGGAATATTATTTTCAACATTTTAAAACTATATTTAACTGAATGCATTGAATTGCCATCCGCAGTTCTTCTGCATTACATTTGACACCTTGTTTCATTTAAGGTATGATATAAACCCTGTGGGTACCCAGGGAATTACAAGTAAGACATTGCTTGTTTACATCAGTGGACTACTAATGTTTTATTTGTAAAAAGTACCCAGGCAGCCAACACCCTGTATGTGGGCAGCGGAGATCTTTGTGATTGGCTGATTGTCTCTGTTGTTGTCACGAAGTAGCTGTTACAACCAGCACATCTGACACTCAGTTGTGATCAAGCAATCAGTCGCTTGATGATATACAAATACTTACAGATCACTATCCCAAGATTTTAAAATTACATTTGATTGAATGCATTGAAATGTCATCCTCTCCATGGGAACCCAGGAAGTGAAGCAGTGCTTTTTTATTTACTCTGGTAAACAAGCACTGTTTTACTGGTAAAATAGGACTTTGTCACCAACACCTGGGATGGAAGTCCTGTAACATGAGCAACATGGATATAAACGATTGGCTGGACTTGACTTTACCTCCATGTGTGCAGTAGTATGTGTCCTTAAACACCAATGAATAAATAAATATGAAGTGCCATCCACAGTTCGTCTGCATTTTATGTTGTATTAAAGGCACAATTATAACCATGTGGGTACCCTGAAATTACAGGTAAGACAGTGTATGTTTACTTCACTGGACTACGATTGTTTTATTTGTGAAAGGGGAGCCCAGACAGCCAACACCTTGTATGTGGGCAGTATAGATTTTTGTGATTGGCTGATTGTCTCTGACCTATCAATCTGACAATATTAAGTTATTAATCAGTTTCTTAATGAAATACAAATACTTGACAAAAAGTGCTCACAATTCAAATTACATTTGCTTGTTACTTGTCATAATATTTTTTGTATGATTTTAATTTTTTTTCTTTTCATTTGAAGGATGGTACTAATAATATATCAACCCTGTGGGTACCCGGGGAATTACAAGAAGAGCAGTGCTTGTTTCCATTAGTGGACTACTATTGTTTAACTTGTAAAAGGGACCTAGGCAGCCAACACCTTGAATATGGACAGCAGGGATTTTGTCATTGGCTGATTATCTCTGTTGTTGTCATGAAATTACTGTACCAACCAGCGCATCTGACACTCAGTTGTGATCAAGCAGGCAGTTGCTTGATCATGTACAAATACGTTACGAAATATTATTTTCAACATTTTAAAACTATATTTAACTGAATGCATTGAATTGCCATCCACAGTTCTTCTGCATTACATTTGACACCTTGTTTCATTCAAGGTATGTTACAAACCCTGTGGGTACCCAGGGAATTACAAGTAAGACATTGCTTGTTTACATCAGTGGACTTCTAATTTTTTATTTGTAAAAAGTACCCAGGCAGCCAACACCTTGTATCTGGACAGCGGAGATCTTTGTGATTGGCTGATTGTCTCTGTTGTTGTCATGAAGTAGCTGTTACAATCAACACATCTAACACTGAATTGTGATCAAACAATCAGTCGCTTGATGATGTACAAATATTTACAGATCACTATCCCAAGATTTTAAAATTACATTTGATTGAATGCATTGAAGTGTCATCCTCTCCATGGGAACCCAGGAAGTGAAACAGTGCTTTTTTTGTTTACTCTGGTAAACAGGCTCTGTTTTAGTGGTAAAATAGGACTCTGTCACCAACACCTGGGATGGAAGTCCTGTAAAATGAGCAACATGGATATAAACGATTGGCTGGACTTGACTTTACCTCCATGTGTGCAGAATTATGTGTTCTTAAACACCAATAAATAAATAAATATGAAGTGCCATCCACAGTTCATCTGCATTTTATGTTGTATTAAAGGCACAGTTAGAACCCTGTGGGTACCCTGAAATTTCAAGGAAGACCGTGCATGTTTACATCAATGGACTACGATTGTTTTTTTTGTGAAAGGGTCCCAGGCAGCCAACACATTGTATGTGGACAGCATAGACTTTTGTGATTCGCTGATTTTTCTCCCACCAGCCATCTGACAATATTAATCAAGTATTTAATCAGTTTCTTAATGAAATACAAATACTTGAAAAAAGTGCTCAATTCAAATTACATTTGCTTGTTACTTGTCATAATATTTTTTGTATGATTTTAATTTTTTTTCTTTTCATTTGAAGGATGGTACTAATATTATATCAACCCTGTGGGTACCCGGGGAATTACAAGTAGAGCAGTGCTTGTTTCCATTAGTGGACTACTATTGTTTTACTTGTAAAAGGGACCTAGGCAGCCAACACCTTGAATGTGGACAGCAGGGATTTTGTTATTGGCTGATTATCTCTGTTGTTGTCATGAAATTGCTGTTCCAACCAGCGCTTCTGACACTCAGTTGTGATCAAGCAGGCAGTTGCTTGATGATGTACAAATACATTACGGAATATTATTTTCAACATTTTAAAACTACATTTAATTGAATGCATTGAATTGCCATCTGCAGTTCTTCTGCATTACATTTGACACCTTGTTTCATTCAAGGCATGATATAAACCCTGTGGGTACCCAGGGATTTACAAGTAAGACATTGCTTGTTGAAACAGTGGAGAACTAATGTTTTATTTGTAAAAGGTACCCAGGCAGCCAACACCTTGTATGTGGGCAGCGGAGATCTTTGTGATTGGCTGATTGTCTCTGTTGTTGTCACGAAGTAGCTGTTACAACCAGCACATCTGACACTGAATTGTGATCAAGCAATTAGTCGCTTGATGATATACAAATACTTACAGATCACTATCCAAAGATTTTAAAATTACATTTGATGGAATGCATTGAAGTGCCATCCTCTCGTAGGGAACCCAGGAAGTGAAGCAGTGCTTTTTTATTTACTCTGGTAAACAAGCTCTGTTTTACTGGTAAAATAGGACTTTGTCACCAACACCTGGGTTGGAAGTCCTGTAAAATGAGAAACATGGATATAAACGATTGGCTGGACTTGACTTTACCTCCATGTGTGCAGAATTATGTGTCCTTAAACACCAATAAATAAATAAATATGAAGTGCCATCCACAGTTCATCTGCATTTTATGTTGTATTAAAGGCACAGTTATAACCCTGTGGGTACCCTGAAATTTCAAGGAAGACCATGCATGTTTACATCAATGGACTACGATTGGTTTTTTTGTGAAAGGGTCCCAGGCAGCCAACACATTGTATGTGGGCAGCATAGACTTTTGTGATTGGCTGATTTTTCTCCCACCAGCCATCTGACAATATTAATCAAGTAATTAATCAGTTTCTTAATGAAATACAATTACTTGATAAAAAAGTGCTCACAATTCAAATTACATTTGCTTGTTACTTGTCATAATATTTTTTGTATGATTCTAATTTTTTTTTCTTTTCATTTGAAGGATGGTACTAATAATATATCAACCCTGTGGGTACCCGGGGAATTACAAGTAGATCAGTGCTTGTTTCCATTAGTGGACTACTATTGTTTTACTTGTAAAAGGGACCTAGGCAGCCAACACCTTGAATGTGGACAGCAGGGATTTTGTCATTGGCTGATTATCTCTGTTGTTGTCATGAAATTGCTGTACCAACCAGCGCATCTGACACTAAGTTGTGATCAAGCAGGCAGTTGCTTGATGATGTACAAATACGTTACGGAATATTATTTTCAACATTTTAAAACTATATTTAACTGAATTCATTGAATTGCCATCTGCAGTTCTTCTGCATTGCATTTGACACCTTGTTTCATTCAAGGTATGATATAAACCCTGTGGGTACCCAGGGAATTACAAGTAAGACATTGCTTGTTTTCATCAGTGGACTACTAATGTTTTATTTGTAAAAAGTACCCAGGCAGCCAACACCTTGTATGTGGACAGCGGAGATCTTTGTGATTGGCTTATTTTCTCTGTTGTTGTCATGAAGTAGCTGTTACAATCAGCACATCTGACACTGAATTGTGATCAAGCAATCAGTCGCTTGATGATGTACAAATACTTACAGATCACTATCCCAAGATTTTAAAATTACATTTGATTGAATGCATTGAAGTGTCATCCTCTCCATGGGAACACAGGAAGTGAAACAGTGCTTTTTTTGTTTACTCTGGTAAACAGGCTCTGTTTTAGTGGTAAAATAGGACTCTGTCACCAACACCTGGGATGGAAGTCCTGTAAAATGAGCAACATGGATACAAATAAATAAATGAATAAATATGAAGTGCCATCCACAGTTTCGTCTGCATTTTTGTTGTATTAAAGGCACAATTATAACCATGTGGGTACCCTGAAATTACAAGTAAGACAGTGTATGTTTACTTCACTGGACTACGATTGTTTTTCTTGTGAAAGGGGGGCCCAGGCAGCCAACACCTTGTATGTGGGCAGCATAGAATTTTGTGATTGGCTGATTGTCTCCGACCTATCAATCTGACAATATTAAGTTATTAATCAGTTTCTTAATGAAATACAAATACTTGACAAAACATTGCTCACAATTCAAATTACATTTGCTTGTTACTTTTCATTATATTTTTTGTAAGATTTTAATTTTTTTACTTTTTATTTGAAGGATGGTACTAATGATATATCAAACCTGTGCGTACCCGGGGAATTACAAGTAGAGCAGTGCTTGTTTCATTAGTGGACATCAGTGGACTACTATTGTTTTACTTGTAAAAGGGACCTACGCAGCCAACACCTTGAATGTGGACAGCAGGGATTTTGTCATTGGCTGATTATCTCTGTTGTTGTCATGAAATTGTACCAACTAGCGCATCTGACACTCAGTTGTGATCAAGCAGTCAGTTGCTTGATGATGTACAAATACATTACGGAATATTATTTTCAACATTTTAAAACTATATTTAATTGCATGCATTGAATTGCCATCGGCAGTTCTTCTGCATTACATTTGACACCTTGTTTCATTCAAGGCATGATATAAACCCTGTGGGTACCCAGGGATTTACAAGTAAGACATTGCTTGTTCACATCAGTGGACTACTAATGTTTTATTTGTAAAAAGGACCCAGGCAGCCAACACCTTGTATGTGGGCAGCGGAGATCTTTGTGATTGGCTGATTGTCTCTGTTGTTGTCACTAAGTAGCTGTTACAACCAGCACATCTGACACTGAATTGTGATCAAGCAATTAGTCGCTTGATGATATACAAATACTTACAGATCACTATCCAGAGATTTTAAAATTACATTTGATGGAATGCATTGAAGTGGCATCCTCTCCATGGGAACCCAGGAAGTGAAGCAGTGCTTTTTTATTTACTCTGGTAAACAAGCTCTGTTTTACTGGTAAAATAGGACTTTGTCACCAACACCTGGGATGGAAGTCCTATAAAATGAGAAACATGGATATAAACGATTGGCTGGACTTGACTTTACCTCCATGTGTGCAGAAGTATGTGTTCTTAAACACCAATAAATAAATAAATATGAAGTGCCATCCACAGTTCATCTGCATTTTATGTTGTATTAAAGGCACAGTTATAACCCTGTGGGTACCCTGAAATTTCAAGGAAGACCGTGCATGTTTACATCAATGGACTACGATTGTTTTTTTTGTGAAAGGGTCCCAGGGAGCCAACACATTGTATGTGGGCAGCATAGATCATTGTGATAGGCTGATTTTTCTCCCACCAGCCATCTGACAATATTAATCAAGTAATTAATCAGTTTCTTAATGAAATACAATTACTTGACAAAAAAGTGCTCACAATTCAAATTACATTTGCTTGTTACTTGTCATAATATTTTTTGTATGATTCTAATTTTCTTTTCTTTTCATTTGAAGGATGGTACTAATAATATATCAACCCTGTGGGTACCCGGGGAATTACAAGTAGATCAGTGCTTGTTTCCATTAGTGGACTACTATTGTTTTACTTGTAAAAGGGACCTAGGCAGCCAACACCTTGAATGTGGACAGCAGGGATTTTGTCATTGGCTGATTATCTCTGTTGTTGTCATGAAATTGCTGTACCAACCAGCGCATCTGACACTAAGTTGTGATCAAGCAGGCAGTTGCTTGATGATGTACAAATACGTTACGGAATATTATTTTCAACATTTTAAAACTATATTTAACTGAATGCATTGAATTGCCATCCGCAGTTCTTCTGCATTACATTTGACACCTTGTTTCATTCAAGGTATGATATAAACCCTGTGGGTACCCAGGGAATTACAAGTAAGACATTGCTTGTTTGCATCAGTGGACTACTAATGTTTTATTTGTAAAAAGTACCCAGGCAGCCAACACCTTGTATGTGGACAGCGGAGATCTTTGTGATTGGCTGATTGTCTCTGTTGTTGTCATGAAGTAGCTGTTACAATCAGCACATCTGACACTGAATTGTGATCAAGCAATCAGTCGCTTGATGATGTACAAATACTTACAGATCACTATCCCAAGATTTTAAAATTACATTTGATTGAATGCATTGAAGTGTCATCCTCTCCATGGGAACCCAGGAAGTGAAACAGTGCTTTTTTTGTTTACTCTGATAAACAGGCTCTGTTTTAGTGGTAAAATAGGACTCTGTCACCAACACCTGGGATGGAAGTCCTGTAAAATGAGCAACATGGATACAAATAAATAAATGAAAAAATATGAAGTGCCATCCACAGTTCGTCTGCATTTTATGTTGTATTAAAGGCACAATTATAACCATGTGGGTACCCTGAAATTACAAGTAAGACAGTGTATGTTTCCTTCACTGGACTACGATTGTTTTATTTGTGAAAGGGGGGCCCAGGCAGCCAACACCTTGTATGTGGGCAGCATAGAATTTTGTGATTGGCTGATTGTCTCTGACCTATCAATCTGACAATATTAAGTTATTAATCAGTTTCTTAATGAAATACAAATACTTGACAAAAAGTGCTCACAATTCAAATTACATTTGCTTGTTACTTGTCATAATATTTTTTGTATGATTTTAATTTTTTTTCTTTTCATTTGAAGGATGGTACTAATAATATATCAACCCTGTGGGTACCCGGGGAATTACAAGAAGAGCAGTGCTTGTTTCCATTAGTGGACTACTATTGTTTAACTTGTAAAAGGGACCTAGGCAGCCAACACCTTGAATATGGACAGCAGGGATTTTGTCATTGGCTGATTATCTCTGTTGTTGTCATGAAATTACTGTACCAACCAGCGCATCTGACACTCAGTTGTGATCAAGCAGGCAGTTGCTTGATCATGTACAAATACGTTACGAAATATTATTTTCAACATTTTAAAACTATATTTAACTGAATGCATTGAATTGCCATCCACAGTTCTTCTGCATTACATTTGACACCTTGTTTCATTCAAGGTATGTTACAAACCCTGTGGGTACCCAGGGAATTACAAGTAAGACATTGCTTGTTTACATCAGTGGACTTCTAATTTTTTATTTGTAAAAAGTACCCAGGCAGCCAACACCTTGTATCTGGACAGCGGAGATCTTTGTGATTGGCTGATTGTCTCTGTTGTTGTCATGAAGTAGCTGTTACAATCAACACATCTAACACTGAATTGTGATCAAACAATCAGTCGCTTGATGATGTACAAATATTTACAGATCACTATCCCAAGATTTTAAAATTACATTTGATTGAATGCATTGAAGTGTCATCCTCTCCATGGGAACCCAGGAAGTGAAACAGTGCTTTTTTTGTTTACTCTGGTAAACAGGCTCTGTTTTAGTGGTAAAATAGGACTCTGTCACCAACACCTGGGATGGAAGTCCTGTAAAATGAGCAACATGGATATAAACGATTGGCTGGACTTGACTTTACCTCCATGTGTGCAGAATTATGTGTTCTTAAACACCAATAAATAAATAAATATGAAGTGCCATCCACAGTTCATCTGCATTTTATGTTGTATTAAAGGCACAGTTAGAACCCTGTGGGTACCCTGAAATTTCAAGGAAGACCGTGCATGTTTACATCAATGGACTACGATTGTTTTTTTTGTGAAAGGGTCCCAGGCAGCCAACACATTGTATGTGGACAGCATAGACTTTTGTGATTCGCTGATTTTTCTCCCACCAGCCATCTGACAATATTAATCAAGTATTTAATCAGTTTCTTAATGAAATACAAATACTTGAAAAAAGTGCTCAATTCAAATTACATTTGCTTGTTACTTGTCATAATATTTTTTGTATGATTTTAATTTTTTTTCTTTTCATTTGAAGGATGGTACTAATATTATATCAACCCTGTGGGTACCCGGGGAATTACAAGTAGAGCAGTGCTTGTTTCCATTAGTGGACTACTATTGTTTTACTTGTAAAAGGGACCTAGGCAGCCAACACCTTGAATGTGGACAGCAGGGATTTTGTTATTGGCTGATTATCTCTGTTGTTGTCATGAAATTGCTGTTCCAACCAGCGCTTCTGACACTCAGTTGTGATCAAGCAGGCAGTTGCTTGATGATGTACAAATACATTACGGAATATTATTTTCAACATTTTAAAACTACATTTAATTGAATGCATTGAATTGCCATCTGCAGTTCTTCTGCATTACATTTGACACCTTGTTTCATTCAAGGCATGATATAAACCCTGTGGGTACCCAGGGATTTACAAGTAAGACATTGCTTGTTGAAACAGTGGAGAACTAATGTTTTATTTGTAAAAGGTACCCAGGCAGCCAACACCTTGTATGTGGGCAGCGGAGATCTTTGTGATTGGCTGATTGTCTCTGTTGTTGTCACGAAGTAGCTGTTACAACCAGCACATCTGACACTGAATTGTGATCAAGCAATTAGTCGCTTGATGATATACAAATACTTACAGATCACTATCCAAAGATTTTAAAATTACATTTGATGGAATGCATTGAAGTGCCATCCTCTCGTAGGGAACCCAGGAAGTGAAGCAGTGCTTTTTTATTTACTCTGGTAAACAAGCTCTGTTTTACTGGTAAAATAGGACTTTGTCACCAACACCTGGGTTGGAAGTCCTGTAAAATGAGAAACATGGATATAAACGATTGGCTGGACTTGACTTTACCTCCATGTGTGCAGAATTATGTGTCCTTAAACACCAATAAATAAATAAATATGAAGTGCCATCCACAGTTCATCTGCATTTTATGTTGTATTAAAGGCACAGTTATAACCCTGTGGGTACCCTGAAATTTCAAGGAAGACCATGCATGTTTACATCAATGGACTACGATTGGTTTTTTTGTGAAAGGGTCCCAGGCAGCCAACACATTGTATGTGGGCAGCATAGACTTTTGTGATTGGCTGATTTTTCTCCCACCAGCCATCTGACAATATTAATCAAGTAATTAATCAGTTTCTTAATGAAATACAATTACTTGATAAAAAAGTGCTCACAATTCAAATTACATTTGCTTGTTACTTGTCATAATATTTTTTGTATGATTCTAATTTTTTTTTCTTTTCATTTGAAGGATGGTACTAATAATATATCAACCCTGTGGGTACCCGGGGAATTACAAGTAGATCAGTGCTTGTTTCCATTAGTGGACTACTATTGTTTTACTTGTAAAAGGGACCTAGGCAGCCAACACCTTGAATGTGGACAGCAGGGATTTTGTCATTGGCTGATTATCTCTGTTGTTGTCATGAAATTGCTGTACCAACCAGCGCATCTGACACTAAGTTGTGATCAAGCAGGCAGTTGCTTGATGATGTACAAATACGTTACGGAATATTATTTTCAACATTTTAAAACTATATTTAACTGAATTCATTGAATTGCCATCTGCAGTTCTTCTGCATTGCATTTGACACCTTGTTTCATTCAAGGTATGATATAAACCCTGTGGGTACCCAGGGAATTACAAGTAAGACATTGCTTGTTTTCATCAGTGGACTACTAATGTTTTATTTGTAAAAAGTACCCAGGCAGCCAACACCTTGTATGTGGACAGCGGAGATCTTTGTGATTGGCTTATTTTCTCTGTTGTTGTCATGAAGTAGCTGTTACAATCAGCACATCTGACACTGAATTGTGATCAAGCAATCAGTCGCTTGATGATGTACAAATACTTACAGATCACTATCCCAAGATTTTAAAATTACATTTGATTGAATGCATTGAAGTGTCATCCTCTCCATGGGAACACAGGAAGTGAAACAGTGCTTTTTTTGTTTACTCTGGTAAACAGGCTCTGTTTTAGTGGTAAAATAGGACTCTGTCACCAACACCTGGGATGGAAGTCCTGTAAAATGAGCAACATGGATACAAATAAATAAATGAATAAATATGAAGTGCCATCCACAGTTTCGTCTGCATTTTTGTTGTATTAAAGGCACAATTATAACCATGTGGGTACCCTGAAATTACAAGTAAGACAGTGTATGTTTACTTCACTGGACTACGATTGTTTTTCTTGTGAAAGGGGGGCCCAGGCAGCCAACACCTTGTATGTGGGCAGCATAGAATTTTGTGATTGGCTGATTGTCTCCGACCTATCAATCTGACAATATTAAGTTATTAATCAGTTTCTTAATGAAATACAAATACTTGACAAAACATTGCTCACAATTCAAATTACATTTGCTTGTTACTTTTCATTATATTTTTTGTAAGATTTTAATTTTTTTACTTTTTATTTGAAGGATGGTACTAATGATATATCAAACCTGTGCGTACCCGGGGAATTACAAGTAGAGCAGTGCTTGTTTCATTAGTGGACATCAGTGGACTACTATTGTTTTACTTGTAAAAGGGACCTACGCAGCCAACACCTTGAATGTGGACAGCAGGGATTTTGTCATTGGCTGATTATCTCTGTTGTTGTCATGAAATTGTACCAACTAGCGCATCTGACACTCAGTTGTGATCAAGCAGTCAGTTGCTTGATGATGTACAAATACATTACGGAATATTATTTTCAACATTTTAAAACTATATTTAATTGCATGCATTGAATTGCCATCGGCAGTTCTTCTGCATTACATTTGACACCTTGTTTCATTCAAGGCATGATATAAACCCTGTGGGTACCCAGGGATTTACAAGTAAGACATTGCTTGTTCACATCAGTGGACTACTAATGTTTTATTTGTAAAAAGGACCCAGGCAGCCAACACCTTGTATGTGGGCAGCGGAGATCTTTGTGATTGGCTGATTGTCTCTGTTGTTGTCACTAAGTAGCTGTTACAACCAGCACATCTGACACTGAATTGTGATCAAGCAATTAGTCGCTTGATGATATACAAATACTTACAGATCACTATCCAGAGATTTTAAAATTACATTTGATGGAATGCATTGAAGTGGCATCCTCTCCATGGGAACCCAGGAAGTGAAGCAGTGCTTTTTTATTTACTCTGGTAAACAAGCTCTGTTTTACTGGTAAAATAGGACTTTGTCACCAACACCTGGGATGGAAGTCCTATAAAATGAGAAACATGGATATAAACGATTGGCTGGACTTGACTTTACCTCCATGTGTGCAGAAGTATGTGTTCTTAAACACCAATAAATAAATAAATATGAAGTGCCATCCACAGTTCATCTGCATTTTATGTTGTATTAAAGGCACAGTTATAACCCTGTGGGTACCCTGAAATTTCAAGGAAGACCGTGCATGTTTACATCAATGGACTACGATTGTTTTTTTTGTGAAAGGGTCCCAGGGAGCCAACACATTGTATGTGGGCAGCATAGATCATTGTGATAGGCTGATTTTTCTCCCACCAGCCATCTGACAATATTAATCAAGTAATTAATCAGTTTCTTAATGAAATACAATTACTTGACAAAAAAGTGCTCACAATTCAAATTACATTTGCTTGTTACTTGTCATAATATTTTTTGTATGATTCTAATTTTCTTTTCTTTTCATTTGAAGGATGGTACTAATAATATATCAACCCTGTGGGTACCCGGGGAATTACAAGTAGATCAGTGCTTGTTTCCATTAGTGGACTACTATTGTTTTACTTGTAAAAGGGACCTAGGCAGCCAACACCTTGAATGTGGACAGCAGGGATTTTGTCATTGGCTGATTATCTCTGTTGTTGTCATGAAATTGCTGTACCAACCAGCGCATCTGACACTAAGTTGTGATCAAGCAGGCAGTTGCTTGATGATGTACAAATACGTTACGGAATATTATTTTCAACATTTTAAAACTATATTTAACTGAATGCATTGAATTGCCATCCGCAGTTCTTCTGCATTACATTTGACACCTTGTTTCATTCAAGGTATGATATAAACCCTGTGGGTACCCAGGGAATTACAAGTAAGACATTGCTTGTTTGCATCAGTGGACTACTAATGTTTTATTTGTAAAAAGTACCCAGGCAGCCAACACCTTGTATGTGGACAGCGGAGATCTTTGTGATTGGCTGATTGTCTCTGTTGTTGTCATGAAGTAGCTGTTACAATCAGCACATCTGACACTGAATTGTGATCAAGCAATCAGTCGCTTGATGATGTACAAATACTTACAGATCACTATCCCAAGATTTTAAAATTACATTTGATTGAATGCATTGAAGTGTCATCCTCTCCATGGGAACCCAGGAAGTGAAACAGTGCTTTTTTTGTTTACTCTGATAAACAGGCTCTGTTTTAGTGGTAAAATAGGACTCTGTCACCAACACCTGGGATGGAAGTCCTGTAAAATGAGCAACATGGATACAAATAAATAAATGAAAAAATATGAAGTGCCATCCACAGTTCGTCTGCATTTTATGTTGTATTAAAGGCACAATTATAACCATGTGGGTACCCTGAAATTACAAGTAAGACAGTGTATGTTTCCTTCACTGGACTACGATTGTTTTATTTGTGAAAGGGGGGCCCAGGCAGCCAACACCTTGTATGTGGGCAGCATAGAATTTTGTGATTGGCTGATTGTCTCTGACCTATCAATCTGACAATATTAAGTTATTAATCAGTTTCTTAATGAAATACAAGTACTTGACAAAACATTGCTCACAATTCAAATTACATTTGCTTGTTACTTTTCATTATATTTTTTGTAAGATTTTAATTTTTTTACTTTTTATTTGAAGGATGGTAGTAATGATATATCAAACCTGTGCATACCCAGGGAATTACAAGTAGAGCAGTGCTTGTTTCATTAGTGGACATCACTGGACTACTATTGTTTTACTTGTAAAAGGGACCTACGCAGCCAACACCTTGAATGTGGACAGCAGGGATTTTGTCATTGGCTGATTATCTCTGTTGTTGTCATGAAATTGCTGTACCAACCAGCGCATCTGACACTCAGTTGTGATCAAGCAGTCAGTTGCTTGATGATGTACAAATACATTACGGAATATTATTTTCAACATTTTAAAACTATATTTAATTGCATGCATTGAATTGCCATCCGCAGTTCTTCTGCATTACATTTGACACCTTGTTTCATTCAAGGCATGATATAAATCCTGTGGGTACCCAGGGATTTACAAGTAAGACATTGCTTGTTCACATCAGTGGACTACTAATGTTTTATTTGTAAAAAGGACCCAGGCAGCCAACACCTTGTATGTGGGCAGCGGAGATCTTTGTGATTGGCGAATTGTCTCTGTTGTTGTCACGAAGTAGCTGTTACAACCAGCACATCTGACACTGAATTGTGATCAAGCAATTAGTCGCTTGATGATATACAAATACTTACAGATCACTATCCAAAGATTTTAAAATTACATTTGATGGAATGCATTGAAGTGGCATCCTCTCCATGGGAACCCAGGAAGTGAAGCAGTGCTTTTTTATTTACTCTGGTAAACAAGCTCTGTTTTACTGGTAAAATAGGACTTTGTCACCAACGCCTGGGATGGAAGTCCTGTAAAATGAGAAACATGGATATAAACGATTGGCTGGACTTGACTTTACCTCCATGTGTGCAGAAGTATGTGTTCTTAAACACCAATAAATAAATAAATATGAAGTGCCATCCATAGTTCATCTGCATTTTATGTTGTATTAAAGGCACAGTTATAACCCTGTGGGTACCCTGAAATTTCAAGGAAGACCGTGCATGTTTACATCAATGGACTACGATTGTTTTTTTTGTGAAAGGGTCCCAGGCAGCCAACACATTGTATGTGGACAGCATAGACTTTTGTGATTGGCTGATTTTTCTCCCACCAGCCATCTGACAATATTAATCAAGTAATTAATCAGTTTCTTAATGAAATACAAATACTTGACAAAAAGTGCTCAATTCAAATTACATTTGCTTGTTACTTGTCATAATATTTTTTGTATCATTTTAATTTTTTTTCTTTTCATTTGAAGGATGGTACTAATAATATATCAACCCTGTGGGTACCCGGGGAATTACAAGTAGAGCAGTGCTTGTTTCCATTAGTGGACTACTATTGTTTTACTTGTAAAAGGGACCTAGGCAGCCAACACCTTGAATGTGGACAGCAGGGATTTTGTCATTGGCTGATTATCTCTGTTGTTGTCATGAAATTGCTGTACCAACCAGCGCATCTGACACTCAGTTGTGATCAAGCAGGCAGTTGCTTGATGATGTACAAATACATTACGGAATATTATTTTCAACATTTTAAAACTATATTTAATTGAATGCATTGAATTGCCATCTGCAGTTCTTCTGCATTACATTTGACACCTTGTTTCATTCAAGGCATGATATAAACCCTGTGGGTACCCAGGGATTTACAAGTAAGACATTGCTTGTTTACATCAGTGGACTACTAATGTTTTATTTGTAAAAGGTACCCAGGCAGCCAACACCTTGTATGTGGACAGCGGAGATCTTTGTGATTGGCTGATTGTCTCTGTTGTTGTCATGAAGTAGCTGTTACAACCAGCACATCTGACACTGAATTGTGATCAAGCAATTAGTCGCTTGATGATATACAAATACTTACAGATCACTATCCCAAGATTTTAAAATTACATTTGATGGAATGCATTGAAGTGCCATCCTCTCGTAGGGAACCCAGGAAGTGAAGCAGTGCTTTTTTATTTACTCTGGTAAACAAGCTCTGTTTTACTGGTAAAATAGGACTTTGTCACCAACACCTGGGTTGGAAGTCCTGTAAAATGAGAAACATGGATATAAACGATTGGCTGGACTTGACTTTACCTCCATGTGTGCAGAAGTATGTGTCCTTAAACACCAATAAATAAATAAATATGAAGTGCCATCCACAGTTCATCTGCATTTTATGTTGTATTAAAGGCACAGTTATAACCCTGTGGGTACCCTGAAATTTCAAGGAAGACCATGCATGTTTACATCAATGGACTACGATTGTTTTTTTTATGAAAGGGTCCCAGGCAGCCAACACATTGTATGTGGGCAGCATAGACTTTTTTGATTGGCTGATTTTTCTCCCACCAGCCATCTGACAATATTAATCAAGTAATTAATCAGTTTCTTAATGAAATACAATTACTTGATAAAAAAGTGCTCACAATTCGAATTACATTTGCTTGTTACTTGTCATAATATTTTTTGTATGATTCTAATTTTTTTTCTTTTCATTTGAAGGATGGTACTAATAATATATCAACCCTGTGGGTACCCGGGGAATTACAAGTAGATCAGTGCTTGTTTCCATTAGTGGACTACTATTGTTTTACTTGTAAAAGGGACCTAGGCAGCCAACACCTTGAATGTGGACAGCAGGGATTTTGTCATTGGCTGATTATCTCTGTTGTTGTCATGAAATTGCTGTACCAACCAGCGCATCTGACACTAAGTTGTGATCAAGCAGGCAGTTGCTTGATGATGTACAAATACGTTACGGAATATTATTTTCAACATTTTAAAACTATATTTAACTGAATGCATTGAATTGCCATCCGCAGTTCTTCTGCATTACATTTGACACCTTGTTTCATTCAAGGTATGATATAAACCCTGTGGGTACCCAGGGAATTACAAGTAAGACATTGCTTGTTTGCATCAGTGGACTACTAATGTTTTATTTGTAAAAAGTACCCAGGCAGCCAACACCTTGTATGTGGACAGCGGAGATCTTTGTGATTGGCTGATTGTCTCTGTTGTTGTCATGAAGTAGCTGTTACAATCAGCACATCTGACACTGAATTGTGATCAAGCAATCAGTCGCTTGATGATGTACAGATACTTACAGATCACTATCCCAAGATTTTAAAATTACATTTGATTGAATGCATTGAAGTGTCATCCTCTCCATGGGAACACAGGAAGTGAACAGTGCTTTTTTTGTTTACTCTGATAAACAGGCTCTGTTTTAGTGGTAAAATAGGACTCTGTCACCAACACCTGGGATGGAAGTCCTGTAAAATGAGCAACATGGATACAAATAAATAAATGAATAAATATGAAGTGCCATCCACAGTTCGTCTGCATTTTATGTTGTATTAAAGGCACAATTATAACCATGTGGGTACCCTGAAATTACAAGTAAGACAGTGTATGTTTCCTTCACTGGACTACGATTGTTTTATTTGTGAAAGGGGGGCCCAGGCAGCCAACACCTTGTATGTGGGCAGCATAGAATTTTGTGATTGGCTGATTGTCTCTGACCTATCAATCTGACAATATTAAGTTATTAATCAGTTTCTTAATGAAATACAAGTACTTGACAAAACATTGCTCACAATTCAAATTACATTTGCTTGTTACTTTTCATTATATTTTTTGTAAGATTTTAATTTTTTTACTTTTTATTTGAAGGATGGTAGTAATGATATATCAAACCTGTGCATACCCAGGGAATTACAAGTAGAGCAGTGCTTGTTTCATTAGTGGACATCACTGGACTACTATTGTTTTACTTGTAAAAGGGACCTACGCAGCCAACACCTTGAATGTGGACAGCAGGGATTTTGTCATTGGCTGATTATCTCTGTTGTTGTCATGAAATTGCTGTACCAACCAGCACATCTGACACTCAGTTGTGATCAAGCAGTCAGTTGCTTGATGATGTACAAATACATTACGGAATATTATTTTCAACATTTTAAAACTATATTTAATTGCATGCATTGAATTGCCATCCGCAGTTCTTCTGCATTACATTTGACACCTTGTTTCATTCAAGGCATGATATAAATCCTGTGGGTACCCAGGGATTTACAAGTAAGACATTGCTTGTTCACATCAGTGGACTACTAATGTTTTATTTGTAAAAAGGACCCAGGCAGCCAACACCTTGTATGTGGGCAGCGGAGATCTTTGTGATTGGCGAATTGTCTCTGTTGTTGTCACGAAGTAGCTGTTACAACCAGCACATCTGACACTGAATTGTGATCAAGCAATTAGTCGCTTGATGATATACAAATACTTACAGATCACTATCCAAAGATTTTAAAATTACATTTGATGGAATGCATTGAAGTGGCATCCTCTCCATGGGAACCCAGGAAGTGAAGCAGTGCTTTTTTATTTACTCTGGTAAACAAGCTCTGTTTTACTGGTAAAATAGGACTTTGTCACCAACGCCTGGGATGGAAGTCCTGTAAAATGAGAAACATGGATATAAACGATTGGCTGGACTTGACTTTACCTCCATGTGTGCAGAAGTATGTGTTCTTAAACACCAATAAATAAATAAATATGAAGTGCCGTCCATAGTTCATCTGCATTTTATGTTGTATTAAAGGCACAGTTATAACCCTGTGGGTACCCTGAAATTTCAAGGAAGACCGTGCATGTTTACATCAATGGACTACGATTGTTTTTTTTGTGAAAGGGTCCCAGGCAGCCAACACATTGTATGTGGACAGCATAGACTTTTGTGATTGGCTGATTTTTCTCCCACCAGCCATCTGACAATATTAATCAAGTAATTAATCAGTTTCTTAATGAAATACAAATACTTGACAAAAAGTGCTCAATTCAAATTACATTTGCTTGTTACTTGTCATAATATTTTTTGTATGATTTTAATTTTTTTTCTTTTCATTTGAAGGATGGTACTAATAATATATCAACCCTGTGGGTACCCGGGGAATTACAAGTAGAGCAGTGCTTGTTTCCATTAGTGGACTACTATTGTTTTACTTGTAAAAGGGACCTAGGCAGCCAACACCTTGAATGTGGACAGCAGGGATTTTGTCATTGGCTGATTATCTCTGTTGTTGTCATGAAATTGCTGTACCAACCAGCGCATCTGACACTCAGTTGTGATCAAGCAGGCAGTTGCTTGATGATGTACAAATACATTACGGAATATTATTTTCAACATTTTAAAACTATATTTAATTGAATGCATTGAATTGCCATCTGCAGTTCTTCTGCATTACATTTGACACCTTGTTTCATTCAAGGCATGATATAAACCCTGTGGGTACCCAGGGATTTACAAGTAAGACATTGCTTGTTTACATCAGTGGACTACTAATGTTTTATTTGTAAAAGGTACCCAGGCAGCCAACACCTTGTATGTGGACAGCGGAGATCTTTGTGATTGGCTGATTGTCTCTGTTGTTGTCATGAAGTAGCTGTTACAACCAGCACATCTGACACTGAATTGTGATCAAGCAATTAGTCGCTTGATGATATACAAATACTTACAGATCACTATCCCAAGATTTTAAAATTACATTTGATGGAATGCATTGAAGTGCCATCCTCTCGTAGGGAACCCAGGAAGTGAAGCAGTGCTTTTTTATTTACTCTGGTAAACAAGCTCTGTTTTACTGGTAAAATAGGACTTTGTCACCAACACCTGGGTTGGAAGTCCTGTAAAATGAGAAACATGGATATAAACGATTGGCTGGACTTGACTTTACCTCCATGTGTGCAGAAGTATGTGTCCTTAAACACCAATAAATAAATAAATATGAAGTGCCATCCACAGTTCATCTGCATTTTATGTTGTATTAAAGGCACAGTTATAACCCTGTGGGTACCCTGAAATTTCAAGGAAGACCATGCATGTTTACATCAATGGACTACGATTGGTTTTTTTATGAAAGGGTCCCAGGCAGCCAACACATTGTATGTGGGCAGCATAGACTTTTTTGATTGGCTGATTTTTCTCCCACCAGCCATCTGACAATATTAATCAAGTAATTAATCAGTTTCTTAATGAAATACAATTACTTGATAAAAAAGTGCTCACAATTCGAATTACATTTGCTTGTTACTTGTCATAATATTTTTTGTATGATTCTAATTTTTTTTCTTTTCATTTGAAGGATGGTACTAATAATATATCAACCCTGTGGGTACCCGGGGAATTACAAGTAGATCAGTGCTTGTTTCCATTAGTGGACTACTATTGTTTTACTTGTAAAAGGGACCTAGGCAGCCAACACCTTGAATGTGGACAGCAGGGATTTTGTCATTGGCTGATTATCTCTGTTGTTGTCATGAAATTGCTGTACCAACCAGCGCATCTGACACTAAGTTGTGATCAAGCAGGCAGTTGCTTGATGATGTACAAATACGTTACGGAATATTATTTTCAACATTTTAAAACTATATTTAACTGAATGCATTGAATTGCCATCCGCAGTTCTTCTGCATTACATTTGACACCTTGTTTCATTCAAGGTATGATAGAAACCCTGTGGGTACCCAGGGAATTACAAGTAAGACATTGCTTGTTTGCATCAGTGGACTACTAATGTTTTATTTGTAAAAAGTACCCAGGCAGCCAACACCTTGTATGTGGACAGCGGAGATCTTTGTGATTGGCTGATTGTCTCTGTTGTTGTCATGAAGTAGCTGTTACAATCAGCACATCTGACACTGAATTGTGATCAAGCAATCAGTCGCTTGATGATGTACAAATACTTACAGATCACTATCCCAAGATTTTAAAATTACATTTGATTGAATGCATTGAAGTGTCATCCTCTCCATGGGAACACAGGAAGTGAACAGTGCTTTTTTTGTTTACTCTGATAAACAGGCTCTGTTTTAGTGGTAAAATAGGACTCTGTCACCAACACCTGGGATGGAAGTCCTGTAAAATGAGCAACATGGATACAAATAAATAAATGAATAAATATGAAGTGCCATCCACAGTTCGTCTGCATTTTATGTTGTATTAAAGGCACAATTATAACCATGTGGGTACCCTGAAATTACAAGTAAGACCGTGTATGTTTCCTTCACTGGACTACGATTGTTTTATTTGTGAAAGGGGGGCCCAGGCAGCCAACACCTTGTATGTGGGCAGCATTGAATTTTGTGATTGGCTGATTGTCTCTGACCTATCAATCTGACAATATTAAGTTATTAATCAGCTTCTTAATGAAATACAAGTACTTGACAAAACATTGCTCACAATTCAAATTACATTTGCTTGTTACTTTTCATTATATTTTTTGTAAGATTTTAATTTTTTTACTTTTTATTTGAAGGATGGTACTAATGATATATCAAACCTGTGCGTACCCGGGGAATTACAAGTAGAGCAGTGCTTGTTTCATTAGTGGACATCAGTGGACTACTATTGTTTTACTTGTAAAAGGGACCTACGCAGCCAACACCTTGAATGTGGACAGCAGGGATTTTGTCATTGGCTGATTATCTCTGTTGTTGTCATGAAATTGCTGTACCAACCAGCGCATCTGACACTCAGTTGTGATCAAGCAGTCAGTTGCTTGATGATGTACAAATACATTACGGAATATTATTTTCAACATTTTAAAACTATATTTAACTGAATTCATTGAATTGCCATCCGCAGTTCTTCTGCATTACATTTGACACCTTGTTTCATTCAAGGCATGATATAAACCCTGTGGGTACCCAGGGAATTACAAGTAAGACATTGCTTGTTTACATCAGTGGACTACTAATGTTTTATTTGTAAAAAGTACCCAGGCAGCCAACACCTTGTATGTGGGCAGCGGAGATCTTTGTGATTGGCTGATTGTCTCTGTTGTTGTCACGAAGTAGCTGTTACAACCAGCACATCTGACACTCAGTTGTGATCAAGCAATCAGTCGCTTGATATACAAATACTTACAGATCACTATCCCAAGATTTTAAAATTACATTTGATTGAATGCATTGAAATGTCATCCTCTCCATGGGAACCCAGAAAGTGAAGCAGTGCTTTTTTATTTACTCTGGTAAACAAGCACTGTTTTACTGGCAAAATAGGACTCTGTCACCACACCGGGATGGAAGTCCTGTAACATGAGCAACATGGATATAAACGATTGGCTGGACTTGACTTTACCTCCATGTGTGCAGTAGTATGTGTCCTTAAACACCAATAAATAAATAAATATGAAGTGCCATCCACAGTTCATCTGCATTTTTGTTGTATTAAAGGCACAATTATAACCATGTGGCTACCCTGAAATTACAAATAAGACAGTGTGTGTTCACTTCACTGGACTTCGATTGTTTTATTTGTGAAAGGGGGGCCCTGGCAGCCAACACCTTGTATGTAGGCAGCATAGATTTTTGTGATTGGCTGATTGTCTGCGACCAATCAATCTGACAATATTAAGTAATTAATCAGTTTCTTAATGAAATACAAATACTTGGCAAAACATTGTTCACAATTCAAATTACATTTGCTTGTTACTTTTCATAATATTTTTTGTAAGATTTTAATTTTTTTTCTTTTTATTTGAAGGATGGTACTAATAATATATCAACCCTGTGGGTACCCGGGGAATTACAAGTAGAGCAGTGCTTGTTTCCATTAGTGGACTACTATTGTTTTACTTGTAAAAGGGACCTAGGTAGCCAACACCTTGAATGTGGACAGCAGGGATTTTGTCATTGGCTGATTATCTCTGTTGTTGTCATGAAATTGCTGTACCAACCAGCGCATCTGGCACTCAATTGTGATCAGGCAGGCAGTTGCTTGATGGTGTACAAATACATTACGGAATATTATTTTCAACATTTTAAAACTATATTTAATTGAATGCATTGAATTGCCATCTGCAGTTCTTCAGCATTACATTTGACACCTTGTTTCATTCAAGGCATGATATAAAACCTGTGGGTACCCAGGGATTTACAAGTAAGACATTGCTTGTTTACATCAGTGGACTACTAATGTTTTATTTGTAGAAAGGACCCAGGCAGCCAACACCTTGTATGTGGGCAGCGGAGATCTTTGTGATTGGCTGATTGTCTCTGTTGTTGTCACGAAGTAGCTGTTACAACCAGCACATCTGACACTTAATTGTGATCAAGCAATTAGTCGCTTGATGATATACAAATACTTACAGATCACTATCCAAAGATTTTAAAATTACATTTGATGGAATGCATTGAAGTGTCATCCTCTCGTAGGGAACCCAGGAAGTGAAACAGTGCTTTTTTATTTACTCTGGTAAACAAGCTCTGTTTTACTGGTAAAATAGGACTTTGTCACCAACACCTGGGATGGAAGTCCTGTAAAATGAGAAACATGGATATAAACGATTGGCTGGACTTGACTTTACCCCCATGTGTGCAGAAGTATGTGTTCTTAAACACCAATAAATAAATAAATATGAAGTGCCATCCACAGTTCATCTGCATTTTATGTTGTATTAAAGGCACAGTTATAACCCTATGGGTACCCTGAAATTTCAAGGAAGACCGTGCATGTTTACATCAATGGACTACGATTGGTTTTTTTGTGAAAGGGTCCCAGGCAGCCAACACATTCTATGTGGACAGCATAGACTTTTGTGATTGGCTGATTTTTCTCCCACCAGCCATCTGACAATAATAATCAAGTAATTAATCAGTTTCTTAATGAAATACAAATACTTGACAAAAAGTGCTCAATTCAAATTACATTTGCTTGTTACTTGTCATAATATTTTTTGTATGATTTTAATTATTTTTCTTTTCATTTGAAGGATGGTACTAATAATATATCAACCCTGTGGGTACCCAGGGAATTACAAGCAGAGCAGTGCTTGCTTCCATTAGTGGACTACTATTGTTTTACTTGTAAAAGGGACCTAGGCAGCCAACACCTTGAATGTGGACAGCAGGGATTTTGTCATTGGCTGATTATCTCTGTTGTTGTCATGAAATTGCTGTACCAACCAGCGCATCTGACACTCAGTTGTGATCAAGCAGGCAGTTGCTTGATGATGTACAAATACATTACGGAATATTGTTTTCAACATTTTAAAACTATATTTAACTGAATGCATTGAATTGCCATCCGCAGTTTTTCTGCATTACATTTGACACCTTGTTTCATTCAAGGTATGATATAAACCCTGTGGGTACCCAGGGAATTACAAGTAAGACATTGCTTGTTTACATCAGTGGACTACTAATGTTTTATTTGTAAAAAGTACCCAGGCAGCCAACATCTTGTATGTGGACAGCGGAGATCTTTGTGATTGGCTGATTGTCTCTGTTGTTGTCATGAAGTAGCTGTTACAACCAGCTCATCTGACACTGAATTGTGATCAAGCAATCAGTCGCTTGATGATGTACAAATACTTACAGATCACTATCCCAAGATTTTAAAATTACATTTGATTGAATGCATTTAAGTGTCATCCTTTCCATGGGAACCCAGGAAGTGAAACAGTGCTTTTTTTGTTTACTCTGGTAAACAGGCTCTGTTTTAGTGGTAAATTAGGACTCTGTCACCAACACCTGGGATGGAAGTCCTGTAAAATGAGCAACATGGATACAAATAAATAAATGAATAAATATGAAGTGCCATCCACAGTTCGTCTGCATTTTATGTTGTATTAAAGGCACAATTATAACCATGTGGGTACCCTGAAATTACAAGTAAGACAGTGTATGTTTACTTCACTGGACTACGATTGTTTTATTTGTGAAAGGGGGGCCCAGGCAGCCAACACCTTGTATGTGGGCAGCATACAATTTTGTGATTGGCTGATTGTCTCCGACCTATCAATCTGACAATATTAAGTTATTAATCAGTTTCTTAATGAAATACAAATACTTGACAAAACATTGCTCACAATTCAAATTACATTTGCTTGTTACTTTTCATTATATTTTTTGTAAGATTTTAATTTTTTTACTTTTTATTTGAAGGATGGTACTAATGATATATCAAACCTGTGCGTACCCAGAGAATTACAAGTAGAGCAGTGCTTGTTTCATTAGTGGACATCAGTGGACTACTATTGTTTTAGTTGTAAAAGGGACCTACGCAGCCAACACCTTGAATGTGGACAGCAGGGATTTTGTCATTGGCTGATTATCTCTGTTGTTGTCATGAAATTGCTGTACCAACCAATGCATCTGACACTCAGTTGTAATCAAGCAGTCAGTTGCTTGATGATGTACAAATACATTACGGAATATTATTTTCAACATTTTAAAACTATATTTAATTGCATGCATTGAATTGCCGTCCGCAGTTCTTCTGCATTATATTTGACACCTTGTTTCATTCAAGGTATGATATAAACCCTGTGGGTACCCAGGGAATTACAAGTAAGACATTGCTTGTTTACATCAGTGGACTACTAATGATTTATTTGTAAAAAGTACCCAGGCAGCCAACACCTTGTATGTGGGCAGCGGAGATCTTTGTGATTGGCTGATTGTCTCTGTTTTGTCATGAAGTAGCTGTTACAACCAGCACATCTGACACTCAGTTGTGATCAAGCAATCAGTCGCTTGATGATATACAAATACATACAGATCACTGTCCCAAGATTTTAAAATTACATTTGATTGAATGCATTGAAATGTCATCCTCTCCATGGGAACCCAGGAAGTGAAGCAGTGCTATTTTATTCACTCTGGTAAACAAGCACTGTTTTTCTGATAAAATAGGACTCTGTCACCAACACCTGGGATGGAAGTCCTGTAACATGAGCAACATGGATATAAACGATTGGCTGGACTTGACTTTACCTCCATATGTGCAGTGGCAAGTTCGAGTCAAAACCCCACTGCGGGGAAGCATGAGACACACATGTCAATAGTAGGGGAAGCCGGTCACACCCCAACTGTGGGGGAGGCAGTGTCACACCCACTGACGAGGCTGAGTGGCACCCACTGGGGGAGAAGCCAAGTCACCCACACTGCAGGGGAGTAAGAGTCACACCCCACAGTGGGGAGTAATAGTCACACCCCCACTGTGGGGGAATCTGAGTCGCATCCCCCACTGTGGGGGGAGTAGCAGATACACGCCCACTGCGGGGGAGTAAGAGTCACACCCCCACTCTGGGGGATTCTGACTCGCATCCCCCACTGCGGGGGAGTAAGAGTCACAGCCCCACTGTGGGGGAATCTGAGTCACATCCCTTCTGTGGGGAAATATGACTCTCACCCCCACTATGGGGCAAGTACGAGTCACAACCCCACTGTGGGTGAAGTACGAGACAGCCCCACTGCGGGGGAGAAAGAGTCACATCCCCACTGCGGGGAGTAAGTCACACCCCCACTGCGGGGAGTAAGAGTCACACCCCCACTGTGGGGGAATCGGAGTGATGTCCCCCACTGCGGGGGAGTAGCAGATTCACCCCTACTGCGAGGGAGTAGGAGTCACACCCCCACTGTGGGAGAATCTGAGTCACATCCCTACTGCCGGGGAAATATGACTCTCACCCCCACTGTGGGGCAACTTTGAGTCAAAACCCCACTGCGGGGAAGCATGAGTCACGCATGCTGACGAGGCTGAGTGGCTGGCACCCACTGGTGGAGAAGCCGAGTCACCCCCACTGCAGGGGAGTAAGAGTCACACCCCACTGTGGGGGTAGGAGTCACACCCCCACTGTGAGGGAATCTGAGTCGCTTCCCCCACTGCGGGGGGGGGGGGGGGTAGCAGATACAACCCCACTGCGGGGGAGTAAGAGTCATACCCCCACTGTGGGGGAATCTGAGTTGCATCCCCCACTGCCAGGGAGTAGCAGATACACCCCCACTGCGGGGAGTAAGAGTCACAGCCCCACTGTGGGGGAATCTGAGTCATATCCCCACTGCAGGAAAATATGACTCTCACCCCCACTGTGGGGCAAGTACGAGTCTCGACCCCACTGTGGGGGAAGTATGAGACACCCCCACTGCAGGGGAGAAAGAGTCACACCCCCACTGCGTGGGAGTAAGTCACACCCCACTGCGGGGAGGAAGAATCACACCCCCACTATGGCTGAATCGGAGTGAAGTCCCTCACTGCGGAGGAGTAGCTGATAACACCCCTACTGCGGGGGAGTAAAAGTCAGACCCCCACTGTGGGAGAATCTGAGTCACACCCCTACTGCGGAGAAATATGACTCTCACCCCCCACTGTGGGGCAACTTTGAGTCAAAACCCCACTGCGGGGAAGCATGAGTCACACATGCCCATTGTAGGGGAAGCCGGTCACACCCCAACTGTGGGGGAGGCCGTGTCACACCCACTGACGAGGCTGAGTGGCACCCACTGGGGGAGAAGCCAAGTCACCCCCACTGCGGGGAGAAGCCAAGTGCCAACTCACATCCCTTCTGTGGGGAAATAGACTCTCACCCCCACTGTGGGGCAAGTACAAGTCACAACCCCACTGTGGGGGAAGTACGAGACACCCCCACTGCGGGGGAGAAAGAGTCACATCCCCACTGCGGGGAGTAAGTCACACCCCACTGCGGGGAGTAAGAATCACGCCCCCACTGTGGGGGAATCGGAGTGATGTCCCCCACTGCAGGGGAGTAGCAGATACTCCCCTACTGCAGGGGAGTAAGAGTCACAGCCCCACTGTGGGGCAATCTGAGTCATATCCCTACTGCAGGGAAATATGACTCTCACTCCCCCCCTACTGTGGTGCAAGTTTGAGTCAAAACCCCACTGCGGCGAAGCATGAGTCACACATGTCAGTTGTAGGGGAAGCCGGTGACACCCCAACTGTGGGGGAGGCCGTGTCACACCCACTGATGAGGCTGAGTGACACCCACTGGGGGAGAAGCTGAGTCACCCCCACTGCAGGGGAGTAAGAGTCACACCCCCACTGCGGGGAGTAAGTCACACCCCACTGCGGGGGAGTAAGAGTCACACCCACACTGTGGTAGAATCTGAGTCACATCCCTACTGCGGCAGAAATATGGCTCTCACACCCCACTGTGGGGCAAGTTCGAGTCAAAACCCCACTGTGGGGAAGCATGAGTCGCACATGCCCATTGTAGGGGAAGCCAGTCACAACCCAACTGTGGGGGAGGCCGTGTCACACCCACTGATGAGGCTGAGTGACACCCACTGGGGGAGAAGCCGAGTCACCCCCACTGCAGGGGAGTAAGAGTCACACCCCCACTGCGGGGAATAAGTCACACCCCACTCTGGGGAGTAAGAGTCACACCCCCACTGTGGGGGAATCTGAGTCGCATCCCCCACTGCGGGGGAGTAGCAGATACACCCCCACTGCGGGGGAGTAAGAGTCACACCCCCACTGTGGGGGAATCTGAGTTGCATCCCCAACTGCAGGGGAATAGCAGATACACAACCACTGTGGGGGAGTAAGAGTCACAGCCCCACTGTGGGGCAATCTGAGTCATAATCCTACTGCAGGGAAATATGACTCTCACCCCCACTGTGGGGCAAGTACGAGTGACAACCCCACTGTGGGGGAAGTACGAGACACCCCCCACTGCGGGGGAGAAAGAGTCGCACCCCCACTGCGGGGAGTAAGTCACACCCCACTGCGGGGAGTAAGAGTCACACCCCCACTGTGGGGGAATCGGAGTGACGTCCCCCACTGCGGGGGAGTAGCAGATACACCCCTACTGTGGGGGAGTAAAAGTCAGACCCCCACTGTTGGAGAATCTGAGTCACACCCCTACTGCAGGGAAATATGACTCTCACCCCCACTGTGGGGCAAGTTTGAGTCAAAACCCCACTGCGGGGAAGCATGAGTCACACATGCACATTGTAGGGGAAGCCGGTCACACCCCAACTGTGGGGGAGGCCGTGTCACACCCACTGACGAGGCTGAGTGGCACCCACTGGGGGAGAAGCCAAGTCACCCCACTGCGGGGAAGTAAGAGTCACTCCCCCACTGTGGGGGAATCTGAGTTGCATCCCCAGCTGCAGGGGAATAGCAGATACACACCCACTGCGGGGGAGTAAGAGTCACAGCCCCACTGTGGGGCAATCTGAGTCATAATCCTACTGCAGGGAAATATGACTCTCACCCCCACTGTGGGGCAAGTACGAGTCACAACCCCACTGTGGGGGAAGTACGAGACACCCCCCACTGCGGGGGAGAAAGAGTCGCACCCCCACTGCGGGGAGTAAGTCACACCTCACTGCGGGGAGTAAGAGTCACACCCCCACTGTGGGGGAATCGGAGTGACGTCCCCCACTGTGGAGGAGTAGCAGATACTCGGGGGAGTATACTTGGACGTCCCCCACAGCGGGGGAGAAAGAGTCACACCCCCACTGCGGGGAGTAAGTCACACCCCACTGCGGGGAGGAAGAGTCACACCCCCACTATGGCTGAATAGGAGTGACGTCCCCCACTGCGGAGGAGTAGCAGATAACACCCCTACTGCGGGGGAGTAAAAGTCAGACCCCCACTGTGGGAGAATCTGAGTCACACCCCTACTGCAGGGAAATATGACTCTCACCCCCACTGTGGGGCAACTTTGAGTCAAAACCCCACTGCGGGGAAGCATGAGTCACACATGCCCATTGTAGGGGAAGCCGGTCACACCCCAACTGTGGGGGAGGCCGTGTCACACCCACTGACGAGGCTGAGTGGCACCCACTGGGGGAGAAGCCAAGTCACCCCCACTGCGGGGAGAAGCCAAGTCACACCCCTACTGCGGGGTAGCAGATACACCCCTACTGCGGGGGAGTAAGAGTCAGACCCCCATTGTGGGAGAATCTGAGTCACACCCCTACTGCGGGGAAATATGACTCTCACCCCCACTGTGGGGCAAGTTCGAGTCAAAACCCCACAGCGGGAAGCACGAGTAACACATGCACATTGTAGGGGAAGCCGGTCACACCCCAACTGTGGGGGAGGCCGTGTCACACCCACTGACGAAGCTGAGTGGCACCCACTGGGGGAGAAGCCAAGTCACCCCCACTGCGGGGGAGTAAGAGTCACACCCCCACTGTGGGGGAATCTGAGTTGCATCCCCAACTGCAGGGGAATAGCAGATACACACCCACTGCGGGGGAGTAAGAGTCACAGCCCCACTGTGGGGCAATCTGAGTCATAATCCTACTGCAGGGAAATATGACTCTCACCCCCACTGTGGGGCAAGTACGAGTCACAACCCCACTGTGGGGGAAGTACGAGACACCCCCCACTGCGGGGGAGAAAGAGTCGCACCCCCACTGCGGGGAGTAAGTCACACCTCACTGTGGGGAGTAAGAGTCAGACCCCCACTGTGGGGGAATCGGAGTGACGTCCCCCACTGCGGGGGAGTAGCAGATACTCGGGGCAGTATACTCGGACGTCCCCCACTGCGGGGGAGAAAGAGTCACACCCCCACTATGGCTGAATCGGAGTGACATCCCCCACTGCAGAGGAGTAGCAGTTAACACCCCTACTGCGGGGGAGTAAAAGTCAGACCCCCACTGTGGGAGAATCTGAGTCACACCCCTACTGCGGGGAAATATGACTCTCACCCCCACTGTGGGGCAACTTTGAGTCAAAACCCCACTGCGGGGAAGCATGAGTCACACATGCCCATTGTAGAGGAAGCCGGTCACACCCCAACTGTGGGGGACACCGTGTCACACCCACTGACGAGGCTGAGTGGCACCCACTGGGGGAGAAGCCAAGTCACCTCCTCTGCGGGGAGAAACCAAGTCACACCCCTACTGCGGGGTAGCAGATACACCCCTACTGCGGGGGAGTAAGAGTCAGACCCCCACTGTGGGAGAATCTGAGTCACACCCCTACTGCGGGGAAATATGACTCTCATCCCACTGTGGGGCAAGTTCGAGTCAAAACCCCACTGCGTGGAAGCATGAGTCACACATGCACATTGTAGGGGAAGCCGGTCACACCCCAACTGTGGGGGAGGCCGTGTCACACACTCTGACGAGGCTGAGTGGCACCCACTGGGGGAGAAGCCAGGTCACCCCCACTGCGGGGGAGTAAGAGTCACACCCCCACTGTGGGGGAATCTGAGTTGCATCCCCAACTGCAGGGGAATAGCAGATACACACCCACTGTGGGGGAGTAAGAGTCACGGCCCCACTGTGGGGCAATCTGAGTCATAATCCTACTGCAGGGAAATATGACTCTCACCCCCACTGTGGGGCAAGTACGAGTGACAACCCCACTGTGGGGGAAGTACGAGACACCCCCCACTGCGGGGGAGAAAGAGTCGCACCCCCACTGCGGGGAGTAAGTCACACCCCACTGCAGGGAGTAAGAGTCACACCCCCACTGTGGGGGAATCGGAGTGACGTCCCCCACTGCGGGGGAGTAGCAGATAAACCCCTACTGCGGGGGAGTAAGAGTCAGACCCCCACTGTGGGAGAATCTGAGTCACACCCCTACTGCGGGGAAATATGACTCTCACCCCCACTGTGGGGCAAGTTTGAGTCAAAACCCCACTGCGGGGAAGCATGAGTCACACATGCACATTGTAGGGGAAGCCGGTCACACCCCAACTGTGAGGGAGGCCGTGTCACACCCACTGACGAGGCTGAGTGGCACCCACTGGGGGAGAAGCCAAGTCACCCCCACTGCGGGGAAGTAAGAGTCACTCCCCCACTGTGGGGGAATCTGATTTGCATCCCCAGCTGCAGGGGAATAGCAGATACACACCCACTGCGGGGGAGTAAGAGTCACAGCCCCACTGTGGGGCAATCTGAGTCATAATCCTACTGCAGGGAAATATGACTCTCACCCCCACTGTGGGGCAAGTACGAGTCACAACCCCACTGTGGGGGAAGTACGAGACACCCCCCACTGCGGGGGAGAAAGAGTCGCACCCCCACTGCAGGGAGTAAGTCACACCTCACTGCGGGGAGTAAGAGTCACACCCCCACTGTGGGGGAATCGGAGTGACGTCCCCCACTGCGGGGGAGTAGCAGATACTCAGGGGAGTATACTCGGACGTCCCCCACTGCGGGGGAGAAAGAGTCACACCCCCACTGCGGGGAGTAAGTCACACCCCACTGCGGGGAGGAAGAGTCACACCCCCACTATGGCTGAATCGGAGTGACGTCCCCACTGCGGGGGAGTAACAGATACACCCCTACTGCGGGGGAGTAAGTGTCAGACCCCCACTGTGGGAGAATCTGAGTCACACCCCTACTGCGGGGAAATATGACTCTCACCCCCACTGTGGGGCAAGTTCGAGTCAAAACCCCACTGCGGGGAAGCATGAGTCACACATGCACATTGTAGGGGAAGCCGGTCACACCCCAACTGTGGGGGAGGCCGTGGCACACCCACTGACGAGGCTGAGTGGCACCCACTGGGGGAGAAGCCAAGTCATCCCCACTGCGGGGAAGTAAGAGTCACTCCCCCCCTGTGGTGGAATCTGAGTTGCATCCCCAGCTGCAGGGGAATAGCAGATACACACCCACTGCGGGGGAGTAAGAGTCACAGCCCCACTGTGGGGCAATCTGAGTCATAATCCTACTGCAGGGAAATATGACTCTCACCCCCACTGTGGGGCAAGTACGAGTCACAACCCCACTGTGGGGGAAGTACGAGACACCCCCCACTGCGGGGGAGAAAGAGTCGCACCCCCACTGCGGGGAGTAAGTCACACCTCACTGCGGGGAGTAAGAGTCACACCCCCACTGTGGGGGAATCGGAGTGACGTCCCCCACTGCGGGGGAGTAGCAGATACTCGGGGGAGTATACTCGGACGTCCCCCACAGCGGGGGAGAAAGAGTCACACCCCCACTGCGGGGAGTAAGTCACACCCCACTGCGGGGAGGAAGAGTCACACCCCCACTATGGCTGAATCGGAGTGACGTACCCCACTGCGGGGAAGCATGAGTCACACATGCCCATTGTAGGGGAAGCCGGTCACACCCCAACTGTGGGGGAGGCCGTGTCACACCCACTGACGAGGCTGAGTGGCACCCACTGGGGGAGAAGCCAAGTCACCCCCACTGCGGGGAGAAGCCAAGTCACACCCCTACTGCGGGGTAGCAGATACACCCCTACTGCGGGGGAGTAAGAGTCAGACCCCCACTGTGGGAGAATCTGAGTCACACCCCTACTGCGGGGAAATATGACTCTCACCCCCACTGTGGGGCAAGTTCGAGTCAAAACCCCACAGCGGGAAGCACGAGTAACACATGCACATTGTAGGGGAAGCCGGTCACACCCCAACTGTGGGGGAGGCCGTGTCACACCCACTGACGAGGCTGAGTGGCACCCACTGGGGGAGAAGCCAAGTCACCCCCACTGCGGGGGAGTAAGAGTCACACCCCCACTGTGGGGGAATCTGAGTTGCATCCCCAACTGCAGGGGAATAGCAGATACACACCCACTGCGGGGGAGTAAGAGTCACAGCCCCACTGTGGGGCAATCTGAGTCATAATCCTACTGCAGGGAAATATGACTCTCACCCCCACTGTGGGGCAAGTACGAGTGATAACCCCACTGTGGGGGAAGTACGAGACACCCCCCACTGCGGGGGAGAAAGAGTCGCACCCCCACTGCGGGGAGTAAGTCACACCTCACTGTGGGGAGTAAGAGTCAGACCCCCACTGTGGGGGAATCGGAGTGACGTCCCCCACTGCGGGGGAGTAGCAGATACTCGGGGCAGTATACTCGGACGTCCCCCACTGTGGGGGAGAAAGAGTCACACCCCCACTATGGCTGAATCGGAGTGACATCCCCCACTGCGGAGGAGTAGCAGTTAACACCCCTACTGCGGGGGAGTAAAAGTCAGACCCCCACTGTGGGAGAATCTGAGTCACACCCCTACTGCGGGGAAATATGACTCTCACCCCCACTGTGGGGCAACTTTGAGTCAAAACCCACTGCGGGGAAGCATGAGTCACACATGCCCATTGTAGAGGAAGCCGGTCACACCCCAACTGTGGGGGACACCGTGTCACACCCACTGACGAGGCTGAGTGGCACCCACTGGGGGAGAAGCCAAGTCACCTCCTCTGCGGGGAGAAACCAAGTCACACCCCTACTGCGGGGTAGCAGATACACCCCTACTGCGGGGGAGTAAGAGTCAGACCCCCACTGTGGGAGAATCTGAGTCACACCCCTACTGCGGGGAAATATGACTCTCATCCCACTGTGGGGCAAGTTCGAGTCAAAACCCCACTGCGTGGAAGCATGAGTCACACATGCACATTGTAGGGGAAGCCGGTCACACCCCAACTGTGGGGGAGGCCGTGTCACACCCTCTGACGAGGCTGAGTGGCACCCACTGGGGGAGAAGCCAGGTCACCCCCACTGCGGGGGAGTAAGAGTCACACCCCCACTGTGGGGGAATCTGAGTTGCATCCCCAACTGCAGGGGAATAGCAGATACACACCCACTGTGGGGGAGTAAGAGTCACGGCCCCACTGTGGGGCAATCTGAGTCATAATCCTACTGCAGGGAAATATGACTCTCACCCCCACTGTGGGGCAAGTACGAGTGACAACCCCACTGTGGGGGAAGTACGAGACACCCCCCACTGCGGGGGAGAAAGAGTCGCACCCCCACTGCGGGGAGTAAGTCACACCCCACTGCAGGGAGTAAGAGTCACACCCCCACTGTGGGGGAATCGGAGTGACGTCCCCCACTGCGGGGGAGTAGCAGATAAACCCCTACTGCGGGGGAGTAAGAGTCAGACCCCCACTGTGGGAGAATCTGAGTCACACCCCTACTGCGGGGAAATATGACTCTCACCCCCACTGTGGGGCAAGTTTGAGTCAAAACCCCACTGCGGGGAAGCATGAGTCACACATGCACATTGTAGGGGAAGCCGGTCACACCCCAACTGTGGGGGAGGCCGTGTCACACCCACTGACGAGGTTGAGTGGCACCCACTGGGGGAGAAGCCAAGTCACCCCCACTGCGGGGAAGTAAGAGTCACTCCCCCACTGTGGGGGAATCTGAGTTGCATCCCCAGCTGCAGGGGAATAGCAGATACACACCCACTGCGGGGGAGTAAGAGTCGCAGCCCCACTGTGGGGCAATCTGAGTCATAATCCTACTGCAGGGAAATATGACTCTCACCCCCACTGTGGGGCAAGTACGAGTCACAACCCCACTGTGGGGGAAGTACGAGACACCCCCCACTGCGGGGGAGAAAGAGTCGCACCCCCACTGCAGGGAGTAAGTCACACCTCACTGCGGGGAGTAAGAGTCACACCCCCACTGTGGGGGAATCGGAGTGACGTCCCCCACTGCGGGGGAGTAGCAGATACTCAGCTGAGTATACTCGGACGTCCCCCACTGCGGGGGAGAAAGAGTCACACCCCCACTGCGGGGAGTAAGTCACACCCCACTGCGGGGAGGAAGAGTCACACCCCCACTATGGCTGAATCGGAGTGACGTCCCCACTGCGGGGGAGTAGCAGATACACCCCTACTGCGGGGGAGTAAGTGTCAGACCCCCACTGTGGGAGAATCTGAGTCACACCCCTACTGCGGGGAAATATGACTCTCACCCCCACTGTGGGGCAAGTTCGAGTCAAAACCCCACTGCGGGGAAGCATGAGTCACACATGCACATTGTAGGGGAAGCCGGTCACACCCCAACTGTGGGGGAGGCCGTGGCACACCCACTGACGAGGCTGAGTGGCACCCACTGGGGGAGAAGCCAAGTCATCCCCACTGCGGGGAAGTAAGAGTCACTCCCCCCCTGTGGGGGAATCTGAGTTGCATCCCCAGCTGCAGGGGAATAGCAGATACACACCCACTGCGGGGGAGTAAGAGTCACAGCCCCACTGTGGGGCAATCTGAGTCATAATCCTACTGCAGGGAAATATGACTCTCACCCCCACTGTGGGGCAAGTACGAGTCACAACCCCACTGTGGGGGAAGTACGAGACACCCCCCACTGCGGGGGAGAAAGAGTCGCACCCCCACTGCGGGGAGTAAGTCACACCTCACTGCGGGGAGTAAGAGTCACACCCCCACTGTGGGGGAATCGGAGTGACGTCCCCCACTGCGGGGGAGTAGCAGATACTCGGGGGAGTATACTCGGACGTCCCCCACAGCGGGGGAGAAAGAGTCACACCCCCACTGCGGGGTGTAAGTCACACCCCACTGCAGGGAGGAAGAGTCACACCCCCACTATGGCTGAATCGGAGTGACGTCCCCCACTGCGGAGGAGTAGGAGATAACACCACTACTGCGGGGGAGTAAAAGTCAGACCCCCACTGTGGGAGAATCTGAGTCACACCCCTACTGCGGGGAAATATGACTCTCACCCCCACTGTGGGGCAACTTTGAGTCAAAACCCCACTGCGGGGAAGCATGAGTCACACATGCCCATTGTAGGGGAAGCCGGTCACACCCCAACTGTGGGGGAGGCCGTGTCACACCCACTGACGAGGCTGAGTGGCACCCACTGGGGGAGAAGCCAAGTCACCCCCACTGCGGGGAGAAGCCAAGTCACACCCCTACTGCGGGGTAGCAGATACACCCCTACTGCGGGGGAGTAATGGTCAGACCCCCACTGTGGGAGAATGAGTCACACCCCTACTGCGGGGAAATATGACTCTCACCCCCACTGTGTGGCAAGTTCGAGTCAAAACCCCAGTGCGGGAAGCACGAGTAACACATGCACATTGTAGGGGAAGCCGGTCACACCCCAACTGTAGGGGAGGCCGTGTCACACCCACTGACGAGGCTGAGTGGCACCCACTGGGGGAGAAGCCAAGTCATCCCCACTGCGGGGAAGTAAGAGTCACTCCCCCCCTGTGGTGGAATCTGAGTTGCATCCCCAGCTGCAGGGGAATAGCAGATACACACCCACTGCGGGGGAGTAAGAGTCACAGCCCCACTGTGGGGCAATCTGAGTCATAATCCTACTGCAGGGAAATATGACTCTCACCCCCACTGTGGGGCAATTACGAGTCACAACCCCACTGTGGGGGAAATACGAGACACCCCCCACTGCGGGGGAGAAAGAGTCGCACCCCCACTGCGGGGAGTAAGTCACACCTCACTGCGGGGAGTAAGAGTCAGACCCCCACTGTGGGGGAATCGGAGTGACGTCCCCCACTGCGGGGGAGTAGCAGATACTCGGGGGAGTATACTCGGACGTCCCCCACAGCGGGGAAGAAAGAGTCACACTCCCACTGCGGGGAGTAAGTCACACCCCACTGCGGGGAGGAAGAGTCACACCCCCACTATGGCTGAATCGGTGTGACGTCCCCACTGCGGAGGAGTAGCAGATAACACCCCTACTGCGGGGGAGTAAAAGTCAGACCCCCACTGTTGGAGAATCTGAGTCACACCCCTACTGCGGGAAAATATGACTCTCACCCCCACTGTGGGGCAACTTTCAGTCAAAACCCCACTGCGGGGAAGCATGAGTCACAGATGCCCATCGTAGGGGAAGCCGGTCACACCCCAACTGTGGGGGAAGCCGTGTCACACCCACTGACGAGGCTGAGTGGCACCCACTGGGGGAGAAGCCAAGTCACCCCCACTGCGGGGAGAAGCCAAGTCACACCCCTACTGCGTGGTAGCAGATACACCCCTACTGCGGGGGAGTAAGAGTCAGACCCCCACTGTGGGAGAATCTGAGTCACACCCCTACTGCGGGGAAATATGACTCTCACCCCCACTGTGGGGCAAGTTCGAGTCAAAACCCCACTGCGGGAAGCATGAGTAACACATAAACATTGTAGGGGAAGCCGGTCACACCCCAACTGTGGGGGAGGCCGTGTCACACCCACTGACGAGGCTGAGTGGCACCCACTGGGGGAGAAGCCAAGTCACCCCCACTGCGGGGGAGTAAGAGTCACACCCCCACTGTGGGGGAATCTGAGTTGCATCCCCAACTGCAGGGGAATAGCAGATACACACCCACTGCGGGGGAGTAAGAGTCACAGCCCCACTGTGGGGCAATCTGAGTCATAATCCTACTGCAGGAAAATATGACTCTCACCCCCACTGTGGGGCAAGTACGAGTCACAACCCCACTGTGGGGGAAGTACGAGACACCCCCCACTGCGGGGAGTAAGTCACACCCCACTGCGGGGAGTAAGAGTCACACCCCCACTGTGGGGAATCGGAGTGTTGTCCCCCATTGCGGGGGAGTAGCAGATACACCCCTACTGCCGGGGAGTAAGAGTCAGACCCCCACTGTGGGAGAATCTGAGTCACACCCCTACTGCGGGGAAATATGACTCACCCCCACTGTGGGGCAAGTTCAAGTCAAAACCCCACTGCGGGGAAGCATGAGTCACACATGCACATTGTAGGGGAAGCCGGTCACACCCCAACTGTGGGGGAGGCCGTGTCACACCCACTGACAAGGCTGAGTGGCACCCACTGGGGGAGAAGCCAAGTCACCCCCACTGCGGGGGAGTAAGAGTCACACCCCCACTGTGGGGGAATCTGAGTTGCATCCCCAACTGCAGGGGAATAGCAGATACACACCCACTGCGGGGGAGTAAGAGTCACAGCCCCACTGTGGGGCAATCTGAGTCATAATCCTACTGCAGGGAAATATGACTCTCACCCCCACTGTGGGGCAAGTACGAGTCACAACCCCACTGTGGGGGAAGTACGAGACACCCCCCACTGCGGGGGAGAAAGAGTCGCACCCCCACTGCGGGGAGTAAGTCACACCTCACTGCGGGGAGTAAGAGTCACACCCCCACTGTGGGGGAATCGGAGTGACGTCCCCCACTGCGCGGGAGTAGCAGATACTCGGGGGAGTATACTCGGACGTCCCCCACAGCGGGGGAGAAAGAGTCACACCCCCACTGCGGGGAGTAAGTCACACCCCACTGCGGGGAGGAAGAGTCACACCCCCACTATGGCTGAATCGGAGTGAAGTCCCCCACTGCGGAGGAGTAGCAGATAACACCCCTAATGCGGGGGAGTAAAAGTCAGACCCCCACTGTGGGAGAATCTGAGTCACACCCCTACTGCGGGGAAATATGACTCTCACCCCCACTGTGGGGCAACTTTGAGTCAAGACCCCACTGCGGGGAAGCATGAGTCACACATGCCCATTGTAGGGGAAGCC
Organism: Pictodentalium vernedei; assembly: GCA_031216915.1. Classification (NCBI taxonomy): domain Eukaryota; kingdom Metazoa; phylum Mollusca; class Scaphopoda; order Dentaliida; family Dentaliidae; genus Pictodentalium; species Pictodentalium vernedei. Next base: position 92,729,855 of record CM062288.1, read on the forward strand.
GGTCACACCCCAACTGTGGGGGAGGCCGTGTCACACCCACTGACGAGGCTGAGTGGCACCCACTGGGGGAGAAGCCAAGTCACCCCCACTGCAGGGAGAAGCCAAGTCACACCCCTACTGCGGGGTAGCAGATACACCCCTACTGCGGGGGAGTAAGAGTCAGACCCCCACTGTGGGAGAATCTGAGTCACACCCCTACTGCGGGGAAATATGAATCTCACCCCCACTGTGGGGCAAGTTCGAGTCAAAACCCCACTGCCGGAAGCATGAGTCACACATGCACATTGTAGGGGAAGCCGGTCACACCCCAACTGTGGGGGAGGCCGTGTCACACCCACTGACGAGGCTGAGTGGCACCCATTGGGGGAGAAGCCAAGTCACCCCCACTGCAGGGGAGTAAGAGTCACACCCCCACTGTGGGGGAATCTGAGTTGCATCCCCAACTGCAGGGGAATAGCAGATACACACCCACTGCGGGGGAGTAAGAGTCACAGCCCCACTGTGGGGCAATCTGAGTCATAATCCTACTGCAGGAAAATATGACTCTCACCCCCACTGTGGGGCAAGTACGAGTCACAACCCCACTGTGGGGGAAGTACGAGACACCCCCACTGCGGGGGAGAAAGAGTCGCACCCCCACTGCGGGGAGTAAGTCACACCCCACTGCGGGGAGTAAGAGTCACACCCCCACTATGGGAGAATCGGAGTGACGTCCCCCACTGCAGGGGAGTAGCAGATACACCCCTGCTGCGGGGGAGTAAGAGTCACAGCCCCACTGTGTGGGAATCTGAGTCATATCCCTACTGCGGGGAAATATGACTCTCACCCCCCCTCCCCCCCCCCCCCCCCCCCCCCCCCACTGTGGGCCAAGTTCGAGTCAAAACCCCACTGCGGGGAAGCATGGGTCACACATGCCCATTGTAGGGGAAGCTGGTCACACCCCAACTGTGGGGGAGACCGTGTCACACCCTCTGACGAGGCTGAGTGGCACCCACTGGGGGAGAAGCCGAGTCGCCCCCACTGCAGGGGAGTAAGAGTCGCACCCCACTGTGGGGGAATCTTGAGTCGCATCCCCCACTGCGGGGGAGTAGCAGATGCACCCCCACTGCGGGGGAGTAAGAGTCACAGCCCCACTGTGGGGCAATCTGTGTCATATCCCTACTGCAGGGTAATATGACTCTCACCCCCACTGTGGGGCAAGTACGAGTCACAACCTCACTGTGGGGGAAGTACGAGACACCCCCCACTGCGGGGGAGAAAGAGTCTCACCCCCACTGCGGGGAGTAAGTCACCCCCCACTGCGGGGAGTAAGAGTCACACCCCCACTGTGGGGGAATTGGAGTGACGACCCCACTGCGGTGGAGTAGCAGATGCTCCCCTACTGCTGGGGAGTAAGAGTCACACCCCCACTGTCGGAGAATCTGAGTCACACCCCTACTGCAGGGAAATATGACTCTTCCCCCCCCCCCCCACTGTGGGGCAAGTTTGAGTCAAAACTCCACTGCGGGGAAGCATGAGTCACACATACCCATTGTAGGGGAAGCCGGTCACACCCCAACTGTGGGGGAGGCCGTGTCACAACCACTGACAAGGCTCAGTGGCACCCACTGGGGGAGAAGCCGAGTCACCCCACTGCAGGGGAGTAAGAGTCACATCCCACTGTGGGGAGTAAGAGTCACACCCCTACTGTGGGGGAATCTGAGTCGCATCCCCCACTGCGGGGGAGTAGCAGATACTCCCCCACTGTGGGGGAATCGGAGTCGCATCCCCTACTGCGGGGGAGTAGCAGATACTCCCCCACTGTGGGGGAGTAAGAGTCACACCCCCACTGTGGGGGAATCTGACTCGCATCCCCCACTGCGGGGGAGTAAGAGTCACAGCCCCACTGTGGGGGAATCTGTGTCACATCCCGTCTGCGGGGAAATATGACTCTCACCCCCACTGTCGGGCAAGTACGAGTCAAAACCCCACTGTGGGGGAAGTAAGAGACACCCCCCACTGTGGGGGAGAAAGAGTCACACCCCCTCTGCGGTTAGTAAGTCACACCCCACTGTGAGGAGTAAGAGTCACACCCCCACTGTGGGGGAATCAGAGTGATGTCCCCCACTGCGGGGGAGTAGCAGATACACCCCTACTGCGGGGGAGTAAGAGTCACATCCCTCCTGCGGGGGAAATATGGCTCTCACACCCCACTGTGGGGCAAGTTCGAGTCAAAACCCCACTGCGGGGAAGCATAAGTCACACATGCCCATTGTAGGGGAAGCTGGTCACAACCCAACTGTGGGGGAGGCCGTGTCACACCCACTGACGAGGTTGAGTGACACCCACTGGGGGAGAAGCCTGAGTCGCATCCCGCGCTGCGGGGGAGTAGCAGATACAACCCCGCTGCAAGGGAGTAAGAGCCACACCCCCACTGTGGGGGAATCTGAGTTGCATCCCACACTGCAGGGGAGTAGCAGATACACCCCCACTGCAGGGGGGGAGTAAGAGTCACAGCCCCACTGTGTGGGAATCTGAGTCATATCCCTACTGCAGGGAAATATGACTCTCACCCCCCTCTGTGGGGCAAGTATGAGTCACAACCCCCACTGCAAGCATGAGTCACACATGCCCATTGTAGGGGAAGCTGGTCACACCCCAACTGTGGGGGAGGCCGTGTCACACCCACTGACAAGGCTGAAAATATGAAATATTACTCTCACCCACACTGTGAGGCAAGTACGAGTCACAACCCCACTGTGGGGGAGTAAGAGTCACTTCCCTACTGCAAGGGAGTGAGAGTCTCAACCCTCACTGAAGGGGAGTAAGAGTCATACCCCCACTGTGTCGGAGTAAAAGAGTCACACCCCACTATGGGGGAATCTGAGTCACACCCCCAGTGTGGGGAATACATGTCCCACCCCCACTGTGTGGAAGTACTAGTCACAACCCACTGCATGGAATCATGAGTCACACCCCCACTGTGAGGGAGTTTCACACCCCCACTGTGGGGGAATCCCAGTCGCACCCCCACTGCTGGGGAATAGTCACCCCCCCCCCCCCCCCCCCCCCCCACTGTGGGGGAAGTACTAGTCACAACCCCACTCTGTGAGAAGTACCATTCCCCTCCACTGCAAAGGAGTAAGTCAATCACCCACTGCGGGGAGTAAGAGTCACATCCAACACTGCAGGGGAGTAAGAGTCTCACTCCCACTGTTGGGAGTAAGAAACACACCCCACTGTGGGGGGGGGGGGGGATGGGAGTAAGAGTCTCACACCCACTGTGGGGAGTAAGAAACACACCCCACTGTGGGGGGGATAAGACTTACACCCCTGCTGTGGGAATCTGTGCCACACTCCTGCTGCTGGGGAATATGTGTCACACCCCTACTGTGGGGTAAATATGAGTCACAACCCCTCTACGGGGGAAGTACGAATCACAACCCCACTGTGGGAAGGTATGAGTCACACCCCCACTGTGGGGGAGTAAGATTCACACCCCCACTGTGGGGGAGTCGAGTCACACCCATTGTGGGGGAAGTACAAATCAACCCCAGTGCAGGGGAAGTATGGGTCACAACCCCATTGCGGGGAAGTCTGATTCACAACCCCACTGTGGGAGAAGTACGATTCACTCCCCCACTGCAGAGAGTAAGAGTCACATCCCACACTGCAGGGGAGTAAGAGTCTCACCCCCACTGTGGGGAGTAAGAAACACACCCGACTGTGGGGGGAGTAAGACTTGCACCCCACTGTGTGGGAATACGATTCACACCCCCACTCTGGGGGAAGTACTACTCACAACCCCACAGTATGCATCACACCCGCACTGTGGGGGAGTAAGACTCACACCCCCACTGTGGGGGAATCCGAGTCACACCCTCACTGCTGGGAAATACGAGTCACACCCCCACTGTGGGGAAGTACTAGTCACAACACACCCCCACTGTGGGGAAGTACTAGTCGCAACCCCACTGTGGGGGAAGTACTAGTCACTACCCCACTGCAGGGGAAGTATGAGTCACAACCCCACTGTGGTGAAGTATGAGTTCCCACCCCCACTGTGGGAGAGTCTGAGTCACACCCCACTGTGGGGGGAAGTACAAATCAACCCCAGTGCAGGGGAAGTATGGGTCACAATCCCACTGTGGGGAAGTATGAGTCACACCCCCAGTGTGGGGGAGTAAAAGTCACTTCCCCACTGCAGGAGAGTAAGAGTCTCAACCCCCACTGAAGGGGAGTAAGAGTCACACCCCCACTGTGGGGGAGTAAAAGAGTCACACCCCACTATGGGGGGATCTGAGTCACACCCCCACTGGGGAATACGTGTCACACCCCCACCGTGGGGAAGTACTAGTCACAACCCACTGCATGGAATTGTGAGTCACACCCCCACTGTGAGGGAGTAAGTGTCATGCCTCCATTGTGGGGGAATCACAGTCACCCCCACTGCTGGGGAATAATCACACTCCCACTGTGGGGGAAGTATGAGTCACACCCCCACTGTGGGGGAAGTACTAGTCACAATCCCACTGTGGGAGAAGTACGATTCACCTCCACTACATGGGAGTAAGTCACTCCCCCACTGCGGGGAGTAAGAGTCAAATCCCACACTGCAGGGGAGTAAGAGTTTCACTCCCACTGTGGGGAGTAAGAAACACTCCCCACTGGGTGGGAATCTGAGCCACACCCCTGCTGCTGGGGAATATGTGTCGAACCCCTACTGTGGGGAGTCACAACCCCTCTATGGGGGAAGGACGAATCACAACCCCACTGTGGGAAAGTATGAGTCACTCCCCCACTGTGGGGGGAATAAGAGTCACACCCCCCACTGTGGGGTAGTCTAAGTCACACCCATTATGCGGAAGTACAAATCAACCCCAGTGCAGGGGAAGTATGAGTCACAACCCCACTGTGGGAGAAGTACGATTCACCTCCACCGCATGGGAGTAAGTCACTCCCCCCACTGCAGGGAGTAAGAGTCACATCCCACACTGCAAGGGAGTAAGAGTGTTACCCCCCACTGTGGGGAGTAAGAAACACACACTGTGGGGGGAGTAAGACTTACACCCCCACTGTGTGGGAATCTGATCCACAACCCTGCTGCGGGGGAATACGAGTCACAACCCCTCTATGGGGGATGTACGAATCACAACCCCACTGCGGGTAAGTATGTAAGAGACACACGCCCACTGGTGGGGGGGGGGGGGGGGGAGTCTCGCCCACACTGTGCGGAATCTGAGTCACACCCCTTGTACGAGTCACAACCCCACTATGGGAAAGTTTGATTCCCAACCCCACTGCGGGATGCATGAGTCGCACATTCCCATTGTAGGCCAACACACAACTGTAGGGGAGGCCGTGTCACACCCACTGAGCAGCTCAGTTGTACCCCACTGTGGGAGAAGCCGAGTCATCCCACTGCAGAGGAGTCACCTGCCCCCACTGCAAGGGAGTAAGAGTCACAACCCCACTGTGGGGGAGTAAGAGTCACACACCCACTGTGGGGAAATCTGAGTGTCAATCCTACTGTGTGGGAATACGGGTCACACCCCCACTGTTGGAGAAGTACTATTCACAACCCCACTACAGGGAAGCATGAACCACACCCCCACTGTGGTGAAGTAAGAGTCACACTCCTACTGTGGGGGAATCTGAGTCACACCCCCACTGCTGGGGAATACGAGTCACACCCCCCAAGTGACTGAAGTACCTATCACAACCCCACTGCAGATGAAGTATGGGTCACAACCCCACTGTAGGGGAATCAGAGTGACACCTGCATGCAGGGGAGTATGAGTTATACCCACACTGTGGGGGAAGTACAAATCGCACCCCACAGCAGGGTAGTATGAGCCATACCTCCACTTGTGGCAGTGGGGTGTATGAGTCACATCCCCTCTATGGTAGAGTTAGTCACACCCCCACTGTGAGGAATAAGAGTCACACCCCCACTACTGAGAAGTAAGAGACACACCCCCACTGTGGGTGAGCAAGTGACACCCCCACTGTGGGGTAGTAAGCCCCCCCCCCCCCCCCCCCCCCACACACACACACTGTGGGAAAGTACAAGTCACCCCTCTGCATGGGAGTATGAGTCGCACCCTCACTGCAGGGGAGTATGAGTTGCACCCAGACTGCAGGGGAGTAGGAGTCGCTCCCCCACTGTGGGGGAATAGGAGTCCCACCCCCACTGCAGGGGAGTACGAGTCATGCCCCCACTGCAGGGGAGTACAAGTCATGCCCCCATTGTGGGGGAGTACGAGTCACACACCACTGTTGGGTAGCATGATTCAAACCCCCTCTCCGGGGTAATATGAGTCACAGCCCCACTGTGGGGGAGTACAAGTCACACCCCCACTGTGGGGGAGTACAAGTCACACCCATGCTGTGGGGGAGTACAAGTCACACCCCATTTCAGGAGAGTATGAGTCACAACCCCACTGGTTGAGTGATAGAAGGCTTGCTCTATCATGGCTCAAGTGAAAAGTGCTAGAAGCCCCTTTGGTGGCTTTACCATGGATGCATTAGCTTGTTGTTTGCTTAGAACAATTATAAAAAAACAATTATGAACAAAATCTTGTAAACTATTTTTGCTGGAAAATACCCAAGTTTCAAATCACATTTGAAAAATTATTTTGTAAGAAAATCTACTAGAATGTAGTAACTAATAATGCAGTAACTTATGTATTAATGTTCTCTGTTCAATTTTAAGGTAATATTTCTTATAATCATTCAAAACAAATTCACAATTGGAGTTTTCATGATGCAAATATTCCCATTTACATGGCTTTCTATGTTTTACTTGTATTTTTGTTTTTTCATTTTTTTTAACAAGCTCAATGCGCTCACTCCAATGACGTGTCAGTATCTAAGATTTTGAAACAAGAATGGAAAATTTCCTTGCGTTTTGTAAGAGGTATTGTTGCTATCATCTGTAAATCAGGTTGGGGAGTTTGTTTGTTTTTGGGGGGTTCAAGAACACTTTAGACAGCCAGGGCCTTATGTTGGACAGTTTAATGGGTAGTGGAAGTGGAGAACTGCCAATCATTGGCAAGTAACTGTTGGACTCTACTTACTAACCTGGCATGAGTTGAGTTAACATCGGATTAGGGCAGGTGTACCAACTTAGTACAGGGCATCACTGTGCCACAAGTTAGGCCACCAGGTTGAAGTGTCTTACCCATGGACAATACATGGATGACATGGGTCATTATCGAATCATTGGCCTTGATATCAAGTTCAGTGCTCTAATTCTATTTTTTTTTACAATAGAAACATAATTTATGACCCCTCATTGGAATGATCTCAGGAAGCTCATTTCAATGATGTATCATAAGCTATAATTTGGGAGAGAAAAAAGACAATTCAGTGCAGAAAAAAGTATTACTATCATACTAACACATGCAAATATTATAAGGGAAAGAGTAAAATATGTGATATAACAAGTGCTGGTGTTGCATAGAATAGATAGACGATATGAAATGAGTGTTTTTCTGATGATAGTTATGAAACGAGTCAAAGAATTTTCCATTTGGGCTAGCCTCTTAAGACAAGCATATGACCCATCGGCTGTAGAAACAAGCATATGACCCATCATTGGCATGGGCTTGATGAGTTTGTTCCAAAATGGCATGATAAGCTACTATTAAAGCCAAAAAAATAAGAAAATTATAAATTAATATGAACGAAAACTTCTGTGAATAGTGCAGAGCTGTTTTGGTCATTTAGTTAAGTAAAAGGTTGATGTTTCATTTATTCTTCAGGTTAAGTTAGTCAGTTTACCTAATCAAGAAACTATTGGAAAAGATCGAGCAAGACAAAATACATGTGATGTATGATATAGCCTGCCTGACAGTCATCTAAAGGTATGGGAGTCTCTGTGAGAACCCTGGGAAGTGGAGCAGTGCTTGTTCACTCTGGTAAACAAGTTCTGCTGTTTCTGGTAAAATAGGAGCGATGCCTGTGGTGGAAGTCTTCAAAAGTGGTCATTGGGCACAAACGATTAGTTAATCTTGATTTTAGACATGTTGGAACCATTTTGTTGCCATGGTATTGTCTTAAGATGCAAGTGAAGCATTTGAATTTTGATTTTTACCTTCCATGTGGAACCCTTAGAAGTGAAGCATTTTTTTTAACCCGACTGTTTACATGTTTACAGTGAGGGCTATAGTAATGACTTTTGTCCGTCTGTCCGTCCGTCCGTCTGACTGTCCGTCTCTTAACATTTAGAGTTTTGGTTAAAATTTGTGGTTAAAGTTTTTTACTGAAGGTTCAAGTGGGGTTTTTTTATTTTTCTTTTCTTTTCCTGTTTAGTTGACATTTGGAGTTTGGGTTCAAGTTTGTGGTTAAACTTTTTTATTCAATCTTCAAGTACAGGCAATACCCAATAGTCCTTGTCTGATCATCACAAAATTTCATATGCAGGTTTTAGGTCATGTCTACATGAGAACATCCCCTTTTGGTCGTGATCAGTCAACTGGAACGGCTGCCCGAGCCGTATTTATGAAGGGATTTCATTGCAACTTCATAGAATGCCTCGGTATAATGCCTAGATGAGAACGTCCCCATTTGGGCATTATCTGTCAACCGTGATGGATGCCCAAGCCCGAAACCCAAAAACGTTTAGCACAGTCTGCAGGTCATGTTTAATGGATGGATTTCATTGTAACTTGATACGATGACTCCGTATGATGTCTACATAAGAATTTCCCCATTTCGGCGTGATCTATCAACCGTCAAGACTGCCCAAGCCCAAAACCCAAAAACCTTTAGCACAGTCTACAGGTCATATTTATGGAGGGATTTCATTGTAACTTGATAGGTTGACTTCATATAATGTCTACATGAGAAAGTCCCCTTTTGGAAGTGATTGGGCAATGTCTGTCCATCTGTTAACATTTAGAGTTTTGGTTAAAGTTTGTGGTTAATGTTTTTTACTGAAGGTTCAAGTGTGTTTTTTATATTTTTCTTTTCTTTTCCTGTTTAGTTGACATTTGGAGTTTCGGTTAAAGTTTGTGGTTAAAGTTTTTTATTCAACCTTCAAGTACAGGCTATACCCGGTAGGTCTTGTCTGATCGTCACAAAATTTCATTTGCAGGTTTTAGGTTATGTCTACATGAGAACGTCCCCTTTTGGTCGTGATCGGTCAACCGGTATGGCTGCCCGAGCCCAAAACCCAAAAACCATTAGCACAGTCTACAGGTCGTATTATGAAGGGATTTCATTGCAACTTCATAGAATGCCTCTGCATAATGCTTAGATGAGAACGTCCCCATTTGGGCATGATCTGTCAGCTGTGATGGATGCCCAAGCCCGTAACCCCAAAACTTTTAGCACAGTCTGCAGGTCATGTTTAATATGGACAGATTTCATGGTAACTTGATACGATGACTCTGTATGATGTCTACATGAGAATTTCCCCGTTTGGCCGTGATCTATCAACCGTCATGACTGCCCGAGCCCAAAACCCGAAAACCTTTAGCACAGTCTACAGGTCATATTTATGGAGGGATTTCATTGTAACTTAATAAGTTGACTTCATATAACGTCTACATGAGAAAGTCCCCTTTTGGTTGCGATCATTCAACCATGATGGCTGCCCGAGCCCAAAGCCCGAAAACCTTCAGCACAGTCTACACGTTATATTTATGGAGGGATTTCATTGTAACTTGATAGGTTGACTTCATATAATGTCTAGATGAGAACGTCCCCTTTTGGGCAACTGTGACGGCAACAGAGGACCGAAGCGCGAAAATCTTTAGAATATTCCACAGGCCATAATTATGAAGGGATTTCATTGTAGCTTGGTAGGATAACTCCAAGTTTGTTAAAAACCCAGACAAATACCACCACCCCCAGCCCCCAATTAGGCTTTTTTTTTTCCTTTTCTCCAGTATGCATTTTGAACTATTTACAGTCACTACACGCAGAACCTTTTTTTAAACTTTATTACCCCTTGCCGGGGGCCAATTAGGCACTTTTTTTTTCTTTCATCAAAAATGCTTGTTTACAGTTTTGGTTAAAGTTTGTGGTTAAAAATCCAGACAGAAATTACCCCCTCCCCCAATTAGGCATTTTTTTTTTCTTTCCTCGAATATGCATTTTGAACTATTTACAGTCACTGCATGCGGAACCTTTTTTTAAACTCACGTATCCCCCCCTCCCCCCCCTCCTCCTAGGGAGGGGGGGGGGGGGGGCAGTTAGGCACTTTTTTTTTACAAAAATGCTTTTTTATAGTTTTGGTTAAAGTTTGTAGTTAAAAACCCAGACAAACACCACCACCCACCCCCACCCCTATGGTGCCAGTTAGGTATTTTTTTTTCTCAGCTCGAAATGCATTCTGAAAGATTTAGACTGACCACGTGGGAAAAAAATGGACTCCCCAAACACACCCCCCACTCTCCCCCACCCCTCACCCCACCTCCTCATCACCCATGGCCATTCATGCAATATTTTTTCTTTGGTACAAAATGCATTTTTAGCCTGACTGTTTATAGTCAGGGCTATTGTCATGACTTTCGTCCATCCATCTGTCGATCCATCCATCTGTCTGTAAACAATTGGTTTCCGACTGATAACTCCAGTTTGGATTATTTGATTTCAACCAAAGTTGATATGTGTATTTTCCAGCTAGTAATACAGGCCAGGTTTCAATATAAGTTCCACAACTCCCTCCCCCCCCCCCCCCCACACACACACACACACACACAAACGTGTCACTTAGGCAGTTATTCCCAAAATGCATTTTGAATTGGGAGTTATTACATGCAAAAAAAAAATTGACTCATATAGCCCAACATTGCTTTATTACTGCATCTTTAATCCTTGACCTAACACAAATTGAAGCCAACAGTACAAATTATTTTTCTGAAACATCGATTTTTTCATTTTTTATTAGCTCAACTTTGGCGAAGCCAAATTTGAGCTTTTGTCATGGCACGTCGTCCGTCTGTCCGTACGTCAACAATTGGATACGGCTCGGGCTAGAGGTCGTATTTATGAACCGATCTTTACGAAACTTCTTGAGTACCTTTGTTATGACTGTGGGATGCGAACGAGTGTTTTTGGGTGCGGTCCAAAATTCAAGATGGCTGCCAGTCGCCATTTTGTACCCACGATGCAGGAATCTGAGTATTTGTACAGAACTTCCATATGAAAGCTCTGATTTGAATAATTTTTTGTATGAATGTTTAGTACCATGGGATACATCACATATAATACAGGTTTTTTTCTCGTACGTAAATTATGCAAATTAGACTAACTTTGATGTATTTAGTGTTACTTTCAGCACTGTAAGTGCAAATGCCAATACGGCTCGGGCTAGAGGCCGTATTTATAAACCGATTTTTATGAAACTTCTTGGGTATCTTTGGTATCACCGTGGGACGAGAACGAGTGTTTTTGGGTACGGTCCAAAATTCAAGATGGCCGATAGCAGCCATTTTGTACAAAATTAGGTGCAATCAGATTTTTTGCACAGAACTTCCATATGAAAGCGCCGATTTGAATAATTTTTAGCTCACCTACATTTGTAAGATGTGGTGAGCTATTGTGATAACCTCGGGTGTCAGCGTTGGCATCCGGCGTGTCCAATATTGTAAGATTTAATGTCAAGGTTAATTTCTCAAACATCAGTGGGCTCAGGCCTTTGATATTGCATATGTAGGTTGTAGGGGACTATCAGACAGTATTTAACCCTGAAACTACGACTTTTTTCCAAATTTCAGCTAAAATTTTCTGCCAAAAGTTGTAAGAATTTGCTTTTAGGTGTTGTAAGAATTTGTGTTAAAGTCAGCTTTTGTGCAGATTGTGCTGGTTTAATTTCTCATTACTGTTGATTTTCATATTTCAATAACAACTGTAGGTATTAACCCTACTGTATGCAGAAATTTAACGAAAATTTTCTTTTTTTTCATTCAAAATTTTCATGTTTTTCTCGGACTTAGTAAATTTTAAGTTGTAAAACTTTGTAAACTTTGTGTTTTGGTGAGTTGTGTTTCTATGTGTCATTCCAGGCGATTAATATTCTGCACTTGGGTTACTGAACTCCATTGCAGTAATATTTAAACCTCATTACATGCATATTTGAGGAATTTGAGGCTGATTTTCTGCCAAAACTTGTAAGAATTAGCGTTAAGGTGTTGTAAGAATTTGCGTTAAAGTCAGCTTTTGTGCAGATTGTGGTGCCTTCACCTCTCATTACTGTTTATTTTCTCATTTCAATAACAACTGTAGGTATTAACCCTACTGTATGCTGAAATTTAACTGATTTCTTTTCTTTTTTTCAGTCACAATGTTCACGTTTTTGTCTGACTTACTCAATTTTAAGTTCTAAAAGTTTGTGTTAAGGTGAGGTGTTAAGGTGAGTTCTGTTTCTATGTGTCTTTCCAGGCAATTGATATTGTACGCATGGGTTACTGAACTACATTGCGGTAACGTTGCGCCCTTATTACATGCATATTTGAGGAATTTGACGGGGATTTTTGGGACTTATATTCACTTTCTTTAAAAAAAAAAATTTTCAACTTTTTTTTTTTTTTATTTAATACTTTCTCATACTTGTTACTAGTAACATTAAGGCTTATTTCAGTTGTTGATGTGATGTATTTTTCTTGGGACTTATAGTCACTTTCTTGAACGAATGTTTTTCCGCAACTCCTCTTTAACCAATGAATGTACTTCAATTAAAATTTCAGTGATTTATGAAAGCCTTTCCTAATTCTTATTTATGATTTAATATCTGGCCTCACAATTCATATTCTTAATCATAAACATTTCTAAAAGATGTATCCAATGAGTCTATGTTGAATTGATATATAATAAATGCAGAAATATAGACTTTCCAAAGCCATCACATAAACCACATTAATCATTTGATGCCTAGTTAATGATTTATATTAACTAAATATTAGGCATGTTACATTGGAACGACATTATCAAGCGCGAATGTAGGTGAGCGTTGGGATGTAACATCCCTCTTGTTTGTGTGAATGTTTAGTACCATGGGATACATCACATATAATACAGGTTTTTTTCTTGTGCAGAAATTATGCAAATTAGATGAACTTTGATTTTTTCAGTGATACTTACACACAGTAAGTACACATGTCATTATACAGCTCGGGCTAGAGGCTGTATTTATCATCCGATCTTCACAAAACTTCTTGGGTACCTCTGTTATCACCTTGGGACAAGAACGAGTGTTTCTGAGTGCGGTCCAAAATTCAAGATGGCTGCCAGTGGCCATTTTGTATCGAAATTAGGTCTAATCAGTTTATTGTACACAACTTCTATAAGGCTCAGGCTAGAGGCCGTATTTATGAACCGATCTTTACGAAACTTCTTGGGTACCTTTGTTATCACCGTGGGATGAGAACGAGTGTTTTTTTGGTGTGGTCCGAAATTCAAGATGGCCACCAGCAACCATTTTGTACCAAAATTAGTGCAATCAGTCTTTTGTACAGAACTTCTGTATGAAAGTTCTGATTTGAATAAATTTTTGTATGAATGTTTAGTAACATGGAATACATCACATATAGTACAGGTTTTTTTCTTGTGCATAAATTATGCAAATTAGATGAATTTTGATTTATTTAGTGCTACTGATGCATTCTAAGTGCACATGGCAATACGGCTCGGGCTAGAGGCTGTATTTATCAACCGATCTTCACGAAACTTCTTGGGTACCTTTGTTATCACCTTGGGACGAGAACGAGTGTTTCTGAGTGTGGTCCAAAATTCGAGATGGCTGCCAGTGGCCATTTTGTACCGAAATTAGGTCCAATCAGTTTTTTGTCACAACTTCTATACAGCTCGTATTTATGAACTGATCTTCATGAAACTTCTTGGGTACCTTTGTTTTCACCTTGGGACAGGGATGAGTGTGTTTTGGGGTGCCTTTGTTATCACTGTGCTATGAGAACAAATATTTTGGGGTTCATTCAGACCTACTATACATGTATGTGTCTTGACAAGTTGAGCTACAGTGTCATTGACACTTTCATTTACTTCTTACCATGGCTTATTACTCTTTATTGAAACAAGCTCATCAAGTTTGTTCCATTAATAGGTCATGAGGTATGTTTTGAAGTAGAGAAATGAAAAAATAAAATTTGAATAGCAAATTTTGTATATCACGACTGCAGATATGGCAGATTCGTTAGGTAAACTGTTAACAAAAAATGGCTCTGACTATTTTACGTCTAAGCATTGCCATTCCTGGGACAGTAGGGCTGCATGTGTGACATCTCTCCAGTTTGTTCAGTGTTTTATAAGTGAAGCCCACTTAATTGTATATCTCTTAATTGAATAACCCTATTAAATGAATATAATTTCCAAACACCAAACCATTTTCCATACTTTCAGTGAAAATTTGCCCTGTTTAATGCATGTGGGTTATAGAGTACACTCCTGTTGATTGAATAAAAACTCTTGCAATATGTTGTGGAAATAACCTGAAAATGACCAAATTCTCAGTTTATCTCAAGAATACAGCACAGTGACAAATCCCTCTTAATCGTATTCTGTTAATTGAATAATTCTCACAAAAATTCTGACAAAGTGGCTATTCAATTATTCACATTCTCATTGTTATATTGGTAAAATACGTCAAGCCCGGTTAGTCCTTGGATGAGTGATCGATTCGGACTCCCATGTTGTGTCCTTGGGCAAGGCACTTAACACTGATTGTCCACATGGGGGCACGATGGCGCCATGTACTAAGATATACTGCACGTCGATGGTATGCATGTCTTCAACCAATCTAACCTTGTCTATGCTGGAGTGCAGAGTTACGATGTTGAGAAACTGGCAGCTGCTCATCGTTGCTCGGTGGCTCTCTCCGGGTACTCCGGCTTTCTCCTGTTAATGTCGTTAAACCCAAATAAATAATATTGATAAAATAGAATCTGGTAACCAACGCTTTGGGTGGAAAGCTCATAACAATGGACAGTGGGTATTGCAATATATTGCGGATGCTGGTACCGTGGAATTGAATAGCCACTTTGACCATGAAAATTATTCAGTCAACAGGAGTATTCAATTAACAGGAATTGTCACTTTCCTGTATTCTGATGATAAACTTAGAATTTATTCTATTATATCTTGTCAAACAAGATATAATAGATTATATCCCTGTATTGGATGTACTGAGGCCAAATAGATCTATAAACAAATGAAAACTGGAGAGAGTCAGGGTAATTTCTTGATAGGTTACAAGATTTTTTTATTCAGTAAGGAGTTTACTCTATAGCCTATATTCAATTAACAGGTCAAATCTGTACTGGAGGCATGGTAAATGGTTTTGTGTTGAAAAAATATATTCAGTTAACAGAGATATCCAATTAAGTGGGCTTCACTGTACTTAATAAATTTGCCATGAATCCCATTTAAAAAGAGTACTTTTGCGATTTTTCTTCGATGAAAGGTAAAGATAGACACAGCATATATAACAGTTAACAGACTTGGAAAAAAGCAATCACCTCCTCTAGCTGTACCCGTAGCATTGCTGCAAATATGCTCACCAGAGGATTGCTGCAGGTACATTCAATTGCTTTCTTATATTAAAATACTGCTAATCAGCTTTGTTTTCACTTTTTTCAAACAGTCTTTAATTTTTTTTTCAGAAGAGGAAAAATCATGATACCCTACAACAAGCATCCTTTCTGTTCCAATCTTCCAGAATTATGGCCACAAGATGGTTTGTCAGGCTAGTATTTTGTTGATATTTTGGAGAGAGAAACAAGGGTTTTTTTTTTAATGAATTGAATATGGAATATATATTTTCTGTTGAATGATACACAAATAAATATCTTGGTTTAACTTTTTGCATGCTGCTGGTGGATTTTCCTGCCCAGAACAGAATTACTTTTCAAAGAAAAGTGGTGCAAAAACACCACAACAAAATAAGCCAAAACTGGGTCGAGCGCCATCGGCGTGCACCCAGTAAGGGACACTCCTCTCTTAGTACAATTCCACAACTTCCGTTAACCAGTGCGCAAGCTGTCATCAAACCATTCTTTTTTTTGTCCGTGCAACGTGGTTGACGTGTCGCCATCTTTGGGTTATGATAGTGATAATTCAACTCGTTGATAATGGTTTTCCTGTGACTGGATTATGGATCTGAAGATCGTATAATAACAGGACTGTGTTTTATATATTCTCATTAATATTTTCAACCACATTCTCATTGTATTTTATTTATATATTCCGTTTTCACAGTTTTTTTGACATCGTGTAAACGCTGTTCGGCAATGAAATTTTTCGGTTGATAAATTTTTATTGTTATTGGAGTCAGGTATCAATGAGGGACTGTCTGGACAGGAATTCTTCACCTGTAGAGGGCTGAATTTCTGTTTTTAGGTCCCTGTCGGCCGTCGGGGTTGTGTCGTGTACCCACGGTTATTTTTTTCTGCCACCTTCTCTCGTAGTTGAGGGTGTTCTACTTTCTGTATCTGTTGAGTTCACCTTTCTCTTCTGCTCTCACCTCTGTTATTTCCAGTCCGGTTCCTTTAGGGCAATTCCTTTTGCCCTCGCCTTTGGTGCGTTCTTGTGGCTGTTCCTCCAGCACCAGTGGGGGGTGGGGAATGCTGACGTTTCGGGGCCTCCCAACTCGACCACGTCTGGTGTGAGTTATACCCCCTCCATGGGGGATGTGCAGCTCCTCCCACACCTGCGGAGGGTGGGGAATGCAGTCGTTTCAGAGCCTCCCGACTCGACCACGTCTGGTGTGAGTTATACACCCTCTGTGAGGGATGTGCAGCTCCTCCCGCACCCACGGGGGGTGGGGAATGCTGTCGTTTCGAGGCCTCCCGACTAGACCACATCTGGTGAGAGTAACTCCCCCTCCGTGGGGGATGTGCAGCTCCTCCCACACCCGCGGGGGGTGTGGAACGCTGTCATTTTGGGGCCTCCCGACTCAACCACGTCTGGTGAGAGTTATTCCCCATCCATGGGTGATGTGCAGTTTTTTTTTACCGTGGTGGATACTGCGGGAGCTGTTGGATTTCTGGTGAAGAGATGCCTGGTTCCGGGACTATGCGCCCTCTCCAGTCGACATCTGAGTCTGTCACTAGGGTTGTGACTCCTCCTTTGGAGGCTGTGCTAAGTGGCTCTCTCCCCTTTTCCACCAGTTTCCAACAGCTCCCGTCGTATCTGCTGCTACTGCTGTTCCGTCTATGTAATCGGCTCCGTTTCTAGCCGGCCTCGGCTTATCCCTGCAAAGGCCTGCAGGGATGTCTGTAGTGTGGTTGTGGTGTATCGGCCTCAGCCTTCGTCGACTTCAACTCTGCAAAGCTGGAAGTAGCTGCCAACTGAACCCCCTGCTGTGTCCTCTCAGCCGTTGAGCACAGCAGTTTTATACCTGCAGGGGTCTGCAGTGGTGTCTGGTAGTGAAGACGTGGGGTATCAGCCTCAGCCTTCCCTGACTTCAACTCAGCGAAGTTGGAAGTGGCTGCCGCCTGAACCCTCTACTGTGGTCTCTGACTTGGGGGCAGCTCTTGACTTTGTGTTTGGGTTCCTTCCAGATCTCAAACCATCAAACCAGCGACAGTGTCAGCCAGACCGCGATCCTCGGTCACGCGCCTACTGTCTGTGGAGCAACCTGCTTCTGGGCACCTTTGACCATGCCAGTCAGTACAGGTGGTTGAAGCATTTTCAGCCTTGGACTCTAAGCTGAGTTCCAAGGCTATGAAGGCTCCGTTCTTCACCAGGGTTGACACCTTTTTGCCTCCCGTGTGTTATCGTTATTACGATTTCGCCAATCCGTCAGTCTGCCAGACTTTGACGGTTTTGGATCAGGACTCCAATTCCCTCGGGCTTTCCAAGCCCAAGTCTGCCATCATTCCTATGATGACTCTGGAGAGCCATGTTGGGCTTATCGAGAGAAATGCTGGGTATGCTTTCTTTCTCTGATCACGTTGTCTCTGCCTTAGCTGCTTATCTGCCTCCAGATAGGTTTGACGATGTACAGGCTCCTTTGCATGTGCTGTCCAAGGCGCTCATGCATCTTGCTCACACGCATGCCTGTGACACAGCTCTTTTGGAACTAATTCTAAGGGACTTTGTGCTGGACACAGGCCGATCCCTTCCTGAGAGGTAGCGTGCTGCTCTTCAATCTGCTTCTTTGGCAGGTCCGCTACTGTTCCATAGTTCCGTGTCGACGGTCCGGGATGATGTCCTACATCATTCCAAAGATCAGCTGCTGCTTCGTCAGCTTGATCAGCTTTCTAGGGGAGGCAGGGGCCATTCAAAGCCTAACAAGTACGCTTCTGCTTCTTCTGCGAATGGCCTCACCTCGATTCGTCCCAGGCTGGAGGAAGGATAGCAGAGTTCGCAGACCGTTGGGCCACCATCATATCCGATCCTTGGGTGTTAGATGTTGTTCGGTCCGGGCTGCGAATATCCTTCCGGAGACACCCCACTCTATCCAGAGTGCCTCTAACAACCACAGTTCCTTCAGACGTTTTACGTTGGGAACTTTTGTCCACGGAGATAGACAATCTCCTGGCCAAGGGGGCAACCGAGGTCATCAAGAACATTCAGTCAGTGTGGTTTTATTCCCGCCTGTTCTTGGTGCCGAAGAAGGATGGCCGACTCTGACCTGTTATCGATCTGAGGATCCTGAACCAGTCTATCATTGCTCCAAAGTTCAGTATGGAGACTTTCAGGTTGGTCCACTGTTCCATTCACCAGGGAGATTTCGCTTCCAGCATTGACCTGCGGGACACTTACTTTCACGTTCCGATTCATCGGGAAGTATCTCACGGTCGCTTTTCTTATGTGAGTTTACTAGTTCAAGGCCATGCCTTTCGGCCTGAACCTGGCTCCTTGGGCCTTCACCCGACTGATGTCGCATGTGATAGCCTTCCATCGCACACAGTCCAGGGTGACTACTTCGGCATATCTAGACAATATCCTCCAGAGGCATTCCAATGTTGCCTTACTGGAGTTGGATGTCGACACTCTGTTGAGCTTGCTCACATCGTTAGGATTCAGACTCAACGAGGAGAAGTCGGATCTGGTCCCTTCTCAGTCATTTTGTCATCTGGGGATGGCCTTCTGCACTCAGTTCAACACAGTGGCGGTTCCCCAGGCCAGGGCTGTGATTCTCTCAGCTTTTGCTCTGACTCTGTCCCAGTCCACATCCACATTAGCACAGGGTATTCCCCGGCTGCTCGGTCTCTGCAGTTCGGTGACAGATCTCAATCCTCTAAGTCGGTTGCATGTCAGACCTCTCCACCACTTTCTGCTCAGTCGTTGGAGGCCGATTGTCAATTCTCTGGATCTGGTGCTTCAGTTACCAGAATCTCTTCATCCTCACCTTCTCCACTGGACAGATTTTCAGTGGATCACGCAGGGTGTCCCGTTGGACTTACCCACGTCCGATCACATTCTGATGGCAGATGCCAGCGATCTCGGATGGGATGCGACATTGGATCCAGGAGTCTAGATCTTTCCCTTCACAATGAGGGCCAGGATCGGGCATCTCTACACATCAACCAGAAGGAGCTTCTTGCTCTTCTTCTGAGTTTCAGGCAGTGGATCCCTCACCTGTCGAATCGCCAGGTCCTGCTGTTGTCCGACAATTCGACAGTGGTTGCTTACATTCGGAACCAGGGCGGCACGCATTCGGTTCCAATGTACGAATTGGCTTGAGATCTTCTACTGCTCGCTCAGGATGTCAACGCCGGGGTGGTTGTTCATCACATTCCCGGTCGTCTGAACATCCTAGCCGACTCCTTGTCCCGACAGGGCAGGTTCTTTTCCACCGAGTGGATGCTCTACATGGCGGTGTTCCAGCGATCTGTTTGCGACTCATTGGAACCATCAGGTGGACACTTTCATGTCCCTGTGTCCAGATGCTCTGGCTTTCGCCGCGGATGCTCTGGCCCTCCTTTGGGATGGTCTTCTCGGCTATGCCTTTCTGCCGGTTCCGATTCTGCCTCAGGTTCTAGCCCAGATATGAACCTGCAGTCATCGAATCCTTTCAATCACACCCCTGTCTCCTCGGTGGGTGTGGATCAATCTGCTGTGCTCTCTGTTAGTGGCGGTTCCGGCATGCCTTCCTCTACATCGCGACTTTCTTTGCCAATGTCGCCCAAGGAGGTTTCAAGTTGACCTGACTTCATTGTGTCTTCGCGCATGTCTTTTATCAGGTCCTGTCTCCTCTGTAGTGGTTTTTAGAGACAAGCAGTGGAGTTGCTTTTCTTCTTCAAGGAGGCACTCACTCCACTTGTTAAGCCTCTGTGGCTCAGTCGAAGATTCTTCTGTCGATGGTGTGCTTTCACTCTGTTGCTTCTGTCACTTCTTCGATCACACCAATTGTGAGTTTCTGGTATATGTTTGTTTCTGGGGATCTCCAGCAATGGGTACACGTCCATGCTTCGGAGACCTTTTTCATATGTGGTACCGCATTGTTCCGACACTCAGCCTTGCCTCTCCAAGCTTGTTCAGCTCTTTTCCTTGAAAAGGCCTAGGACTTTGCAGTTTACTCCAAGATGGACACTTTTTTGGGCGCTGCTCTGCTTGGGGGGGGGGGGGGGGGGGTGGCGTTCGCGCCTTTATCCCGGATGGATATCCGTTTTCTCACATGCCAGATCTCTCCTGCATCCATTTCTCGATGGATTTGTCTTGCTATTCGTGCAGCTTCTGCTAGTCTAGCTACTGGCGATTGTATTACCAATTGTTTTTTCTGCCACGAGGTGCATGCATTGTCTTCCTCTTGGGGATTTTACTAACTCTGTCATATTGTCGGATGTTATACTGGCAGCCTACTGGAGAAATGCTACCTTCTCCATTTATCTGCGACAGTTGCAGGAGCCGACAGAGGACCTTTGTCCTACGGCCCTCTTTCTTCGGCTCAGGCTGTTGTCTATTCCTGCCATTCAGCTTTTTTACAGAGACAGTTCCAGCTCCGTACTGTTACTGCCCTTTCTGTCTGTGTGTCGCATATCATCATACACCTCATCTTTCATTGTTTTTTACTAATGTTTGTGATGCTATGGTTTGATAGGCCTAGGGACCTCTTCCTCTGTCCACGGTTCCAGTGCAGTTGAGTTATGTGTGGGTTGGTTATGTGATTCCCTCCATCTTATCACATGCCCATGCAGTCTCTCTTATGCAATACGGCGTGCAATACGGCTGTGCAATACGGAATTCCGTATTGCACACCAACCTGTTCCAACCGGGACTTTTTTTATGCAATGCGACTGCATAAAGTGCATGGTGTTTACCACCGTTGATAGAAAAGAAAATTAGGTCAGTAGGTGCTTGGGTCATGTAATAAATACAAAACCACATGTATGTTTCAATTAGTCGTTTTGTATTCAATTCGTCAGATGTGCGTAGAAAGAAAACGTCTCGACCTTCGTTCTAGATGTTTTCTTCCTACGCACATCTGACTCATTGAATACAAAATGACTCATTGAAACATACATGTAGTTTTGTCTATTTATTAACAAGACACTATAAGTTATTCTGGTTGATTGACGTGGACATAGCCTGACGTTCATGGCTCAGAATTTATGTTCAACCGAGCCGCGTTAGTGGCGAGGTTGAACATACATTCCGAGCCGTGAACGTCAGGCTATGTCCACGTCAATCAACCAGAATAACGAATATGTTCCGCCGACAGCCCCATGCAACTAACTGAGTAAATAATTTAACGCATATTTCATAAGCAAATAATTTAATGAATGGAAACGTAAACCCGTCGTGTACCCCGAAGGTTCTGACATCAAAATGTCATGTAGCGGTACATCAGCTGATTTGGCTGCAGGGCTTGCGATTCCTGTCAAAGTGCTTGAAGTTTTCGGGAACAGTTCAACACAGGTTTAAAACTCAAATTGTTAAAATGTTGTCAACACACAAGAATGACTTAAATATCAATAGTTATGTCTACTAATGTTGATGGAAATGGAAGTGTACGTCTCCGTTGAATGTGCAATTGTTGAAGGAGGGATTTTTTTTCAACTGCTGGAAGTTATTTGTTGTTTTTGTTGATGTTGAACTTGAAGACGATTCTAGTGTGAAATCGGAAAACAAGTTGTCTACTAAAACACCATCAAAGGTTTCCGATGACTGAATGGAAGATATAGAGGATGTTAAATGTTCTACATTTCTAGGCTGTACATACGAGACCGTGGGGGTCGCAGCGTTTGCTTGAAATGTCCCGGTTTGAAATGTTGAACTTTGATGTGGCACGACAGACTGACACAGTGAACCTCCAATAGCATCCCCCATTGCCATTTTCTCTACATCTGACACTCGCTGGTAAACAGAAAGGGACGAGACCGACTTGTGACCAGTTACAGCCATGATCTGTGAGGCACTAAAGTTCAAACGGTTCAAAATTGTCGCACCTGTAACCCTGATACTGTGATTAGTATAACGTTTAGAAAGTTGGATTCTTTCACTCAACTGAGGCATGAACTTTGCTAGAGAATCTCTACCGACCGGTTTGTTCTGATACCACACCTCATTATCATAAGCATAACCACTGAAACTATCTTTAGGATATTGCCAAAGTCTATCACATGAAGGGTTCAGCTTCCTCAGGTAAGTTTCAAAACACCTTACAGGGCAGAATTCATTGTCAACTTTGTCACCTGGCATATGACCTGAGAAGCTCTCTTGATCCATACCTCTGTGATTTTTTGTTTGTTCGTCCATTTTTTTTACAACATACTTGCGTCCATCTTGGTACTTTTTTATTTCAAATGTTTCTTTTGTCATTTTTTCCATGTTTTCATTAGCCCTCCTACAGAAATACAAACGAACGTTCATTTGTACGCGATTGAAAAGACCACAGGGTGTTGATGGGGAAAGATACAAACTACTATAAATTTTGGACGTGTCAAAATCACTAATTTGTTCAAAATGTTTAATATCTCCTTTACCACTCTGCTTAATCTCACCAAGTGCTGTTTTAAAACATTCATTAGCATCAGAGAATTCCGGGCTAAGAATGATGTCAAATTTTTTCAAGTATGGTGGTGATTTTAAATGTCTATTTAAAGAATGTCTGAGGTTGATAAAAGTTGCACTTTTGTACAGTTCACCTTTCTTTGAATGCACATCCATGTAAAAATGTTGTAAAATTTCATTCAATTTCACTGTGTGAAAATCCTCAAAGTTAGAATCCTGTCTTTTTTCTACAAGATAATCACGCAATGCCTTGGCGGCTACAATGTTAGCTTTGTTTGTACTTGATGGTATTAATTCTTTTCTTTTTGCAATAATTTCATCAATCGAATGATCTGCAAACCGCTTCATTTTTGCAATTATTTTTGCGCTGACGATTCTTTTGTTTACATCGATGTAATCAACCTTGACCCTCAAAATTTTAATGACATCGCCAATTTTAATTTAGCCGCCGTTTCAAAACAACATAAATCTACCATTCTAAAAATGAAGGGATGAAACTTCAATAGTTTTATTCACTAACTTTAATTATTCGAAGATTTCCTTTAAAAGGGAACACAACATAAAATAAAACAATGCCGATAATCAAAATTAAAAACGGCAGATATTTTCGTGCATTCAATACGCCCAGTCTCCTTTGCGAGCCTCTTGCACAAATTCCAAACTAATGACGTCAGACGAGAACATAACCGCACGCAACATAGACATCAGCTGATGTTTGACGGGTGCTATCCAATCAAAGGAGTAGAATACAGGTGCAGACGAAACATTGTGTATTCCATGCAGTATAACTGATTCTAACCCCATGGCCAGGGCATACAAATGTTGGCATAGAGGAACCTAATTACAAGTGCTATCAAGACTCATTGAATACAAAACGACTCAATGAAACATACATGTAGTTTTGTCTATCTATTGTCTATTCAGCCTGTAGTAAACAATTGTAAGGTAGGTTGATAAGAAATATAGATTTTATAGTAAATTTCCTTTCTTATTATACCTACCGCAATTGTTTACATGGAGGCCCTCCTGTCTTCTTATTCGGGTAAGAATCCTTTCTCCCAGTTGATCACATAACTCCTATGTTGGCGGACTCAGAAGAATGGTTTTGATTACTGCTTGCGCACTGGTTAATGGAAGTCGTGGAATTGTACTAAGAGAAGAGCGTCCCTTACTGGGTGTGTGCCGAAGGCACTCGACCCAGTTTTGGCTTATTTTTTCGTGGTGTTTTTACACCACTTTTCTTTCCCAAATCTCCTGGGAAAGATTAAAATAGAGAGTATTTTATCCAAGTTAGGGTCTTCCACTGTAGTGCAAGCCTGTAGTAAACAATTGCGGTAGGTATAATAAGAAAGGAAATTTACTATAAAATTTATGTTTCTCTTGACACTAAAATAAGTATACTTTGGGTATATTTAATTCAATATTTTTTGGAATTTTTTACCTATGATTCCTTGAGTTAAATTTTGATGAAATTTTCGTCAAATCTAGTCATGGCTGCTGTACAGCAGCCATGACTAGATTTGATGAAAAATATCCTGAAAATACTCAGCAGATTAAGGGTTAAAGATTAAGGGTTAATACTAAACTAAGTTCAGAAATGCAAATTCTTTACTCTTCACCATATAAGAAAAATGGTGTTTTTACCAGTGGTAACATTCAAGAAAGATCTGTCACTACTTTTTTAATTTAGGAATCAATTAATCATCACAAATAATCGATAATCGATTAATCGTACCCAGATGCCCCCCTCTCCCTCTCTTTGAAGTTGTTAAAAATGAGGTTCAAATCAGTTGACCTACCTCAAGTAAATAACGAAGACGATCCTCTTTTAGGTACATTCAAAGCTTTGATGTTCTGAACATTTGAACCGTCGGTGTAATAATTAAGACAAGTCGTCAGTTGCGAACTTCGCAAGTTTGTAACTGCAGACCAGTCTTTATTATTACACTGACGGTTCGAATGTTCCTAAAAGACAAATGCTTCTAATGGCTTCTTGATGGTTTAATGTCGACATTCTTGACCTTTTGCCTTGAGAAACAATAGTTTTTTCATCAAATTTTTTTTAATTATTAAACGTCTAAAATGGGGTAAAATGTACTGTTTCTTTGACAACGAATAATACTAATCGATTTTTGACATGACCGATCGACAGTTGATTAATCGATTAATCGTGACAGTGCTGATTCAGGATCTACAGTATATTTGATGGCTGTTGTTTGAGTAAATGCAAATTTTTTTGTCAACTTGGCAGACTGAAAAATTGTAGGATGGGCAAAGCCGGCCTCAAAGCATCTTCTTTTAAGACTTCTTACCATATTTCCTTTATACAAATAATATTTGTCTTATATAATAAATATTTCTGATGTGCACTGTTATATTATGGCATCTTTTAACCCTTTACCTAATGTACCAACCAAAACCGGCCACCAGTATTCACAAAAATCATTTTACTTTCATTATTTTTTTCATTTTTTGTCACAAAAACATAGCTTATGACCCCTCATTGGAACGAGCTCATTGAGTTCATTCCAATGAGGGATCGTAACCTCTGTTTTTGACAAAACAAATTAAAAAAATTTGTTATTCAAGAATTTTGTTTGCAAGTGTCATCTGCCTTTCGTAATAGGTAAAGGGCTAACAAAACATGTAATCTGGGAAATGAATAGTATTCTTAATTCCTTGCATGGTGTTGGCATATATTCCTATTCAGAATATCAAATCTCTTGTCATGGAAATATCTATAATTTGAACACATTTAATCTCTTTTCCTCCCTGTAAATTGAAGGGACCTTTTTGTCCAATAATTTCTTGAGTTTATTTATTTATTGGGATTTAACTACACTGTCAACAGCGAGGGTCACCTTGTGTCAGACAGTTTTATAGGTGGAGAGAACCACCAAGCAAAGGTGAGCAACTGTCAGCTCTCCAACATACTAATTCCACACAAGCAGGGTTAGCATTGGTTGAAGACAGGTGCACCATCGACCTGCAGTATGCATTAGTGCTCAATGCCACTGTGTAATTTCGATTAAGTGTCTTGCCCAAGGAAGGACACAACACTGTTACCGCCAGTGGGATTTGAACTGAAGACCTCTGAGTTTGCAGCCTGCATCTCTACCTACAAAGCCACCATACCTGAGTTAAATTTGGATGAATTTTTCAAGAAACCTAGAGATGGCCTCTTCATAGCAGCCGTGACTGGATTTGCTGAAAAACATTTTGAAAGTACTAAGCAGTTAAGAGTTAAACTATAGTTCTGTAACATTTCTGATGCACACTGTTGATATAGTATACTAAACAAAACTTTTTGATTCCAGTGTACTTAATTTGATCATATACTGGTTAATAACTTAACCCTGACCTTTGTGATTCCGGCCCCAATACATACATTCCTTCCATATAAAGTAGTCCTTTTTTTGTTTTTTTATATTGTAAGTTGTCTCTGCCAACATGTATGGTATATGGAGATTTAATACCTGTATGTCGGTTTTTAAACACCGAGTCACAGGCGAGGTGTTTAAATAAGACATCCAGGTATTAAATCTCCATATACCATACATGTTGGTGGAGATAACATTTTTGTCCAGTTTGAAACACAATAGAAACATAGTGGAAATAAATTTGCAGACCCCTTTCTCATGCTCCGCAATTGTTTTGTTTTTACAAATGCAGAAGACAATAGGTAGAGTTACATCCCTTGGGTCGTTAAGGAAATGGGTTAACAGTAGTTTGTTGACCTATCGTCCCCTGAGTTCCAATGTGTTCCATGTGCCTACTGGCACAAAGAACACAATGGTACTCAGGGGATGAATTATTTGCTCTTATTTTTCTCAAGTTGTTTCATTTTAATTATTCGACTATTTAATTTATCACAAAATATGATTGAATTGTTGGAAATCTAATGATATATGTGACTATTTTCAGGGTTTTTTGTTCAATTTTTATACTGAGGCAAGTGAATGCGAAAAGCTTTTATTCAAACCATATACCCCTGATGTTTCGCAAGCTCGTTTACCCTGGAAGTTGCATGCTGTCATATACCTTGGATGTTCGGTGCACCTTTTGCCATGGCTATTTGTCCAAGGCATTCTGACCAATCAAAAGACAGAATTTATCAGGATATAGGGACAATGCATCTTGTGAACAAGCCAGAAAATAAGCAGACTGTCATCTGCAAAATGAGGTCCCCAGAGGGTGAATGTAGTGATGCTAGGCAGGGTAGCATCACTAAATTTAACATCTGTGAACCTCAATCTGAATCAGGGTCTCAAAACTAAACAGAAAGAGGTACCCAGAGGAGAAATTGGCCCACTGTATGGGATAGCACCATCAAATTCACCCTCTGGAGACCTCATTCTGCAAATGTCAGACTGCTTATTTTCAGGCCTGGTTGTGAAAACGTTTAGTGATTGATATTATATAATCTTTGCATCCGTGTAAATTTGTCAAGAAATATCAATTGCAGTTCTTCTGCAGCATCCTTTCCTAAATTAAACTTCTTTCCCTTCCTCCCTCCTGAAACCCAGGGAAGTGAACAGTAAAAAAAAGCACTGTTTTACTAGTAGGACTTGGTAACCAATGCCTGTGGAAGTCCTCTAAAATGGGCTACATGGGTATAAACAATTGGCTGGACTTTATCCCCAGGTGGTAGTTACAGTTAGCCACTGTGCAGAAATGTGATCTTGAACACCAATAAATAAATAAATGGATAAATAAATTAATAACAATAATAAATAATAATAATAATAATAAATAAATGAGAGAACAAGTACTGTTTTACTCACAAATATAACTTGCTAACCATGCATTTCTTGGACCTGAAATCCTCTAAACACAGTACACTTAACTGGATATCTCCTAGCTGAATAACCCTTTTAATTGAATATAATTTCCCAACACAAAACCATTTACTGCAGTACAAATTTGACCTGTGAATTGAATATAGGTTATAGAGTAAACTCCTGTTAATCAAATAAAAAATCCTGCAACCTGTCGAGAATGTTACCCTGACTCTTTCCCGTTTTCCCTTATTTATAGACCTATTTGGCCTCAGTACATCCAATACAGTTATTTAATCTATTATATCTTGTTTGACAGAGCTAATAGAATAAATGCTAAGTTTATCTCTGGAATACAGAAAAGTCACACAATCCCTGTTAATTGAATACTCCTATTAACTGAATAATTTTCATTGACAAAGTGGCTATTCAATTAACAGGGTTACACTGTATTGGGTATAAATGATTGTTAATCTTGACTTTGTTGTTAACCTTTTAATAAATACTATATAGCCTTAGCTACTGATGTAGTGTTCAGCACAAGTAAATAGATAAATAAATGCCATGATTGAAGAGTGAGTCGAGTGTGTGAGAATGAAGAATGTGCGAGTTTTCCTTCTCTGGCTTTTTTCACGTTTA